>OW203988.1:0-705528 GCA_934047225.1 Ypsolopha sequella | reverse complement strand
ACCTCGTGTTGGAGAGCGGCTGTGTGGGCGAGGCGGGCGGCGACAGCGGCTCGCTCTCGTCGGAGGACGAGGCCGCGGTCTTTGATATGTGTAACAGTACAGATGTGAGTCACCTCGTGTTGGAGAGCGGCTGTGTGGGCGAGGCGGGCGGCGACAGCGGCTCGCTCTCGTCGGAGGACGAGGCCGCGGTCTTTGATATGTGTAACAGTACAGATGTGAGTCACCTCGTGTTGGAGAGCGGCTGTGTGGGCGAGGCGGGCGGCGACAGCGGCTCGCTCTCGTCGGAGGACGAGGCCGCGGTCTCGGCCGTCGTGTCGGCCTCGGGCGGGCACGACGGCGCCTCGGCCGCCGGCTCCGACGTCGGCGGGAGCAGCCCGAACTCGCGTCTGAAATCATAAATCATCTACTCAGTTCTTGCTCAACAAATCATTTACATCAGGTGCAAAACTATTACCTACACGGAAGTCAAGAAGAAAACCGGGTTTAATATAAAAGACTCAAAATTTTGCTTCTAACATCTATCATTGTAGAAAAGTTTTTTTTTTACCTCTGTGTTTTATTAAAACCTAGTCAAGTTTGATAAAGTTGAAAAATGTATTTGTACACTATACACACTGTACTGTGCACAATACATTTTATTGTAAAGTACAGCAAAATTATATTTAACATACTGAAGTCTTCATTTTATTAGAGACCAAATGTTGCTAGCTAAGTTTACTGTCTTGTTATAAATAGCTAATTCTAATATATCTATATATTCAAATTCTATATTTACAAGGTGACTTTTTGATCATCGTCTAATTTCATACTGGAGGCTTGATAAGTGATCAGTATCTTGGATCAATAACAAGTTATGTGAAATTTGTAAAATGAAATTTCGGCTTCCCATAGAAATTCACTTCCAGTTCTGAGTGGATCACTATGGGAAGTCGAAATCTCATTTTACGAATTTTACAAAAAATATTATTGATCAATGATACCACCAGTATGAATTTGGACGATGATCAAAAAGTCACCTTGTATATACTATCAGAAACCAAAATATCACTACGAGTGTAGTTACTTGAAGGTCCTGAGGTCGTTGTACTCCCAGGGCGGCACGTAGTTGTAGTTGTGCGGGAAGCGGCGCGGCGCGCGTCCCCAGTCCCGCGCCCCGCGCCCCCGCAATGTGGGCGTGGAGAGCGGCGCCGTGCCGCCCGCGCCCCGCGCACCCCGCCGCCGCAGTCGCAGCGTGAGGTCGCCGTTGTTGCGGGCGGCGGAGAGCGCACACTCTCGCAGCACCGCCTCGCCGCTCCACCCGACCACCACACGGTCACCCACCTGCACGTACAGCAACCAGCGTTACAGTCGTGTGTCTAACCCTTTTAGTGCGATACAAATACTACCACAATGACGTAAAAAAACATTTTGTACAGGCAAATCCGCAAACTAGTTTCCCAATTTTGCTTACATCAATTTATAAAATTTTCCTCGTACATGCTAAGTAGAGATTCATATTACATGATATTATATATATATATACAAGGTGAATTTGTGAACATCGTCTAAATTCATACTTGAGCCTTGGTAAGTGATCAGCGCCATGAACCAATAACGATTTTTGTAAAATTCATAAAATGAAATTTCGACTCCCCATAGTAATTCACTCAGGACTGGGAGTAAATTACTATGGGAAGTCGAAATTTCATTGTACGAATTTCACAGTCATTGTTATCGATTCGTGATGCTGATACTTACCAAGCATCCAGTATGAATTTGGACGATGATCAAAAAGTCACCTTGTATATATATATAATCGTAAATATTATAAGCTTCCTATGATATTAAAAATATAAATAAAGTCAGTACATGTTCAACTCGAACACATAATGAGTTATTCAAATCGTTTTACTAATACCTAGCAGTCGACTAACATATGTTAGTAACATGAAGGTCCACTTCAACATGGTTAAGTCGACTAACATCTGTTAGTAACATGAAGGTCCACTTCAACATGGTTAAGTCGACTAACATATGTTAGTAACATGAAGGTCCACTTCAACATGGTTAAGTCGACTAACATCTGTTAGTAACATGAAGGTCCACTTCAACATGGTTAAGTCGACTAACATATGTTAGTAACATGAAGGTCCACTTCAACATGGTTAAGTCGACTAACATATGTTAGTAACATGAAGGTCCACTTCAACATGGTTAAGTCGACTAACATATGTTAGTAACATGAAGGTCCACTTCAACATGGTTAAGTCGACTAACATCTGTTAGTAACATGAAGGTCCACTTCAACATGGTTAAGTCGACTAACATATGTTAGTAACATGAAGGTCCACTTCAACATGGTTAAGTCGACTAACATATGTTAGTAACATGAAGGTCCACTTCAACATGGTTAAGTCGACTAACATCTGTTAGTAACATGAAGGTCCACTTCAACATGGTTAAGTCGACTAACATATGTTAGTAACATGAAGGTCCACTTCAACATGGTTAAGTCGACTAACATATGTTAGTAACATGAAGGTCCACTTCAACATGGTTAAGTCGACTAACATATGTTAGTAACATGAAGGTCCACTTCAACATGGTTAAGTCGACTAACATATGTTAGTAACATGAAGGTCCACTTCAACATGGTTAAGTCGACTAACATATGTTAGTAACATGAAGGTCCACTTCAACATGGTTAAGTCGACTAACATCTGTTAGTAACATGAAGGTCCACTTCAACATGGTTAAGTCGACTAACATATGTTAGTAACATGAAGGTCCACTTCAACATGGTTAAGTCGACTAACATATGTTAGTAACATGAAGGTCCACTTCAACATGGTTAAGTCGACTAACATCTGTTAGTAACATGAAGGTCCACTTCAACATGGTTAAGTCGACTAACATATGTTAGTAACATGAAGGTCCACTTCAACATGGTTAAGTCGACTAACATCTGTTAGTAACATGAAGGTCCACTTCAACATGGTTAAGTCGACTAACATCTGTTAGTAACATGAAGGTCCACTTCAACATGGTTAAGTCGACTAACATATGTTAGTAACATGAAGGTCCACTTCAACATGGTTAAGTCGACTAACATATGTTAGTAACATGAAGGTCCACTTCAACATGGTTAAGTCGACTAACATCTGTTAGTAACATGAAGGTCCACTTCAACATGGTTAAGTCGACTAACATATGTTAGTAACATGAAGGTCCACTTCAACATGGTTAAGTCGACTAACATCTGTTAGTAACATGAAGGTCCACTTCAACATGGTTAAGTCGACTAACATCTGTTAGTAACATGAAGGTCCACTTCAACATGGTTAAGTCGACTAACATATGTTAGTAACATGAAGGTCCACTTCAACATGGTTAAGTCGACTAACATATGTTAGTAACATGAAGGTCCACTTCAACATGGTTAAGTCGACTAACATCTGTTAGTAACATGAAGGTCCACTTCAACATGGTTAAGTCGACTAACATATGTTAGTAACATGAAGGTCCACTTCAACATGGTTAAGTCGACTAACATCTGTTAGTAACATGAAGGTCCACTTCAACATGGTTAAGTCGACTAACATCTGTTAGTAACATGAAGGTCCACTTCAACATGGTTAAGTCGACTAACATATGTTAGTAACATGAAGGTCCACTTCAACATGGTTAAGTCGACTAACATATGTTAGTAACATGAAGGTCCACTTCAACATGGTTAAGTCGACTAACATATGTTAGTAACATGAAGGTCCACTTCAACATGGTTAAGTCGACTAACATATGTTAGTAACATGAAGGTCCACTTCAACATGGTTAAGTCGACTAACATCTGTTAGTAACATGAAGGTCCACTTCAACATGGTTAAGTCGACTAACATCTGTTAGTAACATGAAGGTCCACTTCAACATGGTTAAGTCGACTAACATATGTTAGTAACATGAAGGTCCACTTCAACATGGTTAAGTCGACTAACATATGTTAGTAACATGAAGGTCCACTTCAACATGGTTAAGTCGACTAACATCTGTTAGTAACATGAAGGTCCACTTCAACATGGTTAAGTCGACTAACATATGTTAGTAACATGAAGGTCCACTTCAACATGGTTAAGTCGACTAACATCTGTTAGTAACATGAAGGTCCACTTCAACATGGTTAAGTCGACTAACATCTGTTAGTAACATGAAGGTCCACTTCAACATGGTTAAGTCGACTAACATATGTTAGTAACATGAAGGTCCACTTCAACATGGTTAAGTCGACTAACATCTGTTAGTAACATGAAGGTCCACTTCAACATGGTTAAGTCGACTAACATATGTTAGTAACATGAAGGTCCACTTCAACATGGTTAAGTCGACTAACATCTGTTAGTAACATGAAGGTCCACTTCAACATGGTTAAGTCGACTAACATATGTTAGTAACATGAAGGTCCACTTCAACATGGTTAAGTCGACTAACATCTGTTAGTAACATGAAGGTCCACTTCAACATGGTTAAGTCGACTAACATATGTTAGTAACATGAAGGTCCACTTCAACATGGTTAAGTCGACTAACATCTGTTAGTAACATGAAGGTCCACTTCAACATGGTTAAGTCGACTAACATCTGTTAGTAACATGAAGGTCCACTTCAACATGGTTAAGTCGACTAACATATGTTAGTAACATGAAGGTCCACTTCAACATGGTTAAGTCGACTAACATATGTTAGTAACATGAAGGTCCACTTCAACATGGTTAAGTCGACTAACATATGTTAGTAACATGAAGGTCCACTTCAACATGGTTAAGTCGACTAACATATGTTAGTAACATGAAGGTCCACTTCAACATGGTTAAGTCGACTAACATATGTTAGTAACATGAAGGTCCACTTCAACATGGTTAAGTCGACTAACATCTGTTAGTAACATGAAGGTCCACTTCAACATGGTTAAGTCGACTAACATCTGTTAGTAACATGAAGGTCCACTTCAACATGGTTAAGTCGACTAACATATGTTAGTAACATGAAGGTCCACTTCAACATGGTTAAGTCGACTAACATATGTTAGTAACATGAAGGTCCACTTCAACATGGTTAAGTCGACTAACATATGTTAGTAACATGAAGGTCCACTTCAACATGGTTAAGTCGACTAACATATGTTAGTAACATGAAGGTCCACTTCAACATGGTTAAGTCGACTAACATCTGTTAGTAACATGAAGGTCCACTTCAACATGGTTAAGTCGACTAACATCTGTTAGTAACATGAAGGTCCACTTCAACATGGTTAAGTCGACTAACATATGTTAGTAACATGAAGGTCCACTTCAACATGGTTAAGTCGACTAACATATGTTAGTAACATGAAGGTCCACTTCAACATGGTTAAGTCGACTAACATATGTTAGTAACATGAAGGTCCACTTCAACATGGTTAAGTCGACTAACATCTGTTAGTAACATGAAGGTCCACTTCAACATGGTTAAGTCGACTAACATATGTTAGTAACATGAAGGTCCACTTCAACATGGTTAAGTCGACTAACATATGTTAGTAACATGAAGGTCCACTTCAACATGGTTAAGTCGACTAACATATGTTAGTAACATGAAGGTCCACTTCAACATGGTTAAGTCGACTAACATATGTTAGTAACATGAAGGTCCACTTCAACATGGTTAAGTCGACTAACATATGTTAGTAACATGAAGGTCCACTTCAACATGGTTAAGTCGACTAACATATGTTAGTAACATGAAGGTCCACTTCAACATGGTTAAGTCGACTAACATATGTTAGTAACATGAAGGTCCACTTCAACATGGTTAAGTCGACTAACATCTGTTAGTAACATGAAGGTCCACTTCAACATGGTTAAGTCGACTAACATATGTTAGTAACATGAAGGTCCACTTCAACATGGTTAAGTCGACTAACATCTGTTAGTAACATGAAGGTCCACTTCAACATGGTTAAGTCGACTAACATATGTTAGTAACATGAAGGTCCACTTCAACATGGTTAAGTCGACTAACATCTGTTAGTAACATGAAGGTCCACTTCAACATGGTTAAGTCGACTAACATATGTTAGTAACATGAAGGTCCACTTCAACATGGTTAAGTCGACTAACATATGTTAGTAACATGAAGGTCCACTTCAACATGGTTAAGTCGACTAACATCTGTTAGTAACATGAAGGTCCACTTCAACATGGTTAAGTCGACTAACATCTGTTAGTAACATGAAGGTCCACTTCAACATGGTTAAGTCGACTAACATATGTTAGTAACATGAAGGTCCACTTCAACATGGTTAAGTCGACTAACATATGTTAGTAACATGAAGGTCCACTTCAACATGGTTAAGTCGACTAACATATGTTAGTAACATGAAGGTCCACTTCAACATGGTTAAGTCGACTAACATATGTTAGTAACATGAAGGTCCACTTCAACATGGTTAAGTCGACTAACATATGTTAGTAACATGAAGGTCCACTTCAACATGGTTAAGTCGACTAACATATGTTAGTAACATGAAGGTCCACTTCAACATGGTTAAGTCGACTAACATATGTTAGTAACATGAAGGTCCACTTCAACATGGTTAAGTCGACTAACATATGTTAGTAACATGAAGGTCCACTTCAACATGGTTAAGTCGACTAACATCTGTTAGTAACATGAAGGTCCACTTCAACATGGTTAAGTCGACTAACATATGTTAGTAACATGAAGGTCCACTTCAACATGGTTAAGTCGACTAACATATGTTAGTAACATGAAGGTCCACTTCAACATGGTTAAGTCGACTAACATATGTTAGTAACATGAAGGTCCACTTCAACATGGTTAAGTCGACTAACATATGTTAGTAACATGAAGGTCCACTTCAACATGGTTAAGTCGACTAACATATGTTAGTAACATGAAGGTCCACTTCAACATGGTTAAGTCGACTAACATATGTTAGTAACATGAAGGTCCACTTCAACATGGTTAAGTCGACTAACATATGTTAGTAACATGAAGGTCCACTTCAACATGGTTAAGTCGACTAACATATGTTAGTAACATGAAGGTCCACTTCAACATGGTTAAGTCGACTAACATATGTTAGTAACATGAAGGTCCACTTCAACATGGTTAAGTCGACTAACATATGTTAGTAACATGAAGGTCCACTTCAACATGGTTAAGTCGACTAACATATGTTAGTAACATGAAGGTCCACTTCAACATGGTTAAGTCGACTAACATATGTTAGTAACATGAAGGTCCACTTCAACATGGTTAAGTCGACTAACATATGTTAGTAACATGAAGGTCCACTTCAACATGGTTAAGTCGACTAACATATGTTAGTAACATGAAGGTCCACTTCAACATGGTTAAGTCGACTAACATATGTTAGTAACATGAAGGTCCACTTCAACATGGTTAAGTCGACTAACATATGTTAGTAACATGAAGGTCCACTTCAACATGGTTAAGTCGACTAACATATGTTAGTAACATGAAGGTCCACTTCAACATGGTTAAGTCGACTAACATATGTTAGTAACATGAAGGTCCACTTCAACATGGTTAAGTCGACTAACATATGTTAGTAACATGAAGGTCCACTTCAACATGGTTAAGTCGACTAACATATGTTAGTAACATGAAGGTCCACTTCAACATGGTTAAGTCGACTAACATATGTTAGTAACATGAAGGTCCACTTCAACATGGTTAAGTCGACTAACATCTGTTAGTAACATGAAGGTCCACTTCAACATGGTTAAGTCGACTAACATATGTTAGTAACATGAAGGTCCACTTCAACATGGTTAAGTCGACTAACATATGTTAGTAACATGAAGGTCCACTTCAACATGGTTAAGTCGACTAACATATGTTAGTAACATGAAGGTCCACTTCAACATGGTTAAGTCGACTAACATATGTTAGTAACATGAAGGTCCACTTCAACATGGTTAAGTCGACTAACATATGTTAGTAACATGAAGGTCCACTTCAACATGGTTAAGTCGACTAACATATGTTAGTAACATGAAGGTCCACTTCAACATGGTTAAGTCGACTAACATATGTTAGTAACATGAAGGTCCACTTCAACATGGTTAAGTCGACTAACATCTGTTAGTAACATGAAGGTCCACTTCAACATGGTTAAGTCGACTAACATATGTTAGTAACATGAAGGTCCACTTCAACATGGTTAAGTCGACTAACATATGTTAGTAACATGAAGGTCCACTTCAACATGGTTAAGTCGACTAACATATGTTAGTAACATGAAGGTCCACTTCAACATGGTTAAGTCGACTAACATATGTTAGTAACATGAAGGTCCACTTCAACATGGTTAAGTCGACTAACATCTGTTAGTAACATGAAGGTCCACTTCAACATGGTTAAGTCGACTAACATATGTTAGTAACATGAAGGTCCACTTCAACATGGTTAAGTCGACTAACATATGTTAGTAACATGAAGGTCCACTTCAACATGGTTAAGTCGACTAACATCTGTTAGTAACATGAAGGTCCACTTCAACATGGTTAAGTCGACTAACATATGTTAGTAACATGAAGGTCCACTTCAACATGGTTAAGTCGACTAACATATGTTAGTAACATGAAGGTCCACTTCAACATGGTTAAGTCGACTAACATATGTTAGTAACATGAAGGTCCACTTCAACATGGTTAAGTCGACTAACATCTGTTAGTAACATGAAGGTCCACTTCAACATGGTTAAGTCGACTAACATATGTTAGTAACATGAAGGTCCACTTCAACATGGTTAAGTCGACTAACATCTGTTAGTAACATGAAGGTCCACTTCAACATGGTTAAGTCGACTAACATATGTTAGTAACATGAAGGTCCACTTCAACATGGTTAAGTCGACTAACATATGTTAGTAACATGAAGGTCCACTTCAACATGGTTAAGTCGACTAACATCTGTTAGTAACATGAAGGTCCACTTCAACATGGTTAAGTCGACTAACATATGTTAGTAACATGAAGGTCCACTTCAACATGGTTAAGTCGACTAACATCTGTTAGTAACATGAAGGTCCACTTCAACATGGTTAAGTCGACTAACATATGTTAGTAACATGAAGGTCCACTTCAACATGGTTAAGTCGACTAACATCTGTTAGTAACATGAAGGTCCACTTCAACATGGTTAAGTCGACTAACATCTGTTAGTAACATGAAGGTCCACTTCAACATGGTTAAGTCGACTAACATATGTTAGTAACATGAAGGTCCACTTCAACATGGTTAAGTCGACTAACATCTGTTAGTAACATGAAGGTCCACTTCAACATGGTTAAGTCGACTAACATCTGTTAGTAACATGAAGGTCCACTTCAACATGGTTAAGAGCGGTATCGCAGCCGTCACACTTTCCATCGTGCGTAAATAGACAACCCCCACAAACTCGTTAAGGGTCGGTTGCGCCAAACATGCTCTCGCGTTTCGACAATTTAACCTATTTAAACAAAATATTTTAAACAAATAAAATTTGTGTAAGTAGTTAATAAGTTGAACTACATTATAATTTTTCAGATTTGACACAAGTAAAAAAAAATCGGAAAGATCACTAAAATCACGAAAAACGTAATTTGGCGCTGCAACAGAAAAAAAAATTTTTTTTTGTTCCAAATTGTAATTTTTTTTTTTGCGTAAAGAGATCAAAGTACCTTATTAATATAGTTTTTTTTTTCCTTTCGTTATTTAAAAATAAATACACAAACATTCAAATTCTTTTTGCGTAGTTTTTCTGTACAGGAAAACTGTAGAATGTTTGAGTATTTCTTTTAAAATAACAAAAGGAAATACAAAATAAAAAAAAATCTGTAAAGGCTACTTTCATTTACTACTTGTGTCAAATCTGAAAAATTATAATGTAGTTCAACTTCTTAACTACTTACACAAATATTATTCGTTAAAAATATTTTGTTTTAATAAGCTAAATTATTGTCCAAACGCAATAGCATGTTTGGCGCAACCGACCCTTAACCTGCTCTACTTCCTTGTCTCCAATCTTAACCTTGCATTCATTCACCGCTTAATTTCGCTCTACTCACAGTAACCTTTGTTTTCCCTACGTTAATTTTCATTCCTTTATTTTAAGGCATCATCCATAATATTATTAACAACTATTGCAGCTCATCGAAGCAAGGAGAACTTGGTCATCGGCGTACAAGGGGCATAACTCCCCTAACTCAGTCCACATTCACGCTCTTTTAAATAATTTAAACAACTGTCCATAAAATGATTGCATAGCTACGGTGACAAATGCAAATACGGGTGCAAATTAAACACACTTCCTTAGAAAGTACAGGGGTGTATTCGAAACAATTTTTCGAAAATCGACTCCTAAAGTGGTGAAATGGGGTGAAAACGTTTGTTTGGAATGAAAGTCATATTCTTTGCGAGTGTCATTTACAAATGCTGTGAGTAGGAAAACTGTTAATAACAAATATAAAACAATCGATATAGAATTTTTCAAAAATCATCGTTTAATAGAGTGAAATGCGATGCAAAATTTTGTAAGGAAAATCGTATTAAATTATTATTACATACTGCTTGAACAGTCACATGATTGGAACAATTAAAAGAATCAAGTGCATCCACCATCCCACCTCCTTCGACGACGCAGCCAACGCTTAGCGCAAGAGCAACACGTGCTCGATTAACAACGACGGTGAACGCCGCATCGTCGTCCTAAGAACGACAATCGCCTTGATAATGCCGAAATTGTATCGGTGAAACGGTTGGCATATAGTCAACAACAATCACAAGTGACTGTTCAAGCCGTATGTAATAGTAATTTAGTACGTCAGCTCACACGAGTTTTAATAATATGAAAATCGTATTCCCTATGTGTATTGATTTGAACATTGGCGTAAAACTACTGAAAAGAAATAAGATGTATTTTAGATTTAGGTGTGCATCTAAAAACCATTTTTCGAAAATATATTGTTTTGCTTAACGGGATGTTTAAGTTCTATGGGAAAATCTGATTCAAATTTTTATCCGAAACCTACGCGGAAGAAGTCGCGGGCAAAAGCTAGTATAATATAAAAACCTTATTGGTAAAAGCTCAGACATGACGGTATGGACTGAGTTCCCTTTGCCTTCCTACTTCGTGTAATTGTACTTTAATAACAGAAAAATATATTTTATCTACACTTATATCATGATAACGTTAAAATTACCCTATTTAAGGCGTACTGCCAGTCTATGTACACGTGCAGTCTGTGGACCAGATATACGCAGAAATTATTCAGTACCCTCCGCGTCCAATACAACGATGCGTTCAGGGTGCTGTTGGGGCTGCCACGACACTGCAGCGCATCAGGAATGTTCGCGGAGGCACAGACTGATAGCTTCACAGCAATAGTTAGAAAACGTGTGGCTTCCCTTATGAGTCGTTTAAGGGGCAGCTCCAACAGCATCTTGGAGGGCATTGTTGATCGTTGGGACAGTCCCGTTCTGGGATTCTGGAACAGGGTTCACGTGGAGTCACAGTGCTTCACCAGGAGGATGTTGTTGTAGGCATCACTCAATTTAGTTGTGTGATGTCTGCAACAGCGACTTCCGCTGCCTTTCTGTGTTTTTATTTTTTTGTGTAGATAAGGATACTAACATAATTTTTAAGCATATAGTAAAGCCGATTCTGAAGGCTTTAATTTTAGTTTTAGTGCTGTCAAAACTTAAAATTTTCAAAAGTAATTTAACTTCTAACCCTAACAGTTAAGGACTATTTTGCAATGAAGAAAATTTAGTTTTGACAGCACTAAAACTAAAATTAAAGCCTTCAGAATCGGCTATAGTGTTACTAACTAAGATATGGATTTCGGTCTGAAATAAATATTTTCTTTCTTTCTATATCATAAAATCCTGATTAAGAACTCAAAAATAGTGCATGACATTACCATGGACGAACGAACACGTCTAATAGAGAAAATACAATTAAATAAAAGTACAGTTTTCTTAACAACACAATGCTTTCAAATTTTTTTTTCTGCTATAAAAGTACAAATTACACGAAGCAGAAAGGCAATGGGAACATAGCCCATACGGCCATGTTTTAATAGGGAATGGTTGGAATGATGGTCATACTTGAATGTGATCAAACCTATGCGCGGTGGACTGAGATTGATTTTAATGATAGTAGAAATAGTCGTAATTACACAAACATTATTTGTTTAAAATATTCTGATTAATTGCTAAATTATAATAAATTGCAATATGCTAAATGAAGAAGTTTATTTATACAACAAACATAAGTAAAATTATATAAAATATTGATTAATAAAAACTAAAATAATCTAAAATAAAATTACCTACAAATAAATATGTTAAAATAAAATAATAAAATGAAAAATCCTATAAGAAAAACTTAGTAGTACCGGTGGATTTTGTGCGTCATTTATTAATTTAATATTTTACTGCTTTCTTATTTGTTAAATGTTTTGTTTTGAGCAACAAATGAAAAACAAACAAAACGAACCAGTAAAATCAAGAAAAGCTTATGAAAAATGTCAAGAAGATCTTATGAATCAGAAAATAGGTAGGTAACCTACTGCATGAGTGTAGATAAAAATGGTGTGTAAAATAGATAGGTAATCTACTGCATGAAGTGTAGATAAAAATGGTGTGTAAAATAGATAGGTAATCTACTGCATGAGTGTAGATAAAAATGGTGTGTAAAATAGGTAGGTTTGGGGGCGGTATAAAATAAATTGGTTACTACCAGTTTGATGGTTAAGTATGTAATATATATTGACGAAAGATGAATCCTTATTTATACTCAATTATACGTGATTATTCATATCTAAAAAGAATGCGGCAAACGTGTAGACGTGCCGCCATAGTAGGTAACCTACTGCATGAGTGTAGATAAAAATGGTGTGTAAAATAGGTAGGTAACCTATTGCATGAGTGTAGTAAGAAGTAGTGTGTAAAACTACACATAACTGGGTATTAAAACACTCGTGTATACGATTAAAAAATTCGCCTACGATTCGTTTTATAAACTCACACTCGTATTGGTAAAAAAAATTGACATTATATTCATAGTCAGGATTTTACGATATGTGTGTAGACAAGATTACATTATAACACTGCAATTATGCGATGAGATTCAATCAATCAATCAAAAATATTTATTTCAGACCAGTTTAGTCCATATTTAGACAATACAATAATTACAATAATTATAAGGCATTACAAATACTAACAATAATAATAATAATAATAATTTTAATTTTAATTTGGAGCGCCCAAACCTGCAGCTCCGGACATATGGCAGTACACCCAATGTCCCATAAATGGACAGTCCTCTCTATTCGCGAGAGTGTTTAGGATGCTGTTGAGACTGCAATTGACCCTTTCTCTTAGTGAGGCTATGCGTTTACGAACGAGAGCATGAAAACCATCAGTTCCAGCCTCCGCAAACATGCCTGACGCGCTACAAAATGTGGGCAGTCTCAACATCACCCTAAACGCGTTATTATATTGCACACGCAGAGCATTGAAGGTCCTCTGCGTATATTTGATCCACAGGTTGCCCGTGTAAAGTGACTGACAGTATGCTTTAAACAGCGTTATTTTAACTGGTTTCGTACATCTTGCAAACCTGCGGGCCAGCATGTTGCAACGAACCGCCAACGCCCTGCGCTCTCTTTCTATATCAACGTCATCGTTGAGGTTCTCGGTAACCCAGTGACCCAGGTATTTAAACTGCGTTACCCTTTGAAGAGGACAATGATCAAGTGTGATGGACGGTAAGCAGGTGTGTGTTTTCTTTCCTGCCTTGAAAACAAGCAGCTCGCTTTTTTTAGCATTATACCTGAGCCCATGGGCCTTCGCATAGGATTCACATATACCTATAAGCTTTTTCAATGCTACAATAGATGGCGCCAACAGGACCATATCGTCGGCATAACTTATATTGTTGATAATCTGTCCATCAATTGAGCATCCCACATTGGCTTTACATAGCTGTGCTATCAAGTCGTCGACGTACAGATTGAACAGCTTAGGCGAAGATAATCCACCTTGTCTGACCCCACAATTCAATTTGTACGGCTCCGACATTGCGTCTCTCCACCTGACATTGTTAATCTGGTTTCCGTACCAGTACCCAAGAAGATTGATGGTAGTGAGAGGTACATTAGAGTCTTTTAACTTACTCCATAACAGTGGATAGGAAACAAGATCAAAGGCTTTACTAAGATCTAGAAAGCACGCATAAACTGGTGTCTTTCTGTCTGTATAATAGCGGACAGTTTGCTTTAGACACAGAATAGCACTTTCCGTCGATAAGTTAGGTCTAAAACCGAACTGGCCATCTTGAAAATGGAGATGCTTCGCTAAGTGTCTATCGAGCAAACTATCTAGTACCTTAGCTATTATAGTGGCCAGAGATATTGGTCTATAGTTGTTAATATCCGCATTATCGCCCGTTTTGGTTTTAACAATAGGCACAATAATAGTCCTCATCAACTCCGTGGGCAGGTAGGAGTGACCAAGACAAAGATTAAAAAACATGGACAGAACACGAGGGAGGTGCACGCCCGCATGTTGCAGATGCTCGATGCTGAGGCTATCGTGTCCAGGAGACTTACCCCTCGTCATGTTCTTTATTACGCTAGCAACTTCTTTAGCACTAAATCTAACTTGCGGTTCTTGGCCAGACTCCTCAGCATCGAACATCGGCTGCGGCTCGTTTAAGGGGGACTCTACCCGAAAATGATGTTTAAATAGGTTGGCTATTCTACTCGGTTCTGTCTCACCTTCAACACTCACAGGAAGAGCGGACCTGGGGTTCAGTTTGTTAGTCTGCTTCCAAAATCTACTGAAGTCCTTTACTTTATGACATGTAGCAATAATATCCATTTGAATTTGCTCCTGGTTTTGCTGACACCATTTTAATTTTGCTTTAAACGTTTTTCGAGTATTGCACATATAATCATAAATGCTTCCCGCTCCAGGCCTACCGTGAAGCACCCACATCCGAAAACCAAGCCGAGCCTCACAATGAGCAATTTTAACATGTTTGTTCCAGCCCGTGATATAAGGTCTTTTGTTACATTTTCCGGTATTGGAACATGCCACTGACGCCTCAGTTAATACACAGATAATATCAGCATACATTTTATCCAATATTTTACTATGGTCACTAATGTTACAAACCTTATCACAACAATGAGCGAACTCAGATGGAAAATCAATGTTTTTCAACTTTTCGTTGCAATGATTTTTATACATTTCCATTTGAGTGGGCTCTCTTACTTTCCATAGGACTTTGTTAACCTTATCGTAATATACTAATGTTTTTGGTGTCACAATCTTTATATTACACTCGATTTGTAAAGGTAAGTGGTCGGACCAGTATACGTCGTACAACACTTTCGATCCTACGACAGTTTTCCAAGCCGCACTCGTAACAATGCAGTGATCGAGCCACCGCCTGCAGTTATCATGAGCTTCACTTACGTAAGTATAGGTGTCACTAGGTAACAAGTCCATATCGGCACATTTCCAGTATTGATCCCGACAGACATTTTTCAATTCCGAATCAAAACGTTCACCAGGATGGGCATTAAAATCACCGAGCACAAAAACTGAGTCCACGTTACAACTTTCTATGACCGCACTAATCTCACCGAGACATTCATTAAACTCGGTCAGGTTTTTCAGTTCTTCACTGCTCTCACTAACCTCCCTATCATTAGGCATGTAGATAGAAAAAATCAACAATGAGCGGTCAGCTATTTGCATTTTAATTGCCGCTAGACGCACACTGTTACACGGAATTACCACAACAGACGTAAACAAACTTTTTTTCCAAAGTAAGGCTACCCCGCCGTAGGGTCTTCCACGCAGGATACCGGTTGAGGTATTAACAGCAGAAGTTCCCGTAAACTCAAAATCCTTGTCAACAGTGCCTAGCACAGGTATATCATGTGGCAAGAGCCAGGTCTCTTGGAGTGCGATGACGTCACCTACTTGACAAAGATTTCGTATATTCTCCATTGATCGTTTTAGACCTCTACAGTTTTAGACCTCTACTCTACAGATTAGGTAAATGTATTATAACACCGCTAAAGAACCAATCACAAGCGACAACGACGACTTTCTCGTTCTGGCTTTTGATTGGTTTCCTAGCGACGATACAGTCAGTCAGACGCATTTGGACTTTTTTCATTTTTTGTGAAATTGTTAGTTGAAAATATCACAAATAATGTCAAGCGAAGACGATATTTTTGATGGTCAAGTCAATCGTGCAATCTATTACGAAACGAACGGAGTGTCCCCAACGCCTTACATTATGTTACAGTTGCACAAAGCACCATTTCTCGATATTCATTAAAATGAATGAATATAATACTCGGCAGGAAAGTGAGGGCACTAACCTGCACGATCTCGTCCCCTTCGTGTATAGTGCCGGCGCGGTGCGCGGGCGAGCCGAACCGGATATCGGCGAGCTGCCGGTGCCCACAGAACGACGGCACCACGTCGAACCCGAGCGGCCGCGCGCCCTGCTGCAGTGTCACAGTGTCCAGCGACGCAGGGATCAGGATCATGTGGTCCGACACGTCCTGCAGATAGCTACTATTATATACCTACATATATATATAAACTGAGATATAGGTACTTCAGGAAATATTATTTGCACCAATTTGGTTTAACTTTGGAGAACAAAAGAACAAAAGAGTACGTGAGCTGTGTACGGTGTGTTTGTGTACATTTGCATGCCCAACAGTTACTTATATCGGCAGCTGTTTGCATGCCCAACAGTTACTTATATCGGCAGCTGTTTGCATGCCCAACAGTTACTTATATCGGCAGCTGTTTGCATGCCCAACAGTTACTTATATCGGCAGCTGCTTGCATGTCCAACAGTTACTAATATCGGCAGCTGTTTGCATGCCCAACAGTTACTTATATCGGCAGCTGTTTGCATGCCCAACAGTTACTTATATCGGCAGCTGTTTGCATGCCCAACAGTTACTTATATCGGCAGCTGTTTGCATGCCCAACAGTTACTTATATCGGCAGCTGTTTGCATGCCCAACAGTTACTTATATCGGCAGCTGTTTGCATGCCCAACAGTTACTTATATCGGCAGCTGCTTGCATGTCCAACAGTTACTTATATCGGCAGCTGTTTGCATGTCCAACAGTTACTTATATCGGCAGCTGTTTGCATGCCCAACAGTTACTTATATCGGCAGCTGCTTGCATGTCCAACAGTTACTTATATCGGCAGCTGTTTGCATGTCCAACAGTTACTTATATCGGCAGCTGTTTGCATGCCCAACAGTTACTTATATCGGCAGCTGTTTGCATGCCCAACAGTTACTTATATCGGCAGCTGCTTGCATGTCCAACAGTTACTTATATCGGCAGCTGTTTGCATGTCCAACAGTTACTTATATCGGCAGCTGCTTGCATGTCCAACAGTTACTTATATCGGCAGCTGTTTGCATGCCCAACAGTTACTTATATCGGCAGCTGTTTGCATGCCCAACAGTTACTTATATCGGCAGCTGTTTGCATGCCCAACAGTTACTTATATCGGCAGCTGTTTGCATGCCCAACAGTTACTTATATCGGCAGCTGCTTGCATGTCCAACAGTTACTAATATCGGCAGCTGTTTGCATGCCCAACAGTTACTTATATCGGCAGCTGTTTGCATGCCCAACAGTTACTTATATCGGCAGCTGTTTGCATGCCCAACAGTTACTTATATCGGCAGCTGTTTGCATGCCCAACAGTTACTTATATCGGCAGCTGTTTGCATGTCCAACAGTTACTTATATCGGCAGCTGTTTGCATGTCCAACAGTTACTTATATCGGCAGCTGTTTGCATGCCCAACAGTTACTTATATCGGCAGCTGTTTGCATGCCCAACAGTTACTTATATCGGCAGCTGCTTGCATGTCCTGTCATAGATAGATGTAGGGTAGATTTATATTAGAATAAATAAATCAGTATTCGTTCACACGTCACAAGGTGTACTTCATTTCAATATCCCAGACATATAATATGGTGTCAGGTGTAGTCTAAACCTACTAAATCACAAAGTCTGTGTACTAAATTTGTTCAAAATTTGTGTTATCAAGTGTAGTAAACATGTCGCTGTTCATACAACAGCCAGAACCTATGTTGGAGCATGGTAACGTGGCGGTCAACTGGCGTGAATTCATAACCTCTTTCGAGTATTATCTAGTGGCATCCGGTAACAAGGATTCGTCTTCACAAGAGAAATGTGCGATATTTCTACATTGTATCGGAAAGTTCGGTCGGGAAATATTTCACGAATTCGACGCAGACACCAGTACAATAAAATACGAGGATTTAGTGAAAAAGTTCAAGGAGCGATTTGATCCTGCATTAAACGTTAACTTTGAGCGTCACGTATTTTTTGAAACCTATCAAAATGATGACACTTTCGACAGGTTTTTAAGCAAAATTACGATCAAGAGCAAAAGTTGCGAATTTGGCTCATTACGTGAGAGTTTATCATTGACTCAGCTGATAAGAGGTTTGAAGGACACTCAAATGCGTGAGAAAATGTTGGCGAGAACGAAACTCAAGTTAGAGGAAGCGGTTTCATGGTGTCGAGCAGCCGAGCGTGCTGGCGCGCAGGCGGTGGCGTGTGGTGGCGCGCCCCGCGGCAGCGCGGCGCCGGTGCTCGAGGAGATGGCGCGCACTCGCCCGGCCCGAGGAGCTGGTGGACGGCGGCGAGGCGGACGCGGCCGCGGTGGCAGGCCCGGCGGCGGCGGCGCGCCCTTCAACGGTGGTGCAGGCTCGAGCGGCGAGCCGACCACTCAGCGGCGTTTTGATAATAATGCGTGTGCTAAGTGCAGCGGATGGCACGGCGCGGGTGATCGATGCCCCGCTTATAATGTAAAGTGCTACAGATGTGAAAAATTCGGTCATTTTGCGAAGTGTTGTAGGGTAAGGATCATGCATGAAATAGTAGACGAAACCGGTGAGGACATTTTCGACGTCGACGGTGAGTTTATGATCTATAACATATCCATAGATGCGACGGACAGTAATTTTACATCATGGTATGAATCCGTATACGTGAACAATGTTGTGGTTAAGTTCAAATTGGACAGTGGGGCTGAAACGTCTGTAATGTCATGGAATAGTTTCAAGGAGGCAGGTTTTCATCACGACATCTTGCATAAAACAAAAATAATTTTAAAAGAAATAAGTAAAAATCAACTGCCGGTAGTAGGCTTTTTTGAAGCAAAATTGAAATTCAGGAATCTGGAGACAGTTCAAAAAATATTTGTTTTAGACGTTGAATGCAATAATTTATTAGGTTTAAAGGCTTGTACGGAATTAAATCTGATTGCACGTATCCATGAAGTCAAGAATCTCGAAATCGATGACGACATTTTCCAGGGTATAGGATGTTTACCAAAATTATGTAAGATATCGATTGATGAAAGCATTCCTCCAGTGGTGAATGCCACAAGAAAAATTCCAATTAAGCTTCGACCTCGCCTGAAGGACGAACTCGATAACATGGAGAAGTTAGGTATTATAGTCCGTGAGGAAGGGCCCACTGACTGGGTATCGAGTATAGTCATTGTTGAAAAGCCGGACAAGAAATTACGGTTATGTCTTGATCCATTTCATTTGAACAAAGCAGTTCGTCGCAGCTATTTTCAATTACCCACATTAGAAGAAATTGCCAGTGAATTGGATAGTGCTAAATACTTTTCAAAGTTAGATTGCCAAAAAGGGTTTTGGATGTTAAAGCTAGATTTAAATAGTTCTAAGCTTTGTACATTTTCCACACCATTTGGGCGTTACCGTTTTTTAAGAATGCCCTTCGGGATAAAATCTGCAAGTGAGATTTTTCATAACGAAATGCTTAAAATATTTAAAATGGAGGGCGTAGCTGTCTTTATTGATGATTTATGTATTTATGGCAAAACAAGAGAAGAGCATGACGCACGTTTAGCAGTAGTTCTGAAACGGGCGGCAGAAAACGGGGTTAAATTTAATAAAAATAAAACAATCATTGCTGCTACCGAAATAACGTTCTTAGGGCACATATTCAACGAGAACGGCATGAGACCGGACATAAATCGCGTGAAGGCCATAACTGACATGCCGAAACCACAAAATAGAAAAGAATTAGAACGGTTCCTAGGCATAACCAATTATCTGGCAAGATTTATTCCAAAATACACAGATGCGGCGGCGCCATTAAGAGACTTGTTAAAAAAAGGCCATGAATTCGAATGGTCTAGTATACATGATAACTGTTTCGTGAACATTAAAGACAAAATCGTGAAAGCCCCTGTATTGAGATATTATTCGCCGCGAGAGGGCGTAACAGTTTCAGTGGATGCAAGTTCCCACGGTCTAGGTGCTTGCCTGATCCAAGACGGGCAGCCAGTAGCGTACGCATCGCGTACTCTCACTCCTAACGAAACTCGATGGGCCCAAATTGAAAAGGAGCTTCTAGCAATCGTGTTTGGTTGTACACGTTTTCACCAATACATATATGGTCATGATCGTGTAACAGTGGAAACTGATCACAAACCGTTGGAGTCAATATTTAAAAAACCGCTCAACGATACTCCGGCACGTTTACAGCGTATGCTGTTAAAGTTACAAAATTACGCATTAAAAATAACATACAAGCCGGGAAAACAAATGTTTATCGCTGATGCTCTGTCGCGGGCTCCAACCGAAACCGGTTCCAATAAAGATGTGTGGGATGACGTCACAATTCACGTAAACTCATTATTTGAAAACGTGTCAGTGACTCGGGATAAAATAGATCTAATTAGAGAGGAGACAGAAAAAGACGAGACCTTAAAAGGTGTAAAAACGTACTACGAAAAAGGGTGGCCAAATACCAAAGAAGATGTTCACGATTTGGCTAAACAGTTTTGGACTATACGTAGCGACCTTCATTGTATAAACGGAATATTATTTCGTAACGGGCAAATCATCATTCCTAAATCATTACGCAAAGAACTTTTAAACAGGGTACATGAGGGACACTTGGGAATCGAAAAAAGCAAAAGGCGAGCCAGAGACGTGATGTGGTGGCCTGGCATATCCAGTGAGATCGAGCAGCTGGTGCAGCGCTGTGACACGTGCCAGCGTCACCGCTCCGCGCAGCGCCGCGAGCCGCTTACGCCGCACGCACCCGCCCAGCTGCCGTGGCAAGTGTTAGCCACGGATATTTTTGAAATACAACAAAAACATTATCTTCTAGTAGTAGACTACTATTCCAAATATTTTGAAGTTGCTCCTCTTCCAACTATGGCAAGTGGAGTGGTAATTCAACAGTTAAAGACTATTTTTGCAAGGCACGGCATTCCAAAAAAAATAGTCTCGGACAACGCAGCTCAATACTCGTCAATGGAGTTCAAACATTTTGCGAACAGTTGGGAATTCGAACACGTCACTAGTTCCCCGTTATACCCGCGATCCAATGGTTTAGCTGAACGATTTGTCCAAACTGTTAAAAAGCTTTTAGTAAAAGCTCGTGAAAATAATACAGACTGGCAGTTAGCATTCCTTAACTTCAGGAATACTCCTATAAGTGGAGAAAAGTACTCTCCAGCACAATTGTTAATGGGCAGAAGGCTAAATACGCGGCTGCCGGCGGCAGAAGGGTCTCTGACTCCAACACAAATAGATCGTGATGAACTACTTCAACAAAGAGCTAATAACACTGATAAATCTAAATCATACTACGATCATGGGACGCGACAATTACAACCATTAGAACCAGGTGAACACGTACGCATGAGATATAACGGTGGTTGGGTTAAAGCGAAGGTGATTGAAATGGCACGCGGCGATCGCTCCTATTTGTTAAAGTCTGAAAACGGTGGCACTTACCGTAGAAACCGCAGTCACATTCTTAAACTACACGCGGAACCCAATAATTCCAATGATGTGGTCAACTCTCAGTCTCCGCCACATACATGTTTTGATTATGACGAACTAGATCCCAACGCGAGCTCGATGAGTCATTCAGGCGATGGAGAGGGCAATACGGCGGCGGCGGCGCAAAGCGCCCCTGCTGACCCACCTTTGTATGTAACTAGAAGCGGGCGCATTGTGCAACCACCAAGGTATAATTAAAAGTTCGATCGATCGATCAAATACTTAAATAAACTTATGTACTAAGTATACCATTCTATATTTACTCAAAATATAAATATGTAATGCATGTCAATAAATATTAGTAATAAGTTCATATCAGAAGTCATAAATAACATAAGTGCAAAATAAATTCTTTAGCTAATTTAGTCCTGTTCTTATTCACAAACTTGCTATATGATATATGTATGGATCACTTTGAGTTAGTTACATATTCACAATATTAAAAACCCCTGTAAGTTTTTTAGAGATAATTTTTAATTTTTGCGTCATTGTTTAATAAGGCAAAAAACTACAACTATTTGTATTAACTTCATGTTTGAATGTCTGTATTATAGAGAAATTTAAAGAAAACGGTTGTATAGCATGAATAGCTTGTAATTAATAAATAAGTAAATAATTAGTTAACAAGGAGAGAGATGTCATAGATAGATGTAGGGTAGATTTATATTAGAATAAATAAATCAGTATTCGTTCACACGTCACAAGGTGTACTTCATTTCAATATCCCAGACATATAACAGTTACTTCTATCGGCAGCTGTTTGCATGTCCAACAGTTACTTATATCGGCAGCTGCTTGCATGTCCAACAGTTACTTATATCGGCAGCTGCTTGCATGTCCAACAGTTACTTATATCGGCAGCTGCTTGCATGTCCAACAGTTACTTATATCGGCAGCTGTTTGCATGCCCAACAGTTACTTATATCGGCAGCTGTTTGCATGCCCAACAGTTACTTATATCGGCAGCTGCTTGCATGTCCAACAGTTACTTATATCGACAGCTGTTTGCATGCCCAACAGTTACTTATATCGGCAGCTGTTTGCATGTCCAACAGTTACTAATATCGGCAGCTGTTTGCATGCCCAACAGTTACTTATATCGGCAGCTGTTTGCATGCCCAACAGTTACTTATATCGGCAGCTGTTTGCATGTCCAACAGTTACTAATATCGGCAGCTGTTTGCATGCCCAACAGTTACTAATATCGGCAGCTGTTTGCATGCCCAACAGTTACTTATATCGGCAGCTGTTTGCATGCCCAACAGTTACTTATATCGGCAGCTGTTTGCATGCCCAACAGTTACTTATATCGGCAGCTGTTTGCATGCCCAACAGTTACTTATATCGGCAGCTGCTTGCATGTCCAACAGCAACGTGTCGAAACGAAACATGAGTTTTTTTTGTCTTCATAATAATAAATTTAATTAATATCTGTTTAACTTTTTTGTAATCTTTTTTTTTCTGCATTGAAGACAAATAAAAGCTTCTTATTTTATATACCAAACATTTTTATTTACAACTTCACACACAGTATTATTTACGAAATAGTAAAAAAATATTGAATTTTAAAAACATTCACTAAAGGGTTTAGGTGTGATGAATGAACACCTGCACTCATTATGATGTATCAAGACCGTGTACTCCATTTACATTTTTGTAAAATCAGGAGGTCAGTTGTTATGACCATAAAATAGTAACACAATAAATAAGCCGTCCTTTGTATTGTATTTTTCATTCGGCGCACATTTAGACCAAGACCCAACTAAGTGACAAATAAATCCTTTCACTTCAACTGATGGCCCATGGGTTGGGTTGTCACCACCCTCAGGAACAAACAGTGCCACCAAACGACTAGTCGTATTCCGGCGTGACGTCATGACAAGCCGCACTTCATGCAGTTCGCGTGCTGTCAGTCGTACCTACGTTCGTTACCGGTTTCGGTAAATTTTGTTGAAGTCCCTAGACGAAGACATTAAGGCCTCGCCTGCTTCCACTCTTCTACTTTCTAGGCGAGCCTTCTTTATTCTAGGACTGATTGCCGTTATCGGGCGCGCTAGTAGCCAATAAATGTGGGCGTGCCTAACATTATTAATTATTTGCTATGTAACAATAACGTTTATTACATAACTTTCTTAATATTAATACAGAACAAGGTTGAGACCACCTATTTAGTATAAGAATACCTGTACCAGGCGGTCTCGCTCTTTATAACAAACAATTAATTTTCTTATCAGTTAGAATAAACTTTTAAAACTATAAACTAATAAAGTTAAGGATAGACATGTCCTAAACTTAACAATTTGTGTTTGAGAGAGGGTGTATATGAGTTGAGTGCGTGAGTGTATGTGTTGTGTGTGTAAATGCGCAAGAGGGTACGGGAGTAAGTATAGATATATAATTTTATTAGCTAATTCGTTGCAATAAATCCTCTATTTGGTCATAGCTGAGTGTCTTAATCCATGAAATTATTTTTTTTTTTTTATTTCTTATACAATCTTAGGGTATATATTCAGTAGTGTGTTGAGTTGGTCATATAAGTACGCTGTTTGAGAATCATATTGATGTCTGGCAAACTCACGTGTTATTTGAGCGTTGTGAGTGAACGGAGTGAACTCGTCTTTTGGTTAGAATAGAGGGGTCAAAATTAACTCTTGTGCATTCTTAGAATAGTGTGAAGAACGTATAATCCTCGTACTGCTAGTACATCACTAATTGAGTATAGCATGTTAGTAGAAAATTTGTAGGTTTTAAAATGCATTACTTTTAACAGGAAACGCTGAACCCTTTCCGCCTCAATAAACTTTCATATAGGTATACAGTTATGTAATAATTGACTGGGCCAACGCAAAATATATACTTGTTAGCAGGCCGACCGAAGCCACATGTCTTAACGTTTTAAAAATCCAAGTCAATTTCCTGATTCTGTTACTCACTAATTCGATATGTGAGTCCCATGAAAGTCGCTGGTCTATCATAACTCTTAAATACTTTGTAGCCGCTACTTTGTTAATACTGGGACACGTGCAATTGTCATATATGGGGTTTTCACATGTATGGACTTTTACATTAAATTCAATATCTGGTTGAGAGTTGTTGTAAATAGAGAAACAGATATAGTTTGTCTTATTGGTGTTTAATGTTAAGAGGATGGTCTCTAGCCAGAATGCCACTTTAGCTAAACCCAACTCAGTGGCCTCTTGAACATCCCTCCATGATGACCCTGAGAAAACCAATTCTGTGTCGTCTGCATATGAGAAGATACACCCTTTTTCCAGTACGAGGTTGCATAAGTCATTTATGTACACCAGAAACAAGGTCGGTCCCAGAACGCTACCCTGTGGAACGCCATAGTTGATGTCAGAACTGCTACTAATGTTCTTTCCTATCTTAACTTTTTGCTTTCTATCCTCAAGTAATATATCAAATGTTCCAAAAGTATACGAATCGCGAAAGGATAAAAAGTGCTAACAAATCAAAAAATAATGTCTTATTTGATTCGGATATAAAGTTATGACTCAGCAATGCTTCCTGGTGACCGCCTTTGGGGACAGTTTCAGGATGAACTCCATAGCATGAGCGATAGCCTGCGCGCGGGCTGCTCAGCGAAGTGGTCGCGCTGCGCGCTGATAGCCGCCCTTAGGGACAACCTTAGTAGCAGTTACCTGCAAAATATACTCTGCAGCCTGTGTGATGGTCTGCGCGGCAAGCGCTACGGCGCGCGCGGGCTGCTCGGCGAAGCGGTCACGCTGCGCGCTCGTGGCCGCCTCTAGGGACAGCTTCAGGAGCAGCGCGCGCCGCTCGGCCAGTCCGCTGCCGCCGAACAGCGCCCAACTGCGGGCAGAACAAGTGCTTGTAAGTATTTTTGGTACGACTAGCCGACAGCAGCGTGGCTCGCGTGGGAATTTATTAAAATCCCTTCTTAACGGACGTATATACGTCATACAGGGAACCTACCGCTACCAGGTCCAGCCGTTTATACATATTTCTTTAAATCATGAATTAGAGCGACATACCGGTCAAGCCAGCAGACGAGCGGCTTGACGGCGTGCACGATGCGCGCCACGTCGGACAGCGCCTGCGTCTCGAGGCGACGCTCGAGCGGCGAATGCGCGCGCAGGTTATGTCCGGCCACCGCCACGCGCAGCGCCAACTGCTGCACGCACTCGCGGTGGATCTCGTATTGCTGCAACACACACAATACAGCGTGAACACTGACGAATCGAACTTTTCCACATATTCAAAGTCAAGAGAGCCTTTGATGGATCAAATCAGAAAGTGACAAATTTAAACTTACTTTAAAATTAAGTGTAATAATTTTGTTTAAAAAAAAAAGGCCTCAAAAATTTTGAAACTCTAACTTACAGGAAGTAATGGAAAGTTTGCGATGGCAGCATACACAATACATAGGTATAATAGTCATAGGGCTTAGGAAAAAAAACTGCATTTTAGGCAGAAAGCAAGCCGCTTTGTCCAGTAATACTAGGGATCAATATGAATGATTTCATCCGAGGAAATGAAAATTTTATTCACTAGAATTCAAGATGGCGGAGTTTTTCCAACATGGCGGCTGCATAATTTTAAAAATTTACAGAATCAAAACGGCTTCACCAATTTTAGTGATTAGGGTGTCAATCAATTTGTATTGACATCTTATATAATAAAAAAAATATATTGTTTAAGAAATTAAAGATGGCAGCCAAATATTAATAAAATAGTGAAATTTTCTAAATATTTTTTTCATTTTTATGAAAATAAAAACTAAATTTCCTATGATATGGTCACATGTTTTTATTATTTAATAAATTGTGATAATATTATTTACAAAATAAAATAAAAATCTTAAAAATCTGATGAGTAGTTTTTAAACTATACGCATTTCAAAAGAACGCGCGGTTTTGAAAGTCGTCACTGCACGCGATGTGATGCATCATAAAATGAAAACGAGTGCACGAATTTCAGTAATTTACATATTTGACGATTTGTATTTATATCCTGTAATTTATAACGTCTTGTAAAAACCGGCCAAGTGCGAGTTGGACTCGCGCACAAATGGTTTCGTACTAAGTACACCACTGTTTATTTGTTTTGGTCATCCCTTATTATTTCATTATGAATGGGTGATAACAATATTTTTATGATTTTCTAAAGTAGGTATGATTCATAATAATAATAACATACAGGAATTTTAAAATTCCCAACTAGTTTAGTTTTTGAGATAGACTCCGAAATTAAAATGCTCTAGAGCTAACAGATGGCCCCATTTCCTTATTCTTGAAGGTATAAATGAGCAGTAAAAATATTAATCCTCTGTATTTACAGCTTCATCTGATGTGGTTGAACGGAAGGAAGAGAAAATTCATATGAAATTAGCCCAGAATGTAACTATATCATCAATTATGCTATGAGTAAGTAAAAAATAAAGAGATACCTTTCATTTTTGCAGCTGCCTTTGCATGTGCTGCATTGCACTGTGCAGGGTAAACCCATCCGCTGACACAAGCAGCGCATTGTTTTGCAGCCTTTTTTACAACCGCAATGGTCAAAGTAAGATAACTCATGCTATATCTGCCTGGCTTCAGACCATTGTGGTACCCAACTGTCATTAGATGATTTCCAACCCCAGGAGGATGGAGATGGAGATGGCACAGAGGCATCGTCGAGAATAATGAAAGTGCCCCATAAGTGTCTCGCTTGACAGTTGGCATGAAGCGCGTGTTTTTGTAATACCACCGATGTTGCGGGGATGCTTGTTACCAATTTATCCTTGGTAGCAAATAGTTCCTTGCGTACCAAGTTGACCAACGAATGTGCTGTTTGTGAATCGTAATGGTGAACTTTTCCAGAATAGCCATAGTTTCTTCAGGAAGAACTTGTATTGGCTGCGATATTTCTTTTAAAGCTGGTGTGCAGACCACGTTTTGAAGCATCACTTCTTTCCTTTTGTATAGAACTAAGAAGTAGTGTCATAGCCTGTAAAGGCGTGAAAGTCACGAAGGTCAGTTGATCTGTCAGGGCCCAATGTGTTGGCTATTTTATGAACTCCGACATAACGGCATTTATTTGCCGTCTCGGTCAATAGCCACAACTCTTGCAGGCCACTCTCATAATCATAATCATTTATTTCGTAATATTCATTATAAATGCTTAAATCTAAAATTAAAATAATAATACAATGCATAATTGTACAAAACACATAATAATAAATCTTAATAGTAAGCCTTACATTGCGCTTGTCATAAAAAAAATCTTTCACCGAGTAGAACGCCTGCTCGACAAGCCAGCGCCTCAACATGGATTTAAATATTTGTAGATTTGGAGATCCTATAATATTTTAGGCAACAAATTGTAAACAGTGGGGCCCATAACATGCGTAAGCATACTTGACTTTTTAAGTCTATGTTTCACGCCAATGATTTTGTCACCCGTACGCGGTCTTATACGTATTTTATGAGCCAATATTTTCGCACGTATACACCGCCACCTGAAAGATGACAACAGATGGGAGTGTCATTATTTTCAGGGACTTGAAATGTGGCAACACTGTTTCATATGTGGCAACATAGCTCTGATCGCGCGTTTCTGCATACGGAAGGCACGTTTGCAGTTGGCGGCGCATGCCCACAGCTGGGCGCCGTACTCCAGCAGCGAGTGTACGGTTGCGAAGTAGCAGGGGCGCACCACGTCCTGCGGCACCACGCGCGCCAGACGCCTTAGTTCAAAGCACGCGCAACCAAGTCGACCACATAGCGCGTCAATGTGGTATTTCCATGTCAGGCCTCTGTCAAGTTTGAACCCGAGGAAGTTTGAGGACTCCACCTGTTCTATTTGAGTTCCATTCACTTGAACCGATAGAGGTCGGGGAGGTGTACCACGAAGCCAGAAATGAATGAAATGTGTCTTTTTTGAGTTGAGTACAAGACTATTTCCCCGAAACCATTGGGAAAGCTGAAGCACTGTGTTGTTTAATTGAACTTCAAGTTTCTCGATAGACGGTGCGCTTACAACCGCGGCGACGTCATCAGCGTACATGAAAATTTCACAGTCACAAACCGCACACGGTAAGTCGTTCAGAAGCAGGGAGAACAGTATGTTCGAGACCGAAAATCCCTGAGCCACGCCCATCGTAGTGTCGAGAGGATCAGGTCTTGTGTCACCTCCATCAGCTACGACAGTTTGTGATCGATTACGCATCAAATCGGTGAACAGAGCGTGAGCTGGCCCGCTGATCCCATAGTGGTGCATCTTGATGGCTAGAGTATTGTGATTCTCAATTAAAGTTTGACAAAATTATATCAATAACACCATAGCCTGTAAAGGCGTGAAAGCCGCGAAGATTAGTTGATCTGTCAGGGCCCAAAGTGTTGGCTATTTTATGAACTCGACATAACGG
Organism: Ypsolopha sequella; assembly: GCA_934047225.1. Taxonomy (NCBI): domain Eukaryota; kingdom Metazoa; phylum Arthropoda; class Insecta; order Lepidoptera; family Ypsolophidae; genus Ypsolopha; species Ypsolopha sequella. The sequence continues at coordinate 676,161 of OW203988.1, read as the reverse complement.
CATTTATTTGCCATCCCGGTCAATAGCCACAACTCTTGCAGGCCACTTTCAATTAAATTTTGATAAAATTGTATCAATAACACCAAGGCACCATCAAAGATTATTCCATAAAATTGAATGGGAAAAGTTTTCTGTTTTTATTAGAAATTCTAGTTTTTCAGAATGCTCAGCCTTAAGCCTGAGCGAAGTTGTCCAATTGAAAACAACCTGAGAAAATAAACAAAGTTGCAGAAGTCACACTAGCTTTAAAAGAAATATCGCAGCCAATACAAAGTCTTCCTGAAGAAATTATGGCTATGCTGAAAAAGTTCACCTGCTACCTCTACGATTCACAAACAGCACATTCATCGGTCAACTTGGTGCGTAAGGAACTATTTGCTACCAAGAATAAATTGGTAACAAGCATCCCACCAACATCGATGGCATTACAAAAACACGCGCTCCATGCCACCTATCAAGCGAGACACTTATGGGGCACTTTCGTAATTCTCGACGATGCCTCTGTGCCATCTCCATTCTCCTGAGGTTGGAAATTATCTAATGACAGTTGGGTACCACAATGGTCTGAAGCCAGGCAGATATGGCATGAGTTATCTTACTTTGACCATTGCGGTTGTAAAAAAGGCTGCAAAACAATGCGCTGCTTGTGTCAGCGGATGGGTTTACCCTGCACAGTGCAATGCAGCACATGCAAAGGCAGCTGCAAAAATGAAAGGTATCTCTTTATTTTTTACTTACTCATAGCATAATTGATGATATAGTTACACTCTGGGCTGATTTCATATGAATTTTCTCTTCCTTCAGTTGAACCACATCGGATGAAGCTGTAAATACAGAGGATTAATATTTTTACTGCTCATTTATACCTTCAAGAATAAGGAAATGGGGCCATCTGTTAGCTTTAGAACATTTTAATTTCGGAGTCTATCTCAAAAACTAAACGTGTTAGGAATTTTAAGATTCCTGTATGTTATTACTGTAGAAAATCATAAAAATATTGTTATCGCTCATTTATAATGAAATTAGTAAGGGATGACCAAAACAAATAAACAGTGGTGTACTTGGTACGAAACCATTTGTGCGCGAGTCCAACTCGCACTTGGCCGATTTTTAGAAGACGTTATAAATTACAGGATATAAATACAAATCGTCAGATATGTAAATTACTGAAATTCGTGCACTCGTTTTCATTTTATGATGCATCACATCACGTGCAGTGACGACTTTCAAAACCGCGCGGTTCTTTTGAAATGCGTATAGTTTAAAAACTACTCATCAGATTTTTAAGATTTTTATTTTATTTTGTAAATAATATTATCACAATTTATTAAATAATAAAAACATGTGACCATATCATAGGAAATTTAGTTTTTATTTTCATAAGAATGAAAAAAATATTTAGAAAATTTCACTATTTTATTAATATTTGGCTGCCATCTTTAATTTCTTAAACAATATATTTTTTTTATTATATAATATGTCAATACAAATTGATTGACACCCTAATCACTAAAATCGGTGAAGCCGTTTTGATTCTGTAATTTTTTTAAATTATGCAGCCGCCATTTTGGAAAAGGTCCGCCATCTTGAATTCTAGTGAATAAAATTTTCATTTCCTCGGATGAAATCATTCATATTGATCCCTAGTATTACTGGACAAAGCGGCTTGCTTTCTGCCTAAAATGCAGCTTTCGATATAAATGTTGCCGTAAGCCCTTAGGCTATAAGGTTTTGTTGAATAACTATTGAGTGAATTATGAATGAAAGTGTTCTCTTTCGATTAATTCGAAAACAGCAGCGAAATCCCTATTAATAAAAAATAGTATAGGTAGTATACATTAAAGTCATAAATCATCTGTTTATAAATAAAGATTGGCTTCGCCGTAATGCGCATCACAAGTGCTTTATCCCAATCGGCTACTTGACCCCACAGCTCAACCCCGTAGCTTAAAAGTGAATGCACAGTAGTGAAGTAGCACTGCCTGACTGCAGTATACCTGCTACATGTCCAAGCTCCAAACAGGCTCGCCCCAACTTGCCACATAGAGCGTTGATGTGCTTAATACCCAGAGTGTTTAGGTCAGTTAAGGGACCGAAATCAACAGGCAATTAAAGTCGGCATTTTATAATACTGTCACTGCAAATAGCTTAGCTGTTAGCCCCCAAAAAAGGCATCAGTTTAGTTTTCCGGAAGAAAGGATGCCACTTGCCACAATTGTTTATTGGACCAATATCTATCGATAAAGATCGGTAGCCTTCGGGAGCCTCTTCAATTTGGGGGGGGAAGGGGGTTCAAAGATGCACTGCGCCAAGAGTCATTTAAAAAAATTAAACTGTCTGAGTTTGTCAACTACATCAAGATGGGTGTCTTTTTCAGGTAAATTAAGGACGTAGAATTCATTTCTGGCATAAAAAATGGTGATATTTTAAGTAGTTTCTTGAAAATTTTTACATAGATTAAAATTTTATGAAATACTTTTTACTTTCAGGCGCCACCAAAAAAAAACCTCAGGTTTTTTAAGTAACAAAAAATAAAATTACGAAAGCCTATTTTATGCAGATAAATAAAAATATAAATTTTATTGGATTTTTAAAGGAAAAAGCCATAAAAAAAAATAAAACAATGTCGGTGAGCTCTTATTTTACTACTACTTATTAACTAACCTGATAAAAGTATATTTATGTATAGTGTATTTATAAAAGTATATATATGCATAAAAACTATAAACACGTAAAAATGCTTTTCTATGGTTCTAAAAGAGTATTAACTATTTAATTATCATTTTCATTTTTTGCAGCTTCTACCATCTATAACAAATAGTTCTAGGTGTGAAGTAAGTAAGTACTGCTGTAAGAAGACAATTGTGTTCCTGGTCACGAGTACCAATCTTTAACAAATAGGTTCTGGACTAGTCCTACCTTCTGTAAGAGAAATAAATATCCTGCTTATAGATGTATATACATATGTGTTATGTACAGTCATATGTACTTACAGTACTTAGTATGTATTTATTTAATAATTAAAAGATGACCGCTGGAAGCGGTACTGTAACATATAGCTAGGCAATATGTTAGGTTTAGGTAAGGCTAGGTTTTATAGGTAGGTTGAAGGACTATTTGTTCGTGTTTAGTTGGCAATCGATAACCTTTATGGATCGACATACGTCGCATTGACGGAATTTTTTCGTGTTTTCCAAAAAATAAATACAGATCGAATATAAAAGATCTTTCAGACGAAACACGAGCAAGATTCCATGAAGATTCCTTAGAGAGTCCCATCGATGTGAAGGTGGCTCTCCATAAATAAGATTCCTTAGAGTGTCCGATTAGTGCGGACGTGGTTCTCCATCTATAAATATTCTTTCTAGAGTTTTTGAAGAAATACAACAAGCGAGTGCTCTACCAGATTTAGAGCTCCCCTCCCTTAATGTACAATACAATACAATACAATAATGTTTATTGCGTTCCACAAATGGTAGTACATGGTCTTAGATTTATGTAAATTGTAGCTTAAAACATTTGTAGACCCTGTTGGGCACAGCAATCTGGCGTAGGAGAGGGGAAGAAATTCATTTTATTTAAGTAGTAGGCAATTTATAACAGTATAATTAAATATTTATGTATTAGATTTGTTTGTTTTAATTAAGTAGTTTGTTTTGTCAGACAGTTTTAAGAAGAAAGGTTATCTGTAAGGTATTCGTTTATATTATAATAACTTTTTGTAATAAGTAGAGACTTCAATTTTGTGAGGAAGCTTGTGTTGTTTTCTTCCTCGATGATAGATTTTGGTAGTTTATTATAAATTTTTATAGCCATTTTTAATGGACTTGAGGAATGTAAACTTAATTTTGAAAAAGGTGGGATCAGTTTCTTTTTATGTCGACTAGCATATCTTCTGGGTATATCGTTATTTGAGGTAAAAAGGGATGTATTGTTTCGCACGAATTTACATAGTTCTAAAATGTATATTGAAGGAAGTGTAAGTATGTGATGTTTTTGGAAGTGAGGTCTGCAGCTCTCGGTCTGTTTAATATTTACCAAGATTCTTATTAATTTTTTCTGTAGTATTAAAAGTGATGGGAAATCTGTGCTATTTCCCCATAAAATTATTCCATAGCTAAACCAAGCGTAGGCGTATGCATAATATGCTACCAAAGCTGTTTTAAAATTTGTAGTTTTTTTAAGTTGTCTGAGGGCATAAGTAAATTTTGATATTTTTCCGGATAAATTTAGTATGTGTTTCTTCCAATTTAAGTGTTTGTCTAGGTTAATTCCTAATAAGGTGCAATCATCAACTATGTCTATTTTTGTATTATTGTATTTAAAATTATAGTTTAGGGGTTGTTTTTGATAGGGGTGGTAAATCATTAATTTAGTTTTTTGGAAGTTAAGTTGGAGATTGTGTTCACGTAGCCAGGTTGTAATCATATCTAGTATAAATGTTAGGGTTTCGGTTAGATTAGAGCTGTCTTGACATTTAGTTAATACCGTGATATCATCCGCAAACAATACTTTACGTTCTTTTATTATGTTTGGCAAATCGTTTATGTAAACTAAAAATAGGAGACATCCAGCTACACTTCCTTGTGGAATGGAAGCTTTAATTTGTTTGGGTTGAGATCGATGTTTTACTATTTCTTTTGTCTCTTGATTATAATATTCTATCTCTACAGTTTGTTTTCTTTCAGTTAAATATGACTTGAACCATTTATGGGCATTTCCTCGTATACCTATACTATTTAATTTACTGAGCAGTATGTTATATTGAACTTTTTCATAAGCCTTTGAAAGGTCCAGGAGAATTCCTACTGCATATTCACTTTTATCGTTTATATTTAAGATTTCTTGGACAAATTTAAAAACAGCTAAAATCGTCGAACGTTTTTTCCTGAACCCATGTTGATCGTCATGGAATATATTATATTTATCACAAAAGGAGTAAACTCGGTTACATAGGGCTCGTTCAAAAATTTTTGAAAAGGTAGGTAAGTTTGCAATCGGACGGTATTTATTTAAGTCGGTTTTTTCGTCTTTTTTATGAACTGGTTTAATTATTGCTTCTTTGAGTGCATCCGGAAATGTAGCTTCTTCGAAGGATTGGTTGATTAGTCTCATTAACGGGTAACTAAGTTCGTCAGCACACTCTTTAATTAATGTAGGTGGGAGCTCATCAATACCATAACTATATTTATTTTTAAGGTTTTTTATTATTTTGTACACTTCTCGGATGGTGACTGGGGCTAGATAGATAGAGTTTTCGATGGGATTTGTAATTGGACGACCATTTGGTAAGGTACCGTTCGGGAGGGGGTCTATTGATTCTCCAATTAATGCGAAGTGATTATTAAATATGTTTGCTATTTCGATTGGATCGGATACTGTGGTATTATTTATTTTTAACTTCATATTTTGTTTTTCTTTTCTCGTTGTTTTGTTTGTACGTTCGTGTATTATACTCCACATCATTTTTGTTTTATTTTTTGATTTAATGTATTTATTTATGTAATTTAATCTTTTAGATTTATTAATCAATATTTTTAAGGTTTTTTCGTATTTTATATAGTGTTTTTTTAGTATATCGCTGTCAGAATTTTGTACTAATGCTTTTAAGAGTCTTTTATTCCTACATGATGTTTTTATTCCTACTGTTAACCAGTGTTTTTTTGAACTAGCTTTTAGCTTTATTTTTTGTATGGGTATACATTTATCTAAAATATTTCTTAAGGTTGATTTAAATTGATTGTAGTTTCCATTAAGTTTTGTGTCAGGTTTTAATATTGTTTGCCAATTTATGTTTCTTAGACTTAATTTGAACTTTTTAATATTTTTATCACTGAAAATTCGCTTTTCCATTTGCCATTCTATTTGTGAGTTACATTTGGATTGTACGTGTAGTTTAAGTGTAACACCTTTATGATCGGAAAAGCCATATTCGTTTACTTCTACATTTAATTTTTTTGTATTAACATTACTAAATAATAAATCAAGACAATTTTGAGCGCGTGTGGGTTGTTTGACATTTTGCGTGAAATTATACTCTGACATAAGACATAGAAGCTTGTTTACTTCTAAAGTGTTATTAGATAGGACGTTTATGTTAAAATCGCCACCTATAATAATATTATGTTTACTATATTTTTTTTTTTGACTATGCTCTAGGACTAGTTCTAATTGCTTATAAAATGTGTCTTCCTCTCTTCTATTCCAGTAAATAGTTATTAATAATACATTTTCCTTTGGTAGTTCCGTTGCACATATCTCTATCACATATTCAATTGACATGTTAGTAAATTCACAGCAGTTTCTGGTTTCATATTTATCTTGTACTAGTAGGCAGACACCGCCGCCTCGGCGAGTTTGACGACAGAAAGAGGATGCAATTTTGTAACCCGGTATATTTAATAAGCTAAGTTTATGTAGCGACAGCCATGTTTCTGTTGAACCTACAACTTCGTATGGGTTATCTTGTAGGAAGATTTCTAATAGGTCTTCTTTATTGTATAGGCTCTGGAAGTTCTGAAACCATATCTTAAAGTGTTCCTGTGTGTGCTCGAAATGTTTGGTTATTTAGATTTTCGTCTTGTTTTGAAGGCGTTTTGTCTTTTAATTTATCTTCGGTGTTTATTTGTTGTATCTTTCCGTCTATGTATAGGTTATTATTGCGAATTATTGCATGTTTTCCATTTTTCCTTGCTGTAATCATTTGTTCTCTCATTTGCATTCTTTCTTTCCTTACGGTTTCATTGAAGTATTCAGATAGGTATAGTCCCGTATTTTTTAGGTATGAAGCATTTTCTAACAGGTACTTAGTCGTCCTTTTACTGATAAGCTCTATCTTCACAGGTCGGCGGTTTCCTCTCTTCCCAATTCGTTCCAGTTCTTCAATATATTCAGAAAGGTCAACATTGTATAGTTCATGGAATATGTTCAGAATCCTACCATGCAAAGTGCATTCGTCTTCGTTATATAATTCGTTTAGACCATAAAGAACTAAAGTTTTGTTGGTTTCATACGGAATCGGATGGGCATTAGCATTTGTGCTAGTCTGGATTATTGACAGTTGTTTCGTTAGGTCTTGTAATTGGAAGCATATGTCTTTCTTTTCTTGTTGAAGCTTTTCAATTTGGGTGCTCATATTATTAATATTGCAGTTTATGGTTACTTGATCGCTTTTCACTTTTGATAAATCTGTATTTATTTCCCTCTTGAAGCTTTGCAAGGCCAATGAAATTTTTTCTTCAATAGTGGTAGCTAGCTCTGCTATAATGGATGTTTGAATTTTTTCTAATTTACTATCAAGTAGTTCACTGATTTGATTAATTGATAAGGTGTCCGACCCGTTAGTAGGGTTATTTTTCATTTGTGGTTCTACTTGTGTATCTCCAAAAACACTCTGCTCTGTATCCATCTCAGAGCTATTTCTATGTTTGTACGGGCTTTTTACAGGTGTATCGTCGGTTCTCTGTGGTCTCCTCGCAATTAATTTACACTCTGGGCATTTCCATGACCTGTCATGGTAGTCTGAATTTTCTTTAAAATCGCTTGTGGATATATTTAAACATTTATAGTGGTAAGCCAACTTGCAAGTGCAACAATTTAAACGATCTGATATATTTACATGTTTACGACACGCTACACATTTGTTCATTTTTATTTTAATGCTTTACGCGCCCTCTCTTGATGGAATGTTTAAAACAAGATGGTAGTGTTCAAAATCCCGACTCGTCAGTCTGCGCGAGCGTTATCAAGTTATTTCTCCCGTCGTCGTAGTTATAATTGTTGTTACGAGATGGCGTTAGTTGTTACGAGATCACGTAAATTTGTATGAGGCACGTAGAAAATAGCGGTTTGTCATCGTTGTTTCCTTTCATTTATAGGTTATGTTTTTTCACTGTTTACCAAAATAACTAAGTGTAAGTCTTGATTGTTTGATTTTCACTGTGTAAACACTTGTGGGAGTATTTTGTAAACACTAAGAATCATTATATTAATGGATGTAGTATGAAAAATTATGATTCTCTTAATGATAATTAAGGCAAAATTGTTTTTTCACTTTGTTCCTTAATGGCTAGGAAATCACTGGAAATAACACTTCCACTTTTTAATTACTTAGTGATCAACTGGTGTATTACAAATTTGTTGTATTTTACTTGTATTTACTATTTTTAAAACTTTATTTTACACAGGCACTTGTTTACGTTTTAAGTATCCCCACTCCACTCTGCCTGATATGTATACTTGATAATTAGGGTGCATCAAATGAAAAGAAAATATAAAAGAAGATAAACTAAAAATACAAAGTGGTGTAACTAAACAAAATCCCTACGAGATCCCGGGTACACGGTGTGCACATCACAGTACCATCCGTAGAATGAGGTTATAGTAATGCATATATACCTCTCTACGTCTCCTACGTTATTATGACATACTTGAGGAGTACATCGATTTATTAATTACAAATTAAATCATTGGCCGTGATTTATTTGTGTGATCGTCTAGTAGATTAGGACACTACGTTATGTTACAAAACGGCTATGCTCAAAACAATGTATATCATAATTCAACAAAGGAAAATAAAGTTTTCAAGAAAAACTAATGTTCTAGGTATTTGTTAAATGATACGACTTAGCTGTATTCTGGAACTCAGCTATAGTTCAAGGCTATTATTGCCATTGAAAATCCAAGGGAAAACGAAACACATTAATGACTAAATCACAAAGTAAAACCACTTTTGATTCGACATTCCGTAAGACGTTTAACGAATAACACTTGCATAGCTTCGTAAGTTGCGCGCGACGTTATATTTTTAATTAGATAAATGATTATGTAATTATTGGATACCATAGTAAAGTGTGTGGGAGTGTGTGTAAAATATAATATTGCAGTTGTTTGGGTTAGAAAAAGGGGTTGATGTAACGTAGATACTCGAGGCACGGTGGCTGCACACTGTACGTTGATTTAGCTAGACTTTTGGTATTTGAGGGGATTCTCGACCCAGATGAGTCCAGAATGAAGTGGGGGTTAAATTTATTTTAGCACAGTTGCATCTTTTTTGCATCCTACTTTGCATTGACACCTTGTTATCTCGAGGCAAATGCTGTCCGCAGCTGGGTTGTCAGACCAGTGGGGTATCTATTGGCTATTTTTCTGCTTCCAGCCCCAATCGGGTGGACTAGGCAGAATTTGTTGCAGCACTAAAGCCTGGCCCCACTCATGAACTCCCTGGCAAACTGCGAGTAATATTTTCTCCAGGATGACACGAATAAAGAAGAGCTGTTTGGACTCCTGTCGTCCAAATATCACCCGATGGACTTGCCCATCAATAAAGAAATTTATGTAGCGAAGGGTAATCTGTTCTTTCCAATGTTGCTCGTGAACTGCCAAAATTGGAGCCATTTAACTTGAAGCGTCTGACACGCGAATGATGGTTCACTTGGCGGATACAGTAGACCAGGGTCATACGAAGTTAATGCACAGCAAACACCGATGTGGTAGTTATCGCTCTGGCATGTGTACTGAAATTGCCAAGATTAGAGGTATTATGGGTTCATGTGGTAACGGGGAAAAACCACAATTTCTTGGCATGCCTCTAGATTGAATCAGCTCTAGGTATGAGCGTTTCTTTTAATAGTCAAGAAGTTATAATATATAAATAATCAGTTTAATAGCGTGAGTGTGCATAAGACAATTTATTTTGTTTAAAGGTCCTGAAAGAGCGGAGGTCTTGCCTGTGTTCCACGAACTTAGTGGATGCGATACAGTATCGTCTTTTAACGGCAGGGGAAAGAAAAGTGCTTTCGAAGCATGGAATTTATTCTCTTTTGCCACTAAAGGGTTTAAGGATCTTAAAGATGGCAATATAAATGAGGCAGAGATTGTGCTACATAAATTTGTCATAGCCATGTATGATAGGTATGCTAGCCAATCACTGAGTACTAACTAAAACATTAATATAAAGTTAAATTCATCGTAGCAAAAAGTCATATTACATGAACTTTTTCAGATCAAGTCCCTGTCCCTGCACGACTATCAATCATTGCCGTAAATATCTTTTTACAAAAACAGATCGGCAAATTGAAAATTTACCACCAACAGAAGCGGCCCTTTGTCAGCATATTTTACGCGCAGCTTGCCAGGGAGTTCATGAGTGGGGCCAGGCTTTAGTGCTACAACAAATTCTGCCTAGTTCCCCCGATTGGGGCTGGAAGCAGAAAATTAGCCAATAGATACCCCACTGGTCTGACAACTCAGCTGCGGACAGCATTTGCCTCGAAATAACAAGGTGTCAATGCAAAGTAGGATGCAAAAAAGATGCAACTGTGTTAAAATAAATTTAACATGTACCGAATTGTACCACTGCGGTAGAAGCTACAAAAAATGAAAATGATAATTAAATAGTTAATACTCTTTTAGAACCATAGAAAAGCATTTTTTACGTGTTTATAGTTTTTATGCATATATATACTTTTATAAATACACTATACATAAATATACTTTTATACTACACCTGCTCGGAAAGTACCTTCTTTCTTTGTTGAAAACGATGCAGAAAATACGTCATTACTGTCATACAAATATGCGGGCGGCAAAAGTGTATGAAAATTCATTGTTAACGTGCTTGAGCGGGCAGAAAAAGTATATGCAAATCCATTGTTAACGTGCTTTTTTTTTTTTTAAATAACATAAAGAATGAGCAAGTGGCCAAGTGGCCAGTATTATTTTGCGAACTCGTACATAAAACTCGAAAAATGATACTGGCCACTTGCTTTTCCTGCACATAATAAAAAATAAGAAGGAAATAAAAGGTTGGAAAAAAAGCGCGAAGACGTGATGGCGTCGTTTTTTTGTTTTATTGAAAAAATATTGCATTTTGGGTGTTTTGATCAACAATAGTGATAGGATATTGTGAATTAAAATCGCCGTAACCTGTGTAGTGTGTTGTTCAATGGAACAAAAGTGCGGGCTGTGCCTTTTCGTGTGTTTTTTCTAACCCTGTTGTATTTGCGTTACAAGGCTATCATTATAGCGGAAACGACAGGACAGTGACTTAGACAGGACAGACCTTTCAGATGATCCTCAACAGAAGAGGATAGTGCATATAAACATAAAAAACTATAACTTCAAACATGGCTGTATGGGCTAAGATCCCTTTGCCTTTCCACTTAGTGGGAAAATGAAAAAAAAAAAAGTGACAATCGCACGCGAGTTAGTCGGTTTCTTTTATTGTATCTTGATTAAAAGTAAAATGATACTATTTCCTCGCAGGTGTAGTATAAAGCACTATGTATCACTCGGGAGAAAGTGCGATTCCCAACTCGTGTGTATTGAGGCCCTTGGCTTCGCCTCGGGCCTCAAACTACACCCTCGTTGGTAATCTTCCCCTTTCTTCCCTTGGTGAACAATGTACTATTATCAGGTTAGTTAATAAGTAGTAGTAAAATAAGAGCTCACCGACATTGTTTTATTTTTTTTTATGGTTTTTTCCTTTTAAAATCCAATAAAATTTATATTTTTATTTATCTGCATAAAATAGGCTTTCGTAACGTATTTTTTGTCACTTAAAAAAATCTGAGGTTTTTTTTTGGTGGCGCCTGAAAGCAAAAAGTATTTCATAAAATTTTAATCTATGTAAAAATTTTCAAGAAACTACTTAAAATATCACAATTTTTTATGCCAGAAATGAATTCTACGTCCTTAATTTACCTGAAAAAGACACCCATCTTGATGTAGTTGACAAACTCAGACAGTTTAATTTTTTTAAATGACGCTTGGCGCAGTGCATCTTTGAACCCCCTTCCCCCCCCAAATTGAAGAGGCTCCCGAAGGCTACCGATCTTTATCGATAGATATTGATCCAATAAACAATTGTGGCAAGTGGCATCCTTTCTTCCGGAAAACTAAACTGGATGAGCTAACGGACCCAGCTAAAAACCCAGGACTTAAAACTATAGTTCATCTGATGAAATAGTCATAAAATAATGAGATAATCATCTATGCATTTTGATAGCATAAGTTTCACATTTTATCATATACCTAGGCACAAATGTTATGTTAGTCACAATCATCTTTCGTCATTTCATTTTATTTTACTTTGAAAACGGCAACAGAAGGTTTTCGAATGTGGTGAAGCAATAACTTCCTTATCAACCAGTGTTTTAAAATCTGCAAATCATACTATGCTTAGTGGTATGGAGTGCAGTATATTTCATAAGTGTCTTGGTTTTAGAGTAAGCATATCTGTGCTAAAATTCCCTGTTAGTGACAAATACAGCACCGGCGCTTTAATAGTTAGAGTATAACAATTGATCTTACTCTAATAGTATGTTGGTTTGGGACACAATGTTGGCCCAAACACTTTGGGAATTAAAGTGAGCGTGTCCACTTTTGAAAGCCCGAGTGGTTGAGTTAAGAACCTGGCCAAAATCAACAGGTTTTAGTAACCATGCGTCAAACATTCCATACGGTCCTTAGGGTCCATGATTTATTCAATGATAAGTATACTATCTATTACATAGATTTGGAATTCTCACATCCTTCATTTACAATTTGGATTTATTTATCAGCCAGTATTCGTCAGTGGCAGGATAAAGCTATTCAAGTGAACAATGCTCACAAGCAAGCCTGATAACTTGACAAGATAATAGTTAGTTGACATATGACTGTTGAGTTGTGACTCATACACACACTCACCCACCGATACACACATTGTTATATGCAGTAACCAACCACCGTAAACAATGTATTACTTAAACTGGCAGAAGGAAATTGCAAAATGAGTAACTTAGACTTACTGAGTGAAAGTAAATGTTTAATAGAAATCTGTAAATCGAATCATGGTTCTTCAACAAACAATACGATAACAAGTGAGATGTGTTGTACATAAAGAGTAGAGGGATGTATGTATATAGACAAGCAGATAGGCAGCAGGTCGCTTACAAAGTTCCGGAGATGTTCGACCGCCTCCAGTATGAGCTCCTGGTGCCCAATGACGCAAACGCCGAGGTACTCGAGGTCGTCGCAGCGCAGCGTCAGCAGCTTGGCACCGTCCAGCACGCGCGCCCGCAGCGCCGGCACGTACCGCGCCACCGTCGGGCCCAGGCCTGACGCGCAACACAAACAAACCTCTACAACACCGTCATACCCAACATATTGTCACCAGTTTCAGCAAGAATTACAGATAAATACCTGTTAACCAGTTCGCTACTTGGTCTGGTGACCATTCTGCGATGTTTGGATTAGCCATTGGGGTAATCTGGGCGCATTTTCTGCGATAATTCCTTGTTTATTTTGGATTAATGAATATACATACACCACTCTGTGACACTACCGGTCAAGTCAACACCGATCGCAATTTTTTTTTTTTTACGGCTTTGGAAGCAAGTCTTTTCAGGCAATCGCAATTTTATAATAAACAGTGCTGCCAACTCATAAAGATGATATGTTCGACGTTCGTACAGGTGGCTAACAAAGTGACACTAAAATATAATTAAAATAAAATAAAGGATCATTAGAAAAGTTGACTCATTTTAAAACCTAATTAAGTATAAGACTAAAATTAAAACTTAAGCTATACCTAGTTACAATCAAAATTAAAATATGATGATGATTTAAAATATTACTTAGTCAAATACACGTTCAATATGCGCGTTTGAATACGGCAATAGACATTACAAACTCACATAAATCTGCAAAGGTGTTATTATCAGCTGCAAGACCCATGTTCATGGTACTCTATCTAAGAAAAGCTTAGAAAAGGGATCGGCAAGATCTAGATGACGGTAAAAAAAATTGCCAGAATTTTGATCGGCCATACCTCCCAAACAGCTAATAGTAGGGAGTTCGGGTTTCAAATATAGTGATCGATCAAGATGGGACTACACGACCAAAAAAAAATTGAATTTGACAGGTTTTGACAGTTTTATGACAGGTCTAAAAAAGTATTTCGATTTGCATGAAACTCGGTATCAAGGGGCAATTGGGGTCGCCGATTACGCTGCAGTATTCCAATTTTGACAACTGATAGGGATTTTGACACTTTTTCGGAAAAACTTTGATCGGTGAGTACGTGAGTACCCGTGTTTGGCACTCTGACGAGGCCGAGGTTCGTAATCCGAGCATGCGAGTTTTTCGGCCGAGCACTACATTTTGACTCCCAGAGGGAGTGAGAGCACTTAATGTTCGTTTCTGAAAAAAACGTAATTTGTTTCCTGTCGGCCACGCAGGCAAAGCCACGGGCAGAATCTAGTATGTAATAGGACAGTAAGTAAGTAAGTAAATCGTTTATTTGTGAGAATTCGGGTTTACAATGGATGTTACATATACTTAATTACAGTCCCAACAAATTCAACCATGTCATGGCGTACAAATATTTGGTTGTATATTTAAATCATGCACTAACAAAAAACAAATTGAGAATAATTATAATTATAAAATATGTATGTCAATTAAATGAGAACAAATGTCAATATATAATATGTAAAAAAAAAAAGAACTTGAAGTTGGAACAAAACAATCGTAGGAATATCAAACTAGTTACAATGAAAAAATGTCTGTAGTGTTCATTCTATTATAAATGTCATAATCAAATAATATTTCTATTTATTCGTATCCTAGGTATTCCTTAACCGTGTAAAAATATTTATCTAGTAAAAATTCTTTAAGCTTTCTTAGAACAAGGGATATGGCAACATTTTAAAATCGTTTGACAATTTATTATAGATTCTTACACACATATACATAACATTATTGCTAAAAATTGTTAATTTAGATTTAGGTAGGTATAAGTTGTTAAAACGACGAGTACCTACATTTGTATTGTGATATTTCACCTCTTGTTTTAGGTAAATAAATTCTGATGCTTTTTGACAAAGAGACATATTTCTTGGATGTAAAGGCAAGGCAATGGTAGTATATGGTGTTTCTTAAATAGAGGTTTGCATGTATCTCTGAACCCTGCATTAAAAATTATCCGCATACATCTTTTTTGTTTTCTAAACGCCTTAAGAGGCCGATGCAAAATTAATTATCCATACAAACGTAATACCAAAATCATTTGCAATTCGAGCATATTTCAACCAAATTATGCTGTTATTCTGATTAAGACAGTATTTTTATAGGTTCATGAATATGTTTCCTTCCAAAATACTAACCTGAAACGAAATGTCAGCGATTTGCAATTCGCACATTTTTACACCGTAAATTACCCGTTTTCTTCTTATTTGTTTTGTATTAAAAACAACAAAACGTAAGATATTGTTCGAGCGGAAACATAGCCTATGTTATCAAGTTACAGATTATTAAAACGAAATTTAAAACACATTAAGTTTTCATTCAACATTTTTGGTATTACGAAATACGCCCGTATTCAGTACAAATTCTGAACGGCTAGTAGCTGTGTCGCATCTTGTTTGACGCACGCACACATTCACACAGTAGAGACATAGAGAGATGTCACGTGGATTCGCGCGTCTGGGCCTGGGGCTTCCTTTGGGTTAGGGTACAATAGTTTTGCATTATACTTTAGTTGCTCGCTCGATAACTGACATAACTCACCCTGCGTTCCGAAATAGAATTATATCGCTAAAATCGATTACGAAAGTATGAAGTGAATGGCTTATAATCCATTTTAATTCTATTTCGGACCGCAGGGTCAGTCAGTGACGATTACTTTACTATGCTATGCATGCGTGTTGTTTGCCTTTTTTTTTCAAGGGATGTACCGAAAAAAAAATTGTTTTGGCCATATCTTCGGAACGGAAGGTGGTACATCCCTAGGGGTCGGACCATAGGGTGCCAAAAAAGTGTTTTTTCTAATGTCAAAACTTTAACCGCCCGTATCTCCTAGACGGCTTGAGTTAGACCCATGTTGATGGGTGTCTAAGAAAAGGTCTCGCCGAGATCTAGCCCCCCACAGTGTCAAAACTTTAACGGCCCGTATCTCCCAAACGGCTGAAGCTAGACCCATGTTCATGGTACTCTAAGAAAAGGGCTCGACGAGCTCTAACTGAAAATGAAAAAAAAAAGTCGAAAAAAAAAAATATTTTTGCCAAAATTTTGATCGGCTATATCTCCCGAACCGTAAGTCCTAGCGAGTTGCGGTTTCGACTTTAGTGATCGGTTTGCCGAGGGCTTCCCGACCGCATAAAAAAATTTGACATTTGACAGGTTTTGACATTTTTTTGACAGGTCCAAAAAAGTGCTCCAATTCGCTTGAAACTCGGTATCAAGGGGCAAATGGGGTCGGTGATTACGAATTCATTGTTAAATTTGACACTTTTTGACAACCGACAAGGATTTTGACACTTTTTTGAAAAAAATTTGATCGGACATTTCTTCGGATCTAATGGCGAGGCCGAAGGCCGAGCCTTCAAGTGTCTTTCTAGCGAGGCCGAAAAACGAGCATTTGAGGACGGAAAACGCGTCAGCGAGGCCGAGTCCGATCAAATTTTTTTCAAAAAAGTGTCAAAATCCTTGTCGGTTGTCAAAAAGTGCACGCGCAGCTTAAGGCGATTACCATCGCCAAATTAGCAGCTCGATATTTGTCACTACAAATATCAACGGAAACGACATTGAAATAACGTTCATATCAGCGCGCAATGCATAGTGACTGTTACGACGCTCGCTGCGTCCTTGAAAGGGCGAAATAGGAGAAAATTATACTTTTCACTTGGACGTGATTACTCGATTGACAAATCTTATGTTATGTTTATAGCTATAAAGTTTATCTATTTATCAAAGCATATATGAATTCAATCGGCCAAGCCACTCAGGAGCAGTAGGGAATTTGAGGTCAAAAAACACCATTCAGTAAAAAAAAAAATTCATGTAGAGGTTTTGGTGGTATGAAAAAGAAAAATGTTGCATATGTTGTCTAAGAGTTGATTATTCATAATATATTTTTTCATTATTTTTGGTTTGGCCATAAACGAGGAGTAGGCTTTAGAAAGTACCCATTTGGCAATAGTAAGGCCCTTAAGCGACACGTCCTTCGCGATTCGGCTCTGAACCGCAAAATACCCGAGTATAGTGTCGCGCTCACACACCTCTACCCCTCCTACCGAGCCTTCCTAAGCGATGAGCTTGGCAGTGTATTTTATCGAAAATTCGTCTTTCTTCCGATATTTTGGTGCTATTTGTATCCTTGCGAACTATTTGTATACGTCTATTTGGTACTTTATAATGGTTTTGATATTAGATTATTTTGTTTTGTTTCAATATACGTTGGTGGGTATTCTAACTGGCCACTGTAGGCTGAATAGACATCTGTCAATAATGAAGGTACAGGAGGACTCCTCTTGCCCCCACTGCGGCGAGGAGGAAACGAGTAAGCACTACTTAGGTGAATGCTTTATGTATTCTAGCCAATGATATATCATTGATTCTAGCCAATGATATATATCATTGATTCTAGCCTAAGATGGGAAGTATTTGGTAATGATCACATTAAAGAAGAAGACCTCAAGTGCCTTGGGTACTCAGACATATTAAGATATATTAAGAGAAGTGGAAGATTTGAGGAGGGAATGCAACTGGGACAATAGGATACCAAAGCTCCAAGCAATGGGAATTGGATGGAATAGCTCCAACTGGAGAGCCGACCATCCGCCTGTGCCCAGCAGGCGTCCCACCTCTAAATCATCATCATGTCTTTGAGTTTTTTCTATTCAACCTATTCTATTTTTTTCTATTCAGCCACATTTTCTTCCATCACACCGAAAATACTTTACAAGAAGATCAAATCAGTTATCAAAAATAAATTCATTCATAAACGCTGATACGCCTTCGGCCTCGCCAAAGACACTATCTGGGGATAAAATATCTAGCCATCCATCAGCCTGAGTTCGATCACTGCTGGAAATGGGCCTTTCTAAAATTTTGCCACTCTTGGCGCTCCTCCGTCATACTCATCCAGCCGCTACCCACGAAGTCCGCCGGGCCAGCAGGCACGAGGTCGGTCTAGGCTACGCTTTGCTGCACGTGGTGTCCATTCTAGGCCTTTTGGCCCCAACGGCTATCACGTCGGCGACAAATATGGGCCTACCCATTGCCACTTCAACTTACTGATTCGGCAGATTAAGACTTTCCGCAGTGCTTAAAGGCAAAAGTATTTAACTGAGAAGTTATTTCTTACCAAGGGCTTGATTCACCGCCTTAAGGTCGCTTAACGAGCTATGGAGCCGGCTATGCGTGGGATTTCTCTGATGAATAAAATCAAATCAAATAAAATATAAAAAATAATTTCGTTTGGAAACGCGGCTCGGCCTACGGCCTCAACAAAAACACTTTAGCAAAGGACATTTCAAAGAACAAAACATTGTTTCGTTTGGAAAAGCGGCTCGGACTTCGGCGTCGCCAAAGACCACCAAAGATACAAGTTTAATTCAGAGAAAAAAATTATAATTGCGTTCAGAATTTACCTAAATTTTAAATTATGAATTTACAAATTTTACCTGGGAATCAAATAAGTGATCGAGAAATTATTTCGTGAGGAAAAGTAGCTCGGCCTTCGGCGTCGTCAAAGACACTTTACCTGAGAATCAAACAAGAGATCAAGAAATAATTTTATACTACAAAAAACTAAATCCACGCGGGCGAAGCCGCGGGCAAAAGCTGGTACATTATATTAAATGAACCACCGACACGAACCAGCGAATACTACGGAGTGATTGGACTTTATTGTTGAACCAAGTTGCAACATGAGAATGCGGTAAGTAGCGAGGTAAGGTGAGCATGTCGTTAGAAGCGGTCGATTTAATTTGTTGCCTCCATTTGAGACCGTTCTCCTGTTATCGGATGAGATCTTTGTATATTTATTGGGGCATCAGTGGCGCGGCGAGCGCAGGTACCACCGACACCGACCTGCCGAGGGCCCGGTGTAGCGCAGTAGCGCTCCTAAATCCAACTATTTAATACCGCTCATAAACCGGGCAGTTACCGCCGCGCCACCGACTATAATTTATCTGATTGTCTCGATAAATTAGCTTAATTAGGGTGTAAAAAACGCGGCGGGCGTGGAATCTAGCGTGGCTCAGTGGGTGGCCGCCGCGCCGCGCCTTCGGACTCGGACGGGGCCTGCTGACGGACTGGACACTACTAATTAGTCAGACGAGTCAGCCAGCTGTATGCACTCACACCCGCACGTCGCGACACGAGTGCCAATAAAAACATACCTAGTCACAGTCTTGGCTGTGACCTAGTCTAATACATGGTATGCCATGGTCTAATAAAAGTTTTGTGGGCTCACTCAGGTTATAAAAATAAACACTTATCAGAAAACAAGTTTTATACTACTCGTATTAATTTTAAGGTTCCATACACAAAGGATAAAACGGAGCCCTACTGACTGCTGTTCGTCTGTGTTCTTGTGAAACTTCTTCTCAGCAAGAGTCATAATCATAATCATAATCAATTTATTCATTACATGTCATGGTCAATGTAAGTCAACGAAACAGTTTGTAGATCAAACCTTTAATCAAAGGATCTGACGTTCTTCTCAGAAAGAGTCATTAAAACAGTTTGTAGATCGAACCTTTAATCAAAGGATCGAACGTTCTTCTCAGCAAGAGTCATAATCATAATCATAATCAATTTATTCATTACATGTCATTGTCAATGTAAGTCAACGAAACAGTTTGCAGATCAAACCTTTAATCAAAGGATCTGACGTTCTTCTCAGAAAGAGTCATTAAAACAGTTTGTAGTTCGAACCTTTAATCAAAGGATCGAACGTTCTTCTCAGCAAGAGTCATAATCATAATCATAATCAATTTATTCATTACATGTCATTGTCAATGTAAGTCAACGAAACAGTTTGCAGATCAAACCTTTAATCAAAGGATCTGACGTTCTTCTCAGCAAGAGTTATTAAAACAGTTTGTAGATCGAACCTTTAATCAAAGGATCTAACGTTCTTCTCAGCAAGAGTCATTAAAACAGTTTGTAGATCGAACCTTTAATCAAAGGATCGAACGTTCTTCTCAGCAAGAGTCATTAAAACAGTTTGTAGATCGAACCTTTAATCAAAGGATCGAACACTCTTCTCAGCAAGAGTCATTAAAACAGTTTGTAGATCGAACCTTTAATCAAAGGATCGAACGTTCTTCTCAGCAAGAGTCATTAAAACAGTTTGTAGATCGAACCTTTAATCAAAGGATCGAACGTTCTTCTCAGCAAGAGTCATTAAAACAGTTTGTAGATCGAACCTTTAATCAAAGGATCGAACGTTCTTCTCAGCAAGAGTCATTAAAACAGTTTGTAGATCGAACCTTTAATCAAAGGATCGAACATTCTTCTCAGCAAGAGTCATTAAAACAGTTTGTAGATCGAACCTTTAATCAAAGGATCGAACGTTCTTCTCAGCAAGAGTCATTAAAACAGTTTGTAGATCGAACCTTTAATCAAAGGATCGAACGTTCTTCTCAGCAAGAGTCATTAAAACAGTTTGTAGATCGAACCTTTAATCAAAGGATCGAACGTTCTTCTCAGCAAGAGTCATTAAAACAGTTTGTAGATCGAACCTTTAATCAAAGGATCGAACACTCTTCTCAGCAAGAGTCATTAAAACAGTTTGTAGATCGAACCTTTAATCAAAGGATCGAACACTCTTCTCAGCAAGAGTCATTAAAACAGTTTGTAGATCGAACCTTTAATCAAAGGATCGAACACTCTTCTCAGCAAGAGTCATTAAAACAGTTTGTAGATCGAACCTTTAATCAAAGGATCGAACATTCTTCTCAGCAAGAGTCATTAAAACTGTTTGTAGAACGAACTTTTAATCAAAGGATCTAACGTTCTTCTCAGCAAGAGTCATTAAAACAGTTTGTAGATCGAACCTTTAATCAAAGGATCTAACGTTCTTCTCAGCAAGAGTCATTAAAACTGTTTGTAGATCGAACCTTTAATCAAAGGATCGAACATTCTTCTCAGCAAGAGTCATTAAAACTGTTTGTAGAACGAACTTTTAATCAAAGGATCTAACGTTCTTCTCAGCAAGAGTTATTAAAACAGTTTGTAGATCGAACCTTTAATCAAAGGATCTAACGTTCTTCTCAGCAAGAGTCATTAAAACAGTTTGTAGATCGAACCTTTAATCAAAGGATCGAACGTTCTTCTCAGCAAGAGTCATTAAAACAGTTTGTAGATCGAACCTTTAATTAAAGGATCTAACGTTCTTCTCAGCAAGAGTCATTAAAACAGTTTGTAGATCGAACCTTTAATCAAAGGATCTAACGTTCTTCTCAGCAAGAGTCATTAAAACAGTTTGTAGATCGAACCTTTAATCAAAGGATCGAACGTTCTTCTCAGCAAGAGTCATTAAAACAGTTTGTAGATCGAACCTTTAATCAAAGGATCGAACACTCTTCTCAGCAAGAGTCATTAAAACAGTTTGTAGATCGAACCTTTAATCAAAGGATCGAACACTCTTCTCAGCAAGAGTCATTAAAACAGTTTGTAGATCGAACCTTTAATCAAAGGATCGAACACTCTTCTCAGCAAGAGTCATTAAAACAGTTTGTAGATCGAACCTTTAATCAAAGGATCGAACATTCTTCTCAGCAAGAGTCATTAAAACTGTTTGTAGAACGAACTTTTAATCAAAGGATCTAACGTTCTTCTCAGCAAGAGTCATTAAAACAGTTTGTAGATCGAACCTTTAATCAAAGGATCTAACGTTCTTCTCAGCAAGAGTCATTAAAACTGTTTGTAGATCGAACCTTTAATCAAAGGATCGAACATTCTTCTCAGCAAGAGTCATTAAAACTGTTTGTAGAACGAACTTTTAATCAAAGGATCTAACGTTCTTCTCAGCAAGAGTTATTAAAACAGTTTGTAGATCGAACCTTTAATCAAAGGATCTAACGTTCTTCTCAGCAAGAGTCATTAAAACAGTTTGTAGATCGAACCTTTAATCAAAGGATCGAACACTCTTCTCAGCAAGAGTCATTAAAACAGTTTGTAGATCGAACCTTTAATTAAAGGATCGAACATTCTTCTCAGCAAGAGTCATTAAAACTGTTTGTAGAACGAACTTTTAATCAAAGGATCTAACGTTCTTCTCAGCAAGAGTCATTAAAACAGTTTGTAGATCGAACCTTTAATCAAAGGATCTAACGTTCTTCTCAGCAAGAGTCATTAAAACAGTTTGTAGATCGAACCTTTAATCAAAGGATCGAACGTTCTTCTCAGCAAGAGTCATAATCATAATCATAATCAATTTATTCATTACATGTCATTGTCAATGTAAGTCAACGAAACAGTTTGCAGATCAAACCTTTAATCAAAGGATCTGACGTTCTTCTCAGCAAGAGTTATTAAAACAGTTTGTAGATCGAACCTGTGATCAAAGAATCGAACGTTCTTCTCAGCAAGAGTCATTAAAACAGTTTGTAGATCGAACCTTTAATCAAAGGATCTAACGTTCTTCTCAGCAAGAGTCATTAAAACAGTTTGTAGATCGAACTTTTAATCAAAGGATCTAACGTTCTTCTCAGCAAGAGTCATTAAAACAGTTTGTAGATCGAACCTTTAATCAAAGGATCTAACGTTCTTCTCAGCAAGAGTCATTAAAACAGTTTGTAGATTGAACTTTTAATCAAAGGATCGAACGTTCTTCTCAGCAAGAGTCATTAAAACAGTTTGTAGATCGAACCTTTAATCAAAGGATCTAACGTTCTTCCCAGCAAGAGTCATTAAAACAGTTTGTAGATCGAACCTTTAATCAAAGGATCTAACGTTCTTCTCAGCAAGAGTCATTAAAACAGTTTGTAGATCGAACCTTTAATCAAAGGATCGAACGTTCTTCTCAGCAAGAGTCATTAAAACAGTTTGTAGATCGAACTTTTAATCAAAGGATCGAACGTTCTTCTCAGCAAGAGTCATTAAAACGGTTTGTAGATCGAACCTTTAATCAAAGGATCTAACGTTCTTCTCAGCAAGAGTCATTAAAACAGTTTGTAGATCGAACTTTTAATCAAAGGATCGAACGTTCTTCTCAGCAAGAGTCATTAAAACAGTTTGTAGATCGAACCTTTAATCAAAGGATCTAACGTTCTTCTCAGCAAGAGTCATTAAAACAGTTTGTAGATCGAACCTTTAATCAAAGGATCTAACGTTCTTCTCAGCAAGAGTCATTAAAACAGTTTGTAGATCGAACCTTTAATCAAAGGATCTAACGTTCTTCTCAGCAAGAGTCATTAAAACGGTTTGTAGATCGAACCTTTAATCAAAGGATCTAACGTTCTTCTCAGCAAGAGTCATTAAAACAGTTTGTAGATCGAACCTTTAATCAAAGGATCTAACGTTCTTCTCAGCAAGAGTCATTAAAACAGTTTGTAGATCGAACTTTTAATCAAAGGATCTAACGTTCTTCTCAGCAAGAGTCATTAAAACAGTTTGTAGATCGAACCTTTAATCAAAGGATCTAACGTTCTTCTCAGCAAGAGTCATTAAAACAGTTTGTAGAACGAACTTTTAATCAAAGGATCTAACGTTCTTCTCAGCAAGAGTCATTAAAACAGTTTGTAGAACGAACCTTTAATCAAAGGATCTAACGTTCTTCTCAGCAAGAGTCATTAAAACAGTTTGTAGAACGAACCTTTAATCAAAGGATCTAACGTTCTTCTCAGCAAGAGTCATTAAAACAGTTTGTAGATCGAACTTTTAATCAAAGGATCTAACGTTCTTCTCAGCAAGAGTCATTAAAACAGTTTGTAGATCGAACCTTTAATCAAAGGATCGAACGTTCTTCTCAGCAAGAGTCATTAAAACGGTTTGTAGATCGAACCTTTAATCAAAGGATCTAACGTTCTTCTCAGCAAGAGTCATTAAAACAGTTTGTAGATCGAACCTTTAATCAAAGGATCTAACGTTCTTCTCAGCAAGAGTCATTAAAACAGTTTGTAGATCGAACTTTTAATCAAAGGATCTAACGTTCTTCTCAGCAAGAGTCATTAAAACAGTTTGTAGATCGAACTTTTAATCAAAGGATCTAACGTTCTTCTCAGCAAGAGTCATTAAAACAGTTTGTAGATCGAACCTTTAATCAAAGGATCTAACGTTCTTCTCAGCAAGAGTCATTAAAACAGTTTGTAGATCGAACTTTTAATCAAAGGATCTAACGTTCTTCTCAGCAAGAGTCATTAAAACAGTTTGTAGATCGAACCTTTAATCAAAGGATCTAACGTTCTTCTCAGCAAGAGTCATTAAAACAGTTTGTAGATCGAACCTTTAATCAAAAGATCGAACCTTCTTCTCAGCAAGAGTCATGTAAACAGCATGCATAGGTAAATACTCGTCTATGTTGTATTGTTATTATTATTTACTATATTTACAGGTATTTATAACTTTACTGTATGGTATACTTTATTATAATTATCGTCACGACATTAATCCCCGAGAGGACGTCAGAGGTGTTCCCGAGTATGAACTATGAGATGCAAGTCATAATCCACACTCGGTACACCTGCGTTTCACCGACGTTTATTACGTCCCAATGTGATGGGGGGTGAGCCCTATCGCCGTACTTTGGGCATAAATACACGCTTTTTTAGGGCATGCAGTTTCCTCAGAATGTTTTTCTTCACCATTCAACAAGTGATAAGTATTATAGTAGGATTACCTATTATAATATTTGTATTATCAAATACTATGCACATAAATTCAGAAAAACTTATCGGTGCATGCCCGACCGCGCATCGATACTGGGTCTCTACTTGACAACAACTCTCAAGATTGAGAGGCCCGCGTTCTGCGTTCTGCCATCTGACCTATACGTATACGAACATTAAATATACCTTTAAGCTGGTTCTGTATTTGCATGAATAATACAATATTAGTGAGAAAAAATATATTTAATTTGTTATATTTTTCCGTTTTGTTTTCATTTAGTTTAAGTTTTACATTAAAATTAACAGCTTATTATATATAATGTACTCGTAACTCTTCTATTTTGAAATGCAAAAAGAGTTTTCCAGATGTACGGAGTCCCCTGTAGATGGCGCTAGCAGTCGTAAAACTCTCTAAGGTTTTTAATGTAACCTGTTGTGGATTTGTGTAGAAACGTACGACGTAAAACGTACTATTTTAATTGTCAAACTGGCTAATTTGCTTAGGTGAATAGCAGTTTGACAATCAAAACCGTACATTTTAAGCTGTCAAATAAATACAAATTTCTCACACAATTGCACCCCTGCTCCGCAGATTTCCCACAGAGTTTCTCTTGGTACGAATACAAATGAAAGGCTTCCAACGCAGCAATTAATGTCGGCGTCCCTCGCATTACCACCGTCGTCGTCGCTATTAAAAGTAAAACTCGTATGGTTTGCTCGCTAAGCTAAGGGTCATTAATCATTGCGTCACCCGTGCTAGCACATAAATAAGGCATCATAAGGAGTGGCACGCAATGAAAATGTAAATGTATCCTGTGTTATCTGCGGGCACGGAGCTGCACTCCTCCGGCTGCCAGATATTGAGTGTCATGTGTTATCTGCGGGCACGGGGCCGTACTCCTCCGGCTGCCAGATATTGAGTGTCATGCGTTATCTGCGGGCACGGAGCTGCACTCCTCCGGCTGCCAGATATTGAGTGTCATGCGTTATCTGCGGGCACGGGGCCGTACTCCTCCGGCTGCCAGATATTGAGTGTCATGCGTTATCTGCGGGCACGGGGCCGTACTCCTCCGGCTGCCAGATATTGAGTGTCATGTGTTATCTGCGGGCACGGGGCCGTACTCCTCCGGCTGCCAGATATTGAGTGTCATGCGTTATCTGCGGGAACGGGGCCGTACTCCTCCGGCTGCCAGATGTTGAGTGTCATGCGTTATCTGCGGGCACGGAGCTGCACTCCTCCGGCTGCCAGATATTGAGTGTCATGTGTTATCTGTGGGCACGGGGCCGTACTCCTCCGGCTGCCAGATATTGAGTGTCATGCGTTATCTGCGGGCACGGGGCTGTACTCCTCCGGCTGCCAGATATTGAGTGTCATGCGTTATCTGCGGGCACGGGGCCGTACTCCTCCGGCTGCCAGATATTGAGTGTCATGTGTTATCTGCGGTCACGGGGCCGTACTCCTCCGGCTGCCAGATATTGAGTGTCATGCGTTTTCTGCGGGCACGGGGCCGTACTCCTCCGGCTGCCAGATATTGAGTGTCATGCGTTATCTGCGGGCACGGAGCTGCACTCCTCCGGCTGCCAGATATTGAGTGTCATGTGTTATCTGCGGGCACGGGGCCGTACTCCTCCAGCTGCCAGATATTGAGTGTCATGCGTTATCTGCGGGCACGGAGCTGCACTCCTCCGGCTGTCAGATATTGAGTGTCATGTGTTATCTGCAGGCACGGGGCCGTACTCCTCCGGCTGCCAGATATTGAGTGTCATGCGTTATCTGCGGGCACGGGGCCGTACTCCTCCGGCTGCCAGATATTGAGTGTCATGCGTTATCTGCGGGCACGGGGCCGTACTCCTCCGGCTGCCAAATATTGAGTGTCATGCGTTATCTGCGGGCACGGGGCCGTACTCCGCGGCTGCCAGATATTGAGTGTCATGCGTTATCTGCGGGCGCGGGGCCGTACTCCTCCAGCTACCCAGATATCAAGTGATTTAGACGTTGTTGACTTGTCAGATATGCACGCGTAAGTTAATTATATTTTTACGTGGGACAAATTGCACTAAAAATATTTTGAATGTTTTTACCGTCGGTAGGTTCCTTGCAGGCGATCGTAAAAGTTATCGAAAATCGACACTTCATACAATAAATTTATCGCCTAATTAACGCAGGAATGTTCGGTGCGACTGTTTCAACGTACTTAAGTGCCTATTTTATTTTTATTTTTATTTCCCTGAGCTTGTTATTTTAGTTTAATTCTCGCGCTTACTTCTTTTATTGCCGAGGTTTATGACAATACCATTCTTTGCTCATTAAAAACACATTCATCAATGATAATGAAACTGTGGACTGTGAAATTGAACCTAAAGGTAGATTGGCAAACTGGCTGTCCTCGCAATAGACACGCACAATAGAGAACTTATAGGCGTAGTAATGAGGACAAATCGATCGATAAACAACTCAAAAAAACTTTTTTCTTGAACCAGCTGTCAGCGTCAGTGACACAGCACTGGAGATGTTTTATGTATGAGAAGGGCGCAGGCGCAGGCAGTGCTCACATTATTATATTAATACATATACTATCGAGGAAAATTACTCTAACCCGTTTTCCGTTCCATCACGATTGTAATAATAGTAAAAAGTAGGTCAGTAGAAGTTTCCCGGATGGGACAAGCAGTCCGCCGTGTGACCGACACATTCTTACGTAATGTGGTGTCCCATGCAGGTCGCGCCGCTCCACAGATGGCGTGGGGCTCTCTGTCTACCCACCCACCTATACATGTGCATGTATGTACTGAGTAACAATGAACAAATAAATAAAATACCTTCGCCTCGAGGATGCGTGCCGGACGACTAATACTGCCATGAATTATTTATTTTATAATAAAATAAATCTGCACTATGCGTTATTTATTTAAAAGTTACTCTTATACTTTAATTATTACTTAGCAAACGTGAAGTGAGAAGCCGGTTAGAGTGCAGTAAGTATGTACTATCAGGGAAAAATACGCTGGCCCACTTTTAGCAATGCGGCAATTTCTTCGATGGTACTATCACCAGTTTCCGGCTTCGGCAACGTCACCTAACACCGAGTACAAGTACCGACGGCTCGCCTCTACTACTCACAGCATTATTTTATCTGTGGTGTCAGTGAACACAGTGAAGCCGCTCCGGAACTGACAGCTTTGGAATAACTGCGGCTGTTATTAACTAAATAGGGATATAAACACGCATTTTTCTCCGAGTTTAAAGCGTTGTAGGTTTTATTACGCTACCATTTGAATACCATTCATAAATATTTGTACATTTGAATACCATTCATAAATATTTGTACATTTGAATACCATTCATAAATATTTGTACATTTAAGTGCTGGAAGGTATTTGAGAACGCATTGCGCGCCTCGGACCACTCTTCGGTTTTCATTTCATAACTTCCTTTTTTATATTAATTAAATAAAATATTTTTACTAAATGTAAATTGCAAATTCCAAAAATATTTTGTACCGAAATGGCCATTCATTACAGAAATAAAGAAAAATTTTATTTTCAAAATTTCCGGCGAATAACCGGAAACGGTAGAGGTTGCTATGTACCGAACTATAATCATAATGTGATCTTAGTTTGAGCATAAAAACGAAAAACATAATTAATATTAATAGTTCTGTGAGGACAATACAAATAAGCCTTATTTACATATTAATAGCCTAATGGTTTTTTTATGCATCTATTTGAAGTATTTTATGCATCTATTCCTTTTATTACAAATCCGGCCAACAGAGAGCGGGTGATACTTGTCCGCGCCTTGTACCTATAGGGAGCCGATTCAGAACTTGAACGTCACTTCCGTGATCGACTGCAGGAAAGAATTCCGCAGATTATTTTATATATTATTTATTACTTGACAATAAAATTAAAATTGTCTTGTATTTTCTTATCCCTTGGTTAAAGTAGATATAAGTAATTTGATGTATAGTATAAGTTGTGTTGAAAAAAAAAAATAATAATAATAAAATTCTTAATTGCACAAGATAAAAATTTCGTACATAGGCGAGCTTAATACTATTTAGTATTCTCTACCAGCTAACCTTTGGTAATTGGGAAGTTGTTGCGGGTAGTGCCATGATGTCAAAATATTATAGGGTACCGATTTAAATATATATATTACTCAAACACTTAGTAAATTATATTATACTACATGCTAATAAACATATACAGTAATTAATAGGAGATAACAACATTAAATGATAAACTACATATACCACTACATAAATAAATAAGTATAATGGATATATACTGAAGAGAATTTGTCTAAAAACTTAAAACAGATAAAATATTTATTTATTGTGAATCATTCTGTAAATCAAGAAAGTGTTGTTTTATCTTATTCTTGAAGACTGATACAGACGGAGCCTCACGAAAAAAGACATGATCTTGCCAAGTTTCTTGCCCGTTCTTCTTAGCAAGACTAATCGAATGGGCGGAGGTAGGCATGTATTTATATATGTAACCTATTACTATGTAGTATATAGGATGGGATTTGGTCGGCCGCCTGGATTCGTGCTGGGGGCTCGGTTGGTGATCATTGAACCTGTTCCTGGTCCCTGGCCGGGTCTCCGGTATGGGTTCGGGCGGTTGATTGGATTTCACCTTGTATAATAATATTTTACCTATAATTTTAATCGTATATATATTGCTACATAAATTAAAAAAACATTTAATCTAAGTAGTTCATGTACATTTATTATTTTATTACATATATTTTTATAAGATTAAAATTTGACTTGTGAAACGTGTATTATATATACCTACTTTGCAAAATAAACTTTTTGAATTTTGAATTTGAATTTTGAATTTTTGAATTTTGAAAGCTTTGACGGGGAAGTTCTTATATGAAAATAATTTGACTTAATTACATGGACTTGATATCCGCATTAAAATGGGTCATCCCGCTCAGCTGCCATATCAATGCTTTAGGTGTTTGTGATGTCCTGATGGCTTTGATCTCAATGAAACTTTGCGCACATCTTTATATATGTCTACTTTCTACCACACACCCTCAGAACAATAATATCAATGCACACACCGCACCCCGACCCATTTCTCATCAAGAGATGCAAGATGGCGAGATATTCAAAAAGCGCCGAATGGTTTTCATGGTTTCAGGTAAAACTAATTTCCATGAAATGGTAACTGTTAATTTGTGGAAAGTATATAAACTTTGTCTTCTCTACATGTTGCCCGATGAAGATTGTTCCTTGTCTACACACGCGTGTTGCCCGATGAGGATTGTTCCTTGTCTACACACGCGTGTTGCCCGATGAGGATTGTTCCTTGTCTACACACGCGTGTTGCCCGATGAGGATTGTTCCTTGTCTACACACGCGTGTTGCCCAATGAGGATTGTTCCTTGTCTACACACGCGTGTTGCCCGATGAGGATTGTTCCTTGTCTACACACGCGTGTTGCCCGATGAGGATCGTTCCTTGTCTACACACGCGTGTTGCCCGATGAGGATTGTTCCTTGTCTACACACGCGTGTTGCCCGATGAGGATTGTTCCTTGTCTACACACGCGTGTTGCCCGATGAGGATCGTTCCTTGTCTACACACGCGTGTTGCCCGATGAGGATTGTTCCTTGTCTACACACGCGTGTTGCCCAATGAGGATTGTTCCTTGTCTACACACGTGTGTTGCCCGATGAGGATTGTTCCTTGTCTACACACGCGTGTTGCCCAATGAGGATTGTTCCTTGTCTACACACGCGTGTTGCCCGATGAGGATTGTTCCTTGTCTACACACGCGTGTTGCCCGATGAGGATTGTTCCTTGTCTACACACGCGTGTTGCCCGATGAGGATTGTTCCTTGTCTACACACGCGTGTTGCCCAATGAGGATTGTTCCTTGTCTACACACGCGTGTTGCCCGATGAGGATTGTTCCTTGTCTACACACGCGTGTTGCCCGATGAGGATTGTTCCTTGTCTACACACGTGTGTTGCCCGATGAGGATTGTTCCTTGTCTACACACGCGTGTTGCCCGATGAGGATTGTTCCTTGTCTACACACGCGTGTTGCCCGATGAGGATTGTTCCTTGTCTACACACGCGTGTTGCCCGATGAGGATTGTTCCTTGTCTACACACGCGTGTTGCCCAATGAGGATTGTTCCTTGTCTACACACGCGTGTTGCCCGATGAGGATTGTTCCTTGTCTACACACGCGTGCTGCCCAATGAGGATTGTTCCTTGTCTACACACGCGTGTTGCCCAATGAGGATTGTTCCTTGTCTACACACGCGTGTTGCCCGATGAGGATTGTTCCTTGTCTACACACGCGTGTTGCCCGATGAGGATTGTTCCTTGTCTACACACGCGTGTTGCCCAATGAGGATTGTTCCTTGTCTACACACGCGTGTTGCCCAATGAGGATTGTTCCTTGTCTACACACGCGTGTTGCCCGATGAGGATTGTTCCTTGTCTACACACGCGTGTTGCCCGATGAGGATTGTTCCTTGTCTACACACGCGTGTTGCCCAATGAGGATTGTTCCTTGTCTACACACGCGTGTTGCCCGATGAGGATTGTTCCTTGTCTACACACGCGTGTTGCCCGATGAGGATTGTTCCTTGTCTACACACGCGTGTTGCCCGATGAGGATTGTTCCTTGTCTACACACGCGTGTTGCCCGATGAGGATTGTTCCTTGTCTACACACGCGTGTTGCCCGATGAGGATTGTTCCTTGTCTACACACGCGTGTTGCCCGATGAGGATTGTTCCTTGTCTACACACGCGTGTTGCCCGATGAGGATTGTTCCTTGTCTACACACGCGTGTTGCCCAATGAGGATTGTTCCTTGTCTACACACGCGTGTTGCCCGATGAGGATTGTTCCTTGTCTACACACGCGTGTTGCCCGATGAGGATTGTTCCTTGTCTACACACGCGTGTTGCCCAATGAGGATTGTTCCTTGTCTACACACGCGTGTTGCCCGATGAGGATTGTTCCTTGTCTACACACGCGTGTTGCCCGATGAGGATTGTTCCTTGTCTACACACGCGTGTTGCCCAATGAGGATTGTTCCTTGTCTACACACGCGTGTTGCCCGATGAGGATTGTTCCTTGTCTACACACGCGTGTTGCCCAATGAGGATTGTTCCTTGTCTACACACGCGTGTTGCCCGATGAGGATTGTTCCTTGTCTACACACGCGTGTTGCCCGATGAGGATTGTTCCTTGTCTACACACGCGTGTTGCCCAATGAGGATTGTTCCTTGTCTACACACGCGTGTTGCCCAATGAGGATTGTTCCTTGTCTACACACGCGTGTTGCCCGATGAGGATTGTTCCTTGTCTACACACGCGTGTTGCCCGATGAGGATTGTTCCTTGTCTACACACGTGTGTTGCCCGATGAGGATTGTTCCTTGTCTACACACGTGTGTTGCCCGATGAGGATTGTTCCTTGTCTACACACGCGTGTTGCCCAATGAGGATTGTTCCTTGTCTACACACGCGTGTTGCCCAATGAGGATTGTTCCTTGTCTACACACGCGTGTTGCCCGATGAGGATTGTTCCTTGTCTACACACGCGTGTTGCCCGATGAGGATCGTTCCTTGTCTACACACGCGTGTTGCCCGATGAGGATTGTTCCTTGTCTACACACGCGTGTTGCCCGATGAGGATTGTTCCTTGTCTACACACGCGTGTTGCCCAATGAGGATTGTTCCTTGTCTACACACGCGTGTTGCCCAATGAGGATTGTTCCTTGTCTACACACGCGTGTTGCCCAATGAGGATTGTTCCTTGTCTACACACGCGTGTTGCCCAATGAGGATTGTTCCTTGTCTACACACGCGTGTTGCCCGATGAGGATCGTTCCTTGTCTACACACGCGTGTTGCCCGATGAGGATTGTTCCTTGTCTACACACGCGTGTTGCCCGATGAGGATCGTTCCTTGTCTACACACGCGTGTTGCCCGATGAGGATTGTTCCTTGTCTACACACGCGTGTTGCCCAATGAGGATTGTTCCTTGTCTACACACGCGTGTTGCCCAATGAGGATTGTTCCTTGTCTACACACGCGTGTTGCCCGATGAGGATTGTTCCTTGTCTACACACGCGTGTTGCCCAATGAGGATTGTTCCTTGTCTACACACGCGTGTTGCCCGATGAGGATTGTTCCTTGTCTACACACGCGTGTTGCCCAATGAGGATTGTTCCTTGTCTACACACGCGTGTTGCCCAATGAGGATTGTTCCTTGTCTACACACGCGTGTTGCCCGATGAGGATTGTTCCTTGTCTACACACGCGTGTTGCCCAATGAGGATTGTTCCTTGTCTACACACGCGTGTTGCCCAATGAGGATTGTTCCTTGTCTACACACGCGTGTTGCCCAATGAGGATTGTTCCTTGTCTACACACGCGTGTTGCCCGATGAGGATTGTTCCTTGTCTACACACGCGTGTTGCCCAATGAGGATTGTTCCTTGTCTACACACGCGTGTTGCCCGATGAGGATTGTTCCTTGTCTACACACGCGTGTTGCCCAATGAGGATTGTTCCTTGTCTACACACGCGTGTTGCCCAATGAGGATTGTTCCTTGTCTACACACGCGTGTTGCCCGATGAGGATTGTTCCTTGTCTACACACGCGTGTTGCCCAATGAGGATTGTTCCTTGTCTACACACGCGTGTTGCCCGATGAGGATTGTTCCTTGTCTACACACGCGTGTTGCCCAATGAGGATTGTTCCTTGTCTACACACGCGTGTTGCCCAATGAGGATTGTTCCTTGTCTACACACGCGTGTTGCCCGATGAGGATCTTAGTTTTCCTTTCTATATACGAATGTTGCCTGATCAAGATATTTCTCCTGTCCATAGAGTTACAGAACTTGAATGAGCGAAACTCAAAACATAGATTCAGTGTCGGCCTTGGAAGACATTGCCCAATTTTCATTAAAAGTATATATTTTTTCATTTGTTCTCTAAATCATAAATCGCCACGTTATGTGTGTTTGTAAATGAATAAACACGTTAAAATCTTTAAAATAAAACTACTAGGTTACATTTTGTTACGTGAAACAAAATATAAAAATAAAGCATTATCAATTTTAAATATCAAGTTTCTTTATTCTCTTTATTCTTTACTGCACAAAAAACTTAAATAATAACATACACATGAATAAAAATTTGTACAAGTGCGAGCTTTTTTCCAGAAACCCTTTTCGTCGCAGGCACTAGTGGTAGTGGTAAAAGGTCTCTAAAACCCTCGCCTAACCCCTGAGCTCAATTCCCTGCATAATCAAAAGTTACCACCAGTTTTTGATGTGCAGCCACGCAATCACCGCGTGTCACACGGGATTGAAAGTCGTCCTGACGTCTCCTGAAGGCCAACGACTGCACAGAAACTTGAGTCCCTCACTCACAAGTCTCCTCGGTGAGAACACAGAATGCTGCACCGCGCAGATTTATCGTTTTTAACACAAATTATTCCCGGAATATCAAAAAACCAAGTCATTTCCCATGACAGATGATGCAACAAGAAGCATTTGTTTCCATAATTTTAATATTTATTAAATATTTATTCACCATCTGCAATGTTAACAACAACTACGCATTCCTTTGTTTATTTATTATTTTAACAGCTCCTTGATAATGCCGTAAGGCGAAACCGGTTGGACTAATAAAACAGTGATATTGTGAAACAGTACAAGTGTTTTTATTAAAATTATGATGATGTTTCACAAAGTGCTGACTGTCGCAAGTATTAATCATTTGTTTCCAGTTTGCCTCCCTGGCAAGAATAGGGTCCGACCCTGACGTCCCCGAATATGTTTATATGTTTATTGGATATTTACACCCGTTTTTGTAATATTTTATACTTTGGGTACGGTCCTCCATACAAAGCTTTGACAGGAAGCAAATAACTTTTTAATCAGTGAGGCCACACACTAAAAACTAAACTCCCGACAGACAACCCGATGAGGATCTTATTTTCCCTGTCTATACGAATGTTGCCCGATGAGGATAGTTTATTGCAATTCAGATGTAAATGGCACATCAACGTAGCTCAAGATGTGACCACGAAATTTCAATTTGGTTGTGTAAACTTCTCAGTAAATAAACTTATCCTAATTGCTGACATACAACAAAATTTACACGTTCAATTATAATGAAGCAGATACCTACTGCGAACTGAAAGATGAGAGGGTTCACTGGAACGATGTCTATCCACGTCATTCTCAATTAAGCAGATATTGTAAGAAGACGGTAGTGAGTACATCTCTTATTTCCCCCCTCCGACCTCGCTCTCTGAAACATTACCTTCATTTAAAATTTTCATTAAAATTGTTACTCTGTGAAGTATTCTCGAGTGCGAGGGAGATCAGGCGCGAGGCGGGGAGAACTGTGGGTTGTACGTACATGTACAGTGGAGATCACATCAAGCTGTACACTTGCAGTACTAGATTAGCCCCTATAGTGAAGGATATAAAATAGGCACAACATCCACTGTGTAAAGCTTGATGTGATCTCCACTGTACACCCGAGTTCACTTCGGAGAATGTTTGAGTAGCGCGTTCATGGAAAATATACTTAATTTACGACTACCGAGGAACCGCTGGGAAAATTACCATCTATCGAAGAAACCTCTCAGGCCCTGTTTAATTATGTATTATTGAGCTAAAAGTGGGTCAACGGTAAAATACTGGGAAAATTTTATAGAACAAATGAAGATGAACCTTGCAAGCTGTACAGAATGGCGAGATATTAAAAAAGCGCCAAATTTGTGAAATGGTTTCAGGTAAAAACTATTTTCCATGAAACGGTAACTGTTTATTTATAGAAAAGTGTATAAACTTAGTCTTCTTTACATGAACGACGCCGACGTCTGTATTTCTCTCTTTTTTATTTCCAATAATACCTACATAAAAAGTATACAACTTGCTAAACTTTGCGTAAAAACGAGGCAATATTCACAATATCTTGCAATATTCACAAGCGTTTATGATGGTATTTCATAAAATTTTGTTTTTGGGTTGTTTATAGACGTAGTAAGATGTTTATTTATTTAAAAAGGTACACCAACAGCACAAGTATTGTTACGTTTAAAAAAGAGCTTACATTTTTATAAATATTGTGATACATGCGCCACTTATAGGTATACACCACATTTGACAAGTAATTATAAACAAAATATGTTGCTAGATAATACTTTTAAAAAAATATATTGAGAAAATAAGATGTTGACTTCACATTCAGTTTTTACCTTTTGTATGAATCTTGAGAAAAATCCAGGCGTGAAGGCCGGGCCTCTTAAGCTACATACTATCGACATAGTACTAATATAAGTGTGCTATAATAGATATAATTTGAATAAATAAATAAATCGTTTAATTAACATTATATAATTATATAACACACGGAAACACCGATGATAGTCACAAACTCAATAATAATCATAAAACAAGTGACTTTATCATCCATCATCCATCAGCCTAGTTCGTCCACTGCTGGACATAAGCCTTTCCAGGATTTTGCCACTCCCGGCGATCATCCTGGAAGAATTGCCCATACTCACACACGCTGGGCAGGCAGGTTGGTGAGTGCGGTGCCGGAACCCTCGCACCAGTGACGCCGCTGCCAGTCACCAGTCTGTTCCATATTATAAAGCCCGGCTACTAGGGATGGATATACCGCCATCCATCGGTGGATGGATTCCATCCCAGGCATTTTACAGGTGGTAGAGCTGATGCCGGGCTCGACTGTGGATGTATCACCATCTTACTTGGAGACCCCCTCGAAGTAATTCGTGGAAGAGTAAAAGGACAGCTCACAGGACAGGCAAAAAACCAAAACTTTATATTCTGTCTCATTTTGATTTTTAACCGACTTCAAAAAAGGAGGCGGTTCTCAATTCAACTGTATTTTTTTTTTTTGGCATTGTTACTCCATAACTCCGTCATTTCTAAACCGATTTGAATAATTATTTTTTTGTTTGGAAGAGTTTAATTTCAGGTAGGTCCCATTTTGGGTTTGGTCATGATCTGATGAAGGTCTTCAGAGATAGGCTGTGGAACTCCTCAGAAAATGACAGCATACCTCTCGAAATTGAAGTAATCGCTTTGTACTTGGGTGCTGATTACAAGGTATTACTTTAAAATCGACATTCTTCCACCTGACCTTCGATCCTGGCTTCATCATCATATTCACCATAGAACTCCTCAACGGATCAAAGCACATAACTCGAGATTGCGGCAATCACTGCGTTAGGGTGCTGATTCAAGGGTATTACTTGGAGAGAATCAGAATACCCACCTGACCTTCGATCCTGGCTTCATCACCATAGAACTCCTCAACGGATGACAGCCCATAACTTTGGATTGCGGCAACCAGTTTGTGTTAAGGTGCTCATTGCAGGGCATTGCTGAAAATTGGCAGTGTACCCACCTGACCTTCGATCTTGGCTTCATCACCGTAGAACTCTTTAACGGATGACAGCACATAATTCGAAATTGCGGTAATCATGTTGTGTTAGGGCGCTGATAACAGGAAGCTACTCAAACATGGCTACTTATACTCACTTGAACTTCGTTTCATATTAACACCACGTTTGCAAGAACTACCTATACCTCACAATTTAACACAGCAACACTAAAAAATGTGAAATAAAATAAACTTTTAACAAAAAAATAGTAACCGACTTCAATAGTAACAGCAGTCATTCACTAAAAAGTTAATAATAATTCTATAAAGACCGATTGTAGCGAAGCAACACTTTTGCCGACTTCTTTCTTCCTGAAACATTATGTTATCTAGAAGTCGGCGTATTTCCTACGATATAGCAACATAAAAACCAATATAAGAACGCCGACTTTTAGATAACATAACGTTTCAGGAAGAAAGAAGTCGGCAAAAGTGTTGCTTCGGTACAATCGGGGTCTTTATAGAATTATTATTAACTTTTTAGTGAATGACTGCTGTTACTATTGAAGTCGGTTACTATTTTTTTGTTAAAAGTTTATTACTTATCAATTATATCAACTCACAGAACAGATGTGAAAAGTCGACTCCGATAGAGTCGTTATATTTTCTTCGAAATAATTAATTTACTTTCTCATGTTATTCACACATAATATAAGTATGTGTGTACCAGCAGGTAGACACTCCGGTACAGTTGGAGTGTGTGGGCTTCAGACTAACTTTGACGAAGTTAATCCTCTCTCTTCATTAGATAACTTGGCACATCCACCGTCGTCGGTCGGCGGATGGCGCGGGGGAGGAGGGTGGTCACGGGGGGAACAACTCGGTAGATATTACTAACGTGATGTCAAGTTATACATATGTATGTACGAGTCTAGTACACCTTGTGTGTGCCACCACTACATGAATATTTATATACTGCTTGCTTATATGGTACGTACTTACCTTTACAAGTCAATAAAATACATTCTAGAAAAAATCGGACAAGTGCGAATCTTACTCGCGCACTAAGGGTTCCGTACCACCACAAAATAAGTGAAAATATTTAACCCTTGGATTTTGAACATTAATAATGGTAAAACAAGAACAATATAGATGTCCCTATAATTCTCCATATAATAACAATTTTGTATCCTCTGAACTGAATACGCAACCCTAATTTTTTTAATGTTGTTTTACTATATGTACTTGCAAATTTGGTATTACCGTTTTTAGGGTTCCGTACCTAAAGGGTAACCAACGGGACCCTATTACTAATACTCCGCTGTCCGTCTGTCTGTCCGTCTGTCCGTCTGTCACCAGGCTGTATCTCATGAACCGTGATAGTTAGATAGTTGAAATTTTCACAGATGATGTATTTCTAATGCCGCTATAACAACAAATACTAAAAAAAAGAATAAAATAAATATTTATATAGGGCTCCCATACAACAAACGTGATTTTTTTGCCGTTTTTATATATAATGGTACGGAACTCTTCGTGCGCAAGTCCGACTCGCACTTAGCCGGTTTTTTAAGATAAAGGTGGAACAAAAAAGTTGAAAAAAAGCTATTTGGTTTTTTTTTCAAGATAAAAACATTTACCTAATACGTAGATATTCTGTGAAAATTTCAAGTGACTACCTATAACGGCTAAAGCTGTAGACCCCTGTGACAGTGACAAATGGACGGACCATCAGTGACAGACAGACGAACCAACAGTGACAGGCGGACGGACCAACAGTGACAGACGGACGGACCAACAGTGACAGGCGGACGGACCAACAGTGACAGGCGGACGGGCCAACAGTGACAGGCGGACAGACCAACAGTGACAGACGGACGGACCAACAGTGACAGGCGGACGGACCAACAGTGACAGACGGACGGACCAACAGTGACAGGCGGACGGACCAACAGTGACAGACGGACGGACTAACAGTGACAGGCGGACGGGCCAACAGTGACAGGCGGACAGACCAACAGTGACAGACGGACGGACCAACAGTGACAGACGGACGGACCAACAGTGACAGACGGATGGACCAGCAGCAGATACTATCTGGTACCTTGTGTGTGAGGAAATCTAAAAACGATCGCTCTGCAAATTAAGTAAATATAAAACGCTTGGTCTCGTAACGAGGTAGATATCAAATATGTTTTATAAAAATATTAAATATGTTTTATAAATTATTTAATTGAGAGATGTTTTAATAAAATACAGTTGATAGTTCGCGAAGGTTTTAAAGTTCCGCGGTCGTGTCAGTGTCAGCGAGATGGAGGCGCGCGGTACACTCACACAAAAAGTGGACGTACTTGATCGCTCGCGTCGAGTACCGATAGAGTCGGGTTATAGGTCTGCAGTCCGGACAACTGCGGGCTTCGGGTTCGACTCGTCACATAAAGATAGCCATTTTAGTGATACTAATGCGTTTCAATTCGCCGCTGGACGTAAATTAGCGAGTCGTGTACTAATGCCGTGGTGATGTAGGGGGGGGGGAGCTGGGGGGGGGGTATTCGCGGCGCGGACGGAATTATAATTATCGCATTTTTTAATTGCGACCCGTGCTTACCTCTGAGTTACATGAATTATTGCCTTCTGTCCGTCTGTGTATAATACTACATATATTATAAATTATAACTTTTTATGTTCTTACTATACACAAACAGTGCAGCTATTTTCATCATCATCATCAACCGCCTCATTGGCTTTATATTTTACAAAATGTTTTAAATATCACGAATAGTTTTTTTTAGGGTTCCGTATCCAAAGGGCAAATCGGAGTCCTATTAATGCCACTCCGCTGTCCGTCTGTCTGTATATTACGGGTCTCTAGCTCTTAGACGGAATGAGATAAAAACCTGAAATTTTTGTATTTTGTGTAAAATGTTGACCCAAAACCGGATTTTGAATTTAAAATGTAATTAAATTATTTTTAAGGGGAGGCCTCATACCTACATGAAAACGGAGCCGAAAATAATAAGATAAAGAAATGTGGTGCTATCTTTGTCAATTTTAAATTATTTTTGTTACGGTGTCTATCTCAAAGACCAAAGTGGTTAGGAATTTGTAATTTCTGTATATTATTCACCATATCCTGCACTTAAACACCAACTACTGAAAATGACAATTTATGACATAGTTTTAGGGTTACTGGTACTGGGTTACGTCACCGAATACTTAACCAACTTTTTGCAGTTTTGTTTCATACAATAAGTTTTTAATTTCTGTTTAAATTGGTTATATTAATGGGACGGAACCCTCAGGGTACTTGATCACTTTTTTAAAACATGTTGTTTCCATCTGTAATAGTCTACCTAACTATATATTATCTATACTTAAATAATGTATTTACGTAACTAAACGTTGGTGGTCCAAAGAAATAAAGTTAAATAATAACAATAATATAATATATCATCACGATATGAATCCCCGAGGAGGTGTCAGACGTGTTGCCGAATTTGAACTTTGAAGTCACAGTCCACAGTCGGTACACCCACGTTTCACCGACGATTATTACGGTGTTGAGTCCTATAAAAATACGCTCTTAATAATAAGCGTTTAATGAAATTAAAATAATGAAAATACACTAAGCAGTCGACTGAAAATATGTAGCAGTAAACTGGGGCTTTATTGTCTATATGCAACATCTATCGCGATACCTTTGCATTTAATATTTGAAAGGTACTGACAAACATCACACGTCATTTCTAGCGACCGTGATTGTGGTGGCGATCACGACTCGTTTTTGAACAAATGGATTTAAAGCAAAGTTTAAGCAAAATCAAGCAATTGAATGCCATCAGGCAGCGCAGTGAAGGCTTGCATTATGTAACTTGTCTCCGCTCATGGAGACAACGTCACAGTCATCGTGCCACGCTTCATCGATCACTCGGCGAGCGATGGATTATTGTGTAGCTTGCTTTTTGCGAACTCTGCAGTTTTCAAGTGCATTTGACAGTGCGTGTTTTTGCGCGAGTGATTGTAGTCGACGCGGGGGGACGCGGGACGAGAGGGATGGTCAGGTGCAGGCGCCGCGTGGTCTGCGCGCGCGCCTTCGCCGCGCCGCCGGAACCGGAACTCTATTGTTTTCAAATCGCCACTCGCCTGCTGCGCGCACCCTCGAGGTGGCCCTGGACCCGTCCGACAGCACGTGTCGCACTCTTCACTATATCATTTTAAGTAGGGATGCATCCGATACCGATACCGATACCGATACCGATATATTGGCGATACTTTAGATTTGCGCATATATCGACATCGGAAATATTTTTATTGCCGATACAACGATATTTTTTAAATTTCGCGCTTCAAGCAAAACATGTAATCGCGCGTGTTAATTATGCTCGGGGAAACCCCGCGCCTTAATCCGTTTGTTGTCTCTCCGGCTTTGGCCTCGCGCATTTCACTATATGCTTTGGTTGGTTGTTGTCAAGAATATGACGATCTTTAGATCTGCATACAGACTTTATTCGAAACTAGATATGGGTTATTTATTTATACATTACGATTGTCAAATTTCGTTAGATTCTATCTGTTCATGACGAGAGTACGTTTGTATGGCGAGGAGCGCAAGGGGAATATTATCTCATTGTAACTCTGTAATATATTATATTATTTAAAAAAATGTGTTTTTATTTAACCTTTATTTAAATTCACTAAGGGTATCGGTATCGTATCGGCAGTATCGATGCACCCCTAATTTTAAGAACCACATTAACAACTCGTTAAACCTTTTTTTAGGGTTCCGTCCATCCGTCTATCACAGGGGTCTACAGCTTCAGTTATTATAAATATCCAGTTTAAATTTTCACACAATACGTGTTACTATATACATGTGAAATTTAATCAACCGCCTGAATGCATACTAAAGACTCGGTTAGTGATCAGGAACAATTTTTGATGACCCTTCAGGAGAAATTCAAAGAAAAATACTCGTTCATATCTAGACGAGTACTATTGCCATGTTCCGGCTTCAATAATAAAAACTAAAAAATAACATAAACCCAAGAGGAGTCCCTGTACAAAACACTCCGAAAAATAGCGTTTTCTCAACGTTATCGTGTCCCCCCCCCTCATTTCAGATATAAGAAGACAAAAATGTAAAAAATCCTGATAATAGGTGATAACTTTGACTACGGGAAAAATCTACGAATAAAGTGTAAAAGTGTAAAGCGCTCTAGAAGCGTAATTCAGCCCAAAAAATAGTTCCACGAAATATAACCCGCGGAGGGCGGGGCGTAAAATAGGGACAGCGCGGCCCGCCAGTTCGTTATAGCACCTTGAGTCGTGTGTTTGTGTTGCGGGAAGTTTCGATTGTGCATATTATTATTTTTTTGCGCTATTTGATTTTACAAATTTATTTATTTATTTATTTACATATTACAGCTTTGTGTGCAGTAAAGTGGTGAGAAGCCATACGGATATGAAAAATACTGGAAACACCTTTCATAAGTAAGTAAATAAATATTTTGAAAACTGTACTTGACGACTCTGGAAAATGTTATGCAACAAGTACCTATGATTATTTTTTCTATTACCTGGACGTCTCATATGATGTGCTCAGATAAAAAAAAATCGTTTTAAGTATGAAGAATCATATAAGTACAATAGTTTTCATCATCACAGATTCCCAACAAATGAAATCCAGCGTGAAAATGGTTAACTGCAGTCAGTTTAAAAATTAATGTGATTAAATGTCTTGCAAGTATAATAAAATATGCAGTATACACTTTCCTTTATGCCTTTATTTCTTAATGTACACAGAAAAGCAGTTAAAACATATAATACATTAAAAGATATGTACACAGGCGAGCTTATCTCTAAAAAGAGATTTCTTCCAGCAAACCTAAGCGGGAAAGGGAAATTTTATTAAAATAAGTAATCTCACATACGTGTACTACAAAAGATATATCCTAAATAATATATTTATATATATATATATATATATATATATATACTCGTATATATACAACGTGTAACAGAAAAGTGTAATCATATTTAAAGAGCTTATTCAGACCATGGTATAGAACAACTTTCACTATGAAGCCAAACCTGAAATCTCAAAAAAAAAAATCTGTCTTTCCATACATTTCGGCCGAGCGGCATTGCATTTTTCCATGAAACAGTCGATATTTATTTTTCGAGATACAGGTTTTGTTCCATAGTAAAAGTTGTTCTATACCATGAAGCAACTTCATGTTCTATACCATTGACTGAATAAGCTCTTCAAATATGGTTACACCTTTCTGTTACACGGTGTATATGTATAACGATACCTTAACAAAATATACGTACATAATTATAATATACTTACTTACACTTACTTACCTATAATACATATAAAGTATACATAAACTTACCTATTCACTATGACAGTGAGAGGTAGTGCTCTTTTAGCTTTTTCTTGAAAAGGCTCTTGGTGGGACAGTTACGAATACTGTGCGGTAATGAGTTCCACAGTCC
This sequence comes from Ypsolopha sequella, assembly GCA_934047225.1. Taxonomy (NCBI): domain Eukaryota; kingdom Metazoa; phylum Arthropoda; class Insecta; order Lepidoptera; family Ypsolophidae; genus Ypsolopha; species Ypsolopha sequella. The sequence goes on along the minus strand of OW203988.1, from coordinate 632,635 downwards.
AATTGCTGTAACATTATATGATTTGCTGTAAGCCCCAGTATTGTGTACAGGAGTTTTTAACAAGAACACGTTACTTTACGTACTTTCGTATTGAAGACATCTAGGTACATCATTTAATTTATATTGTAAGACGTAAACTATTAAGAAAGTCGGCGTTGCCTATTTGCACTGTAAGTTTTTGTTTCAATTTTACAATTTCCAGTTATTTTCTCACTTAATTCCTTATAAATAATTACTTTTATTTTATGCATTTTTCAGATGGTTACTCCTAGATTGATGGACGTGGAAGAGGCGAAAGAGGTGTGTCAGGATCGTAGCAGATGGAAATCTGTAGTCTCTGCCTGCCCCTCTGGGAGGCAGGCGTGAGTGAGTATATGTATGTACCTATATGTATGTATGGTTACTCCATACACTCGTGACCAGCTGCAGAACTTCACGAGGTACATAACTAGTCCAATACGTGCACGGCACATGAATAGGTCCTAAGCAATCAAGACCTTCAACTTGTCTATAAATACGGTTTGTTGATTTTACTATTGAATAGTCCAGTCGAGTGCTCACTCACACGGACAAAAAGAGTTCAACGGGATGTTAAAACTTTCAAGTTTTATAGTGCGTTCAAGAAACATTATTATATTCAAAGATGAATGATACCTTTATGATTATTAGCAATATAATGGTGACTGAATGATAAAGTTTAATACATACTTCAGACTCAATAAGTGATCAGAATTCAATTGCACTTTTTGCAAAATTCACAAAATTAAATTAGTTTTCTGCTTTCTATTTGTACACCTAGAGACTCGCGCGCCTCTAGCGACGGAAACGGGAACTACATGATTTTAGGGTATAGTCGCGCGGCATTACCGAATAGGTGCACTTCGGAAGATTTTCGCTGTTTTCGGTAAATATTTAAGGATTTTCATGTAAATAAGTATGTAAATATCATATAATTAAGTTTAGGAAAATAAAAAATTTTTGTCTTCTGTGTTTTATTCACTCAGATAGCTGCAACATAAGTTAGTATAGGAATGAATAAGTAGGTAGAACAGCTATCTGACTCTAAATAAATAGAAAACATTATTAAACTTAGTAAATAATACAATATCCTGCTGTATTATAAGATATCATAGGGATTTACAGAATAAAGACATTTTTCCATCGTTGTTTTATTGATACACCTAGCTAGGTCTTAGACAAATGAATCAGACCTAGGTATGAGATAGGCAGTACTAAGTTAGCCTAGATACTTAGGTGTGCTATAAGACTAGGAAATACATGAATAAGCTAGGAAACATGTAAATAGGCATAACAACATGGCTTTGTGAGCGTTACGACCCACGACGGGAATGGGTGTATTATCTATGGGTGGGAAGCAGACTAACGGCGCGTATTTTACTCCTGAGGTGGGGGTTGAGGAAGTAAAAAAATATCTGCGCAATACATTTTCGGCTGTCAGTCAGCTCCCAGACGTCGTGGCGTGATGATGCTAGTACGTATGTGTAGACCTAAGTATCTAAAATAAGTTAGAAATAATAATTAATTGTAAATATGATGATTAAGTATGAATAAATAATAAAATAGTGCTTTAGGGGATGAGATGAAGTGTCTGTGTGTGTAAAGGAAAACTGCTATAAAAACAGGTGGAGCGCATTCATTCAGAATCCGAGCAGGTTTCCGAAAGGTAAATAGTAAAGCAAGAAGACCATGCATTCTACCTAGTTCCTGGCTGCACTCCTTGGGTCCACTACCCCGGCAATGTATTAAGTGCAGTACGGCCTACAAGAGTTATCGAAGGGCTGTGCTGCACACTATTATTAATTAAGTTGAGTTTCAATTTGTTACCGATCGCTTACCTGATCACTGGTCAAAATTTTGCTGTTTACATCAGCTACACTGAAACTATATTATTGCTCCTGGTTTTGCCTTGACGTGTTAGCTATTGTTATCCAATCTCTCGGAACAACAAGTAACTTACTTTTACCCAATCTCTTGGGACAACAAGTAGCTTATTGTTACCCAATCTCTAGAACAAGTAACTTATTGTTACCCAATCTCTAGAACAAGTAACTTATTGTTACCCAATCTCTAGAACAAGTAACTTATTGTTACCCAATCTCTAGAACAAGTAACTTATTGTTACCCAATCTCTAGAACAAGTAACTTATTGTTACCCAATCTCTAGAACAAGTAACTTATTGTTACCCAATCTCTAGAACAAGTAACTTATTGTTACCCAATCTCTAGAACAAGTAACTTATTGTTACCCAATCTCTCGGGACAACAAAGTAACTCATTCTTCAGCGTGACTTACGATAGTCTTAGGAAGACACATATAGCGTATACAAAATGTCACTTTATTTCCCACAGGAATAACTATAAAAGAAAATCCATTTAATGTACAGATATTTTCAATGTTCCGTTTGTGTAGATTTAAGCAAAAATCAAATAATACGGGTAACACAATGTGTATCAATAATTATTGTAAACACATTTTATTCTGAGTGTAGTTGACAGAAAATCATATTATTGATTAAATAATATAATTTTATATCGTAACTCATGATTTTTATTCGATAAGATTTTGTTCATGACTTCATGCATCGAGTTTTATTTTTGTTCCACCTCTGGGATTCATCAATCTGCAAAAGTTTCATAAAGATTCATCATGTCGTTTGACCAAAATAACCAGAACGTAACATTGGGAATATAAATACGAATGTGAGGTTGGAAATGTATTTCAAACTGGCTGGAACCCGCCGGTGACATCGATACGTCACTCACTCGCTGCTGAAGGTACTGCGCGTCCAGCACCTGCCGCCCGCTGACTGACCGTCACTGGCCCGTCCCTCCCACGTCCCCTCACCACTTGACCTGCAGCCAGGGTCACAGAGACAACGGGTGCTATGAACCAATATCTCGTGATGCCATGACGTGGCAACTGGCAGTGTGGCAGGCTCGCGGGTGACGTGATAGATGTGGCTCATGCAAGAACCAGGCAGCAGGTGTGCTGCTATAAATCTAGCTACATTATCATAATGGGTCATTTATTGTAATGTATTGTTTACTTGACGACCTGGCATCGAAGTATGTTGACTGGGAGTGCCTTCAATCGATATTCTCTATTACTGAACGCTAATAAATGTAACCATAAATTGTATAAACGAAGTCAGTTAACTGAATATTGGAATGTGCATTCTGTTGTCGACTGATTCAGGTTTTCTCTTACTACTATTGTCCTTTGTACGATTACTAAGTACCTACGTTTAAACCGGGATCGTGAGGACCAGAACACTAAAGGACGTGAGGACCAGAACACTAAAGGACGTGAGGACCAGAACACTAAAGGACGTGAGGACCAGAACACTAAAGGACGTGAGGACCAGAACACTAAAGGACGTGAGGACCAGAACACTAAAGGACGTGAGGACCAGAACACTAAAGGACGTGAGGACCAGAATCAGCGGGTTAGCAAATCTTTGCCTTTGGAGGGTAAGTGTTTTTGCATCTCATGTGTATTTTTTGTAGAGTTCAATCAAAAGCCTTTATATAGTGTAGCCACGATTGTCTGTTTATTTGTGGTTTAATATAAAAATGTCTAGGCACTGATCACTGATCACTGATCACTGTGAATCTAATAAAAATGGTGATGACGTAAAAATAATCCTTGGTGTGTTGAATCTCAGTGGAAGAGCAATCGTCCGGTTAGCGAGAGATTCCGAGTTCGAGTCCCGCGGGTCTACCGCGTAATTCTGATTTGTATCAACTTCAAGCAAATGCATGCGAAATTCAACGCGTGCAAAAGAGATGGCATGTTAGGCGGGCGTCATCGCACGCACGTCAAATTTCAATCTCAAGTTGATGTTGATGAAAATCAGAATTACGCGGTAGACCCGCGGGTTGAGAGGTCCTCACATCCAGATTTAGTTCGAGTCCCAGTTGGGAGGTCCTCACATCCAGATTTAATTTTCTTTCTGCATTCCCATACCGCAGAGATACTCCTTGCGCTAAATAACCAAATATTTAAATAAAGAAATTAATTTCTATTATAGTTTCGAAACATACCTATATTAATAAATAATATTGAAATTGTATTTCAATGAATGCAACGATCAGCTTGACGTTTTTGTCCAGAAAGCGGCGGTGGTAGCACGATCAGCATACAATGGAGGACAGCTGCCTACTATCGGGTCAAGATCTCGTGAACCTCGTGAGCTGTCGTCACCCCCACTAAGAGAGGCTAGAGAGATTAAACTTATAGTTTTGCTGTAGTCATTTTAGCCACATTTATAACTCACATATTTATTTGAAATGTAATATTCTGCACTAAAAGCCACTAAATTTTTAATTTTCAATACAAGCAAAATTGTATTGTTCGTTTTCTGGTATTTAAAATCTTGTCTGTTTTATACGTCTGCATTTTCTGTCTATTTTCCACGAGAAACAATCAATCATGTGTTTTTAATTTCCAATGTGTTCAACGACATAAAACAGCGTATTATAAACATCAAATTTAGTTATTTAGTCACCATTTTTATAAACCTTTATACAATTTTTGTAATAATAATATAAAAGTTCACCATATTTTCTAAAATACAATTACATACATTTTAAATTTTAAGATTAAAATTTTACTTTATCAAGTTATGATCAATCAGTGCAATTCAATATTGATAGCTTTTCTTAGGTATTGTAGACATCTTCATTTTACACACTGGGAGGACTATATACCAAACCTAATATTACTCCAACATTTTGAATTACTGTTATAATTGTCATAATGTTAATACAAGTAGAGTTTTAGGCTTTTAATTATTGATAGCTCATATCTGAGGATAGAGGCGCTGTATGTTGAAATACAAGATAATAACCTACTTAGCAGCAGATGCTTCTAGTCTCTTACACAATGCTAAAGTTGTAAAAACGTATTTATAACTAACTAGCATAAATTGTGTAAACATGTAACGTTTATGTGAAAAAATAAATTATCTTATTTTATCTTATCTTACTTCTTAGTCTGAAGTCAACGTACAAGATGATATTACCTTGGAATCCGTGCTTAGAGCTCTGCAAAACAACGCTCTTAAATTTAAAAGTTTGTCTAAACCTTAGTATTAACTATGTATTAAAATGTTCCTATATGCTGTGCCCACTTTTCCTTAACTGAACCTTGAGTTATATCTCCAAGATATCTTGAGCGACATAATAGTTTTAGCCAAGACAACAGCTAAAATTGGCCTTCGACATAATAATATCTGCAATACTTTTTAGGACATGTAATTTTGTTTGTTACTAGTGGGGTGAACGCTTGCATTTACCTGCATTCAATAAAATCGTAAAAATAGGCCTAAACTATGATCTAAATACAATTCTATTTGAGTTATTTTAAGGTTAGGACGATAATATTCATATCAAAAGAAACTTTGTAAAAACTGTGATATAAAACGGCCCACATATTAAAAACCCATCCCTCCTAATTCCAAAATCCGTACCCTTATTATGTATGTGAAAGTGTATTTGTTGGTCACCCAAGTACCAAGTACCAAGTAGCATTTAATATACCTAAAATGTATTGTAGATATCTTGGAGAGGTTTTAGCAATTCTTGGCTATTGTTTTGGTTAAATCGATAACCTGTAGATACGGCTGTAGGTATAATTAAGCAGAAAAGGGCACAGTATTTCAGAAATAATAAACTTTAGATAGATTTAAGTAAAATTGGTATCGGGGAACTTAAGATTTTTAGATAAAGTAAATTCCAAATTCAAGTGTTCAAGATGTCTAACAACAAGTTTAGTGTTTTACAATAAAAAGGTAGCATTAATTGGTACTTAAAAAGTATAACTTTAAACTTCATTTTACTAAGCACACTATTCGCAGTTAATCTAAAGGCAATTAATCGTGAAAAATGACATCTCTATGAAAGTATTATGCTATTAAAAATGTGTCAAAGATGGATATCATGATATAGATATCAAAATAAATACTATCCTGAATTAGGTAACGCAATAACGCATGTATCATGATGTAGGTACCGTGAAAATGTAAACGCACAATTGTTTATCATAAAAAAGTCCGGACAGGGCTGTAAAGTGACATGCTTTTAATACAATTCAAGTTTAGTCGTAAAAGTCTTAATGTATCATATACAGAGTTTTTACATTCATAGTAGTTTTTGGGAAATTTAAATTTAATAAATGTTTAATAATAAGTGTTTAAACTCATCCCTTAAATTGATATATTTAATCATACTGTCCTTTATTTTCGATTGATTCGTAACTTTTGTTCATATTTTTGGAATGAAGAGCTTCTTCGAAAAGAACCACCTGGCAATTAAAATATTTTTAATTACCTTCTAACAACTGCAATATTTTAATGTTTTGTAGCCCGGGCTATGTTCACTGTTTTGATTTATAAATTGACCGCAAATAATTTAACGTAAAAGAAATGATGGATCACGGTGTTGGGTATCGTATCACGGTGTTGGGTATCGTATCACGGTGTTGGGTATAATTGGAAAAGTCACTGCCCCATTGAAATGGTAAAGATCCAAGTCTGAATCCAGTCTGACAGATACTTTGCTGTTGTTCTGACAAGCCATTCTTAAAAGAAATCATCAAAAAATGTGTACTTATACAGAAAACTTCTTATAAATAAGCAGTACCTCCTTACTAAAGATGCATAAATGTTTAATAAAAACAGATTGTTACGAATATTAAAGTAGAAATTGAATAAAAAAGAAAATTTTAGATATATATTTCGACCCACTTGGGATCGTCGTCATTGACTGACATTGAACTGAGAACTTGGGAATCGTCCTACATTTGGTCACTTGGTGCCCACTACGGAGCCGGACTAAACAGACAACACTGACCGACAGACAGACCCTTCTCTACCTTCACCAGATGAGAGCAAAAAGGTAGGTAAACTAAATAGGTTAAGTTTGTCAATTTATTGTTAACTCTATTTTATTTATGATATTATTCTATATTCGACTGACGACGATCCCAAGTGGGTCGAAATATATATCGAAAATTTTCTTTTTTATTCAATTTCTACTTTAATATTCGTAAGAATCTGTATATATATATAATAAAACGGTTAAAAAAAGCTTTTAAAGCAAAAGTATTTATTATCACATTTAATAAAAACAACAATATACGTATATAAATATGTATCTATGTATAAAGCTAAGTAATAAATTTATAAACCTTTAAACCAACAAAAATACGGAACCCTAAAAATGACGTCGTAAATACACTACATTTTTTTTTATATTTCACTTTGTGGTTTGTTTTGTTTACTTTTACTTAAATTAATAATTATAATAATACAGTAAGTACCTACCTAAATAAGAAAAATATTAAAAATATAACTGAATTGAATTAATTACTATGTTTTGAATGCAGTAGTCCTTATTTTCTTAAAAATATTCAATTTAGTAAATAAGCACTTATCTTGCAATGTATAATTTTATTTTATTGCGATTATAAAATAAAAACGTACCAGAGAATGTACAAAATCTGAGCTTTTTGTCTAACCTAAGAGAAACTTGGAACGTTTTACAGGTAAATTTTCATTTAATAGAAATAAGTAGTATTCTTAAATAAAATCCAGTTTTAGTTACATCTTTAATAAATGAGTTATTAACATTTGACGTAGATTATAAATAAGGATATTAAAATCTTTTTTGATTTAGCGATACTATATATAGACTACAGCTGCTCTAAATTACGTAACTTAATACTATTTAAACTTAAAGAACAACAGGAATTTATTGAAACCGACTTCAGGTTTATTAATCTTAGTGAAATTTAATTTAGATATTTTAAAACTTACTAGGTTTAATTGTCTTTTGCATTGCTACTTGGGTTGTCCTTCTTTCACGCAGCGACCGAGCAACACAGATTGACGTGATTTTTTGCATAGAGATAGTTTATAGGCCGGATAATGACAAGCTTTTTTTTATCCCGGGAAAATGCAAACGAAATCAGCACGGGCGAAGCTGCGGGAAAAAGCAAGTAATAAATAAAATCACTTCAAAATCACCTGTTTTCTAAGCGGTCCGATTCCATGGAGCAGAATAGAAAAGTGTGAAATGAAAACGTTGGAAGAGCAAGAGAGATTTATCTGAAACCTTGGACGTACGTGGACTTTGGTGGACAAATGCATATTGTACTTATATACGTACCGCTTTAAAGTTTTGTATTTTTAATAACATTTTATTATTCACTACAGCATCCTTGTTTCTTACTCAACCCGACAATTTCACGTACATTGCGTACCTGCTTAACACTTTACTGGCGTCATATATGGTATAAAGTAACCATTGAGTACATGGTGTAGTAGTTGTTGTCTACTCTGCGATCGGTCATTTACACAAGCAGATAGCCACGGAGCCCTATTATGTCATCGCGGACCAGCTCGATCGATGTAGCTTCTTGCGTGCTCTCCAAAGAAAGTGACATGAATATGTAGTGCGTGTAGCGGTGACCGCGGCGTGTAGCGGGCTGGTAGCGGGGCGGTGAGCGGTGGCGGTGTGGTGGCCACACTTCCATACGGAAAAACGGTCCATTCGCGAATAACTGAATAACAACTCTTCACAACTGTCGACGCAAATGTTCCCAGGAATGTATTTGCATTTCTATTGGACACAATAAGCCGACGGAATGTGCAAATGACGGTTGAAAATGTTTGATACGAAATTAAAACGCAATAATTAACTGATATTTACATTTTATTGACATGTTAATGAAATTTAATGTAAATATGTTCATAAATTACGTTGATAGGAGGCGCATTCCTTTATTTGATCAAAATTTGAATAGGCAATACGGCAACACGTAAGAAGTTGTTTCGCCATATATTTTATATTAATTAGGTATAGAATTTCCATTACCAAGTTGAAATTTCCTCAAGAATGCGGCTACACACGAGCACCTACTTACATCTGTAAGTTGTTTCAATTTGTCTCTTTACTTGCGCTTGTCTAGGTCAGGTCGCTCGGTTTTAGTCTTGCTGAATGCACCTCGGTCATACATACTGTGCCTCGGTCGAGACCGGTTTAATACATGCCGTCATCAATCCGACTTCTTGATTGACAACATTGTGCTATACATTAACGCCAATTTATTTCATGATGCCTTTCAGTTGACGGTTTACGAAGTAAATGTATAAATAAAATCGCCCTATTCATCTTTTGTCTCTATAATTCCCAAAATCAGTTCCCCTCGAGTAATAAAGCCCATTATCACCCCCCTCCCGTGTCCCTCCCTCTCCCCGGTGGTGGGCGGCCCTCCCCCGCCCACTCTACCCGCCCCTGGCCGGTACTTGTTCATAGTACGGGTATCATAGCGTGAAATTGTTGCCTCGATGGAGAATATTGAACTAGAATTGGAATTCGTCTCGCTTTACGAGTGGAATATTTTGATGCATGGCAGTGAGTGTCAGTCGGTCATGTGTAACTCGACATGTATGATGCTAGATCTATAAATACTGAATTAATTGCAAGCAGATTCGCCAACTACAAAGACTATGATAACATTGCCAAACAATTCCACTAATCATTGTGTGTCCATCAAGTGTCAACATCAATATGAATCAACTACTTGAATGAGAACCATTTGATTCCAAATAAATTGCATGAAACAGAATTTGTATGTTTTATTTAACATATCATGTCTAGAAAACTTGGCTCCTTTTTTTACTCATTTACAACGGTATTACTTGGCTCCTTCTTTTTTTTTGGTGTGGTCGACCTGGTCAACTTTAATTTCATAGTTTTAGCCATTTTGTAGACTATAAGTGTAAAGTCATTGTTTGTACGGCTACGAGTTGAATTGTGCCAAAGTTATTGTGTGTTCGGACGTAAGTTCTTGATTACTTCTTAGAAACCTATTTCAACAAATGGAAACCCTTTTTTATCTAAATAAATTTAAAGGGTTGCATGGAACAGGCAAAGGCAATAAAATTATGCTTAAGCTACTACTTTTGTATAAATTATTTAAACAAAATGGTTCCTGACCTTGTTTCTAACCGTAGAAAATTAAAAATTAAAGGAAACTTTTAGATATTGTTTGTTTGTTTATAAGCTCATTACAAAATAAATAAATATTGGTTATTTTTGGTGCGTTTTCTTTGTAGTGTATGTATTTACATAAATTGTCAAACAGATAATTATAATCACTATTTTTAAACCTGTATGTCTTAAAATAAGGAGCGTGTACTGGCGTGTTAAATAAGGAGCGTGTACTGGCGTGTTAAATAAGGAGCGTGTACTGGCGTGTTAGATAAGGAGCGCGTACTGGCGTGTTAAATAAGGAGCGTGTACTGGCGTGTTAAATAAGGAGCGTGTACTGGCGTGTTAAATAAGGAGCGTGTACTGGCGTGTTAAATAAGGAGCGTGTACTGGCGTGTTAAATAAGGAGCGTGTACTGGCGTGTTAGATAAGGAGCGCGTACTGGCGTGTTAAATAAGGAGCGTGTACTGGCGTGTTAAATAAGGAGCGTGTACTGGCGTGTTAAATAAGGAGCGTGTACTGGCGTGTTAAATAAGGAGCGTGTACTGGCGTGTTAGATAAGGAGCGCGTACTGGCGTGTTAAATAAGGAGCGTGTACTGGCGTGTTAAATAAGGAGCGTGTACTGGCGTGTTAGATAAGGAGCGCGTACTGGCGTGTTAAATAAGGAGCGTGTACTGGCGTGTTAAATAAGGAGCGTGTACTGGCGTGTTAAATAAGGAGCGTGTACTGGCGTGTTAAATAAGGAGCGTGTACTGGCGTGTTAGATAAGGAGCGCGTACTGGCGTGTTAAATAAGGAGCGTGTACTGGCGTGTTAAATAAGGAGCGTGTACTGGCGTGTTAAATAAGGAGCGCGTACTGGCGTGTTAAATAAGGAGCGTGTACTGGCGTGTTAAATAAGGAGCGTGTACTGGCGTGTTAAATAAGGAGCGTGTACTGGCGTGTTAAATAAGGAGCGCGTACTGGCGTGTTAAATAAGGAGCGCGTACTGGCGTGTTAAATAAGGAGCGCGTACTGGCGTGTTAAATAAGGAGCGCGTACTGGCGTGTTAAATAAGGAGCGTGTACTGGCGTGTTAAATAAGGAGCGCGTACTGGCGTGTTAAATAAGGAGCGTGTACTGGCGTGTTAAATAAGGAGCGTGTACTGGCGTGTTAAATAAGGAGCGTGTACTGGCGTGTTAAATAAGGAGCGTGTACTGGCGTGTTAAATAAGGAGCGTGTACTGGCGTGTTAAATAAGGAGCGTGTACTGGCGTGTTAAATAAGGAGCGCGTACTGGCGTGTTAAATAAGGAGCGTGTACTGGCGTGTTAAATAAGGAGCGTGTACTGGCGTGTTAAATAAGGAGCGTGTACTGGCGTGTTAAATAAGGAGCGTGTACTGGCGTGTTAAATAAGGAGCGTGTACTGGCGTGTTAAATAAGGAGCGTGTACTGGCGTGTTAAATAAGGAGCGCGTACTGGCGTGTTAAATAAGGAGCGTGTACTGGCGTGTTAAATAAGGAGCGTGTACTGGCGTGTTAAATAAGGAGCGTGTACTGGCGTGTTAAATAAGGAGCGTGTACTGGCGTGTTAAATAAGGAGCGTGTACTGGCGTGTTAAATAAGGAGCGCGTACTGGCGTGTTAAATAAGGAGCGTGTACTGGCGTGTTAAATAAGGAGCGCGTACTGGCGTGTTAAATAAGGAGCGTGTACTGGCGTGTTAAATAAGGAGCGTGTACTGGCGTGTTAAATAAGGAGCGTGTACTGGCGTGTTAGATAAGGAGCGTGTACTGGCGTGTTAAATAAGGAGCGTGTACCCGTCGGAATAATTTGCAACTCGATTCGTGCTGGTTGAAATTTCGAACAAAACCATACTAAAATAAAGTCTTTATCAGCTCGCACTGCAACATGGCTGTTACGTCAGTTGCTGCGGCTCACTAGTGCGAAAATAGTGTTTTTAATTTATTTTATCTCAAATAAAATTAATTTCCAAGAACTGAGAAAACCATATTATCGTTTTATATTATTTTATCTAGAAGTTTGTAAGTTTTTATACTGTTTCGATAAAAATTGCAGCAGTTATATGTTGTTATAAGTGAACAAAAATCGAGAAATGAAGGTAAACTTGGAATTTTCTTGCTTCACTTCTGTATATTAAAATAAAACTCAGGAGAAACCACATCATTACTTGTATCATGTAGATTAGGTACTATGTATCTTTCTTCCGTTGAAAAATGCTATAGTTACCGTATAAAATGGTTACAAAGTTACTTAATTCAAGGTCATTGGCGTTGGAGCGTGTTCTGGCGTGTTAAATAAGTAGCGTGTACTGGCGTGTTAAATAAGTAGCGTGTACTGGCGTGTTAAATAAGTAGCGTGTACTGGCGTGTTAAATAAGTAGCGTGTACTGGCGTGTTAAATAAGTAGCGTGTACTGGGGTGTTAAATAAGCTACTCCTACTTGGTGGACCACCATACTTTGCTTCAGGTAAATATATTTGTGGAACATCATCATCTCTATAAAAATCTTTCAAATGTTTGGCTACAGAAGAAAATCGCCTTGAGTAAGTTCGCTTATATAGTAGCCCCGACGGCCGCCGCGCGTCGCCCCACAGTGAGAACTTGGCTGGTGCGTTCTGATGGGGGCGGTGACAGTCAGGGGGTGCTCGTACACACGATCACATCACTCATCGAGACACCCCCCCACCCTCGAGATACCCCAGTCCCGCCCTGCAACATGAGATATAATTCTGTAGCTACCTATACAGTACAGGGAGGTTATTACTGACTACTACTGGATGGTATAGCTCCAACTGGAGAGCCGACCATCCGCCTGTGTCCAGCAGGCGTCCCACCTCAACATCGTCATTAACTAATATACATATAAGGTTATTACTGACTACTACTGGATGGTATAACTCCAACTGGAGAGCCGACCATCCGCCTGTGTCCAGCAGGCGTCCCACCTCAACATCGTCATTAACTAATATACATATAAGGTTATTACTGACTACTACTGGATGGTATAGCTCCAACTGGAGAGCCGACCATCCGCCTGTGTCCAGCAGGCGTCCCACCTCAACATCGTTATTACTAACTACTACTGGATGGTATAGCTCCAACTGGAGAGCCGACCATCCGCCTGTGTCCAGCAGGCGTCCCACCTCAACATCGTCATTAACTAATATACATATAAGGTTATTACTGACTACTACTGGATGGTATAGCTCCAACTGGAGAGCCGACCATCCGCCTGTGTCCAGCAGGCGTCCCACCTCAACATCGTTATTACTAACTACTACTGGATGGTATAGCTCCAACTGGAGAGCCGACCATCCGCCTGTGTCCAGCAGGCGTCCCACCTCAACATCGTCATTAACTAATATACATATAAGGTTATTACTGACTACTACTGGATGGTATAGCTCCAACTGGAGAGCCGACCATCCGCCTGTGTCCAGCAGGCGTCCCACCTCAACATCGTTATTACTAACTACTACTGGATGGTATAGCTCCAACTGGAGAGCCGACCATCCGCCTGTGTCCAGCAGGCGTCCCACCTCAACATCGTTATTACTAACTACTACTGGATGGTATAGCTCCAACTGGAGAGCCGACCATCCGCCTGTGTCCAGCAGGCGTCCCACCTCAACATCGTTATTACTAACTACTACTGGATGGTATAGCTCCAACTGGAGAGCCGACCATCCGCCTGTGTCCAGCAGGCGTCCCACCTCAACATCGTTATTACTAACTACTACTGGATGGTATAGCTCCAACTGGAGAGCCGACCATCCGCCTGTGTCCAGCAGGCGTCCCACCTCAACATCGTTATTACTAACTACTACTGGATGGTATAGCTCCAACTGGAGAGCCGACCATCCGCCTGTGTCCAGCAGGCGTCCCACCTCAACATCGTCATTAACTAATATACATATAAGGTTATTACTGACTACTACTGGATGGTATAGCTCCAACTGGAGAGCCGACCATCCGCCTGTGTCCAGCAGGCGTCCCACCTCAACATCGTTATTACTAACTACTACTGGATGGTATAGCTCCAACTGGAGAGCCGACCATCCGCCTGTGTCCAGCAGGCGTCCCACCTCAACATCGTTATTACTAACTACTACTGGATGGTATAGCTCCAACTGGAGAGCCGACCATCCGCCTGTGTCCAGCAGGCGTCCCACCTCAACATCGTTATTACTAACTACTACTGGATGGTATAGCTCCAACTGGAGAGCCGACCATCCGCCTGTGTCCAGCAGGCGTCCCACCTCAACATCGTTATTACTAACTACTACTGGATGGTATAGCTCCAACTGGAGAGCCGACCATCCGCCTGTGTCCAGCAGGCGTCCCACCTCAACATCGTTATTACTAACTACTACTGGATGGTATAGCTCCAACTGGAGAGCCGACCATCCGCCTGTGTCCAGCAGGCGTCCCACCTCAACATCGTCATTAACTAATATACATATAAGGTTATTACTGACTACTACTGGATGGTATAGCTCCAACTGGAGAGCCGACCATCCGCCTGTGTCCAGCAGGCGTCCCACCTCAACATCGTTATTACTAACTACTACTGGATGGTATAGCTCCAACTGGAGAGCCGACCATCCGCCTGTGTCCAGCAGGCGTCCCACCTCAACATCGTTATTACTAACTACTACTGGATGGTATAGCTCCAACTGGAGAGCCGACCATCCGCCTGTGTCCAGCAGGCGTCCCACCTCAACATCGTTATTACTAACTACTACTGGATGGTATAGCTCCAACTGGAGAGCCGACCATCCGCCTGTGTCCAGCAGGCGTCCCACCTCAACATCGTTATTACTAACTACTACTGGATGGTATAGCTCCAACTGGAGAGCCGACCATCCGCCTGTGTCCAGCAGGCGTCCCACCTCAACATCGTTATTACTAACTACTACTGGATGGTATAGCTCCAACTGGAGAGCCGACCATCCGCCTGTGTCCAGCAGGCGTCCCACCTCAACATCGTTATTACTAACTACTACTGGATGGTATAGCTCCAACTGGAGAGCCGACCATCCGCCTGTGTCCAGCAGGCGTCCCACCTCAACATCGTCATTAACTAATATACATATAAGGTTATTACTGACTACTACTGGATGGTATAGCTCCAACTGGAGAGCCGACCATCCGCCTGTGTCCAGCAGGCGTCCCACCTCAACATCGTTATTACTAACTACTACTGGATGGTATAGCTCCAACTGGAGAGCCGACCATCCGCCTGTGTCCAGCAGGCGTCCCACCTCAACATCGTTATTACTAACTACTACTGGATGGTATAGCTCCAACTGGAGAGCCGACCATCCGCCTGTGTCCAGCAGGCGTCCCACCTCAACATCGTTATTACTAACTACTACTGGATGGTATAGCTCCAACTGGAGAGCCGACCATCCGCCTGTGTCCAGCAGGCGTCCCACCTCAACATCGTTATTACTAACTACTACTGGATGGTATAGCTCCAACTGGAGAGCCGACCATCCGCCTGTGTCCAGCAGGCGTCCCACCTCAACATCGTTATTACTAACTACTACTGGATGGTATAGCTCCAACTGGAGAGCCGACCATCCGCCTGTGTCCAGCAGGCGTCCCACCTCAACATCGTCATTAACTAATATACATATAAGGTTATTACTGACTACTACTGGATGGTATAGCTCCAACTGGAGAGCCGACCATCCGCCTGTGTCCAGCAGGCGTCCCACCTCAACATCGTTATTACTAACTACTACTGGATGGTATAGCTCCAACTGGAGAGCCGACCATCCGCCTGTGTCCAGCAGGCGTCCCACCTCAACATCGTTATTACTAACTACTACTGGATGGTATAGCTCCAACTGGAGAGCCGACCATCCGCCTGTGTCCAGCAGGCGTCCCACCTCAACATCGTTATTACTAACTACTACTGGATGGTATAGCTCCAACTGGAGAGCCGACCATCCGCCTGTGTCCAGCAGGCGTCCCACCTCAACATCGTTATTACTAACTACTACTGGATGGTATAGCTCCAACTGGAGAGCCGACCATCCGCCTGTGTCCAGCAGGCGTCCCACCTCAACATCGTTATTACTAACTACTACTGGATGGTATAGCTCCAACTGGAGAGCCGACCATCCGCCTGTGTCCAGCAGGCGTCCCACCTCAACATCGTCATTAACTAATATACATATAAGGTTATTACTGACTACTACTGGATGGTATAGCTCCAACTGGAGAGCCGACCATCCGCCTGTGTCCAGCAGGCGTCCCACCTCAACATCGTCATTAACTAATATACATATAAGGTTATTACTGACTACTACTGGATGGTATAGCTCCAACTGGAGAGCCGACCATCCGCCTGTGTCCAGCAGGCGTCCCACCTCAACATCGTTATTACTAACTACTACTGGATGGTATAGCTCCAACTGGAGAGCCGACCATCCGCCTGTGTCCAGCAGGCGTCCCACCTCAACATCGTCATTAACTAATATACATATAAGGTTATTACTGACTACTACTGGATGGTATAGCTCCAACTGGAGAGCCGACCATCCGCCTGTGTCCAGCAGGCGTCCCACCTCAACATCGTCATTAACTAATATACATATAAGGTTATTACTAACTACTACTGGATGGTATAGCTCCAACTGGAGAGCCGACCATCCGCCTGTGTCCAGCAGGCGTCCCACCTCAACATCGTCATTAACTAATATACATATAAGGTTATTACTGACTACTACTGGATGGTATAGCTCCAACTGGAGAGCCGACCATCCGCCTGTGTCCAGCAGGCGTCCCACCTCAACATCGTTATTACTAACTACTACTGGATGGTATAGCTCCAACTGGAGAGCCGACCATCCGCCTGTGTCCAGCAGGCGTCCCACCTCAACATCGTTATTACTAACTACTACTGGATGGTATAGCTCCAACTGGAGAGCCGACCATCCGCCTGTGTCCAGCAGGCGTCCCACCTCAACATCGTTATTACTAACTACTACTGGATGGTATAGCTCCAACTGGAGAGCCGACCATCCGCCTGTGTCCAGCAGGCGTCCCACCTCAACATCGTTATTACTAACTACTACTGGATGGTATAGCTCCAACTGGAGAGCCGACCATCCGCCTGTGTCCAGCAGGCGTCCCACCTCAACATCGTTATTACTAACTACTACTGGATGGTATAGCTCCAACTGGAGAGCCGACCATCCGCCTGTGTCCAGCAGGCGTCCCACCTCAACATCGTTATTACTAACTACTACTGGATGGTATAGCTCCAACTGGAGAGCCGACCATCCGCCTGTGTCCAGCAGGCGTCCCACCTCAACATCGTTATTACTAACTACTACTGGATGGTATAGCTCCAACTGGAGAGCCGACCATCCGCCTGTGTCCAGCAGGCGTCCCACCTCAACATCGTTATTACTAACTACTACTGGATGGTATAGCTCCAACTGGAGAGCCGACCATCCGCCTGTGTCCAGCAGGCGTCCCACCTCAACATCGTTATTACTAACTACTACTGGATGGTATAGCTCCAACTGGAGAGCCGACCATCCGCCTGTGTCCAGCAGGCGTCCCACCTCAACATCGTCATTAACTAATATACATATAAGGTTATTACTGACTACTACTGGATGGTATAGCTCCAACTGGAGAGCCGACCATCCGCCTGTGTCCAGCAGGCGTCCCACCTCAACATCGTTATTACTAACTACTACTGGATGGTATAGCTCCAACTGGAGAGCCGACCATCCGCCTGTGTCCAGCAGGCGTCCCACCTCAACATCGTTATTACTAACTACTACTGGATGGTATAGCTCCAACTGGAGAGCCGACCATCCGCCTGTGTCCAGCAGGCGTCCCACCTCAACATCGTTATTACTAACTACTACTGGATGGTATAGCTCCAACTGTAGAGCCGACCATCCGCCTGTGTCCAGCAGGCGTCCCACCTCAACATCGTCATTAACTAATATACATATAAAGTGACTCTGGTTGATAAAGCCTAATTAATACTGGAGACTCAGTGAGTGGTCGGACCAAGGTACAATGATCCTTTTTGCAAAATACGAAAAATATTATTTGTGGCGTAAATTTGTATAGGGAGCCTACTTTGTATAGGGAGCCTAAATTTGTACAGGGAGCCTAAATTTGTATACGAAGCTTAAATATTGTTTTCCGTTTTTCACAGATCACTGAACCTTGTTATACTGAACACCTACAAAGTCTCCAGCATGAATTTGGCTATATCAACCAAAGCCACCGAACATTTAAAATTGTTGTAGCTTTACTTAAATATATGTATCAGCGATGAGTATTAGGTATTCATTGTTCAAAGTATTTGGTATTCATCGGACAAAAACAGGGCCGGTTTGTAATTTATTGGGTGACTCATACCTCATAATTTGGCACATCTAAGACAATGTTTTCAAAACTCCTTATTAAAGTTGAGATATTCAGATTTAATAAAGCTACAAGCAAGCCGCACCCACACCAAGCACCAAAGCACCCACATGCCCAAACTTTGGTACATTATTATTATTGCGTAGAAACCGGAGCATTTAATTTTAAGCAACGTAAGGAAGTCAAGAACTTAAATCTTGTAATTCAGTCTGATGGTACCTTGAGATGTTTACACGTTTATTAATTTATTTAACATGTAATGTAGTAACGTAAATGCGCCCAAGTCCGACCACTCACGCCCTTTTTTCAAATAAACCGTCCAAACATAAACGTAAACTGATTTATAAACTATATATATAGCTTACTTTAAACCTTATTGTTGAGACTTTCATTATAAAGTATAATTATCAATATTTATGTTGTCAGAGCATACAAAAAAAATTATTATTAATATGTTTGACTGTCCTTCTTAAAAGCTCCAGTTACCGACCGCTTAGTTGAAGTTTTCCTGATACCGTCCAGCAAGTAACCCGTTTCCGACCACCATTCAAAAAATTGCCAAAAATGCCATTATCTCATAAAAATGTGGTCAAAAGTTACTGGAGATATCAAAATGTATAGATGGTTTTTTTCAGTTAATCATTTTTGTTAATTTAGGCTTTAATTAACTTTTATTAAAGTATATATTTTACATTTTTTCATGTTCGTCGCTATCAATATAAACTTCATATGTTTGGCCAAATGTATTTTATCTTATTTCAATATGTTAGTAAAATATTGTTTGTATAATACCGTTTAACGGCTTTTTTATTATTTGTATGTTGTATTTTACATATATATAAACACTTCATTAAATAGTTATAGGTGCTATATTTGACCCCTCAGTGGGGTCTTCATCAGGATTTTAAAAACCATGATTTAAAATATACTTTTTTATATTTTTATGTCAATAGATGCCAGCAGTTTTCTAACTTCAAACGCCTATATATGTCGTATGATATTTTTCTTTTCGTCTATAACTATTCAATCAAGTTTTTATGTTATTTTACTTATTTTTTCGATTTTTTCTTTATTTTTAAACTGTGATTAGATAGAATGGTGATTTTTTTTCTTTTTGAGTAATTAATGAATGAAATTCGTAACTTCTAAGAATTCAAAGATAAAGAAAAGGTTAAGAGCTTGTACTTTATTTATAAAATTTTGAAATTAAAATAATTACAGTCCTTGCTAATAAGAAGTTTGAAAACATCGTCTTCATTTTCAATAAGTTTAACTTGCTTTACAATTTTTTTTTTTTCAATTTCTGCGGCAATTTTTTTCTTAGGTTTAGGTTTATCTATCTTGTTTCTATAATGTTACAGAATACATGGAATAAATTGTTTCATTTTTAGGAACTATTCTGCCAACTTTGTAATTGTGGTCGAGCTTTAAAATTACTGAATAATTAATTCCATATTTAACTTGACATTCTTTTCTTTCGTTTGGTGAGGTTTTTCGATTTTCCTTTAAACTGAAACTGAAAAGATTCCACAATTGTTTTTATAAACTGCTATTTTCATAGCAGTTTGGTTCTTGTTGTGTAATGTGTTGTTTTATTTCAATTCCAGTTTAATTTTTTTTTGTGACACTTGTTCCTGAGGCCATACTAAAATAAATTCATGACAGGTGTTACTTTGTTGCTCATTATTTGTATTTTTCTATACAAACACACTCTTTTTGAGCACCGTACATTTTTTGCAAGTACTTTAAAATTTTGTCTTGATACACAAACGGATGACCAGACTCCGGTTTATGGTATATTTATTGTGGTCGGTAACAAGCAAAACTGAATTTATCACCACTCATTACCGTCCAATTACAATAATTATGTGTTTTAATTATTTATCCAATGTGATAAAAAAAAGAGTGAGCTTTATAGAAATTTAAAGACATATATAGTCATTAAAAATTTTATAATAATATCTCAGATGTCAATTTTTAATATAAAATAACTTTTTAAAACCATTAACGTACATTTAATATCCCAATAAATTTGAGAAAGAACGGAATGTTTTAAGTAAATTATGACTCAATCTAAAAGTCTAAACTTAGGACGGAATCAGGATATTAAGCAAATGTATTTGTCACAAAAATATGTGTATATTCAAATTATAGTTTTTATCCACAATTTATAATGAAAATTAACAAAAGTCTGAAAGTCTATAAAACACCTGATACCGTCCACTGTACGGTATCTGGAAACAATCGTTTTACTGGATCTCCTGATTCCGACCGAAATAGAAAAGATGATAAGACTATTAATATTTTATCAATCCTGAAAAATCTTGCATTTATATATGAACGGAACCCTAAATTACATAAAAAAATATGTCAGTTTTACCAAAATATGCAGAATCGAACAAAAAATTAAAAACAACCTCCACAAAGTTTTTACGTTCCGCAAAGCTCGACTTCGAACTAAACCGATGCTCAGTGACAATAAAATTAATAACAAAATTAAACGTAGCGGAAATTAGAACCAATCATGATTCATCGGTAATTTAAGAATTGGCCTATAAGAGACGAGCAATTGTTCACTTATTTGACGCGGGATATTGTTACAAATTTCAAAAATACTGGGCGGTCGCATACAGGAGCCTAGTCGGACAACGGTGCCGATACGTTATACCTACTAGTAATAAATATGTTGAAAATGTCAGATAACAACTATCAAAAATTTTGACAAGAAAATTATATACACAAATTAACAATAAATAATATCATTACGGTATGGAAACGCAGAAAGAAAAGTAAATCTGGATGTGAGGAGCTCTGAACCGGGAGCTCTCGCTAACCGGGCGATTGCTCTACCAACTGAGCTATCTAGGTCTTAACACAAGTAGCTCACTGTTACGTAGATATCTATAGATATCATTGCAGTATGGGATAGCATATTGTTAAATTCGAGATTTGTGTTGCGACCTGGCGGTTCTGGCGTGTGCGCAAAAATTGCGGAAGCAGAAAAATCAATCATTTCCGTAGAAAATCCCTTGTAAAATCATTCGAAATCTGCCGAAGAAAATTTTTTCGCACTTGCCAGAATCGCCGTCCAGGATAGCGCAGTTGGTAGAGCAATCGCCAGGTTAGCGAGAGGTCCCGGGTTCGAATCCCAGTACAGAGCTCCTCACTTCCAGATTTACTTTTCTTACTGCGTCTCTGTACTGTAACAACATAATGTTAACTTATATCTCCTTGCAACAGAATAAATCGCCAAGTATTCAAATATAGACATTTATTTACCTAACTTTCGCCCTTAATACGAGTGAGAGAGTCAGTCAGCACTACACTGCACATCTCATAGGTTTAATACAAGTGAGTCAGTCAGTCAGCACTACACTGCACATCTCATAGGTTTAATACAAGTGAGTGAGTCAGTCAGCACTACACTGCACATCTCATAGGTTTAATACAAGTGAGTCAGTCAGTCAGCACTACACTGCACATCTCATAGGTTTAATACAAGTGAGTCAGTCAGTCAGCACTACACTGCACATCTCATAGGTTTAATACAAGTGAGTCAGTCAGTCAGCACTACACTGCACATCTCATAGGTTTAATACAAGTGAGTCAGTCAGTCAGCACTACACTGCACATCTCATAGGTTTAATACAAGTGAGTCAGTCAGTCAGCACTACACTGCACATCTCATAGGTTTAATACAAGTGAGTCAGTCAGTCAGCACTACACTGCACATCTCATAGGTTTAATACAAGTGAGTGAGTCAGTCAGCACTACACTGCACATCTCATAGGTTTAATACAAGTGAGTGAGTCAGTCAGCACTACACTGCACATCTCATAGGTTTAATACAAGTGAGTCAGTCAGTCAGCACTACACTGCACATCTCATAGGTTTAATACAAGTGAGTCAGTCAGTCAGCACTACACTGCACATCTCATATGTTTAATACGAGTGAGTGAGTCAGTCAGCACTACACTGCACATCTCATAGGTTTAATACAACTGAGTGAGTCAGTCAGCACTACACTGCACATCTCATAGGTTTAATACAAGTGAGTCAGTCAGTCAGCACTACACTGCACATCTCATAGGTTTAATACAAGTGAGTCAGTCAGTCAGCACTACACTGCACATCTCATAGGTTTAATACAAGTGAGTCAGTCAGTCAGCACTACACTGCACATCTCATAGGTTTAATACAAGTGAGTGAGTCAGTCAGCACTACACTGCACATCTCATAGGTTTAATACAAGTGAGTGAGTCAGTCAGCACTACACTGCACATCTCATATGTTTAATACGAGTGAGTGAGTCAGTCAGCACTACACTGCACATCTCATAGGTTTAATACAACTGAGTGAGTCAGTCAGCACTACACTGCACATCTCATAGGTTTAATACAAGTGAGTCAGTCAGTCAGCACTACACTGCACATCAACAACAACAACAACAACAATACAACTTTATTTGTACACCATATAAAAAGAAACAGAAATATAAATACTTAATTTTAACTAACGTATTATGTAGCACAAACAGGCGGCCTTATCGCTTAAAGCGATCTCTTCCAGACAACCTTAGGGTGGATGAAACTGTTTAGAATGATTGCTGAAATGGTGGTGTACTATTTTTAATAATAGATATATTTCAATATTAATAGATAAACGTAATAATATATAATGATAAATACTTACTAATAAAATATATAACAAACAATAAAAATAATATATATAAGTATATGTCATGAAATAAATTGTCAAAAATATAAATAAATTGGAAAAAATAAAAAATAATGATAATGAATAATCTCGGTAATCAGAGTGAAAGATAGTGTCCTTTAACTAGTCTCTTGAAGATAGGCAGGGAAGGGGCTCTTCTTATATGTAAAGGAAGATCATTCCACAAACGAACAGCTTGTACCGAGAACGATTTATTGAAGAAAGACGATGAGTGCTCCGGCGTGGCAAGAAGCAGATTCTGAGAAGACCGTAAAATGCGGTCATGGGTATCATGAAGAAAACGAAAGCGAGTTTTAAGGTAAGAAGGAGTTGAAGGATTATTCAACACAGAAAACAAGAGGGACAGGATATGAGCATTACGGCGATGACGAATGGGAAGCCATTTAAGTTGGAAACGAAATTCAAACGAAACATCTCATAGGTTTAATACAAGTGAGTCAGTCAGTCAGCACTACACTGCACATCTCATAGGTTTAATACAAGTGAGTGAGTCAGTCAGCACTACACTGCACATCTCATAGGTTTAATACAATTGAGTGAGTCAGTCAGCACTACACTGCACATCTCATAGGTTTAATACAAGTGAGTGAGTCAGTCAGCACTACACTGCACATCTCATAGGTTTAATACAAGTGAGTCAGTCAGTCAGCACTACACTGCACATCTCATAGGTTTAATACAAGTGAGTCAGTCAGTCAGCACTACACTGCACATCTCATAGGTTTAATACAAGTGAGTCAGTCAGTCAGCACTACACTGCACATCTCATAGGTTTAATACAAGTGAGTGAGTCAGTCAGCACTACACTGCACATCTCATAGGTTTAATACAAGTGAGTGAGTCAGTCAGCACTACACTGCACATCTCATAGGTTTAATACAAGTGAGTCAGTCAGTCAGCACTACACTGCACATCTCATATGTTTAATACGAGTGAGTGAGTCAGTCAGCACTACACTGCACATCTCATAGGTTTAATACGAGTGAGTGAGTCAGTCAGCACTACACTGCACATCTCAAGCACTGTTTATGTTTCATTTACCAAATTTAACATGTGTTAGAGATGTTTATTTTGGGTATATCTTTTTGTTTCGATCTCCTTCTCTATTTATGATTAGTATTTTATTTACAGTATTTACACTTAACATGTTATTTCTTCAATCTTTTTGTAAGTTTTCAAAGCTTGCCTGGAAGATATTGTTATTACCCATAAGTTCCACCTTTGTATACCATGTTTGATTGTGTTTTGTCTGTTAATTGTATTAATTTGTGTGAATGTGCAAAACGTGTACTCAAATAAAATAATAATATATGTGAAGACGTACTGAGGGATGCACTGACAACAGAGCAACAGAGTAAAACCAGACATTACTTTTTTTAACTCAGCTGTGTAAAAAGTTCCGTATGTCTAGATCACTATAATACACCGTATATTTATAATAAGTAAGTGTATATGATCGGACAGAGCCGCGGGCGAGCGGTAGCTAGTGCACTCACCGCGCGCGGTACTCAATACACTCAATTTGTTCTGTTAGCGGCAGTGCCGGGAGAGGGGGGAGAGGCGGGGGTGTAATGTTCACACTCATCGCACAATATTTGCAGAGAACGACGCTAACTGAGAGCCCCCCCCCCCCCGACCGACGCTCAATTTCCCTCTTTTTCCGAACATTAATACCCTCTGAACATTAAGCTGTTTCACTCGAAGCGCTTCGTCATTATTCAGTGACTTTGCTTTTGGATAATTTATTTTTCTCAATTCGTGCTACTAATATTATTTGCAAAAGAAGTTAACTGCGAAGTAGTTTATGTAGGGAGAAGGCCGCAAAGCGGATTTGGGAAGCGCGCATTACTTAACTGGGCCGCTAACTTTCTGAAACTTGCGTTTCAGAAAGGTGTTGACCGAAAAGATTTGAATCATCCTTAGTTATAAATGTCTGGTCGCGAGTACATTGCCACCAATGTGCGCTCATCAATGTCTTACCGCACATACCGTCAACTTGACCTGGTTTCTGGTTTTATCGTCACTTCTACAATACTTACTGTAGTAGGTACAATTTAAATAAAGCGCATAGGAATCTTTGCCACTTTTCGGCAAAGGTCGTATTTCCGATCGCTTTCTATAAAATCCATGACAGGTTGTGCATGTCTGCAGAACTGTACTAAATTTAAAAAAAACAATGCACGATCTGTGTGGCTAGCACGCACCAGAGATACATTGCCTATTTATATCCTGCTTGCAATCACACGCAAACCGCGTCAATGTGCGAGAGAGCAAGTAGATATTATGGAAAGACCATGTATCGACGTGAGAGAGAGCAAGTAGGTATAATGGAAAGACCATGTATCGACGTGAGAGAGAGCAAGTAGGTATAATGGAAAAACCATGTATCGACGTGAGAGAGAGCCAGCAGGTATGATGAAAAGACCCTGTATCGACGGCGCGTGCAAGACCTCCTGAAACAGAAGAAAAGAACAGGGTTAAGATTTATTCCTAACTTGGCGGCTTTTAGGAATTGGTCGTTACTCAAAAACTGCATATCTTATTAGTTATTATTTACACTGAAAAAAAAACTTGTTAACATTTATCATAAAAATGTTTATGACTATCAAGTTACTTATTTATATACGAGCACATAAAGTATTATCTTTCCGGCAATAAAGTCATCTTGATTAAGAAGTGTAACAAGCAGTCTTAGTAGATTCAAATAAGTAGTTGTCAACTTAATCAAGTCTGATTGTTATAGTGATAACCTCAGCTTGATATATATTACTAAAAGATTAATAATTTTAATCAAGTGACTTGATAGATATTATAATGTTACATTGTTAAATTGTCTTTTTTAAGTAAAATTTTTAGGTTTAGCATTTTCATTTTTGATTATTATATTTGTAACTAGAATGAAACGTGACATATACTGATTGTCCTATTTGTTCTACCTATCATTTATATATTTACCCTGATTGCATGTACTTACGCTCTTACTTGTGACACGACGTGATGTAGCAGGAAGTAGTGCTAAACCGAATGTGAGTCCCAACGAGAACCGATATATGTATGCCGTTAGTCTCTATACTCTCGGATACAACCCACTGATACTTATACAAACAAAGCAGAAAAACTTTGATATCGCGATGCAGGAATCCATACAAAAACCGATTTCCTAAAATATTGCTTTTTTAAATATATTAGTTTACTTATTAGAATGTGACATAAAATTATTAAGAGCTATTAACCTACTTGATAAAATCTATGATAACGTATGTTTAAAACTATTATCTATCTATTAAATTAAATAAGATGTTGATCATTTTATAATAATCTGATTATTAAATAAAATAGGCTTAATTATGTAATATAATAAGTTACTTTATTATATCAATTATTTGCAAAGTGTAACGTTGATAAAGCAACTTGATAGATCTAATAAAGTGATTGGTAGAACTCACTATATTCCTGAAATTAATAAAGTAACTTAATAAAATTGAACATTGTCGATTTGATAAAATTGCAATCATTTTAGCTTTATTGTGACAATAAATCATCATTAATTATTTCTGATATTTTCTTAAACGATTTAGTCATATTTTTTTCAATCAAGCATAATTTTAACTTGATTGGCCATATTTTTTTCAGTGTATAAATAATGTGATAAATAAATAAAAAGCTCAGAATTAGAAATTAATAGTTATTTACCGGAAAATAAATTGATACTTGGTCTTTATATATACCTTATACATAAGCTGTAGTTCAGTTAATTACTAAGTACCTGTGTTCAAATGTATATGAATGCTTATGAAATCAATCAATATCAATGTCTCAATCATCAATATCAACACACATATACATTTTATTATTATAAAACAGCAGAACTTGGTGTGTGTCTGTACGTACATTATAATAAAACTGTAGAGTATTTTTTTCATATTTTTAGGTCTACCAGTTTCGGAGATAACGGGGGGGGGGGGCATACATATTTTTGTGGTTATTTAAAGATTTCTCGAAACCAGTGCCCGTAAATATACTATAAATATATATTTTTACAATCAGCTTTTTAACATTTACAATTTGATACCCATATTGTATTTTTAGAATAATATTTTTTCTCACTTTTGTTTTGGAAATATTTTGGAGAATTCGAAACTTTTCATATTTGTTTTACACCGTGATTTGTGGGCAAATAAATGCCATTTCTGTGTCACATTTCATGTCTTTATCTTTAACGGTGCTAAAGTTATGGGGCTGTGACATACGGACAGACGGACGGACGGATGGACGGATGAATAACGGCATCTCACCATAAAGGTTCTTTTTGTACCTTTTAGGTACTAGGGAACCCTAAAAATGTAAATAATGAAATGACTTGGTGCAGAATGTGTCGCCCATACTAAAGTAGTTTCCTAGGAACACTACACCTCCTTGTGATTGGAAAGCTGTTCTTTGGTGTAGTTGAAATTTCAAAAGCTATCATTGCAGCCACCTGCCGAGATAAAAAGTTAATTTTCTTCCCTATTCGCTATTGAAATAATAATATAAGTAAATGTACAAACGCTAGCTCGGGACCTGTCAGACAGAGGGTCCCTACTCCCTGTTCCAGCACGTGCACGTTCATAATCGGGCCTCTCCATCACTAGGTCTCATGTTTTGTACTTTTCTTTATTTATTGATACTCTCAAAATAAATAAATGGAACATATTTATTACTTTAAGAGTACGCAACAATTTAAAACAAAAATAGTTTTAGGATCTGAATGTAAATTATGTCTCTTTAACCAAATAAAATTTAAGACTCTTAATGAGGTGTGAACAAAGATGATAATCTTATCCCTCTCGGAGATAGGTTGGCTATTTATTTATTTGAGTATTTATACTTATTAATTTATTTATTAACTAGCTGTTGCCTGCGTTGTCCGTCCGCGTCGTAAAAGATAATGAGGCCACAGTGTAAAAAGTATCCCAGTTTTTAAGTTGGGTAATAAGTTATCGAACAGTGATCTCCCTTCCTTCTTTCTTTGTAATCCATGTCTCACTGCTGAGGATCGTACGGTTGTAGCCGCATCAAAACCCATTCGGTAGTTTTCGCGTGATGCATGAAATACCAATAAAATTTGTTTTTTTTTTGTACCAGTGTCTTACACCGCTATTTTTTTTTAACATCATCAATGTACAGGCAGACACAGCTCTTTTACATTGACGGAACTGAATCCAATGCAAAACTGATATTTAGCATTGTGGAGCCCTTAAGTAGTGAACATTCCTAATTAATAATGTTCTTTCGTGAACATGTATGAGTAAGAAGCCAGGCCAACTTAGAAAAGTAAGAACGTGGGAATCTTTCCAGAACCTAATGTAACTAAGTAATATAATAACATTGATGTTTATTTATTACGGAGAGAGATAATGGTACTAACACGGTACTTTTAATAAACAAACAATTACGGACAACAGATATGTTGAAGCGCATTAAGTAATCATATATGGTAAAATATGTCAAATATGTCAAAGAAAATGATAAAAATTACAACACCATTTACGTAACCTTATCTAATTGTTATTACCTTAAAGGTACTAAATTAATTACATAAAGGACAAACTTGGCACTTACTTGTAAAGTTTAAACTCTCCACAGTTACTTACAATGGAGACAGTAAAAGTTAAAAGAAGGTAAGAGTTTGCGTTAATAAGTAATTAATTAAAAGAATGGTAGTATACCTACAGTTACACAAACAATGGTAGTATACTTACACAAAGTAAGACTTATTAGAATTAATACTTTGTTGTTGTCTGGTTTCTTATACACAGCCGCATGGTGTCAAGAATTCAGCCTAAATAAATAAATTAAACATTATCGGCACGGCTGACGGCATGTAACCCGGACGGGTCTCGTTGTGGTTCTAATAATAACAAAAACAATTATAGTATTACTACTCCTTATTTATCTACTTCATATATATCATATTAGATAACTACAGAGAGAGCACCTCATTTCAACTTTTGTCCGACGACGCCCGCAACCACAGTTTATTGGCTTATCTTTGACGCAGCAGATTCATCAAACATGACGGGAATAAATTGACTCGACTATCGTAACATTTCATAATTTACACCATTTTAAAAGCTCGTATTTTTACAAGTTAAGCAACAATATAATATTCTTTATCAACTCCCATACTGCAATAAGGTAATTGCAACCCAAGGTTCATGTTCGAGTATTCTTCTTCTCATTTTTCGTGAAATTGTTAATTGAAAATAATATAAAAACAAAGACGATATTTTTATTACATGCGGCTTGAACACTCACGTGTGATTGTTGTTGACTATATGCCAACCGTTTCACCGATACTATTTCAGCATTTATCAGGCGAGTGTCATTCTTAGGACGACGACGCGACGCGGCGTTCATCGTCGTTGTCAAATGGTTGGCATATAGTCAACAACAATCACACGTGAGTGTTCAAGCCGCATGTAATAATAATTTAGAATTTCAGCTCACGCGAGTTTTAATAATTTAAAGACGACATTTTTGATGGTCGTAGCTATAAAGTATTGTGTACAACTGAACATAATTAGACATTGGAACACTCGTGCAAAACTATTACGAAACGAACGAATTATGTTGCAGTTGACCAAAATACTATTTGTAATACGTCATGCTCGGAAAGTACCTTGTTACTATAGATACGTCAATACTGTCATACATATAATATATGCGGACGGAAAATGTGTATGAATATCGATTACGATATACGTGCTGTTTTTTTTTTTTTTCAAATAACGTAATTATAGAACGAGCAAGTGGCCAGTATCATTTTGCGATTCTACAATTCTACGATATGTATAATAATGTACAATCACATGTATAATTGTACACGATTGACTCGAGATGTCTGATAGCCGCTGATCTGTTTCATCATCTCATAAAACAATGCAGAGTGGACAGAGCCTCGGTCGTGACGTGGAGCCGGCACCAGTGAGGTATGAGTGATCGATGGCTCCTCGATGTTGGCGAGTGTACCGACCACTGCCAACTATCGACGCGAGCTGAAACAATGCCGGGACGGTTCCGCCTGATACTTTAATTAAACGCGCATAAATAACGACTTGTGCCGTAAATCAATCGGCGCGGGCGCAGCTATAATTACCGCACTCAATGGGCGCACAGACACTTCAAACGCGCATTGTGGGCGAGCGCCAGCGGCAGCGACTACCTACCTGCACATTGTACGTATGTCGCTATACAGCGGCAGCCAGCACGCGTTCTGTCATCGACTCGTCATTCAACTGACTGGGCATACTATGGCAGTGGCAAGGTCACCTTCGCTGCTTGTCCTTACGGAAAATTAGACTTAGTTTATGAATGTTACGAGCACTCGTATCGAGTCTTTCAGATCCATAAAACTCTTCGTTTTGTGCAGTATATATTGATCAGTAGCCAAATAACAGTGGACAAGAATAAGGTGAATGTTAAATAAAATGCCATAATGCAGCTCTCAAGCAGAACCTCATAGAAAAAAATGCTTTCGTTAACATTTTTACATTTGCAAAAACTTTCGTCGGGGCTAAGGATGGTCGTCATGACGCGACAGTTGTGGGCGTGGCCAAATGTCCTGCTGTTCCATTTCGATCGTGCTGTTTCAAGGTGCACGCTCCATGAAACTTGCGAGGACAATACAATCGTGCCGATTACGTCGCCGGCGCAAAATTGAAAATTTGTTTCAGGAGAAATCACGTTTTGGCAAGACTGTGGACGTTTTTAAACATTATTTTTGGTTATTATTAATCTAGATAACATTTTCAATGTTTGATCTGTATACATTTTATCTAAAACAACAAAAGCACATTCGGCTACACTTTGGGTAAAAAAACGTTAAATTTACGCATTTTAGGGGATTTTTGTTAAGATATTACTCAAACTTCACCGTTTTTAGTTCGACTTAAACATAGATCTAGATAATATCAATGGAATCAGCCTAAAATATTATGGTAACTCTCCATAGACACCCCACAATGTGGTGACAGCGTTTGTTTGGGGTTCTGAATTATCTCTAATTAAATTATCTCCTTTATGTTTGATAACGGTCTTGCCGTTACAGCATATGACTCATGGGGCTCAAAAACACATCACGCTAGGATGTAAAGTGGGTGTACGGATATAGACTTGCATTTAACAGTTCAAACTCCACACTTGGAAACACTCCTGACACCCCGACGGGGATTCATGTCGGAACTATGTATTTATTTCATGGATATTCGACTAAAATGTTAAAACAAATACTATGAGTAAGTGAATGCTTGTTGATGTTAATAACTCGGTCGATTAGTTGCCGATGGTGTTCAGCAGCGACGCGGATGCTCGTACATCAATTGACATTTTGTGAAGTATTTCCAGCTGCGGATCGGGGATCGGTACCCGGACACAAATAGAGAACCACGACGAGCGGCGTGACGCGTGACGCGTGACGCAGCGCGGCGCGCCATTTAGCGCACGACGCATTCCGGAGATACATTACACACATTAACTTTATTGTTAAATACTTGTTTATTTTTTTTTCAATTCATTATACACGAAATTTCAGATCGCGCCGGTCGTTTGTAATGAATAATCTACACAAAGACCGGATTAACATATTCAGCGGAGAGCAACGAACTCTAGCTCATTCTGAGACAGATTTATAGATAGCTGAAGTCGTTAGATCGTGTCGAAGCGAGCAGGACGCTCTGTGTAGCGTGTAACTCATAATGTTCGCGGAAACCAAGTCCATAGGCTGTCGAGGCGATCAGTTCGTCCGTCCGTCGCCATTCGATAGCGAGTCGCGGTTTGGTATGAGTCCTGGACGAGGTGAGGAGGCAGGAGGAAGGGGGGGGGGGGGGGGGGGTGATTAACGATTTTCTAAAAGATAGGTTGTCGTTGTGTTCAGTTCTCGGAAGCGGCTCCTCTGTGGCGATATCGAGAACCGATTAGAATGTCTAAGCAGCGAGTGTTCCCACGCGCCGTGATTTATCCACGCGCCGCCGACGACGCTAATTGTACGCGGAAAGTATTATTATAGTATACTTCACGAGCGGCGGCTTGTTTACATTACCTCGTTTTTTTAGGAATGAATGTTGAAAGTACACATGTAGATGTTTAGTTATCACGAGATCCTGCTCTCTCGCGCGACACCAACAATGCTATTGTGTCCGTACTTGTACCCGCCACGGTCGCACGCTCCGCCGCCCGCCCACCGCCACCCGCCCGCCACTCGCCCACTGCCGCCCGCCCGCCCCTCATCACTCAGTTTGAAATACGCGACGGTCATACTGAAATTTGCTAAACAACATCGGTAATGAAAGCATTTGTGAAATTCCATCAGTAGCGTTCCGAGTGCTGACTGAAACGATCGCGGGATATATTCATGAGAATTAATTTATAAAGCAGCGAACCACTTTTAAAGGATTCTCGGTATTAATAGGTAGACAAAGGGAAAGAGTATGTCGAAGGGGAAAACAATGACAACATGAAAGCGTAGGGCGGGCGGCGGCGGTGGCGGCGGGTGTTGTCTACATATTGCAGGCTCGCCGGCGGAAGGCGGAGGAGTATCATCAAAGCAAATATGCGACCGTCCGCTCAAAAGCTCGTCGCCGCGGAAAAACTAATAAAAGGCGATATCACTCGCGCGACCTGTCACCCTCGCGTCCCGCGTCCCCCACACACGTTCCCACCCCCCGCCCTACGACGCATGTCGCGCAACCAGCCACCACCGTCACTGTGTACTGAAATATTACCTAACGTACCCTGCATTACCTCGAGCATTCCTCTCGAGCCTTTCGACGAATTTCATTACAAAATATAAATAGAAGCAACAAGGAAAGACAGGAAACGAGTTACATTCGCGGTATCGAGGCGCACACACATATGCAGCTGCTACAGAGATCACACACACACACACACACATCACACACTAGTCTGAGTCAATAAGCACATTCCGGCTGCTCGACGCGAATTAAAAATCAAATAATGGTGTGTACAGCGAATTAGTCGAGTGATGATCCCTCGCCGCGCGCCCTCCCCCTCCCCTTCTACTTGAACAAGTGCACCCTTCGTCGGAGGGATGCTTCATTCATACTATTTATTTGCGTCTAATTTGAGCAAATAAAATTTAATCGTAAATCTAAACATAAATTATGGTTTACTAGTAAACAAATAATTGGGTGGGTATACAAAAAGTAAAACAATAATAATTTTAAATAAATATAATAATTTACTGGGTGTTAAGATGAAGTGGTGATATGACTTACAAACAATTTTTATCACGGAGCGAACACTCGAAACGCGAAAAAAAAAGCTGTTTTATGAAATAGTTACATAGTTACCCGACCAAAGTGTATGAGACAACTGTTTTTTTTTTTTTATTTCTTGATTTTTTTTCACGACAGGTACCTCGTATCCTGGACTAGCGAGTTATATCGCCAGTTACCGTCTTCTGCAAAACTTTATCTTAACACCCTGTGTATATCGCTTTTTTGTAAGTAACGGAACTGAACACTTAAATTTAAAATTGGCTTTATTATTTATATTGTCCTACAAAACCTTAATACCTTATTTACAATCCGCTAAACGACTCTTAAAAAGAATCACTTGTCAGTCTGCACGTGAGAAGTAAATACATGTTATACATACTCGCTCGTATACTTATGTCAATGTGCTCTCACAACCTTTCCTCGAAATTTTTATTTCCATGGAATGTCCTCTCTTTACTTGCAATATAATTTTCAATAAAGGTGTAGTGCATGAATGCTGAATGAGCATAAGTTTGATTTATTGTTATTGCGAAAGGGCACACCACCCCATCAATTACCTACGCAAATCTATTCCAATTTTATCTCTTCAAATGAAAAATGATAGCATCTCAAGTGATAGAGAGGGCTGGTAGTTGAATGCCGTCCGTTTTCATCAACATTCCGTCCCTTGTCCGTTACCCCGCCCCCCGCTCCCCGCGCCTGTATAGTGCAGGGGTCAGGTCCACACACCGGCCGCTCCGTCCCGCATTGTCCCGGACGGTAATGAAAAGTTTAATAACGCGCCGCACGTGTGTGGGGCTCCCCTCCCGTGCGTCGCTTCACCCCCGCACTCCCTTCCGAATAACAATTTATTGAGAGCAATTTCGGATGTCATAAAACCGTATGAATATGGTCCGTGCCGACCTCGACGCGTGGAGACCCTACTATTAGTGTAATCGCGCGGAGACACTGATCAACTAATCTGTTTAGTGCACTTGTCTGTACATCGAGTGTGACGCAGCGAGCGGGTGGGACAAGGTGCGGGGGGCCCCGGGTGGGACAAGCTCCATTATTAATTCGCGATGCTCCTGCACGTGCCACTATTGACATTATTATTGACATGAACTTTTACTCACTTGCGTTTATATTCGTGTGTCTACGAAATTAAAAAAAATAAAGTTATAAAGTAGGTCTGCACGGTCGCTCGCTCGGTGTCTCGGAGTGCTCTACAACAAGTAACATTAATCACATCAGCGCGTCTGACGGAGCGTGTAATGGAGCCGCGACTCCTATTATATTAATGAAAAGCTTCTTCACGTCACGTAGACAGACATCAGCGGGGCAGGCGCGGGGCGGGGTGCGGGGCTGCACGTTAGGGGATGGTATGATGCCACGGGCGGAGATGGGGGGGCCGCCTCTGTGACCGAGTGATAGAGCCGCGCTCGACCTGAGATCGTAGGTTCTATCCCCGCGGTGCACATTATTTTGAGTTGTATGTAGGTATGTAAATACTTTATTGCACAAAATAAATTTATAATTCACAAAGGCGAACTTAATGCTAATTAGCATTCTCTGCCAGTTAACATTTGGTGATGTGGAAAGTTTTGAGGGTAGTGCCGGATAAGTTGAGTTCGGTCTGCGCGCCTTAGGCCCTACCACCGTCCATCACTTTTGGGACGTAATAATCGTCGGTGAAAAGCGGGTGTACCAACTGTCTACTGTGACGTGTATTTCACAGTTGACTTTTGGGAGCACTTCAGCACCTGTGACACCTCCTTTGGGATTCAAGTCGTGACGATGTGTGTATAAGTTAAAGTAGACATATGTGTGTAAGTTTAAGTATACTCGTACATATGTGTGTAAGTTTAAGACTCAAGATAAAAAAAACAAAATCGAGGATTTGTCCTAGGAGATTGTTATTTGAAGCGTTTTAGGAAATATCGACGAGGACTTCTTTCAATTTTGTTGATGTAAATACTTCTATATTCACATATAGTATAGGGGGGCCTGTTCAGAATTTTTAGGTCACTTCTATATTCACATATAGTATAGGGAGGCCTGTTCAGAACTTGTAAGTCACTTCTATATTTACATATAGTATAGGGGGGCCTGTTCAGAACTTGTAGGTCACTTCTATATTTACATATAGTATAGGGGGGCCTGTTCAGAACTTGTAGGTCACCTTATATTTACATATAGTATAGGGGGGCCTGTTCAGAACTTGTAGGTAACTTCTATATTTACATATAGTATAGGGGGGCCTGTTCAGAACTTGTAGGTCACTTCTATATTCACATATAGTATAGGGGGGTCTGTTCAGAACTTTTAGGTCACTTCTTTATTCACATATAGTATAGGGGGGCCTGTTCAGAACTTGTAGGTCACTTCTATATTTACATATAGTATAGGGGGGCCTGTTCAGAACTTATAGGTCACTTCTATATTTACATATAGTATAGGGGGGCCTGTTCAGAACTTGTAGGTCACTTCTATATTCACATGTAGTATAGGGGGGCCTGTTCAGAACTTGTAAGTCACTTCCGGGACGAACTTCATGAAAGAACCCCGCAGATCAAGGCATTTTCGCACTTAGCACTTGACAATCAGTAATTTTTGACAGGGTAGTTCTTTCGTGAAAAGCACTTTAGGATGAGGTTATTGACTTGATCTGAGCATTTGTTGACAGATATTTGATCTGATCATTTGTTGACAGTTATTTGATCTGATCATTTGTTGACAGATATTTGATCTGGTCAATTGTTGACAGATATTTGACTGATCATTTGTTGACAGATATTTGATCTAATCATTTGTTGACAGATATTTGATCTGATCATTTGTTGACAGTTATTTGATCTGGGGCTCTACCGCGTAATTCTCATTTGTATCAACTTCAAGCAAATGCATGCGAAATTCAACGCGTGCAAAAGAGATGGCATGTTAGGCGGGCGTCGTCGCACGCACGTCAAAATTCAATCTCAAGTTGATGTTGATGAAAATGAGAATTACGCGGTAGACCCACTGATCATTTGTTGACAGATATTTGATCTGATCATTTGTTGACAGATATTTGATCTGATCATTTGTTGACAGATATTTGATCTGATTATTTGTTGACAGATATATGATCTCTAATTACTGATTACAGATTACTACGTTTCTTAATAGTTGTTTATTTGTTCTAAGTTATTATTCAAGAAACGTTAATGCTATGATCGAAATAATAACAATAAAAATCACCTTCACATGCGTTTGCGCTGCCATCACTAACATATTATTAAGAGTATGACATAGCCAAAACAAAAACCAGTTCTGGGCGTGGCTTATTCTATTTTACGATAGCGCGCGGGGGGAAATTCGTCCCGGTCTCTAAGCTCGCGTCACCATAGCAAAAATACGAATAGAGTGGACGAGGCAGGGTCAAAAGTAATACGTATTTTATTTTATCTAATTTATTAGTGTATTTCGATCATCGTCACACGGCATTGATCCTACTTGCTATCACGTCGGGACGTAAATTTATTATGGTCGGCTAAAAGTGGTTTTTTGAGTGTTTGATTTATCAGTTGACCCTTGGAACATTTCAGACACTCCTTTAGAGATACATAATAATATCGTGACGGTTAATTGTCACCATTACCCATTCTTTAAATATTTTTCGCCCGTTGAGCTGGTTTTACACTTGCGGGAAAATAAATTGGACCAAAAATTTCTTTACAAAAAAAATTTACAAAAGTTGTTATTACAAAAAGTGGAAACTAACAAATATTCTCAGAAGGAATGCACCACGTCACTATCTATCTCACTGTAGCCTATATCAATTATGCCTCTCTCATTCAACCACGTTTAACTGCGTTACTATCTCATTCCAACTCATTTTAAATAGCGTCACTATTTATCTCACTCTAACGCGTGTTAAATGGCATTTCTAATGAACGTCAAATATTTTTACTGCCCGCCACTCTTTCATTCTAAATTCTAATTATTTAAAAAAATACGCAGCTCCTTTGGTAGTAAAATAGCAATAACTTTTTTTTCAAAAGTAATACACAGAAATTGCCAGATCATTTGAAAAACAATATTTGATGAGCCGTTATTTAAGACAATTTGCAAAACTAACATAGGACATTTTTTTTCAGGGTGTGGTATCGAACTAACCTAATTACAAAAAATTGCTCATAAATTGGGTTTTTATTTTTCTTCCTGATGTAACAGCATTTCAAGGTTTATTTTTGACTTTATCAATAGCATGACTATTCAGAGTTGCGCAACAAAAATTTTATTCTTAGAATTTAGAACTAGTTAGCTTTGACTCTCAAAAATCTATTCGAATTTATAAAAGTACCATCAACTCGAAGACTATCTACTTTTTGCTGAGGTCATAATTTGATATTCTGGTCAGTCATGAGCTGGCCTACCAGCCTTCCGAGGGAAAGCGTTGACTTTTGGGACACCTGTTTACCCTTGGGATAAATCGCCAAGTGTTGAAAATATATAAATTTATTTGTATCATAGTTTGAAATGTTCAGGTCCCTTTACGCAAAATGAAAAAACAAAACTCTTTTAGGATTAATTTGTTGTCCCTATGTTTGTCTGTTTTTCCGTTTGTCTAGGCAATTTTTCTGGGTAAAATCAATAAATGCTAATATTTACAGCCCTGTAAAATATACATATTATAACGTTTTTATGGCCTTTTGTTTAACTTTTTCATACAAATTTTCTCCTTATGAAAATATAGAGATCAACACTTGACATAATATTTTGCATTTGAAAGAAAGCACAGAAAGGAACTGTAGAACAAATAATGTAAAAAATATAAAACCATATCTTTCTATTCTAAAGGGATTAATAATTTACTGTTTGTTCAATGTGGCGATAGCTTTATTTTATTTTTTTTTTTTTCTTTGTTACAAAGATAAAAAATATTTTCATACAAGGTTTTCCTTAAGGGCTATTTCTCCGAATTTGTAACAAAATATTAAGAAATAATTATAACGGTAAAGTACAACTTTTAGCTCAGACAATTTATTGTTAAAAGTTTGCTATATGCATAAACATATTTTAATGATATTATGGTATCTTCACAATAATTGGGTTTTCCATAAGCGTGATATCAGATTATTTAAGAAATTTACGGCTGGTATCACGACGACGGATAAGCCAATTATTTTATTACTATTGTAATATAATTAAAAATGTGTTAATACATACAGCAGACTTTTAACTATAAGTTTTCTTAACTAAAAGTTGTATTTTTACTTATTGAAATTGTATTTCTCATCAAGAAGTGCAAGATGACAAGATATTCAAAATAAGTTAATTGAATTTGTGAAATGGTTCCAGGTCAAAACAGTTTTCCATGAAACGGTAATAGTTTATACTTAGCAAAGTGTGTAAACTTAGTCATCTTAACATGAACGACGCCTGTATTTCTCTCTTTTTTATTTCCAGTATAGATAAAAATATACAAACTTGTTAAACTTTGCGTAAAAACGAGGCAATATTGACGATATCCTGACAGCTATTATGATGGTGTTTTATCAAATTTTGCTTTTTGGGCTGTATAGAGACGTAGTTAGATGTCACTAGAATATAATCATGAAAAAAGATATGAAGAAAATAAGCTGTAGACTTCACATTCGGTTTATACCTATTGTATGAATTTTAAGAAAAATACAGGGGTAAAAGGACCTCTTAAGGAAAACCTTGTATTAAACTATTTGTTATCTTAGTAAAAAATAATTCAAGGAAAAAAATAAACAAAGCTATCGCCACATTGAACAGTAGATAATTAATCCCTTTAGAATAGAACAACATGGTTTTCATATTTTTTACATTATTTGTTCAACAATTCCTTTCTGTGTTGACTTTTAAATGCAAAATATTATCTCAAGTGTTCATCCCAACATTTTCATAGTGAGAAAATTTGTATGAAAAACGTAAAAAAAAAAACTTAAAAACCTAAAACGTAATATAAATAAAAACGTCAAAAGTATGTTTTTACAGCTCTATAGAGGGCCGTTAATATTGGTATTTATTAATTTTACCCAGAAAAAATTGTCTAGACAAACGGACAGACAGACAAACATAGGGATAACAAATTAATCCTAAAAGAGTTTCATTGTTTTCATTTTGCGTAACAGAACCTGAACATTTACCGACAGGATTATCTACGATCTAATAATTTTGCCATGCACTGTAAATATTTCAAAATAAATTTCTATATTTTACATGCTTGGCGATTTATCCCAAGTAAGTGTACCTATATAATTTGCAAAAAACTTCACTTATTGGACCTGAAATGGTGAGCCAATACTAGAGGGTAATTTCACGCAAAGGTCATTGACCTTTGTTACAGATCTCAGTAAGTATAAGTAAATTAATTTGGGTTTCAATAACGATCACAAAATTATTCTTTTAGAGTAACATATATTATTTTCCCACATAAAAGTATAAATTCAATCCAAATTCATTCAGTTTTGTTGTTATGACTATGGCACGATGTAGCTAAATCACTCATACGCATATTTTGTTGAGTTTTTAACGGCAGGAATATGATGCTCCTCGAAATATTACTTTATAAAATTAATTTCAATGTGTTTTGAAGTAGTTTTGAGAGATATTTATAGCTTGCAAAAAAGGGCACAGGTTCCACGTCTTACTCCACGGCGTAAACTGACAATATCTTGCTGCCGCTGACTGCATCAGTGAATTTACGTATTTTTGGAAAAAGGGGGTGCTTTTTTTGACCCGAATAACGTGGTATTTGGAAAATGAATAGATATCATTCACACTAATTTTATTAAAAAAAAACCAACAAAATCGCGAAAGCGATACCTGAAACAAAATCGATAAGAAGTGTGCAATAGAGGGTCACAAAAAAATTCATTGACAGTACAAATATGAATCGATTAACGTGGTTTGTGGAAAATGAATACCTTAAAGTTCAACCAAAAACATGTATTTTTTTATGGCTATACGTAACCTAATTATTGCAACAAAATCATCCGAAAGCTGACATTTTATTTCTGTTTGTATTTTCGTTCCCCTTAAGATATGTATTCCTCTTTGATTGAGTAAAGATAATATAATAATAATATATCGTCACGACATGAATCCCCGAGGGGGTTTCAGAGGTGTTCCGAGAGTGAAATGTGAAATGCAAGCCTCAGTCCACATTACGGGTGTACCCGCGTTTCACCGACGACTATTACGTCCCAACGTTATGGGTGGTGAGCCCTATCGCCGTACTTCAGGCACAAATACACGCTCAATAGAGCATGCAGGTTTCATTATGATGTTTTCTTTTACCGTTCGGCGAGTGGTAAGGAAGGACAACAATAATATACACATAAATTCTGAAAAACTCATTGTTACCTGACCGACACGACGGGGGATCGAACCTGGATCTAAAGATCGAGTGGCCACCGTTCTACCCCTGAACTTAAGATACTTAAAGTCACTTAAATACTTATACAACCCGCTGCTTTTAAATATTGGTGTTTTTGCCTCCCTTGTCTCGCCGCAGTCTTAACAGGGTGTCCAATAACAGTGTATTTTTGACTACTTTACTTAATAAAGAAATTTATGATTTGTTTTTACTAAGCCGGTTGCGTAGTATTTTTCAATTTTCGTAATATTTCTTTCAACACTATACACCATCATCAACTGTTTTTGTTAAGACATGAAAAATTAAGAATCAACTTGAAATATAACAGAGGACATGACAATGAAAAAAATGTACCTACTTAAGTTCTAAATGGTTTCACATTTGAATTTCCCTCAAGAATCTGCCTTAGGAACCCTATTGTTATGATTTCCATCAGTGGTTTGCCCGCTAACAATAAACATCCTACACTTATTTCCATCAATGGTTTGCCCGCTAACAATAAACATTCTACACTTATTTCCATCAATGGTTTGCCCGCTAACAATAAACATCCTACACTTATTTCCATCAATGGTTTGCCCGCTAACAATAAACATCCTACACTTATTTCCATCAATGGTTTGCCCGCTAACAATAAACATTCTACACTTATTTCCATCAATGGTTTGCCCGCTAACAATAAACATCCTACACTTATTTCCATCAATGGTTTGCCCGCTAACAATAAACATCCTACACTTATTTCCATCAATGGTTTGCCCGCTAACAATAAACATCCTACACTTATTTCCATCAATGGTTTGCCCGCTAACAATAAACATCCTACACTTATTTCCATCAATGGTTTGCCCGCTAACAATAAACATTCTACACTTATTTCCATCAATGGTTTGCCCGCTAACAATAAACATCCTACACTTATTTCCATCAATGGTTTGCCCGCTAACAATAAACATTCTACACTTATTTCCATCAATGGTTTGCCCGCTAACAATAAACATCCTACACTTATTTCCATCAATGGTTTGCCCGCTAACAATAAACATCCTACACTTATTTCCATCAATGGTTTGCCCGCTAACAATAAACATTCTACACTTATTTCCATCAGTGGTTTGCCCGGTAACAATAAACATCCTACACTTATTTCCATCAGTGGTTTGCCCGGTAACAATAAACATCCTACACTTATTTCCATCAATGGTTTGCCCGCTAACAATAAACATTCTACACTTATTTCCATCAGTGGTTTGCCCGGTAACAATAAACATCCTACACTTATTTCCATCAATGGATTGCCCGCTAACAATAAACATCCTACACTTATTTCCATCAGTGGTTTGCCCGCTAACAATAAACATTCTACACTTATTTCCATCAATGGTTTGCCCGCTAACAATAAACATCCTACACTTATTTCCATCAGTGGTTTGCCCGCTAACAATAAACATCCTACACTTATTTCCATCAATGGTTTGCCCGCTAACAATAAACATTCTACACTTATTTCCATCAGTGGTTTGCCCGCTAACAATAAACATTCTACACTTATTTCCATCAGTGGTTTGCCCGCTAACAATAAACATTCTACACTTATTTCCATCAATGGTTTGCCCGCTAACAATAAACATCCTACACTTATTTCCATCAGTGGTTTGCCCGGTAACAATAAACATCCTACACTTATTT
Organism: Ypsolopha sequella; assembly: GCA_934047225.1. Taxonomy (NCBI): domain Eukaryota; kingdom Metazoa; phylum Arthropoda; class Insecta; order Lepidoptera; family Ypsolophidae; genus Ypsolopha; species Ypsolopha sequella. Next base: position 590,143 of record OW203988.1, on the reverse strand, counting down.
CCATCAATGGTTTGCCCGCTAACAATAAACATTCTACACTTATTTCCATCAGTGGTTTGCGCGGTAACAATAAACATCCTACACTTATTTCCATCAGTGGTTTGCCCGGTAACAATAAACATCCTACACTTATTTCCATCAATGGTTTGCCCGCTAACAATAAACATTCTACACTTATTTCCATCAGTGGTTTGCCCGGTAACAATAAACATCCTACACTTATTTCCATCAATGGTTTGCCCGCTAACAATAAACATTCTACACTTATTTCCATCAGTGGTTTGCCCGGTAACAATAAACATCCTACACTTATTTCCATCAGTGGTTTGCCCGGTAACAATAAACATTCTACACTTATTTCCATCAGTGGTTTGCCCGCTAACAATAAACATTCTACACTTATTTCCATCAGTGGTTTGCCCGCTAACAATAAACATTCTACACTTATTTCCATCAGTGGTTTGCCCGGTAACAATAAACATCCTACACTTATTTCCATCAATGGTTTGCCCGCTAACAATAAACATTCTACACTTATTTCCATCAATGGTTTGCCCGCTAACAATAAACATTCTACACTTATTTCCATCAGTGGTTTGCCCGGTAACAATAAACATCCTACACTTATTTCCATCAATGGTTTGCCCGCTAACAATAAACATTCTACACTTATTTCCATCAATGGTTTGCCCGCTAACAATAAACATCCTACACTTATTTCCATCAGTGGTTTGCCCGGTAACAATAAACATCCTAAACTTATTTCCATCAATGGTTTGCCCGCTAACAATAAACATTCTACACTTATTTCCATCAGTGGTTTGCCCGCTAACAATAAACATTCTACACTTATTTCCATCAGTGGTTTGCCCGGTAACAATAAACATCCTACACTTATTTCCATCAATGGTTTGCCCGCTAACAATAAACATTCTACACTTATTTCCATCAATGGTTTGCCCGCTAACAATAAACATTCTACACTTATTTCCATCAGTGGTTTGCCCGGTAACAATAAACATCCTACACTTTTTTCCATCAATGGTTTGCCCGCTAACAATAAACATTCTACACTTATTTCCATCAATGGTTTGCCCGCTAACAATAAACATTCTACACTTATTTCCATCAGTGGTTTGCCCGCTAACAATAAACATTCTACACTTATTTCCATCAATGGTTTGCCCGGTAACAATAAACATCCTACACTTATTTCCATCAATGGTTTGCCCGCTAACAATAAACATTCTACACTTATTTCCATCAGTGGTTTGCCCGCTAACAATAAACATTCTACACTTATTTCCATCAATGGTTTGCCCGCTAACAATAAACATTCTACACTTATTTCCATCAGTGGTTTGCCCGCTAACAATAAACATCCTACACTTATTTCCATCAGTGGTTTGCCCGCTAACAATAAATTAGAATTGGTCAAACTGCAAATATATAGAGGTATATACCGCGTGTTTTTACTGCCATTCTGAGGATCACTACACACAGTAAGGAAATTAATAAAACACTATTTAGTCCTGGCATGTGGTAGATATAGAGTGGAATGTCACGGAGAGAGCAATAAATGGGCATCACTCGTTTATCCGACAATTAGAGGTGACGTCACAATACGGTAGCACCACGCCACGCCCCCCCCTCCCGCGCCGCGACCCTGGCAGAGGGTGGGTCGAGAGCGCATATACACATTCATGTCTCCGAGAAAGGTGCGGGGATGTCGTACAGTGGTAACTACTTAAACCCTTGAAATTTTGCTCAAAACTTGCTAGATTCTATGCCTGTATAGTGTGCAAATAGTTATGTATTTTAAGACGCCTTCTCCCATCGTCATCCGAAAATACCTCTACTGATAAAGTTATTACTCTTAAACGGTATGTTTAAAAATTATCAAAAAAAATATATATTGTTAGTTAACACTACTGTAAAAAAGGTGCGCCCTTTTTTTACTTGAGTACACGTGGCCTACTATATTAGGCCATTTTGAAATGTCAATAAATTGTTTATTTATAATTGTTTGATTAAAATAATAAATGGAACGGAAAAAATATTTATTTTACTTGGTATTACAACATTAAAACTTAGATATTTTATTTAAAATAGTAAACAATCAGCAATTTAGTAAATATCTAAAAAAAAATTACAAAAATAGCACTTCTGAGATCAGCATATATTTCTTTTAAATAACACTAAACTTAATGACTATTTTATTTGTTTTCTTAGCATTCAGGACACACTACTGCTTGGTAATCGGGACAAATCCATTTATTGCAAGTCTTGAACCACTTTTTTGTCGACCAATTTCGGGCTCTCAAGCAGAGTGCACATCGAACAACTCGTCCTGTCTTTGGTGTCAAATCGTGTTGGAGACTCTTGGGATTCTTGAGCTGTGCTGCCCAAAAGTGCTCCAATCTTAAATTTATGATGTCATGGAAGTGTTTCAATGGATGTCCGACGGATCAAAAGTGGTTTTATCAAATTGAAGGACAGTTCGTTCAAAAAGTTACGCCTGATAATTTTTTCGGGTGAGGTTTCACTTGGTTGATTACCAGAGCGTTGATTACAACAATGTTCATCAAATCAAAAAAATAATGTTAGTGGCTATCGACAGCTGTTACGCAGAACACTATAGACTAGACTGGACTGGACCCCACCTTCAGGATGCTAGTTCCGAGAATGGAGCGTTATCTGAATCTGATGTTTCGTCAGATTCACCCAACCTTTCCTCTTCAATTTCCTGGAGTTCTGACTCACGAACTAGGGCCTGTAAGTATGGTTTTGGCTCAACTTCATCATCTTCACTCTCAATCACATCTTCATCATCAGTATCTAGCTCATGTAGCCACCTTTCCACTTGTGAATCATCCATGACGTAATTGGTTATAAATCTATAAAAATACAAAAATAATATACATTTTATAAATTATAAATAACAGTTTTTTGATAAACATACAAATATATATACATTTTATAACTGGAGATCATTATTTTAGCGTTATAAATCGATAATACACGAAAAACTACTTACCTGATTTTGATACACCAATACACGCGCGGACTACTTTAGTAGGCCCGCGCTTCATTCGCCAAATATCTCGCAAGTGCGTTCGCGCAGGGATTGCGCAGGGTACTGAGATTACTACAAATATACTGGACGAGGCTTACCTGGAATCGCTGCTTCTAGCGCACAAAACTAAAAAGTTACCACAAAAAAAGTAAAAGTGTTGAACTATAAAGAACAACTTTATATAAGGAAATTATTCTCGCGTATAAGAAACAGCATAAAAATATTGTTCAAAGTCAAGCTGTTTCTAGACTAAAATGAAGTAATATTGGTTATTTATTTCAAACCACTAATGGTATTTGTATGGTTCTTGCATTAAATTGCATCACTTCCTCATCTCCAACCTCCTCTAAACGTATACATGTTGCTTGTGCTTATTTCCCACATGGTGATGATCACTATGATTTAATGCAAACAATTTTTGATAAGGTCGTTGAACTCGTCAGTAAAAACCCTGATGATTTATTTTTCATTACGGGTGATTTTAAAGTCACACACGCCTTATGGGAGATGGATTTTAATGTCACACACGCCTTATGGGAAATGGATTTTAATGTCACACACGCCTTATGGGAGATGGATTTTAATGTCACACACGCCTTATGGGAGATGGATTTTAATGTCACACACGCCTTATGGGAGATGGATTTTAATGTCACACACGCCTTATGGGAGATGGATTTTAATGTCACACACGCCTTATGGGAGATGGATTTTAATGTCACACACGCCTTATGGGAGATGGATTTTAATGTCACACACGCCTTATGGGAGATGGATTTTAATGTCACACACGCCTTATGGGAGATGGATTTTAATGTCACACACGCCTTATGGGAGATGGATTTTAATGTCACACACGCCTTATGGGAGATGGATTTTAATGTCACACACGCCTTATGGGAGATGGATTTTAATGTCACACACGCCTTATGGGAGATGGATTTTAATGTCACACACGCCTTATGGGAGATGGATTTTAATGTCACACACGCCTTATGGGAGATGGATTTTAATGTCACACACGCCTTATGGGAGATGGATTTTATTGTCACACACGCCTTATGGGAGATGGATTTTAATGTCACACACGCCTTATGGGAGATGGATTTTAAAGTCACACACGCCTTATGGGAGATGGATTTTAATGTCACACACGCCTTATGGGAGATGGATTTTAATGTCACACACGCCTTATGGGAGATGGATTTTAATGTCACACACGCCTTATGGGAGATGGATTTTAATGTCACACACGCCTTATGGGAGATGGATTTTAATGTCACACACGCCTTATGGGAAATGGATTTTAATGTCACACACGCCTTATGGGAGATGGATTTTAATGTCACACACGCCTTATGGGAGATGGATTTTAATGTCACACACGCCTTATGGGAGATGGATTTTAAAGTCACACACGCCTTATGGGAGATGGATTTTAATGTCACACACGCCTTATGGGAGATGGATTTTAATGTCACACACGCCTTATGGGAGATGGATTTTAATGTCACACACGCCTTATGGGAGATGGATTTTAATGTCACACACGCCTTATGGGAGATGGATTTTAATGTCACACACGCCTTATGGGAGATGGATTTTAATGTCACACACGCCTTATGGGAGATGGATTTTAATGTCACACACGCCTTATGGGAGATGGATTTCAGTACGAATCATCTCTTTATAAACAATCCTTCAGCTGACAAATATGTCAGTCTTATCTCCGATTTTTAAGCTTTGTCAAACTTACATCAGTATAATTTTTGTAAAAACTCTAATAGCCGCATCTTGGATATAATATTTTCTAATCTGGATTGTTCCGTGACAGAGTGCTCCGTCCCTCGTTCTAAGGTTGATAGCCATCATGTACCGCTTGATATTTCGTTAAAAGTTTCATTGTAATCCTATATTAAAAGAAAAGATGCGGGTAAAGCTCTTATTTCACTCTGCCAACTATTCGGTAGTGAACAAGTGTCTGTCATCTATTAATTGGAACACCCTTCGTGAATTGAGTACTGAAGATGCGGTTATTTATTTTTATAGTACACTAAATGATTTAATTCAATTACACATACCGCGTCATCAAGTGTCTCCAAACACGGGGTATCCTTTATGGTATACACCTGCTCTGATTAAAGTTATTAAAGAAAAACGAAAATTTCACACACTTTGGAAAAGGCACAGAAATCCACGCGATTTCCACACCTTCCACCAGTTGTTGAGGTCAAGAGAAAAGAAACTTCAAGGAAAGTGCTAAGATAATTTTATTTCACTGGCTGAAGATAAAATAAACCGTAACCCAAAGCATTTTTGGACTTATATTAAAACAAAAAAGTCATTTAATGAGGATCCGAAGCCATGTTCTACGAAGGAGTTTCTTCAACCAGTGGTGACGAGATAGTTACTTTCACTCTGTTCTACGAAGGAGTTTCTTCAACCAGTGGTGACGAGATAGTTACTTTCACTCTGTTCTACGAAGGAGTTTCTTCAACCAGTGGTGACGAGATAGTTACTTTCACTCTGTTCTACGAAGGAGTTTCTTCAACCAGTGGTGACGAGATAGTTACTTTCACTCTGTTCTACGAAGGAGTTTCTTCAACCAGTGGTGACGAGATAGTTACTTTCACTCTGTTCTACGAAGGAGTTTCTTCAACCAGTGGTGACGAGATAGTTACTTTCACTCTGTTCTACGAAGGAGTTTCTTCAACCAGTGGTGACGAGATAGTTACTTTCACTCTGTTCTACGAAGGAGTTTCTTCAACCAGTGGTGACGAGATAGTTACTTTCACTCTGTTCTACGAAGGAGTTTCTTCAACCAGTGGTGACGAGATAGTTACTTTCACTGTGTTCTACGAAGGAGTTTCTTCAACCAGTGGTGACGAGATAGTTACTTTCACTCTGTTCTACGAAGGAGTTTCTTCAACCAGTGGTGACGAGATAGTTACTTTTACTCTGTTCTACGAAGGAGTTTCTTCAACCAGTGGTGACGAGATAGTTACTTTCACTCTGTTCTACGAAGGAGTTTCTTCAACCAGTGGTGACGAGATAGTTACTTTCACTCTGTTTTCGAACCAGGTGATAACAATACCCAGCCCACTTCTCCAGAATCTTCTCACCATGCCCCGGTTGACATCTCTTCAGCTGGTTTATCAATAACGTTGTCCTGAAATACCTTAAGGGTCGGTGTTCCGAGATTCGGGGTTCGGGGTTATGGCTTTTTAAGACGGTAAAAATTCAAATTTCTGAACAAAATAAATACCACTTGTTACCTAACAAGATGAAGTGTAAGTTCATTAAAAAAAAACATGGCAATAATGTATAGTAACTTCAGAAAAAAAACAGGAATTTCAAGAAAATCTCTTGAATAGCATTGCAGCGCTACGGGTGAAACCTGAACTTGACATCCTGTTTTTTTTTTTCTGAAGTTAGGTACTATACATTAGTGCCAAGATTTATTTTTAATGAACCTGTACTTCATCTTGTAAGGTAACAAGTGGTATTTATTTTGTTCAGAAATTAATATTTTACTATCTTAAAAAGCCATAACCCCGAACCCTGTTTTGCCCAATCTCGGAACTCCGACTCTTAAAGCTGTCGATGTAAATAAAGGAGCGGGACCTGATGGTATCCATCCATTTTTCATCAAGGCGTGTTCTAAGGAGTTGGCAGTACCACTAAGCATTATTTTTGAAAAATCCCTGGTTGAAGGACATTATCCTTCTATTTGGAAAAAGGCTTTTAATACTCCGATCTTTAAAACCGGCGACAAGCACGGTGTAACAAAATATCGTACTATTTCCAAATTGTGCATTTTTGGAAAAATCTTTGAGAAAATTGTCACCCAACAGCTCACTTTTGCATTTTCTAAGCATATTCTGCCGCAGAAACATGGTTTTGTGCATGGTCGTAGTGTCGAAACTAAAATTGTAACTTTTACTGACTTCCGACAGTTACAGTGGATGCCGTTTATACAGACTTTTCGAAACCATTTGACAAAATTAGACATAATGTTCTTCTTGGGAAGCTTCTTGAAGTTGGTATTCACGGCGATCTTTACCGCTGGATGAAATCATATATTGAAAATCGAAGTCAGGCTGTGTCTCTTAAAGCGTAGCCCGGTTTCGGTCTCAGGAGTCCCGCAGGTATCTCACTTGGGTCTGTTCCTTTTCACTCTGTATATAAATGACTTAGATGCTTTTGTGAACCCGTATTGTTTTCTCATATATGCAGATGATACTAAAATTTTTAGCGTTATAAAATCACCTCGCGACTGTCACGTACTCCAGCAAGAATTAAATTATTTTAATCATTTATTTCTAAATATTGACAAGTTTTATTCTATTACCTTTGCTCGTAATCGTAATCCAATTATTTTTTATTATAACCTAGCTGGTTCTTCGCTTAAGCGCGTTGAAGTCATAAAGGACTTAGGTGTTACCCTTGATGTAAATTTCAAAAACCACCTCGATCACATTGTTACAAAAGCTTTCAAGCAGTTGGGCATGATACTTCGATTAGGTAAACCTTTTAAAAATGCATCATCTTATAAATCACTAGGTATATTTCGCGTACGTCCGTAGTGTCTTGGAATTTGCAAGTATTGTATGGAGTCCACGTTACAACGTGGATGTAGCTGCGATCGAAAGAGTGAGTTTAGAACTCGTGGCCATTTCATAGACTACGAAGATGCCTCTAAGCGACACAATCTGCCCACACTCGAATGCCGACGGTCTTTTCTTGATACAACATTGTTATTTATAATAATTGTTAATAATCACGTAGACTCCTCCACTCTCCTTGGAAAGATAAACTTTACAGTCCCACGTAGCGTAACCTCACGTTCTGGTACATTGTTTTATATTAGTTTTGGTTCAACTAACTACTACAAAAACACATTTCTCAGGCGCAGCTGCAACATATACAATAAAAAACTTAAAGACGCGGATTGTTTTGCAACCCCTTTAAACTCTTTTAAAAATGAAACAAGCTCAATATTGCTAGAGTATTACAGCTTAAATTAAAATAATGTTTTGATATAGTTCTTATTTATATTTACTGCACATTACATACCTAAACATAATTAATGTCGAACAACTATGTAAATTAACTTATATATAGTTCTTGTATTAAATTTAAAATAATTTTTAGTAAAATGTATTAGTGACTGTCTGTGTCCTAAATAAAAAATAAAATTAAAATACAAGGAAAATATTGCTTAGAAAAATTATTTATGTAATTTTTTCCCGTCGTCGGGAAAGACGTCGGGACCGGGCGACGTCGTAATGCAGTGCGCGATGATATAAGGTTGTTGCAATTATTATTATTATTTATTAAAATAAATTGCACAGCATTACATTGAATGATAGAGTAAAAATAACGACATACGGGATCGTTGCGGCCTGAAAGAAAATGTAGTGACTAGAATAGAAAAAGGAATGCTTCGGTGGTTTGGATGAATGAAAGTAGCGTGACAAAAGAAACTTATGGTGCCCAAGTCGAAGTTAGAGCTCGATCAAGTCGCCCTAGAAGAACGTATGCTGGCTATATTGGCGAGATATTGGAAAAGGGCCATGTCAAAAGTACTCGGGGTAGGATGAGGATCTCTTGACATGGACCCTTCAGATAGTGACCGAAGCATGAAATTTAGTACAGGTTTAGCCTAATTCGCTAGGGTTTTTTTTTATTTATTTAATAAACGAAAAACATACATTTTTGTAGCATAAAGGTGTATCAAAAACCTGTCAGGGTTTATAAGTACACCGAGATTCCTGTCGTATCTAGAAACAAACATATAATCTGACTAAATACATCTAAATTGTTAAAATACAAGTATAGACTAATTTTAAGATACGAGGTAATGTTTTATATAAATAAGTTTTACAACACACACTTACAATTGACTTTCCTTAATTATTAAGATATTTTATATACCTACGTAACATCTTTAGTCGCTTATCGCAACCATGTGAGTGAGTCAATAGTACCCACATTAACAACCGGCTACAAACTTATAAAGTGACTTTATCACTAATTAATGTAGTTTTTAGTTACAATGTTGTAAAAGCTATTTTAGATTGCAGATAATATCTAACCTAAGATGTTATTCAAGTATTAGTCCTGTTAGCGAATAGCAGGGTTACTGTATACAAGTGTTTTATGTTTTATTATGATTAAATTATGTTAAGGTGTGTTAATTCGAAAACCATTTCGAAATTTAGGTTTAATAAGCCGTATTTTTGAACTTGTGTTCTAAAAAATCTCAGTCGTTTAGAAATGTGTCCCTTGCCATCAAGATTAATTTATAATAATTTGCTTCCGACTGGTTCGACAAATGGATGAAAGATGAGTAGACAGACAGAGACAGACCACTTTTTTATAAGAAATCACACATCACAATCAGTATAATGTCTGATTGTCGAGTGACGTTAAATCCGAAAATTCTTTAAAAAATCATGAAAAATAATGGTTAATATATGTACCAAAATAATGAAAACTATATCCTAAATATAATATATGCCGTGAAAACAATTATTTTAAGCTATGGGAATTTTGTCTCTGTAGTATTGAGGGTCATGACGTCATTGTGTGTTGGCCCCGCTTGCAGACACGTAGCACCTTCTCCTATCTCCGATCTATATCTGTGAGTAGCACTGTACAGTTACGTGGCGTTAGCCACACAGCATTCATTGTTTTCTACATATTATATTATATACGTAGGGCGGCTGATATGTAATCTCCTTGGTCAGAAATATATACTAAAATAATGCTGGCTGGTATGGATTTATATTGTGTTACTGAACTGGATATTTGCCAAGGGAACTGTCTTGTACTGAAATGTGGTAATGACCTGGCTATAGTTGGTGTATACCGCTCACCTTCTAAAGAAAACTCAAATGCCGAACCTTTCACGCACAGTCTTGATCAAGTCTTAAATACATTATCCTACTTTAACAACGTTGCAATAATTGGTGACATCAACATTGACATTTTACCTAACTCAAAGGACAGTAACGCAGAGCTGTACTTAGAAGCTACAGCTGACCATGGCCTGCTGCCTGCTCATCTATTCCCCACACACCACAAAACTTGCCTGGATCACGTTATGTTAAAGACCAAGAACATTGCAACTACGTTTGTTCTTGACTCTCTCATTACAGACCATAACCCAGTTGTTCTGTGTATGGATCTAAAAGTTAAAGAACAAAGAGCCAAAACAACTGCTACTCGTGTGGATTTTCTTGCAGTTACTACTGAGCTTTCTGATACTGACTTCAGTTCTGTTATAGATGCTACGGACCCCAACCAAGCTGCTGAAACACTGGTCAACAAAATTACAGTAACTATTAATGCTCATACACACATAATAAAAATTCCTCGTGCCCAGAGAAACATAAAACCATGGATAACACCTGGGCTCCTCAAATGCATAAGGAATCGAGATCGATTACACAAAAAGGCTAAGCTATTCCCTGAGAACAAAATCTTACAAGTAACTTTTAAGAGATATCGTAATTTCTGTAACAATTTGCTCAAAAAAGTAAAGCACAACTATGAGAAAACTGAATTACAAGCAGCTAAAAATAATTCGAAAAATCTATGGAACGTTATCAAAAACATTGCTAACATGAAACAGCCTTCCACCCCACTTAATGAATTGCTGAGTACAATGCCAGATCCAACACAATCTGTGACTAAGGTTAACAAATACTTTGCTACTATAGGCGAAAACTTGGCCTCCAAAATCCAAAACCAACAAAATTCTCAGCGCCCTACACATCTAAGACCGGAATTTTGCACCAGCCACACGGAAAATCCCATGGGTAACTCAATGTCCTTGCTCAACGTTGATGAGGCGGAGATTGACTCTCTCATTAATGGTTTGCGCAGTGACTGCGCTACAGGATCGGATGGTATCTCTACCAAGGTTCTAAAAGCTGCCCGTCACTGTCTAGTCCTCCCCATCATGACGGTTTTCAATCTCTGCCTGACAAACGGTGTCTTTCCGAGAGTTTTTAAGAACGCTGTTGTACATCCTATATATAAGGGTGGGAACAGAGACAGTGTCTCCAACTATCGCCCAATATCGGTACTTACCGCCCTTTCAAAAATTTTGGAAAAAGTACTTAATAAAAGACTCATCAAATATCTTGACCAAAACAAAATTATTGCCGAAAACCAATTTGGTTTCAGAAGCGGAAAATCCACGGAAGACGCCGTACTGCTTCTAACAAACCATATAATTAAACAGTTAGATGATAAAAATAAAACTATAGGTATCTTCCTGGACCTCTCAAAGGCCTTCGACACGGTCTCTGTTCCCATTCTACTTCAAAAGCTAGAGCTCATTGGTATCAGAGGTATTCAACTGGACATTTTCCGAAGTTACTTGAGTGAACGGTCCCAGTATGTTAAAATAAAGACCTACACCAGTGATATAGAATCACTCACATTTGGAGTGCCTCAGGGTAGTGTGCTGGGTCCAACCCTTTTTCTCATATATATAAACAGCCTTTGCCAAATGACGCTCCCAAATACCAAAATCATAACTTATGCAGATGATACGGTGCTCTTGATTAAAGGTAAACACTGGGAACATGCACGTTGCAATGCCGAATCCTCCCTTGGGCGGGTTATGGGCTGGCTCTCGCATAATTTACTTACCCTAAACGTAGAAAAAACAAAGTTTATCACCTTTTCTCACTACACTAACACTCAACCCGATCCTAACACTTACAAAATTATAGCTCATTGCTGTGGCCTGGCTGGTGGAGTATGTGACTGTTTGCCCATAGCCCGTGCCTCCACTATCAAATACCTGGGTGTCATCATGGACAGCACTCTAAACTGGCACAAGCACCTGGAGTCCCTAGTCTCCCGTGTCCGAAAACTCATATATGTTTTCAAAAAACTTAAAAACTCGGCGGACCCAGACATTCTCAAAACCATTTACTTTGCCCTGGCTCAGTCCATAATTTCATACTGTATTGTTGCATGGGGCGGCGCCTGTAAGACGGCTCTTGTCAAGCTAGAGCGAGCACAAAGGGCCGTTCTAAAGACAATGACCAACAAGCCTTACTGGTACAGTACCGTTGATCTATACAGTGACTGTGAGATTTTATCTGTGAGAAAGCTATTTGTCCTTGCTACCACTCTGCGGAAACACTCCTCCCTTAAATATGAACCTTCTATCGTCGAAGCTAGAAGGAGAAGGGATCTAGTGTGCAAAGGTATACCGCACAGGACTCAATTAGCTGCACGGCATTATGCGGTCTTAAGCTCCCGCCTCTACAATAGGGCTAATAAATCACTAAATATTTATTCGCTACCATTCTACAAATGTAAATCAGAAATTCGAAGTTGGCTTCTCACTCTCACTTATGACGAAACTGAATCTCTTCTAGAAGTTCCAAAATAAAATAAGTATACTAAACCATAAGCACAGCGTAAAACCAAATCAACACTATTTTTCGTTTATTACTTGTGACTTTAACACATACACTTCACACACGCATCCACACACACATATACACCCTCACACCCTTGTACACTAAGCATTATAGAACTAATCTGTATTATCTTTATTTTATTTTAGTTTTTTTCTGTATCTTTAAAACCACTGGAGGAAGGGCGTGGTAACCCTGTTACAGGTTTGTATAAACTTACTAGGGTTATCACTGCCCTTTATGTAAAGACATAATGTTCTAGAAATAAAATATTATTACTCCACTTTCATTATTTCATACTGTAGACTTGGTGAGTGGTCTATGTCAAGGTACTGGGGCGCTTTTTGTGCAATTCGTAATCTTTCTTCTTTTTTTCTTGTTCCTTACAAACGCAAGCCCATTACTATGGGAGGTCAAGGTTTTATTTTGCGAAATTGGCAAAACGTGTTGTTGCTTCGTATTCTGATCGCTTGTTAGGCCTCCAGTATGACGTTACCTACTCTTTAAAACTATAGTTTAAGAACACTTTAAATGTCTTCGAATATTTAATAATATAAGTTACTATCTAAGTACATTGTAATACTTTACCTCTCAGTATAAGAACATTATGTACCAAATGACGCAAATAAACTATATTCTATTCTATTCTATATTCGTTTGTTATTCTATTTTCAAAATGTATTACATTCATTTGTTTATTGCATCACGTTTATTTGTCTCCTACAAAATTGTTTCGAACATGTCGGTAGAAAAAGTGAAAATGGATAAAATCGAGCAGCGTGCGGTGATTAAGTTTTTGACTAAAGAAGAGAATACGCCTTCGGAGATCAGACAGCGTATGTCACGTGTGTTTGGCAGTTCGTGATCTTTCGAATTTGTTATAAAGTTTTGGTCAAGGCAGTTTAAATTAGGTCGTGAGAGCCTCGAAGATGATCCTCGTAGCGGAAGACCAGTTTCGGCCGTCACCGATGAAAATGTAGCCAGGGTGAAAAAAAATATATTAGAGGACCGACGAGTGAAGCAGTGGGAGATAGCTAGAGATGTGGGCGTCAGTAAAGAGCGAGTTAATGAAATAATTCATGAGCATTTGAACATGTCCAAGGTTAGTGCACGTTGGGTCCCTAGAATGTTGACTGCATTTGACATGGAGAGGCGTGTCAAATGTTGCGAAGAGTTTTTGGACATGAGTCGAGGGAAAGAGGAAGAAATAATTTCTAGAATTGTAACATGTGATGAGACTTGGATTCGACAATGGGACCCGGAAAGTAAGCAAGAGTCGTTACAGTGGAAATTTAAGGATGAGAAGCCGCCTCGGAAATTTAAGGTCTGTCCATCGGCCGGTAAACTTATGGCTACAATCTTTTGGGACACAGAAGGGATTTTGCTCATAGATTATTTACGGAAAAAAACTACAATGAATGCTGATTATTACTCAAACTTATTATATCAACTAAGAGAGACAATAAAAGAAAAACGGCGAGGTAAACTAAGCAAAGGAATTCTGATTTTGCACGATAACGCACCAGTGCTACCGCACGCACAACAAAGCTAGCAATTAAAGACAATGGCTTCGAAACCATTGACCACCCCCCTTATAGTCCAGATCTAGCCCCCTGTGACTATTTTCTGTTTAGACTTCTCAAGAAAGACCTCAGGCGACGAAGATTTATGACCGATGACGAAATGAAGGCAGCGGTTTCTGACTATTTTGACGACAAACCGTTTTTTTTTTTTTAATGGCTTGAATTCAATATTTGAAAAATTTAATAAGTGCATTTTACTAGCAGAGGACTATATAGAAAAATAAAAAAAAACTATCCAGTTACGTCTTTTCTTTCATAGTTAGGTAGGTTACTTTTTAGCCTCTCGTATATTTATTTTTTTATTTCAATATATAAAATTACATATGTACATATTAATATATATTAATTGGTTACATATATTACGTAATTATTATAATTATTGTTTAAACGAGCAGCACTGGTTGGCGAGGGACGTGACGTCAGAGTCAAGACGGGTGCGTCTCTGCTTCCGCTAACTGACGTCACACATTACTCCTCTCATTTTTATTGCATATTGTAGTGTTTACCTGTAATTATTGGAGTTACACTCTACTCCTCCCACGGAAGTACGATAGTTTAATTGTATGTTGTAAAGTGTATCATCTGTTGGTAGACCAAATAAATAAATAAATGAATCCTGGGAAAACTGGTTCAGTCTGTGTCGGGTCACACAAAAAATTAAAGGTTAAAAAAGAATATATTATTTACATAAGTAATTGGGAAAATAGTTGCTATCAATCTCATACGGATTAAAAGAGCAGTAGTTATTAGTTACAGATCCTCTACACAACTAAACAACATAGAACTAAGTTAGAGGGTTCACCATCCGTCCACGTGGTGATGGTGGTGACAAGCATAACGAATGTCGCCAGCGCGACGCCCCGCAGCCCGTAGCCTGCAGCCTGCAGCCTGCAGCCCACAGCCTGGGAACCGATTCGACCTCACTATAAAACACTAATAACGACCAGATCTTTATCTCCCGGACCAGGCATCCATCTTCATGTCCAATTCTCCGTCCGAAACCTCGAGCGGCAGCGACCGACACACGTCATCATTTGTCTCCGGGAGGTTTGACAGCCAGAATATGACGAGCCTGGCGGCTCTGTCCTGACTCATTCATCTTTCAACCATAGATAATATACCCAGAACTAAAGCAGTTACCTCGCGACTCGACTGTGGCTACATTCAATGTGATCGCTATTGCAGCGGAATAGATAAATTACTTGAAGTACGTAATTCGTTTGTAGTCGTGAATGCGGAAGGGCCTACGAAAATTCGTAGACGGTGCTACGAGCCTCTACGCGATTCAGATTAACGGTCCAATTACACTGTTTTTTCTGCAACCGTTTCATAAAAGGACTGCAGGAATGTTTTTAGATTTTAATTAGTTGTTTACAAAGTGAGCGAGGAGTGAGGTAGAGCTCGGAACAATCGAATGAACCGTTCGAGTGCAGGAGGGACGACACTTTGATGTCGGCCGGACCTCGTTTTTATAACAATTTGTACAGCCGTCCGGTGTTCGAGGTACATATCACTTTATTTCCAACGTCGTGTCCATTTTCCGAGTGATTTATCCGCGGCGCGATTCTATTCATCCCCATCAATAGCAGGACGGTAAGTTCTCACAGGATTTCAGAATTTAAAAAATCCTCGTGAGCTTTCGCGTTCGGTTCCCATCGAGCGGCGAGATGTCGAGAGATAAGCTCGATAAATTTAATTAAATGTCTCGATCCGGGGTGAGGCGGACGCGAGGGCTCGCGGGGTGGGAGGGGCAGGCAAATTTGTTTGGCCCCGAGTCGGAGTCGGTCCAGTTGTATTAATTAAGTGAGGCCTTGGAGTGCGAGCGGCACGAGGGCGGTGCAGGGTGCGGGGCGAGAGGTGCGGGGCCAGGGGAACACATAAAGCTGCGCCGACGACTCTTTGCAAAAAATGTCGCCTTTTGGTCTGCGGCCGGCACAGCGCGGCGCGGCGACGTGCTCAGACCGCGACACACATTACTTAGCTCTGCGGCCGCTCTACTCGTCGGCTTCACTTTGTCTCGGTATCGGTCCGCAGAAGCTCTTGTAAAGCTCAAAATAATTAAACTTGTGCATTTGTCTTTGGTAATTAATTGCACTGCCTTTAATGCAGTGTTTGTGCAAATTGTTTTAAAAGGGAGCCATATTTGTAATTTAAAGTTAGTTTATTCGCACGGTGTGAATTTTATACTTGTTTTGTAAAATAATAATATATTCAGATTATATTATACAGTATGCAAGGAGTTTCTTCAGGCAAGGAGACCAACAATTATTAATAACTTTCAGAAACCTCTCGTATTCTTAATATTTATCAAGCGACGGACGCTATGGACGTTTTGGTGTTAGTGTTACATAATGGATGGGTCAGCATTAATCTCAGTATCTGAGGCTGCCCCCCGCCGCGCGCCCCACTGTAGTCGTCACCCCCCCCCGTCGGGCCCCGGTTTCCTGATACTGTTATGCAGTTGTTACACAACAATAAATGTACTTCAAACAACTGTTAGACAATTTAATGACATAACACAATCATTGTACTTGGTTTGGTTCATTATTTAACAATACACTTTTAATCCCTTTTTATTATAAAGAAAGAAAGAAAATAAATTTATCGGCGTGTTCACAAAAATAAAGATTCTTAAAATTTACATAGAAAAAAAGTTCTCATAAGTAGAGAGTATCTATAAATAAAAATAACAACACGATAAAAGGATGTAGCTCAGCTAGTGCCCCAAAACATGCTTTGGTTGACGCTGCGCGCTGGTTCAACTTATACATTAACTTTTTGGTCAAAGTTGACGACTTTCAATTTAAGTTATTGTAAAACGAAGGACAAGAGGTCTACCGTGGAGCAGCCTGCGCGAGTTGAGTCAATTAAATTATAATAAGGACGAAAAATTTATATTTTTAACATTTTCCACATTGTATGCAATAAAAATCAAACATCTTTCTTGCTTAACTTCTCCTGTTTGGGCACCGCAGTTAGTTTTTACGTTTTCCAATATGATGTACTTGTGGAGCATATGATGCAGTGTCAACTTGTGGAGCATATGATGCAGTGTCAACTTGTGGAGCATATGATGCAGTGTCAAATATTCACCTAAAGACGCAGGCGGAGTGAAAAATGCGAATTTTGTACTTTCAATAAATAAATACTAACTTTACTATAATTTATCACAAAAGTTATACCTAGTATTATATTATCTGTGGTAATATGTATTACTTATTTTGGATTCACTTAATGTATTTTTAATCGCGGTTTGTAACTAAATATTATGAAATAATTATAACGACCAAAATACATCTTTTAGCTGAAACAACTTATTTTTAAATGTTTGCTATATGCATATTTTTAATGATAATATGGTAGCTTCAAAATATTTGGACTTTCCGTATGCGTGATATCAGATTATTTTAGGAATTTACGGCTGGTATCACGACTATGGAAAAGTCGATTGTTTTACAGATCCTGTAATATCATTAAAAATAGATTTATACGTAGATATCTGATTCTGAAGGCTTTAATTTTAGTTTTAGTGCTGTCAAAACTTAATTTTCTTAATTACAAAATAGTCTTTAAATGTTAGGAACAGAAGCTAAATTACTTTGGAAAAATTTAAGTTTTGACAGCACTAAAACTAAAATTAAAGCCTTCAGAATCGGCTACAATATGTTAATAAAAGATTTTTTATAAAATACCGTTTATGGGCCTTTTTAATTTTATATATATGTTATATTCCCCATAAATATAAATACTTAAATGGTTTTAGTCACTATATTTCGACCCCTCAGTGGGGTTATCATCATGCCTGATATATTTACATAAATAATAAACTTTTACAATAAGTTTTCTTAGCTAAAAGTTGTATTTTGGCCGTTATAATTATTTCTTTATATTTCGTTACAAATCCGGAGAAATAACCCTTATAAAACCTGAGCAGCTAATTGTGTTACTGAATCGGAAAAGAACCGCTAGACGGTAAGACGGCAGTCATTATACATATAGCTACAATCAGGGTAAAGAACCGCTAGACGGTAAGACGGCAGTCATTATACATATAGCTACAATCAGGGTAAAGAACCGCTAGACGGTAAGACGGCAGTCATTATACATATAGCTACAATCAGGGTAAAGAACCGCTAGACGGTAAGACGGCAGTCATTATACATATAGCTACAATCAGGGTAAAGAACCGCTAGACGGTAAGACGGCAGTCATTATACATATAGCTACAATCAGGGTAAAGAACCGCTAGACGGTAAGACGGCAGTCATTATACATATAGCTACAATCAGGGTAAAGAACCGCTAGACGGTAAGACGGCAGTCATTATACATATAGCTACAATCAGGGTAAAGAACCGCTAGACGGTAAGACGGCAGTCATTATACATATAGCTACAATCAGGGTAAAGAACCGCTAGACGGTAAGACGGCAGTCATTATACCTATAGCTACAATCAGGGTAAAGAACCGCTAGACGGTAAGACGGCAGTCATTATACATATAGCTACAATCAGGGTAAAGAACCGCTAGACGGTAAGACGGCAGTCATTATACATATAGCTACAATCAGGGTAAAGAACCGCTAGACGGTAAGACGGCAGTCATTATACATATAGCTACAATCAGGGTAAAGAACCGCTAGACGGTAAGACGGCAGTCATTATACATATAGCTACAATCAGGGTAAAGAACCGCTAGACGGTAAGACGGCAGTCATTATACATATAGCTACAATCAGGGTAAAGAACCGCTAGACGGTAAGACGGCAGTCATTATACATATAGCTACAATCAGGGTAAGGAACCGCTAGACGGTAAGACGGCAGTCATTATACCTATAGCTACAATCAGGGTAAAGAACCGCTAGACGGTAAGACGGCAGTCATTATACCTATAGCTACAATCAGGGTAAAGAACCGCTAGACGGTAAGACGGCAGTCATTATACATATAGCTACAATCAGGGTAAAGAACCGCTAGACGGTAAGATGGCAGTCATTATACCTATAGCTACAATCAGGGTAAAGAACCGCTAGACGGTAAGACGGCAGTCATTATACATATAGCTACAATCAGGGTAAAGAACCGCTAGACGGTAAGACGGCAGTCATTATACCTATAGCTACAATCAGGGTAAAGAACCGCTAGACGGTAAGACGGCAGTCATTATACATATAGCTACAATCAGGGTAAAGAACCGCTAGACGGTAAGACGGCAGTCATTATACATATAGCTACAATCAGGGTAAAGCCAGGAGTACAGCTGCGCGCCCCGACTACTAACTTTCACATGATGCAAACTGTCCCGCGCTGAAGAATCTGCCTCGCACCGTCCCACTGTGCCTGTGACACGAGGGAATGTCACCCTTGTGATGGGCGGTACAAAGGTCTGCATGATGCGCGAGGCGGCGAGGAAGCAGGGTAATATGTTTATTAGGGCCAGTGGCGGGTGTGTCGCGGCGGGTGCCGGCAGATGGCAGCATTCCTCGATTGTTATTGCCCTCGAGATGATAGCGGCCGATATCAGCATAGATAGCTCCCTAATGTGGCCACTTGGCTCTTCACTGAGCGGTTCCAGGAACTACCAGGCCATTGCTGGTGACGCACCGCTCCACCCCGCTCCACCCCGCTCCGCCCCGCTCGGACTTCGATACGGAATTCACATTAACATACGAATTAGATCTCCGAGTATCGGACCGACTCACGAGTCGGCTACCGAGGAATTTTAAAGACATGACTCAAATTAAGAGAACAATTATGTTAATTTAATACCGATTTATTATTACCGCAGTTTTATATCTGAGCCTGTCGACGCGGTTATTTAGCACCGGCCGGAGCGAGATTAATGTCCCGCGTCGCTGCTGCGCCCGCGCCGCCGCTATCGATGGTATACTAATTTATGATAGATGTACTATCGAATTAGACGGACGAATATTTTTCCAGTATAATGTCTGATACATTCGCCTCGAATATATTTGGAAGTAAATTACGTCTTTATCATAGTTAAGCGATCAACCTTCGATGTGTAGTCAAATTTATAGGTCTGTCGGCTGTCGCCGCCGTCGGTCGTCGGGGTAGCATGACGCAGCATGGGCCGGGAGCCGGGGGGAGGGGCGGCATGCGGTGGGGGGCGACGTGCAGTGGCGCCTCCGCACGAGGGATAAATAATGACGTTTAATAATTGATTAATCGATTGGCTCCCGGCGATACCATCGCGCATACCTGCCGCCCGCTCCCCGCAGCGCTGCGGTGACACTCGACCCCCGCTAATTAATCGAAGTGAACCTCAGTCACCGCGCTGAGACCGCCTGGCGGGCGGCGGGCTGGCGCGGCGGCGGGCTGCGGCGGCGGCGTGCGGCGGGCATGCTCGGGTAGCGGACGGCAGCGGGCGGACGGACAAAAAAACGCGCAGGTCACCGTTCAAGTTCGACACGATCGAATTATACTTAATTTAGATGATATCAACCACAAAACAACTGAGCAAACTGCACCTGCACTAACAAACTTTGATCATTGAAAGTAAATTTTGGACACAGTTTTGTTTTAAAGATTGTAGAGAAAATGCAGTAAGTTCAGTGCCCCTAAATGACAAATTCAAATTCAAATAGTTTATTTTGTGAAGTAGGTATACGCATAATACACTTTTTACGAGCCAAATTTAATCCTATAAATTGACAATAGAGAACGAAAGTCAATATCTACTATAAGTTTTCTTGTTTCCCACCTAACTTTTTGTAGTAGTTATAATAAAATTGTACTGAAGAATGAGTGCTGAATGAAATAGATCAGTCACAGAACTTCAGAAAGTCTATGATATATATATATATATATAGTCTATGATATCAGTGTTTTGATTTTTGAAACAGCAATCGGTTTCATTATTTGATAAAATCCTAAAACCCTTCAAAAACGTAAAAGTTCAGAAACCAATTTTTTTAACCTACATGAAATGAGTACATTATTATTCATTGAAGTATTCTTGTGCATATATAATGTATTTAAGACTGTACATGAGCCTAGAACATGAACAACGCCAGACTTTAAAGGATTCGTTTGAATAAATTCGGACGCTCCTTGTATTGAAAAAAATATATTAAAAATATATTTATTGATATTTTATCTAAGGATTTTTCATATAAACAATGTATTAAGATTTACACTTTTGTCAAAAAAAAAATGCTTTCCACCCTCTTTTTTTTGGTTTTCAAACCTTCTTTCAAGACACGGTTAAAAGATCAACTTGTGTTTTTTTTTCGTAAAATAGATAATAAAAATAGGAGGGGATTCTACTTAAATTCAATATATTTTTCCCTACAAAATATTTCAGTATTAAAAACACACCAATTTGCTGTTTCGCTGCGTGATCATTAGTATTACGCGTCCAAGAAAAAGAAGCCAATTAGCCAACATATAATTGCCTCTATCAAAAGCGTATAAGGTATTTGCCATTGGACGGGTAATCAATAAAGTTGCTAGGGTAGGCCATCCTCTTAATATCTACGATCAAGCTTAGGCAGTCGCTCTACACGAGTAGAGTCTAGGATGATGCTGAAGATGATACGCAAAAACTAAACCCCTTCATTGATTTATATACAGCTAGCGACCACTAGATTGTATCTACCAGTCGCCGCCGTTGCCATGACAACCCATCTCGGGAATCTTACCTACTTGATAAACTTTGAAGGCTGTATCTTCAAAAATGAATACCTACAGTAAACAGGTACAAGTAGGGAACGCAATCTTGCACCTAAATGTCAATCTTGGTATTTGCAAGATTTAAAAAAATCAATCTCGCAAGATCTCGGTATTAGTGAGATCTTGCACTAATGAAAATTCTTTCGAAAAAATATTGTTTCTACTAATTAAAACATTAAAACAAGATATCAATCCAATTAAAGGGATGTATTTAAACACACTTATAATAGTTAATTATATTATTCTACTGATCATACTCAAAAACTTTCCCAAAGAAACATACCAGCGCAAATGATTTTTTTTCCATAATAACTTTAAAAACCAACTGTTAATGTTGTATGGGCATGTGTTTTTTTTTTTTTTTTTGCTTTGTTATGTTTTTTGGTAAATTTGGTTAGTGTGAACAGTAGAGTAGAGTATATGATTTTATTTAAAGATAACGTGTGTTTTTACTTTAAATAGCCTATAAGTTAGCCCATCCGCGGACAAGGTTCTAAATTCCATGTTTGGAGTCATCTATTTCAACAAAATGATGTTGATTTTATGATGCAAAATGCAGTTATTGTCTTCTCGACCCAGCAAATCCAAAGGTTTATCTTTTTTTTAAAGTAATTCAAGTGTCGTCAATGCCCTGCATCTGTAATATGCGCTGCCGCTTGATCTCGCAAATCTTGCGAGATCTCGCACTGATAACGATGCGTGATTGATCTTGCAATATATGTGCGAGATCTCGGTATTTCGAGATCTCGGTATAACGAGATTGCATTCCCTAGGAACAAGTCACATTAAATGAATACCTTTATTTTTACTACTTCTATTATTTCTATTTCTATTATTTTTACTATTTCTATCATATCTTTCTTTTCAAATGTAATAAAGTGACATTTTCATTGGTACCTCGGGTACAAAAACAGTGAGGTGTAAATATCTTTACGATAAAATGCAATAGCAAGAGTTGTCTAATTTTGATGGAAAAATTAAATATCTGGAAAATCACCTGTTGTTATGTTGTGGTAACACACCAGATAATCTAAGCAGTTTAAAGGAAAGATTTGCGCACTTTAAAACTTTCATGAAAGAAAAATGGTCTAAAGTACATAAAAAAGAAGCAGTATTTCTTAAAACCAATGAAGCTTGGTTAGAAGGAACATTTGAACTTTCAACAAATATACAAACTGGAGCAGGTTGACCTTCTAAATCATTTGAAGATTCTGCTAAGAGGACAAAAAGAAGAAAAACTGAAGAAATGCATTCTTCGCTTAGTGAAGAAGTAATCGTGCATACAGCACAAACTACATTACAAACTCGAGGAAAGAGGTATGCTTCAAAAATACTAAAAGGAATCACCTAGTCCCCAACACGTGCAGTGAAATACAGAAAATCATACACAGAAGAAATTACTTCTCTTACACCGTTGCAAGCCCTAGCAATATTTATTGAAGCCGATTTAACTAAGCTACAATATGAAATCATAAGAATACAAATAAATCATTTTATCCCTGTTACGATATTTGCCATTGAAAATCAATTTATGTTTTTTTTTTCAATATGTCGTCTTTTATTTACATTTCTTTTACTTTTTGGCTGGAAAAACATGCAAATTTTTCAAAATTTTGCTATGAGATATATGATTTAAAGTCAAAATACACTGTAAAATAATGTCTTGTCTTTTCTTATCCCTTGGTTAAAGTAGATATACGTAATTTGATGTATAGTATAAGTTTATGTTAAAAAAAAAAAAGACATGATCTTGCCAAGTTTCTTGCCCGTTCTTCTTAGCAAGACTAATCGAATGGGCGGAGGTAGGCATGTATTTATATATGTAACCTATTACTATGTAGTATATAGGATGGGATTTGGTCAGCCGCCTGGATTCATGCTGGAGGCTCGGTTGGTGATCATTATACCTTATTCCTGGTCCCTGGCCGGGTCTCCGGTATGGGTTCGGGCGGTTGATTGGATTTCACTTTGTATAATAATATTTTATCTATAATTTTAATCGTTTATATATATTGCTACATAAATTAAATAAACATTTAATCTAAGTAGTTCATGTACATTTATTATTTTATTACATATATTTTTGTAAGATTAAAATTTGACTTGTGAAACGTGTATTATATATACCTACCTACTTTGCAAAATAAACTTTTTGAATTTTGAATTTTGACCGCCTAAATCCTTTAAATCGACTTATGTGCGATGTTCATGTGTTCGTGTAGTGTGATCATCAGTCAGACAGTTAATGTGTGTGCAGAATGCGCGCATTTTACCGCATTTCACCGTATTTACCGTTCGCTACATGGTGTACTGTACTGTTTATGTACATACATCCACTGATGTGATGGTGGGGGAACACAGAGGGCCGAAATATCGTTTTTTTATTGTATGCCTTACTAGCGCGCGCCTCGCAGCGTTGCTTGTGTGTAAATTGGCTGCTTCCCGGTTTTCAAGAGCCTGTGGGAATTTCCTAAAACTTTTTAGTGGATTCCGCCAAAAAAATAGGTATAATATATGACCAAGATTTATATTTTTCTATCTTGTGTAACATACATAGTTACACATTAGACCATGACTCGGGATTTGAAAAAAGAACATATCGATGGGCGAAAGGCAAAATTATATGAGCAACATTTATGAAATTGCGCTTTAATGTACCAAATTTCAGAAAAAAATTAATTAAAAAGAAATTATCAACAATTTTTACAGAAATGTTTAGTGAACCAAATTAAACAGAAAAGCCGCAAAGTTTGTTTTATTTTGATCAAAATAGGTTAAATATTTCAGGAGATACATGTCACTTGATACAAAATGATTCAACCGCCTCTGGTTAGAGCTACGGGATGCGAATCAAAAAGGTTTAAACGTATCTTAGCTGTCTTCTTGAGTAATGCTAAATGCATCAACCACCAAGTTTTTAACCCAATAGAATGAAGCTATTTGGTTGAAACGCACAACGGTACATAATCTACAAACAAATCATATTGACTTAAGAAACATTAAGAAATTCAAATTATTTTGAGGTTTTTATAGTAACTTTTGCTACAACAATATGTTTTTTTTTGTGTAAAACTTACATGTAGCCTGTGCAACCGCACTTTCACAAACAAGATAGGCTACATAAGTCACATGAGGGCACATGACCGACGTTCTCCACAGCCGCAACAGTCACCGTGACCGAACTCGGTCGGATGAATCATCATCATCATCATCATCATCATCATCATCATGTTTTTTTTATTTTGTTTATATATACAAGTATTATTTTTCTATTTGAATAAGTATAACTTTAAAATTCGTAAGCTGTTATAATTTTTTTTATATATCTCCCCGACCGCTACTCTCCTTCACCCCGCATTGTGTCGCCACATTATCTCCCCGACCGCTACTCTCCTTCACCCCTCATTGTGTCGCCACATTATCTCCCCGACCGCTACTCTCCTTCACCACGCATTGTGTCGCCACATTATCTCCCCGACCGCTACTCTCCTTCACCCCGCATTGTGTAGCCACATTATCTCCCCGACCGCTACTCTCCTTCATCCCGCATTGTGTCGCCACATTATCTCCCCGACCGCTACTCTCCTTCATCCCGCATTGTGTCGCCACATTATCTCCCCGACCGCTACTCTCCTTCATCCCGCATTGTGTCGCCACATTATCTCCCCGACCGCTACTCTCCTCCACCCCTCATTGTGTCGCCACCAATATCAGCACGATATCGGTGTCAGTCGCTGTCAGCGACGATATCGTTGACGACAACGAAAGCTTTTCGTTGTAAATTCTTTCTTTACCAGTCCGACGATATCGTGTCGTTATCGATATCGTTCGATGTGAAAGCGCCCAACTGGGAGGGTCCTCTCCGACAAAACAGTTCCGCTCGGGAGGAGACCCTCAAATTACTGCTCTTTCGACGATTCACAAACTTCCACTACTATATATTATATTTTATGTTTTGTTTCCTTAGAAGCGTCTCGTTACGCGCAAACCTCTATACAAACCTCTATACAAACGCTGTCACCACATTGTGGGATGTCTATGGAATGTTATTGTAATATTTTAGCCTGAGTTCATTTACATTATTTAGATATTTGTGTAAGTCCAACCAAAAACCGTGAAATGTACGTGAAAAATTTGATTTAGATAAAATCAAAAAATTAATACGGGTCAAACATCGAAAGTGTTATCATGATTAATTAATAATAACCAAAAATAATGTTTGAAAACGTCACATAAGAGTAACAGAGCACAAATCAGTGATTTTTAGAATTCTTTTCTGTCTGTCTGTCTGTTTGTTTGTTCGCGCACATCGCGAAACTACAAAACGGATTTTGATGTAGTTTTCAGAGGTGGGCGGGGCTTAATTTGGAGCAGAATATAGGCTTTATTTCATTAAAATCGAATAACGGAAAAATAGTATATTTCGTGACGAGTATAAAATGGCGGAATTTCTTACCCGAGGAATGAAGCTATAGTTTCGACGTGACCCGAAGGCGAACGTCGAAAGCTTACATTCCGAGGGTAAGAAAACCCATTTTACTCGTTGCGAACGATACTTTTTCTACTACCTGATTTATGTATTTAAATATTAAATTTTTCTTTTCAAATTTAATTTATTTTATGACTTTGCAAAGCACGGCGCGGTTTTTACCTTTTTTTTCAGGCTTTGGCCGGCGGCTATTATTTGTGGCCAGTATAATTTTTCGAAAAGAGTGTCAGACGCCATATAATCGATTATCTTGGAACGCAGGGAATTTAGATTGTAAAGACAAACCAAGGACGTCAAAAAGAACCTTATTTAGCATGAAATGAAGACAAACGTCAAAAAGAACCTAATATATGAAATTTGCAATAAATGAAATTTCAACACGATATTTCAAACTGACCGCAACGGGGCCCGGAAAGTTCGATTTTCAAAACTAATTTCGAGTATTAAATGGAACTTTTTCATAAAGGTAGTAGAAAAAAAAAGTTATCGTCATTTATCGATTCTAGGAATTTACTTTTTAAAGCTTTGGTTAGAAGTATGAAACGTATCAAATTTTAGTACACAAACATTAGTCCTTTATTACGTAGTCAATTTGTAAATTGACTTACCATGGAAGGCTATCCAGCACTTCCAGCTTTCTTAGAAATTCAAAATTCAGTTTACAAATAGATCTTATAGCATATGTATAGGAACAAAAAGGCCAAGTGCGAGTCAGACTCGCGTACGTAGGGTTCCGTATTGTGGATGATAAATTTAATTTTGTCATTTTTTTGTTAACTTCTCAATCGCTTTATTTTTCTTGTAATCTATACGTAAACACATATTACCATTTTTTTTTTCATATTTTTCAGTCCATCAGTTTTAGAGATAAGGACATACGTAATTTTTTTATGGTTTTTCAAGGATTTCTCTTAAATATAGCCAAATTATATATTTTTACAATCAGATTTTTAATAGGTACCTCAACGGTACGGTCAACTTCTTTTTAATCGCTATAGTTTTCCTGTAATTGGCCAGTTATGATCTATAATCAAATTTTTTTTAATCTTATCTCCAAGATCTGAATTATTATGGTTAGTTCTGGAATTGAAAAGTAGATGGCGCTGTAAGTAAATTACATCGCGCAATTATTTGATTCGAGCATAAAGTTTGTGCAATGGAACAAAGCAAAGCAAACGGCTACCGGAAGTTATTGGGGATGATAAAAACAGTTTCACCTGAGCCACATCCAGTAAGAATCTCAGCTTCAATACATTTTCGTTGTAAAGCAGCTTTTTGCCGGTAGCCGTTTGCTTTGCTTTGCGATGACTATAAACAAGTCCCAGGGCCAAACCCGGCTGCTGGTATTACTTAAGGTCTGATAAGTGATGCAAGGTAACACTAAATTCCACGCGGATGAAGTCGCGGGCAACAGTTATAATAAATGTTTTTTTTTTTACCACTATAATAACTGAAAATTGTAAAGTTAAAATATTATTAAAAACTGTAATAGAACCGTGTCTATCTTTCTGTACATAGATGATATTCTATTGATATTCCAAATAAAAATTGTGGTGTAGGATACTGATACAAAAAAAAAAACGGTATTTTTGTCGGTATTTCATGCATCACGCAAAATCTAATGAACGAGTTTTGGTATGGTTACCACTGTTCGATCCTCCAATAATTACAATTAAAGAAGTAAGGAAGATGTTCACTGTTCAATAACTTAATAAAGCCAATTCTGAAGGCTTTAGTTTTAATTTTAGTGCAGTCAAAGCTTAAAATTTTCCAAAGAAATTCAGCTTCTAATCCTAACTCTTAAGGACTATTTTGTTTCGAAGAAAATTCAGTTTTGACAGCACTAAAACTAAAATTAAAGCCTTCAGAATCGGCTTTATTATCTAATTAAAAACTGGATACTTTCTACTGCGCGAATCCCACTGTGGCCGCAATCGGCCGCATTATCTTCCACGACGAAGATTCTGTAGTCGCGGGCATCACCTAGTTAAATAACAAGTAAGTAATATAATCAATAGTTTGTACTTCTCAACATTCAATATTAAGTGCTCAAAGAAGTCTGTAAATTACTGTTAAATTCAAATTCTAATAATTTATTTTGTTGAGTAGGTAAGTAGATACATATAATACACATTTTACAAGTAGTTTGTAAGTAATTAATATTAAGAAAAAAAAAGACATGATCTTCCTGAGTTATTTGCCCTTTTTCTTAGCAAGACTAATCGAATGAGCGAAGTTATGCATATATTTATTATATGTATTTCATTTATTTATAATATTATTTACTCCTTATTCCTTTGTTTTATATTTTATTCAAGCGTATTTTTTATTAAATTTAAGTAAACCTAGCCTGTATTATTTCCCCATATTATTATTTATTACATAAAACTAGTATATAAAACTATAAAATAAATTTTCAAAACTCAACTAAAGATGACCTAAAATAATTATAATAAATATTAAATGCTGGCCAGATCGCTGCCGTCGTTAGGAAGGGTGCCCAAAAGGCTGACGGCGTTGCCACGTTGAATGGCCAAACTAATTCTTTGGCCAAAGTAGCTTCCAGCCCTTCAGTCACCTGAAGCGTCGACCAAGTGCGACGAAATTTCTTTATAAAGTCGCCGCGCTTCCGAACCCCACGGCCCAAGAGTTTCTACAGCAAAAGGCACAAATATGAAGTCCTCGCCAAGGGCTCCATATATGCGCCTTTTTAACACTTCAGCTTTTGCGGCTGCCCTTATATTATTTAATTATAATACATTAAAACCGACGAGACTATCACGACAGTATCATGACGACTTATATATGATATAATATACATAGTTACTATGACAATATGGTTTCTTGATCGAATTGGTTATAACAATCAACTTATCTGGCACTACCCTTAAAAACTTTCCACATGACCAAAGGTTAACTGGCAGACAATGCTAATTAGCATTAAATTCGCCTTTGTGCATTATAAATATTGTTGTGCAATAAAGTATTTACATACGTACATACATACATACATTTTTCGTTTACATATGTAATATGTAATTGCACTAAACGGCGACCTGCGTGCATTAAAATGGCAAACGTTTTTTAATCTTCAATTAATTAAAGTACAAGATATCTCGTAGGGATCGAAGCCTGAATGTGGATATCTACGTGGGAAATTATTGTTGTCACAATTGTATCTATAGTTTACTTAATAGGGTATAGGTACGAACTAACCTACTTGCTTGTTTACACATTTAAATAATAATTATATGTACCTACTGAACAGGTATGTACATTATGTAGCTACAATAAATATGTCCAGTGTACTGTACTAATTTTAATTATGTTTATTCCAACAATTACTTTTAGCAGATAATGAACTGGGTACTTATTTGTATTCACAATTTTAAAAAGATTGTTCAAAGCACAATTTTTGTCGACAAATAATACTACGGAATCCATATAATTTTCTTTCATCTCTGCTCTAGACGAACTAACTGCTGATGATAAATCTGTCAACACAACATCATAGCCTCGAATCTACTCTTTTCACTTTTCGTCTATAAGAACCACTTCCTATTAATATTTTCCAGTCACTTAAATCCATTTTAAAAAAACCGAATCACATTTTCTCCTTAAAATAAACTCTAAACTGCTGGCCATTAATAGTTGTGTACAACCCAAATCAGGCATATTTATAAGAATATATACATATATTATTTTATATTAATAATATATAATATAATAGAAAACATGTAAGAATAATATATATATCCCATCAACAATCTTATTGAGGTGAGCCGTTTTGTTTGCGATAATCATGTTTTATCCTCAGGATTCATTCAATTCGATACAAATAATAATATTTTAGATGTTATATCAGGTGACTTTTTGATCATCGTCCAAATTCATACTGGAGGCTTGGTAAGTGATCAGCATCATGAATCAATAACACTTTTTGTGAAATTCGTAAATTGAAATTTCGACCTCCCATAGTAATTCACTCCCAGTCCTGAGTGAATCACTATGGGGAGTCGATTATATGATTATATGAATTTTACAAAAATTGTTATTGGTTCATGATGCTAATCACTTACCAAGGCTCAAGTATGAATTTGGACGATGTTCACAAATTCACCTTGTATATAGCGGTAGAATAAAAACCATTTTCCTTATAGAAGTAACATAATTTGCATTTGTGTTAAAGAAGCATTTAGTCACACCATTATAAGGGCTTAGGTTTTCAAACAGCTTTATTAATTTTACAAAAAGTATGTAGCTTAAGCGACTAATATGGCTAAAATAATAATGACCTTTTGTTTTTTGAGGACCATATAAATTGGATGTATAAACGGTTATAAGATTTAAATACCATATCAGCTAAAAACACTTATAGCATGCTTGTTTAAAGAATATTGTAAAAGTAATGCTTTTATTAAACATGTTTAAGAATTGCACCCTTGTAATATTTTCGTTGTACAGCAATGTTGCTTGTTGGCCTCACTTAGCTCGTCGTCGCAACTATTTGTTACTTGTTGGCCTCACTTAGCTCGTCGTCGCACCTATTTGTTACTTGTTGGCCTCACTCAGCTCGTCGTCGCACCTATTTGTTACTTGTTGGCCTCACTTAGCTCGTCGTCGCACCTATTTGTTACTTGTTGGCCTCACTCAGCTCGTCGTCGCACCTATTTGTTACTTGTTGGCCTCACTCAGCTCGTCGTTGCACCTATTTGTTACTTGTTGGCCTCACTCAGCTCGTCGTCGCACCTATTTGTTACTTGTTGGCCTCACTCAGCTCGTCGTCGCACCTATTTGTTACTTGTTGGCCTCACTTAGCTCGTCGTCGCACCTATTTGTTACTTGTTGGCCTCACTTAGCTCGTCGTCGCACCTATTTGTTACTTGTTGGCCTCACTCAGCTCGTCGTCGCACCTATTTGTTACTTGTTGGCCTCACTTAGCTCGTCGTCGCACCTATTTGTTACTTGTTGGCCTCACTTAGCTCGTCGTCGCACCTATTTGTTACTTGTTGGCCTCACTCAGCTCGTCGTCGCACCTATTTGTTACTTGTTGGCCTCACTCAGCTCGTCGTCGCACCTATTTGTTACTTGTTGGCCTCACTTAGCTCGTCGTCGCACCTATTTGTTACTTGTTGGCCTCACTTAGCTCGTCGTCGCACCTATTTGTTACTTGTTGGCCTCACTCAGCTCGTCGTCGCACCTATTTGTTACTTGTTGGCCTCACTTAGCTCGTCGTCGCACCTATTTGTTACTTGTTGGCCTCACTTAGCTCGTCGTCGCACCTATTTGTTACTTGTTGGCCTCACTCAGCTCGTCGTCGCACCTATTTGTTACTTGTTGGCCTCACTTAGCTCGTCGTCGCACCTATTTGTTACTTGTTGGCCTCACTCAGCTCGTCGTCGCACCTATTTGTTACTTGTTGGCCTCACTCAGCTCGTCGTCGCACCTATTTGTTACTTTTGGTGAAAGACGTCCGATTTCGGCTTTTTAGAAATTGACGAAGTCATTTTATAAATGGCGGGCATATTTCAATTTGCCGAAACTGATGACCGACTGCGCCGTTTGTAAAATCTGGATTTTACTATTTACCTGCCACAATAACACCATTGATTGATACTCATATTGATACTCATATTCTGCAATAAAGGTTTATGATTGCTGAATATCTTCAATCAGTAGCCGTGTGTCATCTACCGCTGCTGTGGTCACACTTCACCTCGGTTTGGATATACGGTCTAGGTGAGGAGCTACGACCGGTAGTCGAGGTGTCGCCGTCACCCAGTGTGTGACACTGATCTGCCACGTATGTTTGTGTGTGTGCATGTGTGAGAGGATGTATGTGTTCGTGTCGGGTCGTCACCACGGACTGCGGCACCTTTGTGTTATCTTATCGCGAATACTAAAGGCCGCTCTAAACGTCCACCAGCGCAGCCCTTACCGAGTTACACAGACCCTTATGTCGAGTGCTATAGAGTCGACAGTCACTCGGCGGCAGGCGGCGGCGCGGTCGCTCTCGCACCTCGTAAAAACAAACATGCAGGTATCGAAGGCCACTATTTAATCCATTAAACGTTATCGAACTCTCCACTTAATAAGAAGTCGAAACTAATTAGGTAGTTAAAGCTCTCGCGGCGGGGGTGAGCCGAGGGGCTAGGAGCTAAGGGGGGGAGGGGGGGGGGGCAGCCGCCTTGTTCACAATAAAAATTTTAATTGCATCCTCGGAATGTACGCGGCTCGGTTCGGCCGCTGTTATTTTTTGTTACGTGATTATTTAACTGTTTTATTATCTTGCAAAACTGTAAATCTAGTAATTTATGACAGCTTGCGTTATTTTAAGTACTCGTTACCCACTCACCTATTTATTATCACATTATTTACAAGTAGGTGCTCGCTATTAAAATAACAGCGTTTATTGTAGCTGCGTTTTCTAACTTAACTTTACTTTCAACGTTTGCCGACCCGAGCCTCCGCTTTGATCAATGCGTTGTTAAAGTTACATGTATGAGTGACCGGCTCTTGCTACTGGATGCTACTGAGCTGTGGTCGTACAATTTATGTTAATAGCCCTTAATTGGGCTGTGCCGTGCACAAGTCACGCGGTTACTATACGGTTGTGTGGGCCCCTCGTCGCCGAGCGGCAGGCGGGAGGTACAATATGCAAGATGGCGGAGCGGATGCGGTAATTGCGTTCGTGGAAGAGCGAAGCGAACGCAGCGCGGGGACGCATACAGATTGCGGCGAGGCGGGCAAAAACGTGCGCCGCCGCAATTAGTGCCCGCCCCGCGCCCCGCGCCCCACGCGACCGGTACGCCCCTCGTGAGCCCCTGTCCGACCACATTAGACGTCGGGCCACTGAGGCTGGTGCGGACGCAACCTTGTCTTGAGTGAGGATCACGTACTACCTACCTCGGATTCCTATCTCTCAGCATTCTCTACGTCATATACTGAGTAGCTGTGTCACCCAAGTACCATTAAAGCTGCTTGTATTGCTACGTTACCTCTCACTAGCTTCAAAGTAGACTTCTATCAGCGTTTGATTTATGTTACGTAATTGTTCAAGTTTCAATTATCTAAAACAAAAGAAATAAACACTAGCCATTATAATATAAGCACTATCCGCTATATTATAAACTATAATAAACACTAGCCACTATAATATAAGCACTAGCCACTATAATATAAGCACTAGCCACTATAATATAAGCACTAGCCACTATAATATAAACACTAGCCACTATAATATAAACACTAGCCACTATAATATAAACACTAGCCACTATAATATAAACACTAGCCACTATAATATAAACACTAGCCACTATAATATAAGCACTAGCCACTATAATATAAGCACTAGCCACTATAATATAAACACTAGCCACTATAATATAAACACTAGCCACTATAATATAAACACTAGCCACTATAATATAAACACTAGCCACTATAATATAAGCACTAGCCACTATAATATAAACACTAGCCACTATAATATAAGCACTAGCCACTATAATATAAACACTAGCCACTATAATATAAACACTAGCCACTATAATATAAACACTAGCCACTATAATATAAACACTAGCCACTATAATATAAACACTAGCCACTATAATATAAACACTAGCCACTATAATATAAGCACTAGCCACTATAATATAAACACTAGCCACTATAATATAAACACTAGCCACTATAATATAAGCACTAGCCACTATAATATAAACACTAGCCACTATAATATAAACACTAGCCACTATAATATAAACACTAGCCACTATAATATAAGCACTAGCCACTATAATATAAACACTAGCCACTATAATATAAACACTTACCACTATAATATAAACACTAGCCACTATAATATAAGCACTAGCCACTATAATATAAACACTTACCACTATAATATAAACACTTACCACTATAATATAAACACTAGGCACTATAATATAAACACTAGCCACTATAATATAAGCACTAGCCACTATAATATAAACACTAGCCACTATAATATAAACACTAGCCACTATAATATAAACACTAGCCACTATAATATAAGCACTAGCAGTGGCGTGCACAGAACTTTTTTCCGGAAAAGCAATCAGAAGGTCAAGTACGACGATAAAAAAAATATGAAAAAATTTAAATAACACTTTGAAAAAAAAAAGTTTGTATGAAAATGTTCACTCTAGGGTAGGCAGTGCCTACCCTGGCGTCATACAAACTTTTTTTTTTCAAAGTGTTATTTAAATTTTTTCATATTTTTTTTATTGTCAATCTTGACCTTTTGATTGCTTTTCCGGAAAAAAGTTCTGTGCACGCCACTGAGCACTAGCCACTATAATATAAACACTAGCCACTATAATATAAACACTAGCCACTATAATATAAACACTAGCCACTATAATATAAACACTAGCCACTATAATATAAACACTAGCCACTATAATATAAACACTAGCCACTATAATATAAACACTAGCCACTATAATATAAACACTAGCCACTATAATATAAACACTAGCCACTGTAATATAAACACTAGCCACTATAATATAAACACTAGCCACTATAATATAAACACTAGCCACTGTAATATAAACACTAGCCACTATAATATAAACACTAGCCACTATAATATAAACACTAGCCACTGTAATATAAACACTAGCCACTATAATATAAGCACTAGCCACTATAATATAAACACTAGCCACTATAATATAAACACTAGCCACTATAATATAAACACTAGCCACTGTAATATAAACATTAGCCACTATAATATAAGCACTAGCCACTATAATATAAACACTAGCCACTATAATATAAACACTAGCCACTATAATATAAACACTAGCCACTATAATATAAACACTAGCCACTATAATATAAACACTAGCCACTGTAATATAAACACTAGCCACTATAATATAAGCACTAGCCACTATAATATAAACACTAGCCACTATAATATAAGCACTAGCCACTATAATATAAACACTAGCCACTATAATATAAACACTAGCCACTATAATATAAACACTAGCCACTATAATATAAACACTAGCCACTATAATATAAACACTAGCCACTATAATATAAACACTAGCCACTATAATATAAACACTAGCCACTATAATATTGTTTTATCAAGAATTGCGCACACAGTGGCACCAATCAAGTGAACACTAGGCACGCGTATTTATTGTTTTATCAAGAATTGCGCACACAGTGGCACCAATCAAGTGAACACTAGGCACGCGTATTTATTGTTTTATCAAGAATTGCGCACACAGTGGCACCAATCAAGTGAACACTAGGCACGCGTATTTATTGTTTTATCAAGAATCCCAATAATGTCGTCCATGCTTGTTATCACTTACATTACTTATGAAGTTTTATAATTGAAGGATTTCACATAATATACTAACAATGGTTACAGAAGGAAACAAAGGAGAATAAACCAATAAACCATAAAATTTTGTTATTAAATGATTAAAAGGGGATATCCATTGAAATGCTCTATTACAGCTAAAAGCAAATTTCAACTCTTTTTTGCAGTTCACAAACGCATTATATCAATATAAATCACATTCCCATATCTTCTTATGACATACATTTTAATTTTAATTGTAATTTTATTTTTATTGTTTCCAAATTTCCACTATTTTAATATGACATCCCCATCACTTAAAACCTTTACTAATCCAACTGTTTACACAACGTTGACCAATGAGACAAAATCTGTAATATACCTATTGTGAACAATTCCACCACAACGTTTGGCTCAACTAACTCGTTTACCGACCATTTTTGGTTTGAAATTCCCCTTCTGTTTGTTGTTTTTCATTTATTGCACGTCATTTTTAGACATGGTTTAAGTTTAAAATTATTTTGTTTGTTAGTTAGGTTTTGTAAAAGGCCCTAGAAAATGCTTTAAAGCGAAACCGGTCGGGCATAATAAAGTTTATTGTATATGTGGATAAGTACTAGTGTTTTTCTTAAACAATGTCACAAAACAAATCTATTTCAGCGCACCCATCGTTGTAAGTCTTACAACTTTGTCTAATAAAACTGTTAGAGACAAAACTACTTTTACCTACTGCAATCGAAAAACTATGTTTATTACGACAGCTGGGTTTGCGCCTACGAGGTACACGAATGAGAATCTGTCGTAGTAGTTCCGGAGCATCGATAGAATTATTAAGAAGTTTGTATAAAAAGTTATATTTAAATATTTACGTCGGTCGCACAACTTCATAATTTTATGACGCTGTAAAGAGGTTGGATAGTCTATGTAAAACTGAACTGTTCTATATTCTAGAGATTTCATGAATTTTCATTGTAAAGTTTCTATCCTTTCAATATGATTTTTGAAAAATTGGTGCCAAACTGTGCTCGCAAATTCAAGATGACGTAACTGTTGTATAAGAGTTTATAGGTTAGTGCTCTCTTAAAGGATTTGCCAACACGTAGGTTGAAACCTAGCTGTTTATAAGCTTTCTTTAAGACAGCGTCTATATGTGGTACAACTGTTAGCTGGCTATCCATTTGAACACCCAGGTCACGAGTCTCTGCAGCACGTTTTAATATTTTATTACATAGTGTAAATTCATACTGTATAATTTTTCTCTTTCTGGTAAAAGATATAACATGATACTTATATGGATTTAAAAATAACTTATTTATGCCACAGAAGTGTCCCAAATTTACTTAATCGTTTTGAAGAGTTTTACAGTCATTGTCGTCACGTATTATTCGAAAAATTTTAGTGTCATCTGCGACTTAAAGCAAAATTGAGTTGAATAGCAACGGTCCCAAATGCGAGCCTTGCGGTACTCATGAGCTAATATGTAGAGCAATGACCACCCAGAACAACAGCCTGACATCTGTTTTTAACGTACGATTTTATCCACCTAAACATGTCGCCGTGGATACCCAGATCCCAGAGCTTCAGCAATAGAGTGCGATGGCAAATTTTATCGAATGCCTTGGCAAAATCTGTATACTTATACCACGTCGACCTGACAGTTATCATTCATGGCATTTAGAGCATATTCCGTAAGACTAAGCAAGTTAGTTTCAATACTCCTACCCCTACAGAAACCGTGCTGATTAGAAGAGATATGGCGAGCTACCACTGCGAACACCTACGTAGTGACTATTTTTTCAAAAATGTTGCTAAATTGGCATAACTTGGATATTGGACAATGTTTTTCTCTATATTATTACTTATAGTACCCTTGGGCATAGGCGTGATCCAAGCTCGTTTCCAGATTTCAGGAACACATCCATCTTTGAGGGAGCTCATGAAAATCAAAGTAATAGGCAACGCTAATGTTTCAGCGCAACGTTTTATAATTAAGGGATGTATACCGTCCGGACCGGAGCTCTTACTTGTATTTATTGACTCTATATGTGCGAGTACTATGTCTTGTGTAATTTCTATAGAACTGATATCAATGACTGCCTCTGTAGGAGGGTGCAAAGTATTTATATCAATAGGGACATAACTGGGTTTCTCAAAAAAAGAGTGGAAATTATCATTAAACAAGTTGCAGATTTGTCCATTGTCAGTTGTAGAAATATCTTTATAAGACATTAACTTTGGAAGCACCCTACTAGAACGAATAGATTTTAAATACGTCCGGAAATATTTACAATGGCTTTTTATTTTTTCTTCAGAGTAGATGACATAATCGTTACAACAGGTTGCCTCCATTTTGATGAATCTTCTGCTTAGTAACTTAAAACTTTGGTAATCTAAGGGGTAACCATACCGCTTTCAAAGTGTGTGGTATTTACATTTTTCATCCATTAATTTTCTTAGTGGTTTACTGTACGAGACTGTACCAGACTGTACCACACTGGGCGTGATGTGGATGTGCTTAAGGTACGTTGAGGTATGTACTTCTTCATTAAATTATTTAAAACGTCATAAAACTTATAAAACTAAAAATAATATCAATCGTATTGTAATTTTTTATGTTCTGCATGGAAAACAGTCACGTCGTTCATGGTTTGCATGATTTT
Source organism: Ypsolopha sequella (assembly GCA_934047225.1). Lineage (NCBI taxonomy): Eukaryota > Metazoa > Arthropoda > Insecta > Lepidoptera > Ypsolophidae > Ypsolopha > Ypsolopha sequella. The sequence goes on along the minus strand of OW203988.1, from coordinate 551,812 downwards.
GGTGGACATATATTTCTAATCAATACGTTAGGGCTTCAAATTATCGAAAATTTTAACGATATCGATGTCGCAGAGTAATCGAAAAAAACGGATCAATGTGAAAATCCCAGGATTTTCGCAAAAAGGCTCGGAAAATTGCAAACTTTCTGTTAAGAGCGAGGGCAGGCAGATTGTAAAAATCCCGCCTTTTTGTAATTATTCAAAACTGAATTCTTAAATTCACAATTTTTTTATTGTTATCCTACAAAACCTTAATACCTATGTACTGTGTATACTGTCATTGCAAAGTTTCCATTGTTTTCTGTTAATTTGAATTTTAAAGTTTTAATATTAAATTTCCTCCGCTTCACTTCGTTGGTCATCACACCTATTTTTGTTTTTTTTTTATTATTATCTGGACCATTCTACCTATATTTAGGGTTTTTGTGACAATCCGCTTTTTTTTTCGATTATCCTGTGACATCGATATTTATAATGAAATAAATTAATGATTTGCGTTTTCTATCTGAAATCTGACAAATTTTGACCAGTTCGTATAGTTTGTATATGCTCAGTCTATGGTCCATACCAAACTGATAGAAAGAGACCGCACATGGAAATGAGTGAGACGTTTTTTTTTGTGTATATCATGAACTCTGTTAACAACTCCGCCTCGATGCTTGCTTTTGTATGCTTTGCACTGCTGCTTTGTTCTTTCTTCTGCACGCTTTCTCTCCCTTGTGCCAGCAGCCAGATGTAGGCCTACAAGGGCCAGTATGGTGCCGGTCCCAAGCCCGGTTAAGGGTGAGGCTATGTAGGGTGATGCACCCCGGAGGGAGGGGGTACTCCCATATACCATGGGTCTACCTCTTTCACCCGGGGGACAATCAATATCTGTATAGCCTCAGCCTGAAAGGAGGAGGGCCGACCCGTGAGCATTCTGGCACCAACCAAACACTGGTACCAGAATGTCCACTCACAGCCATGCGCCCGAACAAACTGAGGCACTGGCTGTACCTCCAACAGGGAATGAGTCTGCCTGTTGGTTAGGCCAAAGGATCAAGCCGACACAACATAAACTCCTTACAATAACCCTCACAAACATTTACAGCCAGACATAAAAACTACACAAACACTGTATCAACAACACAAACGGGTGCAGGGCCGCACCCCTCACATGACCCGGAGGCCGAGACTCCTGCGCTACGTTGCAGCCCCTACATCTTGCAGGTGTAGAGGCTACAATGTTTCATTCCGTGCGCAGTAGAACGCCGCAGGTGGTGCAAAGGTAGCCTGGAGGGTTGAGCCAATTACGTTCCGGGTCAGAGTTCGTTTGCGGCAACACGCCCTCTTTGGTCCAGCGTACCACCACAAACGGCGCCCACGGTGTAGCAAGCCGTGTGGTAATCGGAATACCCCGGCCTCGGCGGCTAAGCTGAGACGGGCGAGGCTCCTGGTACGGGGTGTGCGGTGAGCGATTGATCCATCCCAGGTCTCTTGCAGCCGCACACTTAGCCCAGCTAGCTGGTGCATTCTTATGCTCATCCGTCTCGTATACAACTCCGCTACGTCAAACCTGCAAGGCTCCTAGGTCTATCCCACCTAGGCAGGTTTTTGGACAGGGGGCCTATATCTCTGCGAGGATTTCCTGGTGTCATCATAGGGTGATTCCCCCAACGTTGTGGGCTCCGAGGTGGGTGGGGACTCGTAGAGATGAATTTTAAACGGCCTATAAAAAAATGGAAAACGGGAAAAACACAAAAACTGACAGCGGTGCCAGCAAACCACCGTCTAAAGCGCTAGACCTTAGCGCTCTAGCAGAGGCCATACAGCCACAAAGCTTTGTAAGCTCATGGCAGATGGTCTCCAATAAAAACAAAAAACCCAAACAGCCGAAAGGCAAACAACGTGGCAACGTTGTAGCCGGAGGCCAACAACAACAAGGGTCCGTTAGCCAACAGGGCAACCAACCCGTACAGCAGTCAGGCCGCAATAACAGGCGGAATCGCTGGAGGCGCGCTAAGCGCGACCGGGAAGCAACTGACAGTAACAAAACACAGCAACAGACCAGAGATGCCTCAGCAACACCCGCTGACTTGACACCTGGAACGAGTGCGCTTATGGCCCCTCCCCGGGGCTCCACACAGCAGGCCCAGGCCTCAGCTGACTTCTCGTCAAGGGACAACAAGCCCAAGGCGGGACTCGCTGGGTCCGGGCGGCCGGGTGGAGGCACGGGGAAACCAAAGCCATTCAGTGAGAAGGCTGCCCAGTCACAGGGTAAAAAGCAAGGCTTCCCTGGTCCCACTAGCACCGCCTCTAGCCACGGCGAGGCCAACAAGGCCATGCCAGCCAGAGAAGTGGGCCGTAAAGGGCAGAAGGGCAAGCCGGTCTTCCATAAGGCTCGGGATGGCGCCCCTGGAGATGGCCATGAGACGGCACCTGGAAGGCCCAATGAGCCACGTTTGGCAAAGCGCCGACGCCAGGACCGTCTTGATGACACCGTCTCTCCAAGGAGCGACGCCAAACGAGTCAGGGTAGACCAGGGCAAAGATTCTGCATCGTCATACGCAGAAGCCATGCAGTCGCATCTGTGCGTGGCGGTCAGGATCAGCCCCAGTCATGACCTTTCGGAGGAAGCAGCTCGGCAGCTTCAGACAGAACTCCTAACGAAAGTAGGAGAAATCTGCTCAGAGGCTGCCAGCTCAAACATCATGGATGTACCGTCGTTCCGGGGACGCCCTAGCTGGAATGCAGGCGTCCTCAAACTATGGTGCGAGGATGACGGGTCTCTGGCCTGGCTGAAACGCACCGTAGCGACGCTGAAGCCGCCGTACCCAGGTACGAGCTATGAGGTCGTCAGCCTAAAGGAGCTAACACCCAAAGTAAAATGTGGGATGTTTATTCCTGAGGTGACGGATAAAACGCCTTCCGAAATACAGACCTGGCTGGCCATGCAAAATAAAAAATGGCTAAAAGTTGACAGCTGGTCCATGTATAACATGGAAGTGCACACGGCTCCGGCCGAGAGACCCGGTATATTTTTAAGCCTGGGTATACCTCGGTCGGAAATATTGGCTCTGATGGCAAGAGACCGCCGGGTCCCCTTGGGGTTAGGCTCGGTGTATGTCAGATTCTTCGGTCCGAGAGGTTTGCAAGATACTGCTCCCGAAGAATCGTCAGCGCCAGTGGCTACGGAGGCAGACCCTATTCCCGACCCCAGCAAAGGGTCGGAGGAACCCGTGCGTCAGACCACCACCGTAGCCGCTCAACAGGGTGAGGTGCCGACGGAGGGGAGCAGTGGCAGGATGGAAGTGGAACTGCAATCCTCCGAAGGACACCGCCAAGACGAAGGCGTTGCGGATAGGGAGACGGACGGGGACTCAGTGGATTTCGAAGTTCGATTATCCTCTCCCCGCCTCTCCTCCGACTAACGTCATACAAACGAACCTCCAGCACAAGCAGGTGGCAGTAGCCACTCTGCGCCGCGTGCTGGAGGTTAACAAACAAACTATCGCCCTGATCCAGGAACCGTGGATCAGGGCTGATAGAATATGTGGCCTTGGCAATATCGGAGGTAAGTTATATCTTAACACCTCCGTGCAAAGCCCACGGACATGCATTTACGTCCCACGCCACTTGAATGCCGTGCCTCTAACACAGTTCTGTTCCAGAGATCTGACGACAATCAGGCTCGAAGTTCAGGCCTGTGGGGGAGACAGGGCAACCGTGGTGCTGGCGTCTGCCTACCTTCCTGGTGACGAGGAGGTGCCCACTAGGGAGCTAGTAGACCTGATACAGCACTGCGAGCAAAGTGGCCTGGACTTGATCGTGTCAGCAGACTCTAACTGTCACCACCCCATCTGGGGCAGCGAGACTCCCAACAAGAGAGGTGAGGACCTAGTATCTTATCTTTTCTCGACTAATCTTACGGTCCTTAACAAGGGCTCTAAACCAACTTTTGTTACCTCCAGATTTCAAACAATAGTAGACATCACCCTAGCCACGGAGACGGCCGCAAAGCTAGTTACCGAATGGCATGTATCTGAGGAGCCTTCTTTCTCGGACCACAGGCGAATCTGCTACAAACTAGGTGTCCACGCAGAAAGACCCCTAACTAGACGTAACCCGAGGAAAACGAACATCGCAAGGTACAAGGGTCTTCTGAAAGAAGAACTGCGGAAGATGAACTTTCAGGATATGAGGACATCAGCTAGCAACATTGAGGCCAATGTTAAAATACTAACAAAAAGCATTAACACATGTTACCAAAATGCCTGCCCACTAGTGACGCAATCTTCCGAAAATTCGAAATGTCACTGGTGGGGACCTGAACTCGAACGGCTCCGGCATAAGTCCAGGCGCTTATTCAACAGAGCCATGAACACCAGAAACGAGGTAGATTGGGACGAGTACAGAAAAGCCCAATCATTCTATAAAAAGCGTATCAGGATTAGGAGATGCGAATCCTGGCGCCGTTTCTGTGAGAACATCGAATCAAACAACGAAGCTGCCAGGGTACGCCAGGTCCTATCGAAAGACCAAGATCGCAACCTAGGCTCGCTTAAGAAACAAGACAACACCTATACTAACACAGACAACGAGACCTGTGAAGTACTACTTCAGACGCACTTCCCAGGTTGCAGCATCTCAGACGAATGCAACTGGGAGGAAACAACAAGTAGAATACCAAATGAGCAGGACTGGAAAACAGCCGGGACTGTGGTCGATATTGACAAGACCACCTGGGCCGTCAACAGCTTCCTTCCTTTTAAATCGGCAGGGCTGGATGGCATATTCCCCGCTCTTTTAAGATGGGGAATTGAGTACCTAGCAGAGCCGCTGGCAGACATCCTGAAAGCATGTCTTGCACACAGCTACATACCTTACGACTGGAGGGAAGTCAAAGTCATTTTCTTGCCCAAACCAGGTAGAAGTGATTACACTGAAGCAAAAGCCTTCAGACCCATCAGTCTTACATCCTTTCTTCTTAAGACCCTCGAAAGGCTATGCGACAGGCATATCAGAGATGGAGCTCTAAAGAAGAAAACGTTACACCCGAACCAACACGCCTACAGTTCGGGTAAATCAACGGAGTCGGCTCTGCATAGCGTAGTGAAAAGAATCGAGAGCGCTCTAAATACAAAAGAATCAACGCTAGGCGCCTTTATCGATATCGAGGGTGCCTTTGACAAAACTAGATTCACAAACATCAACCATGCCCTTCTCAAGTATGATGTCGAACCAACACTACGCGGGTGGATAGACAACATGCTTAAGCTGAGAGCTGTGCAACTAAATGTGAATGGCACTACCAGAGCTGTGGTTGCTAAAGGCTGCCCACAAGGAGGCGTCCTATCACCGCTGCTCTGGAACATCGTGGCAGACGATCTAATCCGACGCCTCAACGAGAGGTGCTATCACACGATAGGCTATGCCGACGACCTTGCTATTCTCATCAATGGGAAATTCGAAGGAACACTCTGCGAGTTAATGCAGAGTGCTTTCAAAGTCGTTGAAAAATGGTGCGAAGAGTACCAACTAACAGTGAATCCGAAAAAAACCGAGTTAGTCCTGTTCACCAATAAGAGAAAACTGGCGAACATGAGACTACCGAAACTTTTCGGCACTGAACTAACCATATCAACTGAAGTCAAATACCTAGGAATGATACTTGACAACAAGTTGAATTGGACAAAACACATGAACAACAAACTGAAAAAGGGAACCATAGCACTATGGCAGTGCAAACGCATGATGGGCAAAAAATGGGGACTACGCCCAAACATAATGCTATGGCTATACAAAGCAGTGATAAGACCAATGGTCTCGTACGGTGCCGTCGTCTGGTGGCCTAGGACGGACGCCGGCTATGTACAGAAAGACCTGGAAAAATTTCAAAGGCATGCTTGCATGCTTACCACAAGCTGCATGCGAACCACGGCATCCGCGGCCCTTGAGACCATCTTGGACGTCCCACCGCTACACCTGTTTATACAACAGGAGGCGGCGGTTGCAGCGTTCAGACTCAGGGCGGCTGGACAGTGGAAAAGCGATGACAGGGCACCACACACGCGCATTCTTGAGTTGGCCGTGTCCCACCAACCCATGATGGACGCACCGTGTGACAGAATACCTAAAAAGCATGTCTTTAATAGACAGTACAACGTCCAACTATTTGAGGAAACAGCAGATCACTCTAATATCCATGAGGTAAGGATATATACGGATGGATCCAAAACAAAGGTGGGTACTGGGGCCGGAGCGTACTCAGCTGAACTTAACATTCACAGGTCAACAGCCTTGGGTAAGCACAACACGATTTTCCAAGCGGAATGCGTAGGAATTATCCTGGCCACAAGCGCGGTGCTCAGAACCACAAGCGCGGTGCTCACAGCGGATCGCTGGGCAATGACGCGGCAGATGAACTGGCAAAGGAAGGTGCAAAAATGGAACCGGTAGGTGCTGAGCCACTGGTTCCCTTGCCCTTTAACCAGATACGAACCTGGCTGCGTGAGAGAACCAGCTCTCAACATGCTGAGCGATGGGCAAGTATGACAACTTGTAGACAGACGAAAGCGGTTCTACCAACCGTGGACCGTCGCCTGACAAAGAAACTACTTCGTCTCAATAGGCTGAACCTTCGCATGATGGTAGGGCTAATTACGGGACATTGTAACCTCAACAGACATTTCTATAATATAGGTCTGACAGACAGTCCTCTATGCAGAGCTTGTATGGAGACCGAAGAAACGCCGACCCACGTGACGATAGACTGCGTAGGCGTCAGCACACAACGGGCTAAGATCCTCGGTGAACCGGGGACGCTTCGCCAATCCTGTGGCGACCTAGGCCGCCTCTTGGGATTCTGGCGAGAGCTGGGCTGGCTGGAATAGCCAGCTCCACACTTTCCACGCACAAAGGTCCAAGTAAGAGACTAGGTGCGGAAACCGAGCCCACCAAGAAGAAGAAGAAGAAGAAGAAGAAGAACTCTGTTAAAACTAGGGACGTCGTCTTGCTCCGCTCCGCTTCGCTCGTCTCCTTATTTCATGTTACATGTAAACCTACAACTACCTCCTCGCTTCGCTCGTCGTCGCGTCTATTTGTACTTTTGGTGAATTTCCTAATACTGATAAATAAAAGAGTACCTACCTATTTAAAAATAATTATAGGTATGAGCAAATATCAGTTTAGAGTTAAATAATGCACTACAATTTTACTTGATTATTGTAGAAAATTATTTTTAAGGAAAATAAATTTTAAAGATGAAAGTGTCAAAATTATAGTGCAAACAATAATTTTTATAGCAGACAAATTTTACAGCCGGATGTTTTAATATTATAGTGCAAAGTATGAACTTTAAAGCTAAGCCTTTTAAAGAGTTCCCTCTTACTATAAAAGTTAATTTATATACAAACTTTTTTTATTAAGAACTGAATTTCTAATGCGCATTGTAGCCCGTATGTCGTATGTTGTAGTGGGTCTACGAGCACTGCTCTTCGTATGTCGTGAGGGGTCTACGAGCACTGCTCTAAATATGTCGTGAGGGGTCTACGAGCACTGCTCTAAATATGTCGTGAGGGGTCTACGAGCACTGCTCTAAATATATAGTGAGGGGTCTACGAGCACTGCTCTAAATATGTCGTGAGGGGTCTACGAGCACTGCTCTAAATATGTCGTGAGGGGTCTACGAGCACTGCTCTAAATATGTCGTGAGGGGTCTACGAGCACTGCTCTTCGTATGTCGTAGTGGGTCTACGAGCACTGCTCTAAATATGTCGTGAGGGGTCTACGAGCACTGCTCTTCGGATGTCGTAGTGGGTCTACGAGCACTGCTCTAAATATGTCGTGAGGGGTCTACGAGCACTGCTCTTCGGATGTCGTAGGGGGTCTACGAGCACTGCTCTTCGTATGTCGTAGTGGGTCTACGAGCACTGCTCTAAATATGTCGTGAGGGGTCTACGAGCACTGCTCTTCGTATGTCGTAGTGGGTCTACGAGCACTGCTCTAAATATGTCGTGAGGGGTCTACGAGCACTGCTCTTCGGATGTCGTAGGGGGTCTACGAGCACTCTCTACGTATGTCGTAGTGGGTCTACGAGCACTGTTCTTCGTATGTCGTAGTGGGTCAACGAGCACTGGGGGTCTACTCTGATCGTGTTCGATCGTACAATATTCGGTCGAGTATCGTAATATCAACGCGAGTGGTACTCTGATAATCAATTTTCGAACGACAAACGTATTTGATAGGAGTTTGATCGAAACGCTTACTCCGAAGTTTCCGAACATCGACCGATAATTCTATTTTGACAGAAGTTTGATCGTGATTTTTACGTCAGCTCAAGAGGTGTCGTTTTAATATCGAAAGTTTAAAATTTACTTAATATTATTAGGTTTGTGACTTTTTTAAATATAGTAATTGATGGCAATATATATTATACTATATTTACTTGTGTTTAAAGCTGAAATTGCAAAATTAAACTTTAGTTTTTGTATATCATTTTTGTCTGAGATAATTTATATAAATTATCACGACACGAATCCCCATGGGGGTGTCAGAGGTGTTTCAAAGTTTAAGCATTTGTTACAGTCCAGACTTGGTACACCCGCTTTTCACTAACGATTATTATATAGGTACGTCCCAAACGTGATAGGTGGTGTGCCCTATCGCCGTAATATGGGCACAAAATTAAATAGATCTACAGCTTAACGTGCCTTCGTAAACACGCATACCGAAGACAAATTAATGTGCACCGCGGGGATTAAACCCACGACCTCGGGTTTAGCTGGCGATCACTCTACCACTCAGCCACAGAGGCGGTCAAAAAAGTTTCAAAATCTTTATATTTTCTATGAGTATACAGCAAATTATTAAATAAAACATTGGAATTACTTGTGTCAATTATTTCCTTTAATAAAAGTCAATAGATGCGTAAAACTGTATTTATTAAATATAATCTAAAATAAGTATGCAATATGAGGGACTTTCCAGATTTGCCCTGATGGCCTGACACAAAAATAGTCCCTCCATAACATCTTTCAGGGCGACTACTGCCTTGTGAATCTCTCGCAGCTCAGCTCGGAGACACTTTTCTTTCCATTTGAACAGCTGACTGCTGATACAGCTCAAGGAGGCGGTTGCGTGAGCTGACGTGCGAGCAAGGAGAGTGCGGACGCCACCGTCTGCCTCTGCCCCGTCTATCTGTTGAACATAAAACAGCAATATTACTTCCCCTGACACACCTTGGAGCTTTATTTTCAGACTTGTTTGGTTACACTGATCACTGCTCTAAAAAACCTGTTAGGTAATAAGAGTGACAACCAATTTAAAATGAATCAGTAACCCTAAAACTACATTATAAATCGGCGTTTTGGGTATTTGTTGTTTAATTCAGCATGTGGTACATAATATACAGAAATTCCAAATTCCTAAATGCTTTGAGATAAACCAGTAATAAAAGTGACAAATGATAGCCCCCCATTTCTCTATTTTTAAAGATAAAAAATATTAATATATTTATACACACTACTCATTGAGCTCTAAACAATGACACTTTACATGACAGGGTAGGAAAAAAAAAATTGTTTCAGCTCCTTCATGTATATGAAAAATATCCCTATAATATGAAAAATAATTTTAATGGAGTTTTAACTAAATAGGTATTAAGTTTTAAGTCAATATTCTACACCAAATATTAAAATCTCAGGTCTGTAACTCATTCTGTCTATGAGCTAGATACCTGTGAAATATCGATAAAAAGACAGACGGATAGCAGAGTGTCATCAATAGGGCCTGTTTTAAATGGATGTATAAATTATTTAAAAATAAATATTCTTAAAAATAATAAGTACTATTATGGCCCGGTGATTGGTTAACCGCTTCATCACTCCTTGACGGAGTGCAGGCGTAGGCTATGAGAGCTAGCGAGCAGTGACTTTGTGTGACCTAGGTGTACAGCCGCAGTCTCCAGTGATATTGAAGCTCTTTTCATGTTCAGATTACTCCTGCTAATCCTTGTCTTTATCAGATGAACATAAAGAAAATAAGCAATACTATATTAGTTGGAAAGGGAATAATTGTTGATGAAAAGTTGTGCGTTTGAATATCTTGACTTGACACACGGTTCACCTCTGACACCCCCTCAGGGAGACATGTCGCGATGATAGATTTATTATATTACATTTAAATATCCTAGATTACAAGTTAATGTCAAGAACACAAGGGCCCGTCGCATTACTTCTAATCTCTACGTGGTGGCATAGATAAATTATAGATGGCGGTATGTCTTTAGTTGAAGGTGACCCTCCGCCTGTCCCAGTACCATGTCGGCTGCCTTCTACTGGGACGGGTAGAGTCACACTTGAATATATTTTTTTATAGTGTTCTTTCTATGCTTCCCAACCTAGCATAAGCGATTAATGTTATATTGTTAATGTTTTAGAAAGCACACAGAACAGTCTTCCCTGTTATTATTATTATTTTAATAAAAATATTGATAGAAAACTGTATTACCATCATTGCTGCCATTGTTGTTGTGAACTGCCATTGTCTGCCATGGCATTTTGACTGTCTGTTATTTCTTTACTTAAGTGATTATGCTCCAGAAATGTGAATAGTATTTCGATTTGTTCAGCAGTCATTCTGAAACAAAATAGGTTGGTTAGCTAGATCTAATATGATTGAAAGTGGAGAGAGAAGTTACACATTCTTCTGTTCCTGTTCAGCAATGGATCCATGTCCCTCGCATATAAAATTCAGTTGATCGTAAGAGGATGCAGTGTGGATGGTTCGTTTATCCAGGGACCCATCAAAGGAACTTCAAGTAATTTCAATAGTAAAGATGAATTTAAACGTACTTACATGTTACAATTTTCTATGTATTGTCGCAGTATTAATTTATTATTGTAATAATCACCGCTCGCACCTAATAAATCTCTGAAAACTGCTAAACTAAACTGTAAACAATAAATAAAACAGATGGTCGATAAACGGATGAACACACATTTATTTCACTCGAAAGTTGGTTACGTTCCCAAATATGACGTAAAATACCTATTCAAAAAATATTATGGGAGCGGAGATAGCTTACTGTCGTGTACGCAGTGTGAAAAAGACAGCATGATATTTTAACAAAATACCGGTTTTTTTTCAGAGTACGGAACAAACCTAAAACCATAGACAGTTTGCTAATCACGATTTCGTTCAATCATTCGGTCACGATCGAACATTGGACGATACGACATTTGAAAGTCGAAAACGATATAGCTTCGTGGTAACCAAAGCAAAATTGATTCGGTCGGATGTCGGTCGTATATCGAAATATCGTGATCGTTTTCGGAGTTCGCCTCCTGTTCTGTGTATGTCGTAGTGGGTCTACGAGCACTGCTCTACGTATGTCGTAGTGGGTCTACGAGCACTGCTCTTCGTATGTCGTAGTGGGTCAACGAGCACTGTTCTATGTATGTCGTAGTGGGTCTACGAGCACTGCTCTACGTATGTCGTAGTGGGTCTACGAGCACTGCTCTTCGTATGTCGTAGTGGGTTCTACGAGCACTGCCCTGCGAGAAATATCTACGTGCGTGCGTACATTTCTGAGATATACGTCATGCTTCGGGATCTTCTTTGTGAATTATTTATTACACAGCTTAGGTTAAAAATCAGATATACTCATATCTGTTTTATTTTCCGCGCAGGTGACGTAAAGTTATCGGGTATTCGGTAGAGGGCGTGGTGTGACGTCACACGAAGTGCTCTATCATCGTGTAATACTTAAACAAATTCCCGCGACACCGGACCGCATCAAATAAATAAATAACAGTTCGTCGTCCGTGGCATCCAGCGTGTAAGTGTAACAAACATGCTCGTTCCAAATCGCGAACATTCCGCGCATTCCGTCCCGCCGCCCGCGCCCCGCTCCTGTCTACCCACTACACACAAATACTCTGCGATTTTAAATTGATAATCTGATTCATTGTAGACGATATGAGTCTCACCTCGCGTCGCATCGCCGAGCATTCTCAGTGAGAGCTTCAGATGTTCAGGACGTCGCGTTGTTCGCGTCATTCCCTCGACATACCCTACTCCGCAACATTCCGCGCGACACTACACGTAACGCTATTACTACACCGCTGGTCAACACGCCTTTACATCGATTTTCATGTCGGCTCACATACCTTATAAATTCTATATTTTAATCAAGTGATACATTTCTCGATATCGTTCGTTGTCACGTTAATATTCCGAGTATTTTATTTCATTCGAGTTGGACAAGAACATTTGTAAGCGTTTTCTTTTGGTATAAATGTTTGAGTAGAATAACTGAATGAGTCTCAAACTACAAAGTATCAAGAGACAAGTCGCGGTCAATTCCTAGAACCGTTCGGTTTGCGACGACGACTAGCGGCCGCGCCTCGCTCCGCCTCCACTTATGTCTAAATATCTCGAGCGGAGCGCAATTAGTGATTTTGAAATGTTTTTTCCCCGGTAATTGGCTGCAACTATCCGCCGAGACCCGCTAATGTTGGTATCTAATTGGAATCCGGTCGCTTTAACTACTTAGAACTTGGATTTAAAAGATTGTGAAAGGGAATGTTTACCAGAGTCTGATATTTAAGCGCACCTCGGACCGAAATGATTATACACAACGCAGAGGTACATAATTAACGTTTTAGAGCTCAGAAAAAAATATATTTTGAAGATGTATAATTTTTAACCGTATATAAAATTCATTACAAGGCCACGACCGTATAGAATATTTGATAGAAGGCCTGGACCGTATATAATAATTTCCTTATCACGGCTAATTTTAAATTTTACAGGAGCTGTTTTTATACATAAAATATAATTAAGTATGCCAAAAAGTATAAATTAATAAATCAAAATAATTAGTGAGACCACTTGCATGGTCCATTTTTGTGAGCACCGTTAAATTGTGGAGGACACCAGGGTGGCCAGGCCGACCCGTGTTTGCTATTTTACGCATTGTAATAATTTTCACGCATTTTGGTTATTACTGAACGTTACATTCTAACACTATAGTTAAACAATTGAAAAAAAAAACAAATTTATATTCCGTGGTGTTCTATGATTCCGTATTTGCAGCTCGATGTAACAGTTTATTCCATCATCCATCCATCCATCAGCCTAGTTCGTCCACTGCTGGACATAAGCCTTCCCAGGACTTTGCCACTCCCGGCGGTCATCCCGGAAGAATTGCCCATACTCACACACGCTGGGCAGGCGGGTTATTGGTTATTGGTATTGGTAACAGTTATTGTATATATATTATTATTTTTTACAAAGTTATTGTGTGAAAAGGTAATAAAACGAATACCCAGAAGTCTTTTACATTTTTATCGAAGATACTAAAAAGGTAAAGCGCTGGCTTTATCTGTTGTTATATTTTGGAAATAATTTTTCAAAGATAATAATAATAATATGGTAGAATTTCCTAAAAGTTGACTTCTAACTAAGTTTCATATATTTTTTAAGATCTTTAAATCATAAAATGTATAAAATTAACTCTAAATTTATGAAACCATGGCTTTTATTACTTATATTGCAAGATTTAAGTACACATCATCCTTTTTCTGATACCCTTCGGCTGCGTAATGCGTCGCCCGGCGGCACCAATAATTTCTGATACCCCTTTGCGCTGCGTAACGCTTCGCCCGTTGGCGCCAATAATTTCTGATACCCCTCGCGCTGCGTAACACGTCGCCCAGTGGCACCAATAATTAATTACACAGGACAGTCACAGGAAAATAAAAACATTAAGTTCTTGTCACGCTTCACATACATCATCTCGTTATGAATTCCTGAAAATTCATTTAAATGAAAAATGCAAGTTACGGTCCACACTCGTACACCCACGTTTCCCTGATGATTATTAGTCCCAGCGTAATGTGTAGTGAGCCTTCGTACTTTGGGCGCAAATTATCTCAGCGTGCAGACCGAACACAAACGTGCAGACCGAACACAAACGTGCAGACCGAACACAAACGTGCAGACCGAACACAAACGTGCAGACCGAACACAAACGTGCAGACCGAACACAAACGTGCAGACCGAACACAAACGTGCAGACCGAACACAAACGTGCAGACCGAACACAAACGTGCAGACCGAACACAAACGTACCCCGAAGTGATTAGAACCCGCGACACGTCCGTACTAGATCGATCTCAGTCACAAATAATAGATCGATCTCAGTTAGTTGTAGGTTGTACCTACTCATTTACTTATGTACTTGGTGTTAATCAGCAGGATGATAGCGCATTGTTACAAAGTGATCTGAATGCCCTGTATCAAGTTTCAACCACGACAAGTGCAGCGTAATATCGTTCACACGCTCTCCCCAGTTAATGCATACAAACTATACACTAGGCAGCACGGTAATCGCACGGGTTTCTGTCATTCTCTGCTTCCGCCAACTGGCGTCACACGTCACTCCTCTCATTTTTATAGCATGCAGTGTTTACCTGTTATTGGAGTTACACTCTATTCCTACTGTACGCTAGATTAATTGTATGTGGTTAAGTGTATCATCTGTTGGTAGACCAAATAAATAAATAAATTAAGGACTTGGGCATCGTCTTCGACACGAAACTCACTTTCCATGACCACATCGTAGACCTAGCAGCTAACTGTTTCAAAAGGCTGGGTTTTGTCATGAGAAACAGTAAAGACCTAAACGACACGATGACGATCTAATTGATGTAAACTTCGCTCGTAAGAAGCAAGGTCGAGACGAGCGCTATCCTCTGGAACCCACATGAGAGTAAATACATACTCATGATAGAGAAGATGGAGAAAGCATTTTTGCGGTATATACACAAAAAAAAGTATGGATACTACCCTTTTCTATACCCCACCGCATTTCTGATGGGGATACTGGGCTATAGCTCACTGGAGGTAAAACGAAACATTCCATCCATCCATCCGTCATAGTTCGTCCACTACTAGACATAAGTCTCTTCAGGATTTTAACACTCTCGGTGGTCATCCTGGAAGAATTGCCCATACTCACACACGCTGGGCAGGCGGGTTGCTGAGTGCGGTGCCAGAACCCTCGCACCAGTGACGACGCTGCGCGTCACCAGTCTATTCCATATAAGGCCCGGCTATTAGGGATGGATATACCGCCATCCATCGGTCCCAGGCATGGTGGGCCTCCTGGTTTTTTGCCTGTGAGCTGTCCTCTTACTCTCCCCCGAATGACTTCGAGGGGGTCTCCAAGTAAGATGGTGGTACCTCCACGTCGAGCCCGACATCAGCTCTACCACTTGTTTGATGAATGAATGAACATTGATGAGCTCTATTAACGGCATGTCGTATTCTGCGATACGATTCTAACTGCCCACAGCTAGTGAACGCCACAGCTTCTCTGTTTGTACCCAACAACTATCTTCGAGCTCAACATCACAATCTTCTCTGTGCACCGCGTGCGCGCACGGTAGCTGGGGCCCTGTCCCCTCTGCCACGTGCCATAAATGTCCTAAACACCTTACTGTCAACAAGGCCACAGGTCGATCTATTTGCGGATGAGTTATTCCGTGTTTTCCGTGAGTGTTTGAATTTTTGCGAAGGCAAAAGTGTGACCGGTTAATTTAAGTTTCGTTTATATGTAGTATATGTTTATATGTTAAAATGATTATTTTCTCAGATATATACTAGATCCTAGGTAAAGAAAAAAAAAAACTTACCTACCTAATTTATACAGTGCATTGGTCTCCTGTAATGCTGTATAAATGTTATGTAAATAAATAAGTAAATGTCACCTTCTGTAGTTGCGGTCTTGGGTACTATTGAGACAAGACAAGACAAGACAAGACAAGTACTCTTTATTGTGCACCATATAAAAGAAAACTTAAAGTAGAAAAACAAGATAAAGATAGATAACAATGGGTGGTCTTATCGCTAAAAGCGATTTCTTCCAGACAACCTTTGGGTGGAAATGAAGCCAAGGATATAAATCGTAAAGGCGGTGTACATCAAAATAAATAAATAATAGACAATTTAATAAGTGTGTACTTACTATATTATATGTACTAATACTTAAATATGATGAAACATAAAATAAACGAATATATATCTACAAATATACTATAAATACAAAAATAACGGAGAGAACCAGTAAATAAATAATAATAATAGTAGCAAAGGTAGATATATTATAAAAAAGATTAAAAAGAAAGAAAATGATCCTTTCTTTACTAATCTTTTGAAGACAGGTAACGAGGGAGCACGCCTGATGGCTATGGGCAGGTCATTCCACAACCTGACTGACTCAACAGCAAAGGAGTTACCATAAAAATTGGAAGAGTGAGCTGGAATTGCTAATAGTAAATTTTCAGAGGAACGTAGAGTTCGATCGTGAGTGGCGTGGAGGATTTGAAGGAATAAATAAGATATTTTGGATTCGAAGGATTGTACAGAATACTGTAGACAATGGAAAAGATGTGGGCGTCACAACGAAGGCGAATTGGCAGCCACTATAACCGTGACCTATATTCAGATACGTGATCGAATTTGCGAAGACCGAAAATAAACCTAATAGCAAAGTTTCTTCGTATTGAGTATTTGCTTATTAGGTAGTAATTATTGGTCGAAATTTCGTCTAAATCTTGGCTAAAGCTAAACTTGCAGCTAAATATGGCCGGAGCAAACCAACCCAAATTTCCGGTCTAAAATATTGCTCAGTTATCTATATTTTGCTACTATGTATTTTTTGCAATGAGACCTTCTGATTTCTCTTAACACGAGACTCAAACTAACATAAACTGAATTTAACTGAAATATGTACTTTGGATCCGTTCTCGGTTTAGTATACGTTTAGTCACACTATAAACAAATATTACGTCTCAATATTTTTTTAGATCCTAATTATTGCAAGAGGTATACACTCATACATAACCCATAGCCGGTCTCGTACACAATCCAGCCAGCACATTTATGTGTGTATACGTAGCCGGCACATGCCGTATGTGGGGTCTATCCACAGAGAGGCTACGGCAGTGGTCGTAATAAAGTGCACGTACCTCGGGCTACAACATGTCGGTGCCTTTGTGCCACCACGCGGCGTGGGGGCGGGGACGCGCTCGCCCCGCCCATCGCCCCTCGCCCCTCGCACGTACACACACTACCGACACGGGGCGTGTGTGCGTGTGATGGACGCGAGTGCCCGCAATGACCCGCATGCAAATCACTTTAATGTCTTTTGTAGAGCTGAGGGTGTGAGGGATATTAAATCCGAGTAAATGTTTTATGGTAACGATTTTCCAACGATTAATGTAGATATAGCAGGTACAATCGGAATTATGTAGATATAGCAGGTACACTCGGAATTATGTAGATATAGCAGGTACACTCGGAATCAGGCCAACATTGGTTTGAAACAGACAAGGAAAAACAAATTAAATAAAAAAGCAGCAGGTTGTGTCGGAGATACCTGTAACCGTACATTATTTAAGAGGATGGCACACCCTAGCAACTTTTTTATTACCCGTCCAGCACAATAAGTCCAATGGCAAAGACCTTATTTGCTTTTAATAGAGGCGATTATGTGTTGGCTCACTGGCCTCTTTTTCTTGGACGCGTAATACTAATGATCAAGCAGTGAAACAACAAATTAGTGTGTTTTTAGCTAATACTGAAATATTTTGTAGGGAAAAAAATATTGGATTTAAGTAGAATCCCTTTATATTTCTATTACCTATTTTATGAAAGAAAAATCAGGTTGATCTCATAACCACGTTCTTGAAATGAAGGTCTGAAAAACAAAAAAAGAGGGTGAAAAACATATTTTTTTTGACAAAAGTATAGATCTGAATACATTGCTTACAAGTAGAATCCTTAGATAAAATATCAATAAACCAAATATATTGTTTTCAATACAAGTAGAGTCCACTTTACTTGTATTGTATTGTCCCTATTAAATCCCTTGGCCGCCCTCAGCGACCGAGTAGAGCTATATGCTCCTCCGATTCCCCGAACACAGCACCAACATGTATACAAATTCTTTCACAGTGTCAGCAATCCACCTGTGGAACAGTCTTCCTCTGAACATCCGACAATCTCCCAACATCTCTATACCTTTAAAACCAGAGTATATCAACACTATCTACAGCTACATAATCAGTCACCACAACTGTAATAATTTTCACTTTGTCCCCTGAGTCATCCTTCTCGTAACTATATACAACATTGTTGTATAACAATATACAACAATATATAACATTGTTGTATATTTATTTATTTACAGTATATACAGTACAGTTTATGTACTAATATTTATATTATATGTAGAATGTATATTCTTGTACTTATATATGTTTATGTAGATATTATATATGATATTATTAGAAGTTAATATTTATAAATAAATTAATGGCACTACCCTTGTAATCTCCTCATCACCAAAGGCAGAGAATATAAAGTATTACTACGTAAAGAAGCGACACTCACCTCCCCGCGCGAATTTAACGTCCCCCGCGGTCCCCCGCAAGTTAGTGGAAATCTGGAGTCAGGCAGAGCTCGATTACCACTCGTTTGCTGCGCGCGTGTTTTGTTACAAAGTTTTATCACGATACTGATTTTTAATCAGTATGGTGGGTTATTGCAGTGTTTATGGATGCCTGGAAAACTTTTTTTCAAAAATTAGAATTGCGTGATCAAACCTTACAATTTCGTTCAGTAACGCATTTGGAACAATAAAATCAGTATTTATAACTTTCCATGTTTTAACAAGTTTTCATTTTTTTTCCAAAATTTATGTTTGAGTAGTTGTTAATTATATGATGATCATTTATGCATACGAAACTATATAGGGTGTGCCAAAGGTCAACTGGTAGAGAATTCATGGATTGTGGGATGTGATTCTATTCCATTATGAACGAGAACTCTGCCTAACAAAAAAATTGTAATTGGTCGGGTCCCTAATAGAGCAAGGCCTGACTCGCACTTGGCCGTTTTTTTATACCACTTATTGCTCAAAATCACTGTGTACAGGAAACTTAAATTTAATTTTCTGAATACGCAAAAAGGTTTATTGTACTTTGCTTCTGATGGATGAGCCTCCAGTATGAATTTTGTAAAATCAAATTCAGCTTACATAATATTGTGTAGGTACCAAAAGGTTCACAAGCATAGATAGTTAAATTCATGTTTTTGTTTTAAATAAAGTAATAAATCTGTTGCCCTTGTCCTATTACCTAAATAATAGTACTACGTAACCACAGGTCTAATTTATAGTAGGCTGGCTGTTTCTTTCCACAGTTTCATTCACCTGTTTCATTCGCCTGCTAGTGACAACATGAACCTTCTCATTACAAAATAATAAATAAAAACACTTTGAAGTCGCAACATTTCTGAGCGGCCCGCTTGCACTAAGCAGGATAGTCAAGTGTAAAATGAAAGTGTTGGAGCGGGACCGATTTCTTCGGATACCCTCGCCATAAGTCAATCAACTAATGGTACCGAAGCCATTGGGCGTGAGTTCTACTCGCACTTGGCCGGTTTTTTTTATACCCCTAGTGAAAAAGCGAAATTTCAACTTCCTCCTTCCTCGGTATTAGAAGGTGTCGTTGTATGAGTTCTGATTAGGGTGGCCCGAAAATTTATTTATAAAAATATATTAGTTTATACATAATCTTATAGAAGTTTATATATATAGGAAATCATATACACATAGTAGATTATTTATTTTTCAATTAAGTGTACTGAATCGACCAAACAGCTGTTATGTTTGAAATTTGTGCCAATTTTTATTTAATTAAGTCAATACCTGTTTAGGCGGGACGACGGACGATGGTCTAGGGCAGTAAGAATGGCGGCCGAGGCCAGGAATGTCAGTGGGTAGATCGATGGCCCGATGGCGAGACGATATCATCAGGGTTGTTGGTGGGCAATGGATGAGGTTGGCGAGAGACCGACGAAAATGGCCTATGTCCAACAGTGGGTTGATGTGGGCTGAATGATGATGATGAAGAAGACCTGTTTGGGTTATCCTGTAATTTGGTACTTATTATAGTTGTTCATTATATTTTCAGTAATCCAAACATATTTAAACAGCAATGCATTATTCATAGTCGTTTGTACTGTGCACAAACAGTTTATCGTGGAAAGCGTCGAGTATTAGTTAGATATGAATGACCCGCATGAGTTCCCTTGCTGCTCTATATCGGTGCAACGTAAAGAATTATTTACATTCGCACGCGACTATTAGCGAGCGATCTACAGTTCTGCATAATGTAATGCGCAATAAATAGTAAACACAAGTTTTTGCCCGCGTCTCGGCCCGCATCCGCTGTGATGTTCGGTAAAGTCGCGTGCGTTTGAGTATCTATCGTCATTACGTTACTTATCTATGCAGTTTACTAATTGTGCCTCATTACTGATATTGTTTTGTATCAATAACATTTAATTTGAGCTCTTAGTGCAGTTTTCAGTAATTTATTATCCTAATTATCTGTAAATAAATCACGCAATGCTCATCAATTGTATTGAATTAACAAAATAACGTAGAAATAACAACTATTGGTAATTCGTTTCAAGAAACAAAATAATGGTACTCACTTACAGACACAGACTTAGGATATACTGGCGTATAGACGAACTGACAGCCCAATAACGATATACTGGCGTATAGACGAACTGACAGCCCAATAACGATATACTGGCGTATAGACGAACTGACAGCCCAATAACGATATACTGGCGTATAGACGAACTGACAGCCCAATAACGATATACTGGCGTATAGACGAACTGACAGCCCAATAACGATATACTGGCGTATAGACGAACTGACAGCCCAATAACGATATACTGGCGTATAGACGAACTGACAGCCCAATAACGATATACTGGCGTATAGACGAACTGACAGCCCAATAACGATATACTGGCGTATAGACGAACTGACAGCCCAATAACGATATACTGGCGTATAGACGAACTGACAGCCCAATAACGCGTGACAAATGTTGATTTGTCATTGTGTGCGTCAACTAGTGATGTTCGTTTTACGTTCAAGAACTTTTGAAATATGTCAGGAGGATTATTGAGGTGTAAATACAACGATAAGTACTAGAAGAAACTGTAGATACGTTACCTACACAAGAATCAAACTTCTAAAACGGCACACAACATAAATGACTTCAGTCCATTACGTAGTATTGCGATGTCACATTGACACGTGAAAGTCATAATTATCTCGAGCAAAAAAGAGACAATGGTCTCGATTCGGTAAAACAACGCATTAAAACTTAACCTAACTAAAAAGCGACTAAAATAAGTTAAGTATTTTTGTGTTCAATTCGGTTTTGTCAACGAACTAAATTTGGTTGCCCGTTTGTTTGATTTTGCGAGGAATTAATTGAATTCACAGATTTTTTAAATGATGAACGATATTGGTTTTGATAGCGGTCCACAGACCACAAAATTTTATAAAGGAATATTGGCTGCATTTGGTTTGAAGTAGAGCGAAGCCCGCCTAACGCCTAACACTGACAGAACAATATCATGATCAATTACAATGCGTGCAAAAGAGATAGCATGTTAGTCCGACGTCGCTTGACGATCAAACTGAAGGCAGCGCAGCCCTTTATAACTTAGAATTTTGTGATTTTGTGATTGTGAGTCGAAAAGACAACAACTTTTGCAGTCAAATGAAAAAGCAACCAAGCTCAAAATAAATAGGAGAGCATTCAAAGAAATAAGTAATTAAAGCCATGGAGTGGAAGAAGAGCTAACAAAAGCGGAGAAAATTGTTGCAGCAGTCCCATAAAAGAAAAAATTGTTGAGATTATGTTCTGATCAAACCAGATGATGAAAAAAGTGCTCACAGGCTTACACTGGTTAGTTTCCTATCCACTATGTCTTGAATGAATCTAAATATTGGTTTTCAAGTACTAAAAGATTTAAAACAAAGTATTTAACCAGCAAAGCTGTTACAAAGCAGTAACCATTTTTATTCTAAGTGTATGTATATTTTGATTTTTAGTGTATTAAAATTTCTTTCTGCTTTCCATGTATACGCATTGGACTTGGGTCTGTAATGTATTCATGTGTATTAATAAATAAATAAATAAATAAAATAAAATAAAATAATTTATACACCTTTATTGACCTTTATCTTGTTTCAGAAAATAAACCTTTTGCCAAGTTTCTTCGCACTGGCTAAATAAACCTACAGGCTTTTTTTTTAAATGGCGGTCTCCTGGAACACCAGAAGCGTTTGTTATTGCTATGTACACCTCATGACGTTTGTCTTTTGTCTATGCGTTTTTGAATAACCTACAAAATATTTGTGTGCCCCAATCGATGTTGTTTATTTTACATAGGTAGGTAACCTAAAAATTAAATTCAAAATAGTAAATTGATTTTTGTTCTTACGTGTAAAAAATATAAATATATATATTTACGAACATGAAATCCAATGGAATAGTGCAAAAAAAACAAAAAAACAAAATAGTATTATCAGAAGTAGTTTGTCCGCTTTACAGCCTGAAAGTATTCAAAAATATAAAACCAGCTTAACTTACCTAGGACCGATTTCTGAACGGGTTGCGAAGATCTTTCGGCGTTCTGGTGTTCGCGTTGCTTTCAGAACTAATAATAAGATCAAGCGGCTTTGCAATGGAAAGGATAAGTTAGATAAAAAGCAACAGTCGGGTATTTACAAATTGTGCTGCAGTGAATGTAACGGTGTTTACATCGGTCAAACGGGTCGTAGCTTTGAAACTAGGTATAAAGAACACATCTCAGCCTATAGAAATAATCATCCCGAAAAATCACATTTTGCGAAACATATTTTAGAGTCCGGTCATAGTTTGCCTAACAATCATTCATTTGATATAAAACATATTTGTAAGAAAGGTTTAAGAATGTGTGTGCTAGAACAGTTAGAGATATTGAAAAACAAGAATAACTCTGATTTACTCAACGAACAAACAAATTTTATAAGTACTCCCCTTTTACGTATGTTTTCGTCATCCATTTATTCCCACCAAACAACTAGCCAGGCCGGTGTATAAAAGGTGAGCTCCGGGCGGCAGCTCGTCATTTGCTGTCGAGCGGTCGGGCGGACTACACATCCCGAGGATGCCTCGTTTAGAGGCGAAACACGTGTCGATAAGTTTTCTTGCTTGTTATTTAAGATTGCTTTATTTTGTGCTCGTACTGCTTGCTTTGCTTGTGCATGTTTTATGCGGGAGGGCGGGCGGTGCTTGAGTCTGCATTTTGAATAGCATGGTAAGAGTGTTTAGCGGAATATTGCAAATTATTAATATATCTACAAATTTATGATGGACTTCCGCAAAGTAACGCCTTTTTCAATAAATTTTATTCGGTCAGCAAGCATAGCTGAACAGGCGAAATTGTATGTTAAGCTTACCAAATTACATCGACTTGCTTCACAAAATGTTTGGTTTAATCAACAATGTAAGAAAAATCAAATTGTCCCCAACTACATAAAATTAAATATCCGTTGTAACATACACACTAGGTCATCGTTTTTAGCTATCAAAAAAGCACAACTAGCGTGGTTGAATGATGAAATAAGGTATTGGTTCTCGGTAAGAAATAATCTTAAAACTCATCTAAAAGTTCTCCATACTGAATTAACTTTTTCTTTACACAGCAGTGAATTTGATAGCCTAGACAGAAAGGCTAGAGATTTGGCGTCGAAAGTGGTACACGAAAAATATCTCATCCAGAGGGGCAAGTTGGACAGATTAATACAGTGTAATAACCGTTTAATTAACCATCCCGTGCAAAATTCGTCAACATTTCCATTCCACCCTCGCGTAAAAAATTTAACTAACATTGATTTTCCTACTAGCGAGATGTCACTTTTGGAAAAGGGCTTAAAATACAATATTCCTTCTAATTTGTCCCAAAATTCATTGCAAAATTTAGCTGTTGATGCTGAGATTACTGCTATAGTTTCTAAAAAAGATAATATTGTTAAGAGTTTAGTTACGAATGAAATACAAAAAGTTGCTGTCTCCTCAAAAGAACAAATCAACCCGGAACTAGCAACATTTAAATCGATTCAGTGTAGGGTTAATGATAACGATCTAGTAATTTCAAAAGCGGATAAAGGTAATACAGTAGTTATAATGAATCGCGAAGAATATAATAGTAAAGTGAATGACGTCATTCAGGGTGACGAGTTTGTTCCACTTAATTCGGATCCAACTAAGAAATTTCAAGCTGAGCTAAAATTGGCCGTCAATAACACATCCTTTGTTTTTCCAGATAACACTCAATCTAAAGCGAAATTACTGCCTATGAACCCCGTGGCCCCAGCTTTGTACGGTTTGCCAAAAATACACAAAGATAACATTCCGGTTCGTCCAGTTGTCTCTTACATCGGTGCCCCAGCTTATGATTTGTCAAAACGGTTAAATCACATTTTGTTAGAAAAAACTTCTTTCAAGCCTATCTATTGTCTTAAGAATAAAGAGGATTTAATATCGAAAATTCATAATGTTCATTTACCCTCTAATGCGAAGTTAGTATCTTTGGATGTAGATAGCTTATTTACCAATGTTCCTTATGACGAATGTTTGACTATAATTAGAAATTTGTTAGAAAAACAACGTCTTCACACTGGCGAAATTGATGACCTCCTAAACCTCACATCAGTTTGCATGCAACAAAACTATTTCAAATTCAACAATAGTTTCTACATGCAAAAAGAAGGTTTAGCAATGGGTTCACCCTTAAGTCCGTTGATGGCTGATATTTTCATGGACAGTTTCGAGACCAAACATATTGTCAATAATTCTAATATTTTGTATTATTATAGATTCGTTGATGACGTCATTCTTTGCTGGACGGGTACTAATAGGCAGCTAGATATATTTGTCAACAAACTTAACAAAATTCACTCAAAAATAAAATTTAAATTAGAAGTCGAACAAGAAAACTCCCTTAATTTTCTAGATTTAACTATTACAAGATCACAACATCAACATGAATTTCAAATATACCGTAAGCCAACACACACCGATACTGTAATACCCGCTTCATCTTGTCACCCTTGGGAACATAAACTTGCTGCTTTTCGTTGTTATGTTCACAGATTAACGACGGTGCCCTTAAGTCCGGACAACTATAAAAAAGAGCTCAATATCATATATCAGATTGCTTTTAATAACGGGTATAGTACTAAAATGGTTGACCGATTAATCCATAAAAAACAAAATAGTATTATCAGAAGTAGTTTGTCCGCTTTACAGCCTGAAAGTATTCAAAAATATAAAACCAGCTTAACTTACCTAGGACCGATTTCTGAACGGGTTGCGAAGATCTTTCGGCGTTCTGGTGTTCGCGTTGCTTTCAGAACTAATAATAAGATCAAGCGGCTTTGCAATGGAAAGGATAAGTTAGATAAAAAGCAACAGTCGGGTATTTACAAATTGTGCTGCAGTGAATGTAACGGTGTTTACATCGGTCAAACGGGTCGTAGCTTTGAAACTAGGTATAAAGAACACATCTCAGCCTATAGAAATAATCATCCCGAAAAATCACATTTTGCGAAACATATTTTAGAGTCCGGTCATAGTTTGCCTAACAATCATTCATTTGATATAAAACATATTTGTAAGAAAGGTTTAAGAATGTGTGTGCTAGAACAGTTAGAGATATTGAAAAACAAGAATAACTCTGATTTACTCAACGAACAAACAAATTTTATAAGTACTCCCCTTTTACGTATGTTTTCGTCATCCATTTATTCCCACCAAACAACTAGCCAGGCCGGTGTATAAAAGGTGAGCTCCGGGCGGCAGCTCGTCATTTGCTGTCGAGCGGTCGGGCGGACTACACATCCCGAGGATGCCTCGTTTAGAGGCGAAACACGTGTCGATAAGTTTTCTTGCTTGTTATTTAAGATTGCTTTATTTTGTGCTCGTACTGCTTGCTTTGCTTGTGCATGTTTTATGCGGGAGGGCGGGCGGTGCTTGAGTCTGCATTTTGAATAGCATGGTAAGAGTGTTTAGCGGAATATTGCAAATTATTAATATATCTACAAATTTATGATGGACTTCCGCAAAGTAACGCCTTTTTCAATAAATTTTATAGTGCAAATACATTATAATTGCTACTAAATAGTTCGTCAATCTTTTAAGAGACGTTTGTTTTACATTTGCTGTCAATGTTACAAGCAATGACTTAATTTATTCCCTACAATGTCGGGAAAAAATGTGAGGGCAACACTATTAAAAAAAAGTGTATTTTTTTTCTAATATTAGGTGTATTTAGACATGGCCAAGTTTCTTAGACGTACTTACTGCTGGCTAAGAATCAACCATAGACTTAGGATTCGCTGCGCTTAAAAGACGTACATAGCGTGTAAAAGAGATGTCCTACCTTTATGAACAGCTTGCAAGAGAGAAAGAGATGCACAACAAAGAACAGCTGTGTTAATGTTTTTTCGAGTAACTGCCCATAGCTACCCGCCTGCTTGGGTGTGATTGCGGATTTTATAATAATATTTAAATAATACGTAACTAAATTGATAAACAGTGATTGCTTTATCTTGTGCAGTGAGTAATTTTGATGTGACAAGGAGAAATAACCTAAATAATTACACATTTCACAGGTAAATATGATTTTGTCATTAGAATTTTTCAAACCACATTTTGCCCAATTTCTCGTATTTATCGGGCCAAAAAAAAGTTTTTACAGTAATTTATTGTTTTTTTTTGTTGTATTTAGTAGTTATATGCAGGATTGTCCAAAATATTAATTAAAATAGTAAATCTAATGGTAATATCATAGTAATTTTTTGGTATCATTTTCGCTACTACATTGTTTATCTTGTACATTCTAAATCTATGGGATCAACAAGCTCGCTTGGAGAACAGTAGTCAAAGAAAACTTAAAAGGCAGTTCAAAGTCATATTGACAGTGTAGGAAATGAAATGAAGTGAGCACAATTGAGGGCAATGTTAATTTCCCTGACGATAAAGCTAATGATTACTACTACAATGATGTACCTCATGTACACTAGTAAAATTTTAGTTGGGGCAACACAGGTAGCAGCTAAGTTTTTGACGTCTGATCTTGACTGCGCCAATCATTTTGACGTCTGATCTTGACTGCGCTAGTCATTTTTTCAGTATCACACTTAGTAATTTTGTGCACAAATGAACACATGTGCTAGTCTCTTACCACTATATAAGACTTCACTTTTTCCTTTGGGTACTGAACCCTAAAAAGTGTAACTAATGTTATTTAATTGCATTTGTTTCCTTTTTATTGTTATGTTTAAAAACTAAAATATCTGCAATTGAAATAGAGTTTTTATCGGTATTATTAAATTTTTTTTTTTAAATAAAAATCGTGTTCTGTGTAAAAATTCTAACTTTGTGAGACTTGCGTCGCGCTGGTACAGTCTATTTGTTTGTGAGACTTGCGTCGCGCTGCTACAGTCTATTTGTTTGTGAGACTTGCGTCGCGCTGGTACAGTCTATTTGTTTGTGAGACTTGCGTCGCGCTGCTACAGTCTATTTGTTTGTGAGACTTGCGTCGCGCTGGTACAGTCTATTTGTTTGTGAGACTTGCGTCGCGCTGGTACAGTCTACTTGTTTGTGAGACTTGCGTCGCGCTGGTACAGTCTATTTGTTTGTGAGACTTGCGTCGCGCTGGTACAGTCTATTTGTTTGTGAGACTTGCGTCGCGCTGGTACAGTCTATTTGTTTGTGAGACTTGCGTCGCGCTGGTACAGTCTATTTGTTTGTGAGACTTGCGTCGCGCTGGTACAGTCTATTTGTTTGTGAGACTTGCGTCGCGCTGCTACAGTCTATTTGTTTTGAGCAAGTTTCAGATAGTTTAGTTTAGTTTAGTTTAGTTTAATGAATGCCGTGGAATTTCAATGGTTTTGGAAATAAAAATAGCAGCTAGTCAGTAGTCAGTTGCTTAAAAAACAAACCTAAAATCTCGAAAGACATCTTTTTACAGAAATAATCTCGCTTATATGATAGTTTGTAGTATGTATTAGCTAAGAAAACCGCTTATAGAGAGCAAAGGTTGAGAACAAAATTTAAATAATCTCAACCTATGAAAATGATGTAGGTAGTCATGTATAAATCAGTAAATAGAAGGAGAAGGTAAATGAATAGTGAATTAGTCAGTGCAGTGAGCAGTGAGCAGTGAATGTTCACAACCACAAGCTAGTGAGAGCGGTATCGACGGTCGGGTCGGTCGGAGTGATGCTCTCAGCTCACTGAGCCGTGCTCGTTGCAGCGCTGAGGCTGCTAGTGGACTCGGGATGGTTATTGAAGCTACATATAGTACAATCATAACCGAATATCAATTATTCCATAAACAATATAGAAAATGAACAATCTCGAGTAAGTAATATGGAAATGCCACAATGGCTATTATTATTAAACCAAAGAGAAGGGCTTGAGAAGAACTTAGCTAGAGCTTATAAATCAGAAACTGGACCTTAGTCTAGTTCCTATAAGTGTTATACTAATAAGGAGGACTGTAATTACATGAATCTGTTCTCCCTTGCACAATGCACATTTTACAATATCTTTAGCTTAGGCTTTTCCACTGTAATGCTCTTAGTATCCCAGTCTATTACTCCCTGTGTCAGTCTCTCATGTATATCGGTCTGGGGCGGTTCAGATAAGACTTCTATGCTGCAAATCGAGAGAGCTCAGCGAGCAGTCCTGAAGGTGATGACTTTTAAGCCATTTCTTTATCCTACGCAGCAATTATTTCCCAACTGTCAACAAAGACTTTTACCATATCTTCTCAAGTCTAAGCGTAGAAAAGATCAAGTTTGTGACAATAAAAAATATAATACATCATTTTACTCTCGCTTTTTCGGTGTACTCGGTGTACTCGGTCCCTATATTTACAATAGACTAAGCATTGTATCTCTATAGGCATGATTAGTATGCTGAAAACTTTTACCTACAACCAAACAGAAGATCTTCTAAAAAAGAATTCTTTCTTTTTAAACGCACCCTGTTTCTGTTCTCTTCTCACACACTCTGACATACACTTACTTACACACCCTCTCACATATGCACACATATAAACCCTCATACTTACATACACACATGTTTATCTTTATTTTATTTTATAAATGTAAATAAGCTTTAATAAATTGCATGCTTTTCTCTTTTTCGGCTACCTGTATTAACTAAACTCAGTCCCTACGAGCAGAAGGCTTTGCCTTACTTAAGTTTCAGTTGGACACATAATTGTTGTGAATATCTTAGCCTTAATATTTAGGTTAAGATTTTTAATCCGATAAATAATTTTGTATTTGGGTTATTTGTATTGTATTTACAACATGTTGTCACATTAACTGCAGATGTAATGAATGATGTGAACATGCCCGTATTCCTTTACTCGGAGCTAATTCGTCATACGTTTAGTGCTGGATCTGCAACTCACGGCTAGTTCCCAGGTTCGCGTCTCGCGAGGTAACAATACTTAAACTGCTGCCGTTAATTCGAGAGAATGATGACAGATGGAGTGTGGCGATATCTCGAAAAAATACTACAAGTCAACAAGAGCTTCTTCACGACAAAAATAAATAAAGGCACGTTAAAAAAATATCAACGGTACAACAAATGGGACGAAATAAATCCAAATCATGATTATTTAAACTTTTTTTATAAATAAAAAGCCTGGAATAGAATATATATACGATCTTATTATTTGGTAAGGTATATCAGTTTTATAATACGACAACACTGCCTTACACCGCAGATATTATAAACCTTTTTCTGAAATGTCCATTCAAAAACTCGAGGATTCATACTGGAGGCTTTTTGCTAATTTTGCCAAATAAAATGTTGACTTCCTATAGTAACTGACTCAGAGCTGGACTCGGGAAAATGATAAAAACAAATTAACGAGTTTCACAAAAAAGGTAATAGAACATTGATCACTTAGATACAGAGTCTTAATTCAATATGATTTCCACTACATAAATAAAATGACAACCTCTATATAAGGTTCTTAAATTCAAGTGAACACACTATCGCTAATAGACAACTTTTCGCCAAAAATAATTTTTTTGCGCTTTTTTTTTACTTTTACGTAGAAATTGAGTCAGCTGATTCATTAAGTTTTGTACTAGGAAGTGGAAAATGTATACGACAAAAATACTTTTTATTAACAAATGGGACCTTTTAACGATATACAATCTACCCTAAAATCATCATGATAAATATAAAATATTGAAATGCAAAACAGTAAAAAAAAGGTTTTATCCCCTGATATTTGCAAACGTCACCATTCTCTCGAATGAACGGCCGGAGTATAGCATATTTCGTACCCGCGGCGGACGTCGGCGGGGCAGAGCGGGGCGCGGGACGGGGCGAGATTTATGTAGCGGCGGGCGGGCGGCTGATATATGACGCATCGTACGTAACGAGCCTGCCACACTCCTATACGGTAGACAACTACCTAATTGTACAACAATTCGAACACTACCTACTCGTATGTACACCTACAACAACCCACTCAACTCTTGGACCAATAAACCAGGTTCAACTATAATATTACTGAAAATCTGTCACAAAAGCTAACACTCAAGTAGGTCCGCCTAATAAAAATTATAGTTTTGCAAATTCTTTTAAATCGATTTTGGGAAGTATTTTAATTTGTAAAACATATTGAGTGTAAAAATAGTTCTTATTAGAAGTAAGAACATTGTACAAAATTAATGTAATACAAACCAATTAAGTACAAAAATGTTTTTTTAAAGCTCGTCGATGGACTTTATTGGGAACTAGTAATCAAAATAAGGACCATTATTAAGTCGCCATTATTACAATGAAGGCATCAGTTCCTATTATATTTGTCATTTTCAGATAATGAACCTAAAAATCAATTACATATAGAGTGGTGGTCCTTATAGAGTGGCGGTCCTTATAGAGCGGTGGTCCTTATAGAGTGGTGGTCCTTATAGAGACTAAAGAAATGTGCATGTGGTCTTATTCATTTGCTTATTTGCTATGAATGAAACAACCTATAGTTTTGTGATGCTTTTTATTAACCACAATAAATTCAATTTCAAAATTTTCATTTTCTCCCTCATAGCCCTTAGACCTTATAAAGTCCATAGAAATTATATTCATTGCATTGGGCTTTATTAAGCTTATAAAATAATAAAACTGGTAGAACGAACTAAGTAACACTAAGTTATACGAACTCATCTTATAGGAACTATATATATTATCTATCTATATATATAAAAAGAGAAGTCCTGACTGACTGATTCATTCACTGACTCATTCACTGACTCATCAACGCACAGCCCAAACCCTTCGACCTAGAAAGCTGTAATTTTGCACAAAGCTTCCCTTTGTAATGTAAACAAGGAATAAGAAAGGGTTTTTCGAAATTCTACCCCTAAGGGGGTGAAACGGGGGTCCAAAGTTTGTATGGGGAAACAAGATTAGTTAGACTATTTTATTCGAGACTTCACAGGAGTACTCCTATTCATAAATGAGTAAACACGTGTTTCAGGTTTTTTCATAATTCAACCCCTAAAAGGGGGAAATGGGGTGACAAAGTCTGAAAATCAACATGGGTATCGTTTGTATGGTTTATCGGGTCGCTGATTACGAAAACAACAACGATTTCTAAATCCAACGTAGTGAACGTGAAATAACATCATTTCCTGTTGGGGTGCGATGGGGTTGAAATTTTGAAATGTGTAAATATCAATATGGGTGTCGTTTTTATGGTTTTCTTGGACATTAATTACGAAAATTGCATCGATTTTGACATTTAATATAGTGGACATGAAAATGTATGTGTGCCAGAGCAAATCGGCTGTTGTTGACGGACAGACAGACAGCCACACAAGTGATCATATTAGGGTTCCATTATTTCCTTTTGAGGTCAATCTATATATCTATCTAATATCTATGTGTCTATCTATCTATCTATCTATCTGTCTATATCTATCTATATTCCAGCAAAATATCTTTGGAACGGAAGGGATATACTTGGGATATACTTGGACCACGGTGTGCCAAAAAAGTTTTTCTTTTTTAATGTCAAAACTTTGACGGCCTGTATCTCCCAAACGGCTGGAGTTAGGCCCATGTTGATGGCTGTCTAACTGCCGAAAGTATCAAAACTTTACAGACCCTTATCTCCCAAACGGCTGATGCTAGACCCATGTTCATGGTACTCTAAGAAAAGGGCTCGGTGAGATCTAGACGACGGTAAAAAAAAACGAAAAGAAGAAAAATTGACAGAATTTTGATCGGCCATATCTCCCGAACGGCTAATCGTAGGGAGTTTTGGTTTCAACTATAGTGATCAGTCAAGGTAGGGCTACATGACAAAAAAAATAATTTTACAGGTTTTGACAGTTTTTGACAGGTCACACGAAACTCGGTATCGAAGGGCATTCAAGGTTGCCGATTACGCTGCCGTATTCAAATTTGTCATTTTTTGACAACTGATAGGGATTTTGATACTTTTTCGGAAAAACTTTGATCGGTGAGTCCCTGTGGGAGTGAGAGCTCTTATAAACGTACTTTAAATATGAATAAAAAAAAACTAATAGGTAATAGGCCCCGTCAAAGAGACTTTACCTGGAGATCAAAGAATTGCACCAAAAACACTCCAAACCAGATTTAAATAATATGTTGTGTAAAAAGTACTACACAAAAACTAAATCAACGCGGGCGAAGCCGCGGGCAAAAGCTAGTATTATATATAAACATATAACTGGTCGGCTATCCTAATCAAAAATACTTATCGAGGTGAGCTGTTTTGCAATAATCATTAATCATATACATATACCATAATCTCGAATTCAAAAACTAAATATTTGATGTAAGTAGTCAATTTTCAAAATTCAAACGCCTAACAAGGTCCAGTTCTTGTTAAGTGACAACGAGCACTTTAGTTTATCTTAGGCACTCTACTATGTCCGGAGGAATCCAGGCAAAATGGAGAGAAAAACAGCAGTTAGCTCCGAAGGTGAGAACGTAGGGTTGCAAGGCGCACAGTACAGTACTGACCAGTAGAGGTGAGAACGTAGGGTTGCAAGGCGCACAGTACAGTACTGACCAGTAGAGGTGAGAACGTAGGGTTGCAAGGTGCACAGTACAGTACTGACCAGTAGAGGTGAGAACGTAGGGTTGCAAGGCGCACAGTACAGTACTGACCAGTAGAGGTGAGAACGTAGGGTTGCAAGGCGCACAGTACAGTACTGACCAGTAGAGGTGAGAACGTAGGGTTGCAAGGCGCACAGTACAGTACTGACCAGTAGAGGTGAGAACGTAGGGTTGCAAGGTGCACAGTACAGTACTGACCAGTAGAGGTGAGAACGTAGGGTTGCAAGGCGCACAGTACAGTACTGACCAGTAGAGGTGAGAACGTAGGGTTGCAAGGCGCACAGTACAGTACTGACCAGTAGAGGTGAGAACGTAGGGTTGCAAGGCGCACAGTACAGTACTGACCAGTAGAGGTGAGAACGTAGGGTTGCAAGGCGCACAGTACAGTACTGACCAGTAGAGGTGAGAACGTAGGGTTGCAAGGTGCACAGTACAGTACTGACCAGTAGAGGTGAGAACGTAGGGTTGCAAGGCGCACAGTACAGTACTGACCAGTAGAGGTGAGAACGTAGGGTTGCAAGGCGCACAGTACAGTACTGACCAGTAGAGATGAGAACGTAGGGTTGCAAGGCGCACAGTACAGTACTGACCAGTAGAGGTGAGAACGTAGGGTTGCAAGGCGCACAGTACAGTACTGACCAGTAGAGGTGAGAACGTAGGGTTGCAAGGCGCACAGTACAGTACTGACCAGTAGAGGTGAGAACGTAGGGTTTGTAACAGATCGGACCTCATCTGTTCACGTCTCAATTCACAAATAAATGTTCTTATAATGAACAGGAAGATTGTTGTATGTAATCAAATAAATTACGTTTAAATAAATAAAGCAAATTGAAATCGATCGCGTCAAATTACTGATTTTAAATAATAAATACAGTAAACTAAACCTCTGGCCCAAGCAATCGGTCCCATATTAAATAGATTAAAAACAAACTTTCGATTTCAAACATGATGGTTTCCATTCATGCGTGAACCCTAGCAAACTGTAAGTTATTACAATGTAGACGATACGGCGGCACTGGCAGTTGCTGTATACCCATTTCACTCGCTCTTATATCTGTTATCATTTTGTCTCTTTTGGTCGATTTCTTATTGGCGTCAAAAGGACTGCGAGGATTTCATAGGAAAATGGATCTTGTAACGATATGCATTAGGTTGACTCCAATAAGGTGTGAATAGAGAGTGCGGTGAGAACGGAAAGAAGGCAGAGATTGGTGAGAATAGGGAGTACAGAGAGTACGGAGAGTATAAAGAGAAGGAAGAGTATGGAGAGTATGCAGAGAACGGCACCGAGTATATAAGGTCATGGAAAAGCGGTTTGAGGATCAGATATTTTTATACCATCGTCGAAGTGCTGTCAAAAAGTCTCAAGGTGAAGTTACAAGTTCAGAGTATTGTTACGGGAGGGTTTTCTTTGCTTCAATAGTAATTTTGTTTTCGGAACTTGCGATTAAAATACGGCATGTGTCAATCTATCTGTTCGTTTGATCACGGGGTCATTTCGCGTTCGCGTTAGCTTTTAGGTGGCTGTATGCCCTTTATCGTAAATAGATTCGGTTATGGTCAATAGTTTTTGACTTTTCCGACTCGGAGATTGACACAGACGCGTTTGAATTCGTATAGGGTGAACGAGGAACGAGCTAGATTCCGCGATATGTAAAGGGTTCGATAATCGTCTTTTCAAGTTCCGAAATTAAAGTACGTACTTAAATAATGTAGTAGTGCATAGGTCGATTCAGGGGTTGTTTGGGAGGGCAGGGAGTATGGTCTCTTCTTAGTAATGCCGGACGTGGAAACGGGAAGATGTACCAGGGTGACAATGTGGCATAGGGCTAGTCGCTGGGAGATCTTGAAGAGTCAGGCAGGGATCTTACAGAGCGGAAGTCGCACTGGACTAAATTCGGGTCACCTATTGGTGTGAACGACAGAATTTAGTTTTAACCTCCTCTGGAGGGAAGCAAGCGTCTGGGATGACCTTGCGCCAGTTTTACATACTGGAAACACATCCTCCATGAAAGGCGATGTTTATGGCAAAGCGTCCGTGCCGTGAAGAGGTTGCGATTTGTTCTAACCTTTGTCATCTGACTGAGCTGGTCATGGTCTCATATCTATATATTTATATATACACATGATCATATAGGCTATCCCAGCCAGCGGGGTGACGTCCTTTTTACCTACTGTATCACCCTCTGTCTGAGTAGGGCAAAGTTTTAGGGTGTTAGGCACACACAGGGGTTCCAACTTGCCCCGCGTCTTTCTGTCGATTAGTTGAGGGGTTGTATGGTGTTTGCTAGCACAATATACAACCACACACACGTTTAATTGTAAATGTGAGGTGACGGACCTCTAGCCTTGAAATCCACACATTTGAAAGCTTAGGAATACTTGATTTTAGGGCCAAATGTTAGGCAGGTAAATTCTAAAATAAAGTCTACTGTTAGGATATTAATAATCTATTTTTGAGAAATTATACATAGTGAGAGGTATCAGGTAACCTTCATCATTGTTTAGAAAAAATAGGTCAGTACATTTAATTTGGTTTAGGTTATAAGGTTCCAAGTACATAGGGATCTCTGAAAATTAGATTTTAGTGGTTCAGGAATAAGTGTTGTTTGTTGACTAGTTTCATTATTTATTTAAGATGGTTTTATAAACCCACAGAACCCTAATTTTTAATACTAAAGCATAAGGCTTTGATATTGGCAATAAATATGAAATGATATCAGTATTAGAAAACATTTGAGTTTCACCACTTAAGGATCTCTAAATATGATGTACTTACTTAGGTATTTCTTTTAAGAAATAAGGAGGCTTGAGTTTGGCACAAGAATATGCCTAAATCATAGAGAAAGCATACATAAGTCTTGATTTTGAATTCATGTTGATGAAATGTATTCTGGACTACAAAAGGTCATAACTGTGGTACCTACCAAACCCTTCTTAAGGTCAGTTCTTAGTGAAAACTAAATTGAAATGATTTGAATCTATATTTATCAATAAATAAGAACCTTTTACATATCAAATCAAATAATCTGATTGTAGGAGTCCAAAAATAGAGTGCAGTGACTTGACGGCATTGTTTGGTTAGTACTTACTATCCAGAAGAAAGTTCTTAGGTGAAATAAGAAATGGCTTTGATTTTAATACCCATTTGACTGTTAAATTATTTACTTACTGAGGAAATAGCTCTGGGAGATTTTATTCAAGAAATAAGAATAATTTCAATCTTTATCAATACTCAATAAACTTAAAATACAAATGATGTATTTGTTTGCATAAAAGTTTTCCATTGTCTGGCAAACAAGGCCTTAACTATTACTATACACCAAATATGGGGTAGTAAAAGTTGTATCTTCGTCATTGGAAATAAATAAATACATCTATGGAACAAAAACTAAGTTCTATTAGTATTATTATTACTACTTTACCTAGAGCAGGTTTTTCAATCAAAAGTACTTACTTATATTGAAATTATTCTATTCAGTAGTTATAAAATTGACTACATAAATGGCTGTGATTTGTGAAGGATTGAAGGAAATTCTTACCCATCATTTACAATTACATAAAGATAAAACTACTAGTATAAAGTAGCTAGTTGCCTATTAAATTCATTTATATAAGGTCATTTATATTGGCTAATTTTCATGTAAGGGGTTCATTAAATGAAACCTATGTACACATGAACGAAGGTACGGTAATTAAGTAACTGGTATTGAGTCTGGTAATGGTATAAAAAGATGTCCATATGATGAATTGTGTCTTTGGTATGATTAAGACACGTGCTGATGGATTCAACATCTTTTCTAATTTATTTTTAGTAAATTATCTTTATAATATTTTATAAAACATGTACCTTAATTCAAAGAACTAAGTTTCATTTAAAACAAACAACCGTCTAACTTTGATACTATGGTTTTGTTCGTACTATATTATGAACTTTACATCTCTAGTTTGGAAAGCCAATGTTAATTACTGTACATTATATTTGCTGAGAAATGCCTAAATGAGATTAAATAAAACACCAGTTATTCTAAAATATATTCAACCAAATATTTTTCATAAATTACAGCTGTTATGTCACCTCAAAGTTCTTTTAACTTTAATTCCTCAGCTAGAGATCTCTCTTTAGCTATCTAACCTTCTCAAGACACTAAAAGTTAATAGTGCTAGGGACTAAAATTGTTTCTGAGAGCAATCATATATTGTACTTAAAAGACAGACAGATAAACACTCTTTATTTGGATTCATGCTCATAAGTTTTGAAGTTTGAACTCTTATATTAATCTTTCAGTATAATGTGGACTACTGATGAGAGCACAGCTCTTAAATATTATTTCAAGTTAATGATTATTCATTCAATAAAGTGAAGTCTCCTGGCTAGAGCACAGCTCTTAAATTACTTCAAGTTAACGTTTGTTTATGATTGATAAATAGGTAGTTATTATTATAACGGAATACAACTTTTAATAAGGGTTTGTCTAGCTAACTTTATCTCTGAATCACTTTTAAAAAACTTGGGTTCTACTTAAGGCGCGACGTAAGGTTCTAATCTGACGATCACACTTTGGCCATATATCTGTTAAAATCATTTCTATTAAGCACCAAGGGTTAAGCTATGTAGGTTGTAAGTGGTTTGTTATTGGGAGGATTCGACGGAGTTCAGTGTGAGCAGTAGTGGTTTTTACAGGAGGTTTTAGTACAGGTTGCAAGGTGCACAGTACAGTACTGACCAGTAGAGGTGAGAACGTAGGGTTGCAAGGCGCACAGTACAGTACTGACCAGTAGAGGTGAGAACGTAGGGTTGCAAGGTGCACAGTACAGTACTGACCAGTAGAGGTGAGAACGTAGGGTTGCAAGGCGCACAGTACAGTACTGACCAGTAGAGGTGAGAACGTAGGGTTGCAAGGTGCACAGTACAGTACTGACCAGTAGAGGTGAGAGCGTAGGGTTGCAAGGCGCACAGTACAGTACTGACCAGTAGAGGTGAGAACGTAGGGTTGCAAGGCGCACAGTACAGTACTGACCAGTAGAGGTGAGAACGTAGGGTTGCAAGGCGCACAGTACAGTACTGACCAGTAGAGGTGAGAACGTAGGGTTGCAAGGCGCACAGTACAGTACTGACCAGTAGAGGTGAGAACGTAGGGTTGCAAGGCGCACAGTACAGTACTGACCAGTAGAGGTGAGAACGTAGGGTTGCAAGGCGCACAGTACAGTACTGACCAGTAGAGGTGAGAACGTAGGGTTGCAAGGCGCACATTACAGTACTGACCAGTAGAGGTGAGAACGTAGGGTTGCAAGGTGCACAGTACAGTACTGACCAGTAGAGGTGAGAACGTAGGGTTGCAAGGCGCACAGTACAGTACTGACCAGTAGAGTTGGAAGGCTTGGGACAGTTCTTTTCACGAAGGTGCTTATGTCGTGATCTCGACAATATTCGATTAGTATGTATTAACTAGTAAGTAAATTTTATAAGAAAAATATATGTAGTGGTTGAGAAATTTCTGATAAATACCTAAATAAAAACAAACATGAATGTTGAACAGATGCTCTTTTAAAACTCGATTATAATTTTGTTTTAAAATACATCGATATAATATTTATTTATATAATATTCTGGGATCTTCCTATTCAATGATCAAACAACTTCAAAACGTTTTACTCGTTTATTGTTCTTTTTATCACTTCATTGCTTTCACATTATTAATATTCACTTAAGGCGCTTCTTCCAGCGTCACACAAAAACTTCACGGACTGATAACGATAATTCCCTTAAATGAGATGTTTAAAATAATGAAAAAATATATAAAGATAGTGTTATTAAAAGTTTCAGAAAATAAATCTTTCTGAAAATGATTCTCGCGTTAAAAATAGTATGAAAATTTTGTTCAAAGCAAGCTGTTTTTAGACTAGAATTAAGTAAAATTGGTTATTTCTTTGAAACCAATAATGGTATTTGTATGATTCTTGCACTAATTTACAAGGAAAAGATTGCTCAGAAAAATAATCTTTTATTTTTTCCGACCATCGCGACCATGTGAAATGTATTATTTTCCCTATTTTGAGCTATCTGGAGACCCAGCGAAGTCGTAATGCAGTGCGCACTGATATGAACGTTATTTCAATATAGTTTCTGTCGATATTTGTACCGACACAAGTCGTCTCAAAATCGTTGGTGACAACCTACCCCTTACGAAGGAAGACAATGATCTGATGAACCATGAGTCGGTTTCAGAACAGGAATCTGTTTTGTTTTGACTGATCTTTTATGGACCTGCTTTTAAATTTTGGAAAAACGGTATACTTCAGTTAACGATATACTTCAGTTAACCCAACATTAAAGATCTATAAACGATCCATAAGTAACGAGCCGAAACAGTTATTCAACCTATATAACCACATCCAACGATATTGTAAGGCTTACAATTTATTACCTATAGTTATATTACAGTACGGAACCCTCTGCAAGAGTACGGAACCCTCCGTCCGCAAATGCAGGAGAACGAAACCCTAAGACCGCAAGTGCAAGAGAACGAAACCCTTGGTCGGCAAGTCTAATTCTACTAAGTAATTCATATAGTTTTTTGTTCATTTTGTAGAATATTTCCAAGAAAAAACTGTACACAATAAATCATTTGCAAAGGTGTCTTTTATTACTCCTTCTTGAATAAAAATTAAATTAGTAGAATAAATGTGTATTATCTTTGGCTGCATTAATGTATCGCTTCAGTTAGTATAATGTTCCATTGTTGACTCGGTGCAAGTACTCACCTTGTACTGAGAAGTGTGTACTCGGGGGGCAACAATACGAGCGTGGAGTCGTAACTTTGTCATATCGCGTTCAGTATTACATCAGTTACAAAGCAGCTGTGTTCCTGCCATTACACGCTTCCACACATCCATTATCTGTGATTTAATATTGTCATTATTCTTGTCTGATAGCTTTATAGCGGCGACGCTTCGATTCACAGAAACCCTAGCTTCACTCAACTCGCTGCTCGCTGCTCGCTGCTCGCTGCTCGCTGCTCGCATTAAACAATAGTAAGTGAAAGGTGGAACAGTGGGTGAGGGGACACTTCCTCAATTTAGATTTATTTATTTGTTCCCGTTCAGTCGTAATGCAATGCGAAGTGCACTGTAAGTGTGTGTGTGTGTTTGTGTGGTTGTGTTCGCAGGAGTTGGGCTCGTAAACATGTCAGTACAGAGACGTATCGCGCCCGGTTCCGCCCGCCCTTGCCGCCGCACCGCGCCGCTGCGAGTAGAACGCATAAAATAGTTCTGACTACAGTTTTCCTGCGGCTTCGCTCGCGCCTTTCAATCGATGTATATATTTTTTGCGTGTAACTGATCTATTAAAGTTATAAACGAGAGATTTAAGATCCCCTTGAGAATGTAGGTCAAATCTTTATGAAGCATTGACAGTTTTGGGCTTGGCAGTCTTGGCACCCCTTATAGCCTTTATGTTGACTAGGGTCACTATACGACTACGAATAATTCAAAGCTATACGATGATAAAAAACCGCATCCAAATCAGTTGAGTGGTTCTCGAGTTAAAACGGAACATACATACAGACAGAAAAAAAAATACTCTTGGCCTCAATACTAATAAGTTATTATATTATTAATAATTGCGCAATAATATTCAATGTACAGGCACGACGTTTTGTACTATATTGTTATAAGATAGTATAAATAGATATAGATAACTTTAAAACGATTTTGTTACAATTTTGTTCAGGCTGTATAAATAAACGCTACGTGACGCTATGACACCAAACCGCAAAGTGAGGGTTTTGTGGCGGCGGGCGGCGGGCGGCGGGCGGCGGGCGGCGGGCGGCGGCTGGTTCCATATCACGAAATCGTGGACTTAGGGATAAGTCAAGTTGAAGGACAAGAAATCGAACGAATTTTATGTGGCAAAACTGCTGTCGCCATTACAGATACCTCTTACTGATGTAATTTTTCTGAAATATGCATTACATTTGAGAAAAAATATTGAATTAATTTTGTATGGAAAAAATAATGTTTTTGTCAATTACTTGCGTGATTCATATTTATTTAAAATGAAACTTAAAATTAAACTACAGGTGATTGATAAAATTACGGCCAAAATTTTCTTTCTTTACTCTCAACTACGTAAATCTGCGTTCTGGAAACTACGCCTGTAAACACTGAATAATATTTTGTATAGAGAAAATTATGTTTTATCAATAACTTGCCTAATGTAACATTATACACCGTACTATACTACCAATTTTGTTAGTTTTTAATTATATTATTAGAACTTAAAGACACACATTTCCAAGAAATTGGGAAAAAAATTTCACTAGTCATCATTTGTTTGTCGGTAAAATGTCACTAAACTCCGGCCGTTCATTCGAGAGAATGGTGACGTTTGCAAATGTCAGGGGATAAAACCTTTTTTTTACTGTTTTGCATTTCAATATTTTATATTTATCATGATGATTTTAGGGTAGATTGTATATCTTTAAAAGGTCCCATTTGTTAATAAAAAGTATTTTTGTCGTATGTATTTTCCACTTCCTAGGACAAAACTTAATGAATCAGCTGACTCAATTTCTACGTAAAAGTTAAAAAAAAGCGCAAAAAGTATTATTTTTGGCGAAAAGTTGTCTATTAGCGATACTGTGTTCACTTGAAT
The DNA here is from genome assembly GCA_934047225.1 of Ypsolopha sequella. Classification (NCBI taxonomy): domain Eukaryota; kingdom Metazoa; phylum Arthropoda; class Insecta; order Lepidoptera; family Ypsolophidae; genus Ypsolopha; species Ypsolopha sequella. The sequence goes on along the minus strand of OW203988.1, from coordinate 510,058 downwards.
TTAAGAACCTTATATAAGAACCTAATATAACCTTATATAATATTATTATAGCTTATATATTTAATACTCAAACACGGATCGCATATTTATAACATTCGAGGACAAAGATAGAAGCCGAATGAAGTTATTTTTTTTATCAATAAAATGTGTCAAGTTATTTCTGTCAAATCAGCAATCATAATGCCTGTAGTATGAATCCTCGACTTTTTGAATCGACATTTCAGAAAAAGGTTTATAATATCTGCGGTGTAAGGCAGTGTTGTCGTATTATAAAACTGATATACCTTACCAAATAATAAGATCGTATATATATTCTATTCCAGGGTTTTTATTTATAAAAAAAGTTTAAATAATCATGATTTGGATTTATTTCGTCCCATTTGTTGTACCGTTGATATTTTTTTAACGTGCCTTTATTTATTTTTGTCGTGAAGAAGCTCTTGTTGACTTGTAGCATTTTTTCGAGATATCGCCACACTCCATCTGTCATCATTCTCTCGAATTAACGGCAGCAGTTTAGTCATAATAATAATAATAAAATTCTTTATAGCACAGAATAAAATTATTGTACAAAGGCGAGCTTAATACTAATCATTATTTTCTACCAACTTACCTTTGGCAATGAGGAATTTGTTGAGGGTAGTGCCATACTATTTAAAAGTCATCACTTGTTTGTCGGTAAAATGCATAACGCATTTGTTTTAGTAGCAGTTTCCAGGTAATCCCTTATCACTATTACTATCCCCACTACTTGCAGTAACCAGAATTTTTTAGGGTTCCCTAGTACCTAAAAGGTACAAAAAGAACCTGGTGAGACTCTGTTGTCCATCCGTCCGTATGCCACAGCCTCATAACCTTAGCACCGTTAAAGATAAAGACATGATATTTGACACAAAAATAGCATTAATTTGCCCACATATCACGGTGTAAAAAAATATGAAAAATTTGAAATTGTTTAAAATATTTCCAAAACACAAATGAGAAAAATAAAAAATATTATCCTAAAAATACAATATGGGTATCAAATTGTAGATATTAAAAACTTGATTGTAAAAATATATATACTTTTACTATATTTACTGGCAATGATTTCGAGAAATCTTTAAAAATCCACAAAAATATGTATGTCCCCCCTCTTATCTCCGAAGCTGGTGGACTGAAAATATAAATAAAATCATGGTTATATGTGTTTACGTAAAGATTAAAGGAAAAATAAAACGGTTGAGAAATTCAAGAAAAAAAATAACGAAATTAAATTTATCATCCACAATACGGACCCTAGGTACGCGAGTCTGACTCACACTTGGCCGGTTTTTTACATTTCTAGTCATTCATTAAGTACTCTGAGCTTTCATCATCAACATTACTTCCTTAACTAGTGAACTATCAATATGTATGTCTGCGTTTGTTTCTAATTTGGACATTTTCGTCTTTCTACAAAGTGTGGCGTTAAAAACAGTGATATTTTTTATAAAACCCTTCTTTATTATATTCCAAGTAAAGTTTCTTCGGAAGATCTCACTATAATTAAAAATTCTTGCTGTAATTACACTTCAAACCTATATAAAAGATGGCAAGATGCGAGTAGAAAAAAAAGTAGTTTAGGACCAAAAATATGTCGTGGTTAGAGTTTAAGATTTTTTCAAATTTTTATTTATTTGTATAGTTTCACAGGCTAAATCTAATAGAATATATAATTTAAAAAAAAAACAAGATGGCAATAGAAATAGTAAAATCTCGTGGCTGGTATGTCAATCGGTAGATTTCTCTACAGTATTCCATCGGGAGAGTATGGATATCATCCAAGATGGACATCAAGTTACATCTTAAAGACTGGAAGCGAGTGCGTTCTACATTGTAGATAAGTATTTGAAGATTTGTCAAATACCTAGGAAGAAAAAAAAAACGTTTGGGGTCACTTTCAGATTATGGCGATGAAGAATAGTTTTGTGCACTTATTTCTGAACTAAAAAAAAATGGAAACATTGTTTTTGCTAAAGTTATTGAGTGCCTTTCAGAAATCCCAGAAAAAGTGCAAGAAGTGAGTGATTTTTCATTTATAACAAATAATAAACGATCCCTGAGGACGAGACCCTGGCTCTTGTTACTGCATTAAATTTGTCAAAATGGCTGTATCTAACTTGGAGATCAATATTAAATGTGAAAGATATAGTGGCTTTCCCTTCCTATCAGAACTTACTGGTTCAGAAAAAAGAGTGTTATCCGGTAAAAGGAAGGCATGACTATTACAGAGTCAGGAGCCCAGATAGGCAATTTTAGACTTGACGACACAAAAGGCTTTAATTTTTTTATTGCAAATAGAATGTCATGTTACAGAATTAAAACAACACTTGGATATACTGCACATAATTTCAAATACAAAATGACCAAAGACCCCAAACTCAGCTAGGCTAGTAACTTGGGGTACTGGAATGTTTAGTTGTATATAGTTACATAATTTATTACAGTTTATACCTGAAATATAAAGTGAAATAAAATTTAAGCAATTAGACTTAGATAATTTTAAAAATATTACTTACACAGAAACAGAAAAAATAAAAAATAAAAATTATAAAATTAAGGATAATGACCAGCCGATGGACTAGCCATGTTTTTGATTGCTGACTACCATTTGTAAAAAAGGATTTGTTAAGTAGGATAAAATGGTAATTAAGAGTACTATATTGTCATAAGCAATGCACGGGTCTTTCTAACAGTGTTATAGAAAGTGTATATCTAAATAGTTTAAAAAACTTGAACCATACAGATATTAAATTTAGATACATACACAGGTAAACATTTATTTAAGTTATAACTGATATATTGAAAACTTGTCGACAGTGAATGGATCCAGAATTGTTTAGTGTCCTCTTAGTCAATAGTTTTTACCCAGTTTGCTACCTTGTATTTAGCTTCAGGAACAGAACATGCCTTAATGTCACAATGCCTGAGTATGTTACTATAAAGCAGAGAACTATGTAATAAATGTGCCAAACCTGGTAGCAAAACCTGTGTTAACTTCAGGAGGCTGAATTCTAAATACCCGTTTCTTTAAATCGCTGTCCTCTGCTGAACTGATAATGTTTCGATGGGTATTTATACAGATTTTATAAACAAATATTTGTCGTACGGTAAGTATCTGCGCGTTGGTGAACAAATCTTTCGTCGGAAAACGATAAGGTTTTTTCATCATAACCTTCAAGGCAGAACGTTGTGTTCTTTTGACAGTGGTCATGGATGTCTTGCAGACACTAAACCAAACCGAAATGCTGTATGATAAAAGAGATTGGCAAAGAGCAGTGTACACCAATTTAAAAATGTGGATGCTTGCTGAATTTTGCAACTTTTTCATTATGCTAATATATTTTGCGAATCCTTTTAGAAAGTTGCAAAATGTGCTCCCTAAAATTAAGCTTTTCATCCACCACCACTCCAAGATACTTGACTGGTTGTTTGTTGAATTATGGCACAGTCACACGGATGACTATAATTCAAGTTATTGCAACGATGTATTTTGATTCCGTCATGTAAGTGAGGCTCGCAGGGAGCTGTTTTATGAAAGCAGTCGTACTTTGTTTTTTGCTACTCAGAGTAAGTAAATTATTTTGAAACCACTGGAGTACAGAAGCCATTCCTACCTTAAAATATTTTGCCAGTTATTACCGTGAAACAGAATCACAATTTCGTCAGCATAACAAATGGTAACAAATGGTAATTAGCTCCTCTAATTTGAAGGTCATGAATATTCATTCATATATGTGATGAATAAGGTGGGGCCCAATATACTTCCCTGGGGGACGCCATATTTCACTGTTTGGGCTTTCACTCTTATAAGGCCCCAATTTAACGAGCAGTTTTCTATGAGAAATATAGCTACGGAACCACGAAAATACAGAGCTTCTGATACCTAAAAGTTCTAATTTACCCAGAAGTATTGGGGTGGAAACCATGGCTTTTGCCAGGTCCAAGAAAGAAAGAAAGACCCTTATCCAGGTACGATGATATTAAGCTTGTTAGCAGAACCACAGCATCCTCAGTGGATCTGTGCTGCCTGAACCCAAATTGCCTATCAAAAGAAGCCCAAATTTTTCCAGAAAATTGACCAGTCGTTTGTTAACTAACTTCTCTAATACTGTTGAAAGAACACTCAATAATGATATTGGCCTTTAATTGCTGGGAGAGTTTTTCGAATCATCCTTGTAAATAGTTGTGACAGCTGCTACTTTCTAACTTTCGGGTAAACAATCAGTGCTGAAACTAAGGTTGAAAATGGATGCCAGGGGTTCAGCTATAAGATTTCATATATGTTTTATAAGTTGGTTATTTATATCGTCGAGAACTAGTGCACGATTGTTTTTTAGACTACAAATTGTTAGGCTGGTAAGTTCCAAGAAAAATGAGTCTCTAGGGCCGTTCGTTACATTGACCCCAGCAGGTAGTTGTTCCTCAGAAATACCCATTTTTGTGAGGATTTGATCTGCTAAATTACCACCTACACATAAAAAAGCTGTTACAGTGATCCAGAGATTCTTTTTGATTAATGTTGATTGAGATTAGTTCCGAGGCTTGGGCTTTTACTGTTTTTAAGCTACACACGTTTTTGATAGCGTCCCAGAGTGATTTTAAATTAGAGCTATTTCTTTCCAGTTCGTTTCTTTCGTATTCAAATTTGAGCTTTCGAAGTAATTCATGAAAATAATTTATTAAACTCATTAACAAATGGGGGTGTGATGGTGCGTCATCCCAGACCCCACTTAAAAAAGCCCACTACTAGTGATATCATAACAGAATCATCAGTGTTTATGGTCAGCTTTGTACCACTTCTACCAAAGCTTTCCAAAATGCAGAAGAAACAGATGTTTGTTGAAACTGAAGATATTCTCATGGACGACAAATCGTCTAATGAATTTGAAGAAACTGAAGAAGAAGAAGTATATTTAATGCTGATATTGCAAAAATAAACCACCTCCAGATCCAATTAGCATAAATACCTTAGATTTTGTTGATTTTTCACTCTGTAGTGTCCCATTATTATGTAATTAAATCCTAACATACTTTTAAGTTATATCTTATTATTAGTAACAATTTATAGATCTGTAACTTGAAATTATTCCTGGAATGCTTAAACAATAAAATAAGATTTTAAATAATCTGGATCAATTGTTTGAATTAGACTATTCTATAATATATTGTTTGTATTATGTTACATTAGTTTGTATTATGTACGTAAGAAAATAAAAATGTTTCCTCTAATTAATTATAAACCACTAAAATAATAATAAAATTATATAATATATACGTTATTACATATTTATATTATTCCTTCCTAATATGGTATACGTACATAGGTTGAAATTTGTATGTTCCAAAATCTTGTTTCATATTTTATAATGCGCAAAGAACTCTATGTCAAATAATAAAATTTGTCGACGTGATTACTAATAAAGGTCGTCACAAATCAAGCTCGTCTTAGTTTGAGGACCGCCATATCACCGTAAGCTTTCAGTGTACCCGCATTTTTTTTTTTATCTGTAACAATTTTGTTTTTTGTTTGTAGGTAGTAAAAGGCTTATTAAGTTTTGCATTTGTGGTATGGACATGGACAGTAACATCACATACCAATACATGCATGCTGCTATGGACATGGACTTAACATCACATATCAATACACATGCATGCTGGCTTATTAATGAAATACTTACTCTCATTTATTTACATTTAAATATTATTAAAATCAGTTTACATTTTAATTAAGTTTCCATCAGTAATGCTGTACTTGGGTACATACCTACCTACAATATTTTTGTGAAGATATTAATTTCTGAAACTTTATAATTTATTTTTATATATATCTTTAGGAATTGTGGTAAAAATGTTGTATTTTGTCACTTATTTATAGTTTGTTGCCGTTTGAATAAAGCTATTTTATATTATATCTATCTTATTTCGTCATTTTTAACGAAATTAAAATTAATATAAGAAAGTTTATTACTAATTGTTTCATGCCCACATTTGAATAAAACATAATATCTAATAAACGAGTATAATAAAATTTTAAAGACGCTTAAAATTACTGCAAATGGTGGGGATAGTAATTAGTAGTTAGTAAGTGACAATTAGTAACAACAATATCATTCACAGGGACAATGACTTGTTTGTTCGTAAAATGCGTGAGGCATTTGTTTTGATAGCAATATCCTGGTTATCCCTTAGCACTTAGTATTTTTTGGGAAACGAGTCTTTGAGGTCTAATAATATGTAGTTTAGTACGGTGTACAATTTTAAATTAAGCAAGTAGTTGACAACAACATAATCTTATCTATAAAAAACATTATTAAATATTTTCAAGTACTTGTAGTTTCCAAAGCGCAGATTTTCGCAATAAAGTGTAAAGAAAGAAAATGTTCCTTTAAATGTAGTAAGTTTCATTTTAAATAAATATGAATCACGCAAGTAATTGCCAAAAACATTATTTTCTCCATACAAAAAATATTTCAATATTTTTTTCTCTGAAACTAATGCATATTTCAGAAAAATTACATCAGTAAGAGGTATCTGTAATGGCGACAGCAGTTTACCACATAAAATTCGTTCGATTTCTTGTCCTTCAACTTGACTTATCCCTAAGTCCACGATTTCGTGATATATCACGAAATCGTGGACTTAGTGAACTGATGTTCACCACAAATTTCAGGCCGAAAAAAAAAAAAGCTTTTTGTGTAGCGTTTCTTATTTGCCAAATTTCGCAATTTTATAAATAAAACAAAGAATATCGATTTTCTCGAAAATGGTGGATTTGCGACCCCCAAGTGATAGGGGTCAAATCACTCTAAATTAATCATAGTTTCTTCCCCAGAGAGGAATAAGATATGGAACCAGCCGCCGCCCGCCGCCCGCCGCCCGCCGCCACAAAACCCTCACTTTGCGGTTTGGTGTCATAGCGTCACGTAGCGTTTATTTATACAGCCTGAACAAAATTGTAACAAAATCGTTTTAAAGTTATCTATATCTATTTATACTATCTTATAACAATATAGTACAAAACGTCGTGCCTGTACATTGAATATTATTGCGCAATTATTAATAATATAATAACTTATTAGTATTGAGGCCAAGAGTATTTTTTTTCTGTCTATCTGTATGTTCCGTTTTAACTCGAGAACCACTCAACTGATTTGGATGCGGTTTTTTATCATCGTATAGCTTCGAATTATTCGTTGTCGTATAGTGACCCTAGTCAACATAAAGGCTATAAGGGGTGCCAAGACTGCCAAGCCCAAAACTGTCAATGCTTCATCAAGTCCTACATTCTCAAGGGGATCTTAAATCTCTCGTTTACAACTTTAATATCAGTATTTATCTTACACGCAAAGAAAGTATACATTAATTGAAATGCACTACCACGCGAGCGAAGCCGCAGGAAAACTCTAGTCAGAACTATTTTATGCGTTCAACAAATTTTAATATCGACTATATTGAAATAATAATTTTAATTTTATCATCATTAATTATTTTATAGTATCGAATGTTTCAATTGATTTGAATTTGCACCTACCTATGTACTTATTTATTAATACAGAGTTACTGCAGCTAAATAAATACCAATCGTGACATTTATAAGGTGCCTCATACTAAAATGAACACAGCGATACACCGGGGCGCTTTTGTTACCTAATTCACTTCTATCAGTTGTATTATATTGTAAGTATGATGTAGGTAGCGCCCTTTCAAATAAGATATATGAATACAAAACAATTCAGTTGTAAATATTACTTATCGCTTACATTTTGTTTGACTCCTGTAAAATATAATGAAGTTCACGTAAAAACAACATAACAATGAAAACAAATTCGTGTTTGAGAGCGACACGTGGCGAGCGCGATCCGCATACCTGCTCGTATCAGACTATCACCGCATTTCTTAAAATAAGTGGATCACCAAATGGGCTCAATTGTTCTCGAGAGATTAAGAACGTCGTTCGGTGAAACAAAAGTGGCATTCCGGAGCGGATTTATTGAGCTTTATTTGTAGACGAACGATCTCGTAGAGCGGCGACTTACTCCCGGATTAAAACAAAGGTACAGTTGTCGTTCGTTGGCGCTATTTATAGCGAGACGGCCGCATCGCGCCGCTAATGTGTAGCTGCTGCCCTGCACTCGTAAATCAGAGCCAGCGCTGCGCCCGCGCCGCCGCCGCGCCGCCGCCGCCTCGCCGCGCCGCGCCGCCCGCCCTGATCCGATCTTACCAGATACACGCGCGCATCCGATAAATCTTCATAACAACGACATGATATGCTAATTATTGCATGCAATAACTCAAACGCTATCTAAATATTGCACCTTTCATGTCCGCTGTTGACGTCACAGGATGCTAAACAACATGACAGTGCGACAAAAAATCCTTAATTCCATGCATCGCGACGATATGGCTACGTCACCGACCGAGCCCAGTGGTGTGACAGAGAGCGGCGCGCGTGGCGTGCGCGGTATGCTGCCGATATTCACTCGGTGATGGCAAATCCATCGCGGCATCGCATTATAGCGGCGGCGAGTCCTGCCGCGACAAAAAGTACCGACTGTCGGTCTGTCGCGCAGCTGCAGCGTCATGGTTCATGCATGAGGTCGGTCCCTACTCTGCGGAAGACCTGACGAGCAATGCGGCATCATTCACTTTGAATATTAACCTTCAAATTGTGTTTGCAGTTTCCAAGAACAAAACAATCTCTATTTATTTTATATCATCAACGTCCTGACCTGACATGCTTATTACAAAATTATTTAGTGCTATTTGCTGATGATACGTCACTTATTTTTGATGTGAAAGGACAATCAGATACTTAAGTAATGAAACTAGACCATTGTAGGTCGCAACACAACCCAAGTTCTGAACTGATCTCTGATTCACAGCTGTTAATTATGTACTCTCTGCTGAAATAACTTCAAGTGTCGTATGCACGCTGTGAATATATTTGGTACTCAAAATTGCAACTGGGTATTTAGATGGTTAAAAGGCAAAATCGATACAAGAAGACTGATTAAATCAATAGTTACGCAAATTACTCTTATTTGTTATTAGCTCCAATGTAAACCTGACATTTCAGATCAAAGATTATCTCCGCAAATATAACATGAGATAAGAGCATAATCTTTAATATTTTAAAGAGGTTCTCTTTTTTAAAACAAAGAAACAAATTCACAGATTTATTGTCAATCAAATAAGCAAACAGAACTTTAATCATTATTTGAATAAAATTTCCAAAATCCGTTTCATGTAATACCATATTTTAGGGTTCCCTAGTACCTAAAAGGTACAAAAGACGTATGGTGAGACTCCGTTGTCTGTCCGTCCGTATGTCATAGCCTCAGAACTTTAACACCGTTAAATGTAAAGAATTGAAATTTGTCAGAGAAATTGTTTTAATCTGCCTACATAACAAAGTGTAAAAAAAATTTGCAAGGTTTGAAATTGTTAAAAATATTTCCAAAACGAAAGAGACAAAAAGTAAAAATATTACCCTAAAAATACAATATGGCTATAAAGTTGTAGATATTCAAAAGCTTTGCCGAAATATATACTTTTACTATATTTATTGGCACTGGTTTCGAGAAATCTTATAAAAACCACAAAAACATGTATTTATCCCCCCTTATCTCCGAAACTGGTAGACCGAAAAATATGAAAAACATGTCGATTATAGATCATTATGTTACTCCTCGATCTGTTACTCCTCGTTTTGGAAAAGGTTTTAGTATATTCTCTTCGGCCCGATACTATGCTCTGGATTAAATATTCTGCCCTCACTGTAAATACAACTTTTACTCCCTTGTGGCTATTTGGTAATTTTGAATATTATTTCAATACTTGCACCCTGGAAGTAACCACTAACATTGGATATTTAATTCATGTCATGAAAATATTTCGCTGAAGTAAGTAGTTGTGGTATCAAAAGCTTACCGGCAGTCAACAGATCCTAGGATCAACCTCGTCATACCTTGTAATACCAATGAAGTGTCTTCTCCCAACATTGAACGCGTAATTCCCATGGCCTAATCCCTAAAAGTTTTTTTTTTTTTTTTCAGAAAATATATGCCATTTTATACCAAATTTTTCATTATTATGGTATATAATTTGATAACTATTTTCTCATGATTCTTTAATGAATTTTCGAATATGATGTCGGGAAATTTTAGGCATGACACTGATTGCGGACCTTTGCTTGCTTATAGAAAAGTGGTGTCTGTCTTCTCATCTATCATCCATCTGTCAAACAAAAACAATAGCTTTGACAGTAATATTTTTTATCTTGATAGCAAATGACACATTTATTAACAGCCTTTTCTAAAGTGACGTCACACGAAGTCAAATGAAAGTTGCAGCTTTTTCATAAAAGTATTTGTCATCATGAGGTTTTTTAGACCACAAGTTCTAAAATACGGCTGAATAAAGCTAAATCTTGAACTGGTTTTCGAATTAACACACCTTAACGTAATTTAATCTAAGCGAACTGTTTTGAGCCCCCCCGAGGCACACTGAGGTGTGTTATAAGTTTAATATGTTTCTTTGTCTGTAGCATTGTAGCTCCCAAACAGATGAACTGCAATGTCTTGATCGAGAATGTTTTTAGCTACTATAATAACTATTGCCCACGGCTTCGCCTGTGTTTGTTTAGCATTTGCGTAGTTTATTTTTATTTTGTTATTTTGTTTGAAAGGTGACTTGATCAAAAGTGTTCTTAGCTACTGGTTTTTGTTCGCGGCTTCGCCCACGTTTGTATAGTTTTTGTGTAGTTCTATCAAAACCATTACAATAGTGAAAGGAACCGCCTGTCCTCAGGGCAGCACAAACTATAGCCTGTAGCACTCAGGGATAATGTAACTTCCTATAAGTGAAAGAATTTTCAGAATCGAATGTGTAGTTCTAGAGATTATCTCCTACATCCAACTTCACTCACAACCATCTCCTTTCTATTATTCAAGTATTTCGGGGGTTTTATATTATGGAAAAAGTTGTCGAAGCATGTACCACTACGTATCCGCGTTGGTTGATTTAAAGATATATTTAAGTTGTAGCCGTGTATTAGCTGTTGAGATACCTTGTTTCGCTCTGTTTTCTATATTGAAGTCACCACACAAAATTATTTTTTTATTGTTACTGAGGCCATATTTATTTAAAACGCCTTTAAATAATTTTAGAATGTCGTTTGTGTATTTAGCTTTTCTGTATATGCATACTACAATGATTTTGTGCTCTATAAGTTCTATTGCTGAACATACGATAACAATTTGCAGGTTAAATTTGGAGACGTCTAACTCTTTATACTTATGACCATTCCTAACTGGTATACTGGACCCACTGCATCTTTTGTCTCTTGCAGAGGATGACCCTAGCAAGTGGAATGGATAATGTGTTTTCGTCACCAAGAATCATTCATGTTATGTTATGTTATACCAATGACATCAGTGCGCTTTCCATCATTAAGTAATAGTACTCTTATAAGGGTACGGCAAAGAGGCCGATTTTGAAATTAAGCCAACTATATTTTGATGAAAGACATTAATAATGTTTATACAAGAAAAAAATCGTTTTTTCCACATGAGTGAAGAGTCATGCTTTTTTATTTAGCATTAACACCAGGGGCGAGGTTATTGGTCTTTGGTGTCGTGTTAAGCGATTTTAAAGGAGGATTTGATTTTCGAATCTCCTCAGGAGCTGAAGTGGTCGCAGTTAAAGGAGGATTTGATTTTTGAATCTCCTCAGCAGCTGAAGTGGTCTCAGTAAAAAGGAGGATTTGATTTTTGAATCTCCTCAGGAGCTGAAGTGGTCGCAGTAAAAGGAGGATTTGATTTTCGAATCTCCTCAGGAGCTGAAGTGGTCTTAATAAAAAGGAGGATTTGATTTTTGAATCTCCCCAGGAGCTGAAGTAGTCTCAGTAAAAAGGAGGATTTGATTTTTGAATCTCCTCAGGAGCTGAAGTGGTCGCAGTAAAAGGAGGATTTGATTTTTGAATCTCCTCAGCAGCTGAAGTGGTCTCAATAAAAAGGAGGATTTGATTTTTGAATCTCCTCAGGAGCTGAAGTGGTCGCAGTAAAAGGAGGATTTGATTTTCGAATCTCCTCAGGAGCTGAAGTGGTCTTAATAAAAAGGAGGATTTGATTTTTGAATCTCCTCAGGAGCTGAAGTGGTCTCAGTAAAAAGGAGGATTTGATTTTTGAATCTCCTCAGGAGCTGAAGTGGTCGCAGTAAAAGGAGGATTTGATTTTTGAATCTCCTCAGCAGCTGAAGTGGTCTCAGTAAAAAGGAGGATTTGATTTTTGAATCTCCTCAGGAGCTGAAGTGGTCGCAGTAAAAGGAGGATTTGATTTTCAAATCTCCTCAGGAGCTGAAGTGGTCTTAATAAAAAGGAGGATTTGATTTTTGAATCTCCTCAGGAGCTGAAGTGGTCGCAGTAAAAGGAGGATTTGATTTTTGAATCTCCTCAGGAGCTGAAGTGGTCTTAATAAAAAGGAGGATTTGATTTTTGAATCTCCTCAGGAGCTGAAGTGGTCTCAGTAAAAAGGAGGATTTGATTTTTGAATCTCCTCAGGAGCTGAAGTGGTCGCAGTAAAAGGAGGATTTGATTTTTGAATCTCCTCAGGAGCTGAAGTGGTCGCAGTAAAAGGAGGATTTGATTTTTGAATCTCCTCAGGAGCTGAAGTGGTCGCAGTAAAAGGAGGATTTGATTTTTGAATCTCCTCAGCAGCTGAAGTGGTCGCAGTAAAAGGAGGATTTGATTTTTGAATCTCCTCAGGAGCTGAAGTGGTCGCAGTAAAAGGAGGATTTGATTTTCGAATCTCCTCAGGAGCTGAAGTGGTCTCAGTAAAAAGGAGGATTTGATTTTTGAATCTCCTCAGCAGCTGAAGTGGTCTCAGTAAAAGGAGGATTTGATTTTCGAATCTCCTCAGGAGCTGAAGTGGTCTCAGTAAAAGGAGGATTTGATTTTCGAATCTCCTCAGGAGCTGAAGTGGTCGCAGTAAAAGGAGGATTTGGTTTTTGAATCTCCTCAGTAGCTGAAGTGGTCTCAGTAAAAGGAGGATTTGGTTTTTGAATCTCCTCAGGAGCTGAAGTGGTCCCTGTAAAAGGAGGATTTGATTTTTGAATCTCCGCAGGAGCTGAAGTGGTCCCTGTAAAAGGAGGATTTGGTTTTTGAATCTCCTCAGGAGCTGAAGTGGTCCCTGTAAAAGGAGGATTTGGTTTTTGAATCTCCTCAGGAGCTGAAGTGGTCGCAGTAAAAGGAGGATTTGGTTTTTGAGTCTCCTCAGTAGCTGAAGTGGTCCCTGTAAAAGGAGGATTTCATTTTTGAATCTCCTCAGGAGCTAAAGTGGTCTCAGTAAAAGGAGGATTTGGTTTTTGAATCTCCTCAGGAGCTGAAGTGGTCCCTATAAAAGGAGGATTTGGTTTTTTAATCTCCTCAGGAGCTGAAGTGGTCCCTGTAAAAGGAGGATTTGGTTTTTTAATCTCCTCAGGAGCTGAAGTGGTCCCTGTAAAAGGAGGATTTGGTTTTTGAATCTCCTCAGGAGCTGAAGTGGTCCCTGTAAAAGGAGGATTTGGTTTTTGAATCTCCTCAGGAGCTGAAGTGGTCGCAGTAAAAGGAGGATTTGGTTTTTGAATCTCCTCAGGAGCTGAAGTGGTCCCTGTAAAAGGAGGATTTGATTTTTGAATCTCCTCAGGAGCTGAAGTGGTCGCTGTAAAAGTCGAATCCGGGGTACAGATTTCTGGATTTATGTTGGAGCATTGGGTAATGTGTTTTTTAAAAGAATATTATGTACCTAATTGTTCCCTTTTTTATCTTGTTATTCCCATGGCTTAATTTTTAAAATATTTTTTTAATATTTTTCAGAGAATTTACGTCATTTTTAGACAAAGTTTTCATTTTTTTTGGTATATAAACTAACCATAATTTTTTATGATATTTTAAAGAATTGTCCGATATGACGTCACATGAGAATTTTAGACATTACACTGATTGTGATGTGTGATAAAAAAAGTGGTCTGTCTTGTGTCTGTCTACTCATCTGTCATCCAGCTGTCAAATTAGTTGGAAGCAAATTATTATAAATTTATCTTGATAGCAAAGGACACATTTCTAAACAGCCATTTCTCAAGTGACGTCACACGAAGGCAAATGGAAGTTGCAGCTTTTTCGTAAAAATATCCATCATCATGAGGTTTTTTAGACCACAAGTTCTAAAATACGGCTTATTAAACCTAAATCTCGAAACGGTTTTTGAATTAGCACACCTTAATATAATTTAATCTAAGTGAATAGTCTTGTTGTTTGCTATAAGATAAGTGAATAGTCTTGTTGTTTGCTATAAGATAAGTGAATAGTCTTGTTGTTTGCTATAAGATAAGTGAATAGTCTTGTTGTTTGCTATAAGATAAGTGAATAGTCTTGTTGTTTGCTATAAGATAAGTGAATAGTCTTGTTGTTTGCTATAAGATAAGTGAATAGTCTTGTTGTTTGCTATAAGATAAGTGAATAGTCTTGTTGTTTGCTATAAGATAAGTGAATAGTCTTGTTGTTTGCTATAAGATAAGTGAATAGTCTTGTTGTTTGCTATAAGATAAGAGTCGACTAGAAGTACCCTGTAGATGTATGAAATACAAGCAAGGTGAGCTAATTTGTATGTAATTAATTTTTGTATGTAACTTATACTGTAACTTATAATCAATAACTTTTTTTCGCGTTGAGTTAGAAGCCTGATGTTTATACAGCACCATGGGCCCATAGACTTCTGTAGGAGGTACCTATTGCAGTTTCAACTTGATATCCCAACAAACGGGGCCCGAGTAAAAGGGTCTTGACAGATGGACAGACGGATACTGAGGGTATTATTGCCATGAACCTAGAAAAAGTGTAATACAAGCAAGCCACTAACCACAAAATGGTCTTTGGACCATTCTAAGTAGATGTAGTCCGGGAGACATGAAGAAACATTTTGGTGGAGGGGGGTATAGGGGCCCGAAAAGGGGGTCCGCCCACCGTTACTCAACTTAACTTTATCCTAAAAATTAAATGTTTTGGTTTACTACTTCACTCTCATAAATTTAATTACTGTACCAAATAAACGGAAATGTTTTTGTGTAAAGCGCGATCATGTAGGACGTAGGTACTTTTCGATATAAAGACAATGAACATTTTTGTGATTGGTAAAACTAACTGCTATCACAGACATGCCGACACACATTAGAGCAAAATCAGCAAATAACCCCACAGTAGAGCGGCGGGCAGCGGGCGGGGTGGGCAGCGAGCAGCGGGCTCACTTCAAACGCATTGCGAACATCGCTCACTTCAAAAAACTCCAAAATGATTCGGAGAAGTATGCTATGTCGTCGGGAGCGGGACGTGTGTCGGCTTCGAGCCACGGTTTTTGTGAGCCGTGGCATTCGCGGGGCCTGCGGGGCGGTGAGGGGCGGCGCAGTATATCGGTGCACTATTTATGTTAATTCTTTTGGTCTATTTACGCTATTATTGCTATTAGATGCGCATTCCGCGGTAACGATGACCGCCGCCCCCCCCCCCCCCCGCGTTGTCCGCTCCTCACCCCGCACATTCCTCCGCTACGCGAGTTGTTTTAGAAGACGAAGGAATTCTGTCCACAGCCGATAGACCACATATCACAGACATTAAACAACAGTCGCGAGGAATTCTCAACAACGGCACCGTTTAGAGATGGAACCAGCCGACTTCTCTAAAGCGAACCAACGTCGTCGGCACGTTAATTATAACTTACAACTGATAAATAACTCATAAATGAAGATGCTTTCCGTTTGTAAACTACATAAATAAATCTTCTCTTATTGCACATACGACGTTAGCTGGTAAGGATTTGACGCGGATTGTCCAATTCGCAAAATGTTTTGTACAGCACCACGTACAATAAAAACCTATTGTATTATTTATATTCATTGTATCACTTACTTGTGAAGAATCAATATACATATATATATAAAACTCATGAGCAGATGTACTCGTAGTATATATATATATGTAGATAGAAAAACTTAAAATATATATAATTTAGAATAAACAACAACGTTTAGAAGAGATTCCCATATTAGTGAACGTGTCGTCGGAACGGTGCGAGTAACGTTTAGTTAACCTTGTCTGAACTCTCACCCGCGGCACGTATCGGCTTAGCGACAACTGGGAGTTAATCCTGCGAACGAGTGTGTAGATGTGCGGCGCGGGCGGCGGGCACCACGGCCGGCGCGGCAACGCACGCGCAGATGTCGCGATGATCCCGCGCTAAGCCGCGACGACATCTCCGTGTCAGCGTGCCCCATCGCGGCTCCACACTGCTAGTGCCTGATTACCAGAGATTATCGCGCTCTCTACCGGCGCTGCTTGTTGACTCTATCACTCAATGGTACGTGACGCATATTACTACAGCGGAACTCACCAACAAATGACGACTTCTCCTAAAAATAAATCGATTTAACGATCCCATACCCAAATTTGTTTCAAATTGTAATTAATCGAATACTTATACCAAGGCATTTCAAAGAGAAATAGGGCAGAGCGAGCTTAACTAACATCAAATGCAGTCAAAGGCAAGTAAAATAATTAAAAGACAAACAAAAGCTTTTGATGTAGTAGGACATTAATAATAATTTTGATGTACTAGAAGGGATGTAACGGAGGTCAGTTAACGGAGGCGGAGGCGGAGGCGGAGGTCTAAAACTCAACCTCCGCGGAGGCGGAGGTTAACGGAGGCGGAGGCGGAATTGAAAAAAAAATACGACAATTTACGATGCTGTATTGGTGTTTTTGACTTTGTTGTATCATCCGATTTTTCGTTCTTCCTCTAGTTTACAGCACTCGGTATATTTACCTGCATGCATACTTTCCAGGTGTCTTTTTAACGAGGACGTAGTTCGACCCTTTCTCGAGTATTTTTTATGACACGTTTTGCATTGCGCGTAAACCTCGTCTAATTCTTTAAAATAATTCCAGATAGCATTTATTTTTGGCTTCATTATTTCACAATTACTTGCTTCAATCAATCGCGATGTTTTTGTTTAACTCGGCAGTGGTAAGGAGCGAGCGGGCCAGAGAGAGAACCCACCCCCATCCTACACTCCTCTTTCTCCTGTCTTCCCTGCGCGAGTTCAAGTTCAAACCTGCTAATGCATCGTGCGTGCGCGCGTTATTTTCACATCACAGACAAAACTACGCTAAACCTCCGTTTTGAAAGTTGCGGAGGCGGATGCGGAGGCGGAGTTACGAATTTATGCGGAAGTTCCGTACTTGCGGATGCGGAGGCGGAGCTCCGTTACATCCCTGATAGAACATTAAGTAATAATTTCGCCAAGTGCGAGTCGGACTCGCGCGCAGAGTTCCGTACCACTACACAATACGGGTAAGGAATCGTAAAACAATGGTAAATAACAATAATATAGATGTCATAGTAACATCAAGGTGACAAACACAAACCGCTAAAATGGTAACGGCAGAGAAACGATTCGGCTTTTTGTTGAAGTGCTACTAGGGCTAACACCACCACACTTGCACATGCAGCAGGAGGCGTTAGTGGCAGCCCTTCGGGTGAAGTATTAGTAGGGCTAACACCACCACACTTACACATACTACCTCAAGTCAGGATCGGTACTCGGACTGAACCGGTTGTTTTTGTTAACTCGCACGCGCATTTAATCGTTCGGTGCAGTTTTATAAAACACAATCGACTTTTATACTCATAGACATAAGATTCATTTTCGTATATCAGTATTCTCGAAGCACGAATTTTAGCTTCTAAAATGAGTTGTAGTAAATGTGATGATGTGATGTCTGATGGCGTGACCTGTGGTGGATGTGGTAACTGCCTACATTTTCCATGCGCTGGAATGGCCGAAACCACTTATCGTCGTATGGCGAAGGAAAAGAAAAGCTTGTGGCGCTGTCCCACCTGCCGAACCAAGGATCCCCCATCTGTGTCACTGAGTGAAGTTTTGGAAGAGATTCGAGCCCTAAGAATGGATTTCAACTCCATTAAGTCTGATGTGAGCTGCACATCTGAAGGAGTTCGAGAAATAAACAAGAAACTCGGCGACTTGGAAGGCCGCTTCAATGGAATGGACGACCGCCTTAAAGTTGTAGAACAAAAAGTGCAAGTACTCTCCCAAGTACAATCAGATTTAGAGAATGCAAAGTCAACCATTTCATCATTGCTCGAAACAAATAACGAGCGCGACCAATATTCTAGGCTCAACAATATTGAGATTTCGGGGGTACCCTACAAAAATGGCGAAAATCTGTATTCGATTTTAAACGAGATTTGTATAAAGATTGGCATTAAAATCCAAGATACAGACGTGGATACAATTCACCGTGTACGTCGTTTCATCGTCACCGGTAGTAAGACACCAGGTTCTACCTCAACCAGCGAACCCAACCGCCCGCCGGCCATTATCGTGCGCCTTACACAACGTCGGCGTAAAGACGAGATTCTCGCGGCAGCGCGCGCCCGGCGCGAAATAACTACAAGCGACGCCGGACTAGACGGACCGGCCACCTTTGTTTACATCCAGGAACATCTCACGCCTTCGAATAAACAACTACTTCGTCGTGCTCGCCAATTAAAAATTGACCTTAATTATACTTTCCTGTGGGTCAGAGATGGTAAGATACTCATGCGTAAAAATGAAAGGTCGAAAATTTTTCGTATTTCGAACGAGATGGACTTGGATAAAATTAAGTAATCGGTTTTTGTATAGTTGTATTGTATTCTTAGCAAATACTATAATAATAATAATAGTTTGGCATATATTTAAAGGTACTTTTCTTCCATCTTCACTTATTATTTATTACCTCAATAATAATAACATGATATCGAGGGTTATTTTGTTTACTTTACATATTTTAATAATGTTTGTAATATTATGTTTCACATTGTGTAACCTTCAAGTGTTTCTGTTGTATGTGAATGTAAAATGTATCTGCTCTGAGTTATACTTATATTTTTCATTTTCCTTGGGTCAATTTTTAATTACTGCTCACCGGTGTGTATATATGTACATTTCCTTTCATATTTTTATACTTATTAAAAGGCGCGGTTAGTATTGGTGAACTAAATATATACTATCAGAACGTGAGGGGGCTGCGTACTAAATCACATGGATTTTTGAGCAGTGTACTAATGTCCAGTTACGATATAATTACTATAACGGAAAGCTGGCTCACAGAAGATTTCAACGACGCTGAGTATTTTGACTCGCGCTTCAATATTTTCCGTTTAGACCGGGATCTGGTAGCTACAGGTCAGACGCTCGGAGGCGGGGTGGCGCTGGCGGTGCGGCGTGGGCTGCGTGCTCGGCGGCGGGATGAGTGGAGATCCGCGGCCTCACATGAGGAGCTTTGGTTAAGTATCGACGTCTCGGGCCGTTCGTCATACACTGTTACCGGTCACTCAACGACCCAGCTTCATATTGCTTGCGCGTATTTCCCACACAATAACAATAATAATAAAGATTATAACCATCTAAACAGCTTACAAATTTTCTTTAAAAACGTGGGGCGTCTAATGGAACAATATCCTGATGATAAGTTTTTGTTGCTAGGTGATTTTAATATTACTAATGCAATCTGGGTCTTAGAGAATGGTTCTGTCTCTTTAGCAATGACTGCCACAGACGATCCGAAGGTGACATGTCTTTCTGAATTTTTAGCTTATACATCCCTTTGCCAATATAATCATTGCCATAACATAAACAACCGAATTCTTGATCTAATTTTGTCAAATATAGACTGAGCACGCGATTTGACGGCAATGCTTTGTATCACCATAGGTTTTAAAAATAGCGGGAAGTGAAGAGAAATAATTACGAAGATGAAAGATCTGACCTTGGGAAGGAGCTGCATGCACCACAAACCACGCTTCGCCTGAGCCACCAAGTCTCTGGTGTTCTCCAAGATGGTTTTCTTCTTCCTCTTCGTGCCTGGTTGCGCTCTTCTCGGCTAATCTTCTTCGTAATAGTAATAGATGAAAATGAGGCGCACAGCGGGTGCGATCTCAAAATGGCGGGCGGTAGGGTCGAGGTAGGACCTAGTCGAATGACAATCAGCGTATACCTCCGGCGTGAAAGGCTTCTGATTGACGACTGATTGATTTGCGTCCAAAACTAAGCGGGTGGAGATGCAGCGAAAATGACAGTTGAAAATATTAATTCACAACTACCCCGCAGTATGAGAGCCACAAGAAGTGGCGCGAACATTTGCCCCCGGCGTTAAAACCATTGGTTTTAAAATAAGAATAGAAAAGTAAAAATAAGACAGAGAATAACGAAATTTTGAAGCGGGGGCAAAGAAAGGAGTTATTGAGATGGGAGAGGGCAAAGACGCACGACAGGTCGTTTGTAAACACCTGTCGTCGTTTTGACAGAAGCTACCCTAATGACATTATCTTTGCCAGGGTATACAGCTACAATAACACCGAGCGGCCATTGAAGCGGTGGAGTGTTATCGGTAACTACAACGACAACAGATCCAATTTTGATTGGGTTGGAAGGTGTATTCCATTTTCCTCTAGACTGGAGAAGATGGAGATAATCATTCTTCCATCGCCTTGCGAACGATTCTACCATTTGATCAAGCAACGCGTAGCGACGTAATAAATTAACTGGCTCATCAGCCACCTTACAAGCGGGTAATTCTTTTAAAGGAGTTGACATCAGAAAATGTGCAGGAGTTAACGCGCTAAGTTCAGATGGATCTTCACTCAGCAGCGTAAGCGGACGAGAATTTATGACACATTCTATTTGCGTAACTACAGTTAATAATTCTTCGTAGGTCAACAGTTGAGTACCTACTACTCTATGCAAATGCGTCTTAAATCCTTTGACATATATCTCATAATGTCCCCCAAAATGTGGGCTACGTGGAATATTAAATTTCCATTGTATTCTATGATCGGCAAGTTCATTCGCGAAAGACGTTTTAAATTCTTCGGAGTTTGTCAAATTGTAAATTTCTGAGAGGGCATTTCTAGCGCCTACAAAGTTCGTAGCATTATCTGAATATACGAAAGACACTGCTCCACGTCTAGATAAAAAACGTTTGAACGCGGAAAGAAAAGTGTTCGTGCTAAGATCAGTTGCCAATTCAACGTGAACTGCACGAGTCACCAGGCATACAAATATGCAGAGGTAACATTTGACGGGACGGACTCCACGTTTTCGATACGGAGTGATACTGATAGGACCACAATAATCCACAGCGCAGTGGACAAAAGCTTTAGCCTCATTAACGCGGCATGATGGTAAATCTGCCATGAAAGGGAAGGTTTGTCTCGGATTTTGAGAACCAGCTGTATGGTAAAAACATTCAGCGGGAATAGCGGATATTATTTTTGTTATACGCGTCGCGACAAAGGTTTTAAACCTGTGCGGTGAGGAATGTATCCAGTGTAAAGTTACCATAGAATCGGTAAAACAGTAAATACGTTCAATATTGTGACGTATTTTATAAGCGTCAACTACACGACGAGTTAATTTCGACATGAGTAACGAGGCACAAAGCTCAAGGCGGGCGACACTGACGGTCTTGAGTGGACAGACTTTTGACTTTGCGCATACCAGCCGAATGCTAGTGCAAGTGTCTGAGTCATCTTGTACTCTAATATATACGACACATCCGTATCCACGTTCACTTGCGTCTGCAAATGATATTATCGAAATTTTCGAATTTTGGAACACGTCTAAGTGGCGTTTAATACGTAAATCCCGCAAAACAGGTAGCTCCTTCAAATAGTTTTGCCAAATCTGCGCAATATCAGAGGGTAGTGTTTCATCCCAGTCTAATTTTAAAATACAGATTTTCTGCAAGAGTAATTTTGCGTACAAGATCACAGGAGCGGTAAAGCCGAGGACGTCGTACTGACGTGCTATCACGGACAAAACATTGCGTTTAGTACATGGGCGACTATCTAGCGATACAGTAAAAGAGAACTCGTCAGAATCAGGCGACCACTGTAAGCCAAGAACTTTAAGAGTTTGAGTTTGTTCTTCAAAATTCTTACTAGAATTTAAGCGGTGAGTATCAGGCAGTGTATCAAGTAACTGTTGACAGTTACTAGACCACTTGACGAGCTCAAAGCCACCGGCCTTAAGCAATCCTACCAGCTCATCTCTGAGCTGTAAGGAGCCCTGCACGGTGGGCGTGCTATAGCAGATGTCGTCCATGTAACAGTTTCGTGCGGCTACAGTAGCGGCGAGCGGGTACGCTGAACTCCCATCCTCACAGAGTTTCCTGACTACTCTCATCGCAAGGAAAGGGCTACTACGTAGTCCAAAGCAGACGCGATTGAACTGATAAGCGATAAGCGGTGAACACGTGTCAAAGCGGTATAAAAACTTTTGAAATTTGCGATCATCGGCGTTAACCAAAACTTGTAAGAACATTTGTTTGATATCCGAGGTAAAAGCGATTTCATACAAGCGGAAGTCAAGTAAAATTAAAAACAAATCGTTTTGCAAATTAGCACCTGTGTGCAGCGTGTCATTTAATGAGACACGAGTACCATCAGCGGAGTCAGTCTTAGTACTGGCATTCATACAAATACGCACCTTTGTCGTTGATTTATCAACACGCACTACGGGATGATGCGGAATATAATAACCAAGAGATAATTGGTCATCATTATGAAGCGGGGATATGTAACCTTTAGTTAGGTATTCATTTATTATATTGTTATACTCGGAACGTAAATCTGCGTTAGAAACAAACCTACGCTCAAGAGACATAAAACACTTTTTTGCGTGATGGTACGAGTTTCCTAGTATGTTAGGATTCCGTGCGAACGGTAAAGAAACCGAATAGCGACCAGCGGGGTCACGTGACACATTGTTGATAAATAATTTTTCACATTCATCATTTGCGGGACTAGAAGCAGGTTCACAATGCACCTCTTCTAATTGCCAAAATTTTTGTAAAATAAAATCTATTGGCGGTTCAATCTCCATATAAGAGCATAACGAAATTGAACATGCGGTATTTTGGTAAACAGGCGTATTACCAATTAGCGTAAAACCGAAGATGGTCTGAAATCCCGTCGGCGTACCCGGGGGACCAGAGACGCGGCCTGATAACAAGATATCCGCGAATAAAGATGCACCGATAAGAATATCAATCTCGCCCGGTAAGTAAAAGGTTTCATCAGCAAGTGTGATACCTTTTAAATATGAAAGCGTAGACAAATCCACCTGCACCGATGGTAAGTTGTCGGTAATACGGTCGATTACATAAGTGTCAAGCGAAATTGAAACCGAATCATCAAATCGTGAAAACAATTTAAGGTTTGTCGCACCCTTAATTGGGTTTGATGAGGAGCCGATGCCCTTAACAAAAGCGCGGGGAATTTTTTCATATTTTAAGTTAAGCTTCTCACAACAGGAAACCGTCGAAAAACTGGATTGTGACGCAGGGTCGCAGAGCGCACGTAGACGGACAGACATACCGTTAGAATCTTTCACGATCACTTGAATTGTACCTAAAAGGCATGTTTCATTACGCTGCGAGTTAGGCTGTAAGTTACATAAAGAAATATTATTACTCGCAGTTGGTACGGATTGAGAATCATTAGTCATATGTTCTGTGTTAGTCGCCGATACGGCAGGATCCACCATCCTCGAAGATTGCGTATGTGTGCGTGGAGACACGGTAATATTTTGACCAAGCGCGGTGTGAGTATTCATCACATTTTGTTTGCGGCACAACATCGAATGGTGTTTACAATTACAATGGCGGCAATTATAAGACGATTTACAAGCGGAATTGTTATGCGTAATACTTAAACAATTGGTGCAACCGTTATTAGATTTGATGAACTGAAATCTTTTCTCGATATCTAGTTTCACAAATTCGGGACACTTATATAAATTATAGTGTTTTAATTGTTTACATAGCGGACAACAATTATTATTGGTCGAAGCGGAGACAAAAGCATGGGTTGACTTGGTACTGTACCCGGTTTTGTTGTTATTATTATTAACGGAGCGGTTCGGAGCGGGAGCGGTAATTGCGGGTGCAGTGCGGTTCAGTATCTTAGTTTGTTCACGTAAAAATGATATTAATTCATCATAATGGGGTAAATCGGAACCACGTTTAAACATTTCAAATGAACGAGCGGTTTCAACATCAAGTTTTTTAAGGGCCAAATACATAAGGATAAAATCCGAAAGATCTTTAATATTCAGCGATTTTAAACACGAAACAGCGGAACAGAACTTGTCTAAAAACAAGTCCAAGTTTTTTGAACTAGCGGTAGTTAAAGGGCGAAATTCAAACATTTGATCCAAATAAGTAGTGGCTAAACTACGCGAGTCTTGAAAAGTAGAAACGAGTGTTTTCCAGATTATGTCGTAGTTAGTTGCGTTCGGTGTGATTCCAGAACAAATCGAAAGTGCCCGGCCAGAAAGTTTACCCATCAGGTATTGTACTCGTTCGTTGTCGGTCAAGTCCGGATTATCGTGAATCGTGGTTTTAAATGTTTCATAGAATGTTGGCCACATAGTAGCTTCACCAGAAAAACCAACGAGTTCCAGTTTTGGAAGCTTGATAGTAGGTTTTTTGGGACATTCCATGTCACGTGGAGCTTTAACCTTAGAGTCAGCCGATTTCGAAGAATGTGATAACTTCCGGTTGATGTATTTGCAATGGGAGTAAAGATCCTCAAAAGCTGACCAACTTTGATAATTTGGTTCAAAATTAGGATTTATCAATACCTCTGTGTCATTAATTTCATCTATGATTACATGAATTTCTGAGCGTACAGTATCCAATGTTTCGACATTGGCCATAAACAATTCTGCCGAAGAAACATCCTCTAAAGCGGTTTTAGAAAAGTCATAAACTCTCTGAAGGCGATTAAACAATTCTTGTCTTTTATTTTTAAGCTTCTTTAAACTATACGACATCTTTAATTTTGCAGCTTCTGCGGAATTTGGCATGTTATATAGTACAAAGTTAGGCAAGTATCAGAACTATCGAAAGTTTTATACTGACTACAACATAGAATAGTGCTAATGAGTTAGAGATAACACGGGCGGCGGACGAACCTGTGAACGAGTACCTCTCGATAATATTAAGAATTAGCAGGTAGGCAGATAATATTTTCTGTGAAATGATCAAATGGTATAATCGCAGCGGATAAATTAACAGAATGGCGTATTTCACTGTAGATAATTTATAATTTCCAGTATATAGGAAATGGAATCACTAATATTTTGACGAATGCGGGGTTTTAATGCATAGATAATGCAAATAAGAGCGGGAATGCGGGGTAATACTGCGGGCAGAGTGAAAATTAGAGCGGAATTCACGTGTTCTTTAGACAAAGAACATGAAGATAGCGGTTGGAAATACCAAAAAATGGTTATAGATCGCAGATCAAAGGGCCTAAAATGGATCTAGATCCGGCTCGAATGGCCAAAAAAATGAGCACGCGATTTGACGGCAATGCTTTGTATCACCATAGGTTTTAAAAATAGCGGGAAGTGAAGAGAAATAATTACGAAGATGAAAGATCTGACCTTGGGAAGGAGCTGCATGCACCACAAACCACGCTTCGCCTGAGCCACCAAGTCTCTGGTGTTCTCCAAGATGGTTTTCTTCTTCCTCTTCGTGCCTGGTTGCGCTCTTCTCGGCTAATCTTCTTCGTAATAGTAATAGATGAAAATGAGGCGCACAGCGGGTGCGATCTCAAAATGGCGGGCGGTAGGGTCGAGGTAGGACCTAGTCGAATGACAATCAGCGTATACCTCCGGCGTGAAAGGCTTCTGATTGAC
Organism: Ypsolopha sequella; assembly: GCA_934047225.1. Classification (NCBI taxonomy): domain Eukaryota; kingdom Metazoa; phylum Arthropoda; class Insecta; order Lepidoptera; family Ypsolophidae; genus Ypsolopha; species Ypsolopha sequella. The sequence goes on along the minus strand of OW203988.1, from coordinate 484,237 downwards.
GACTGATTGATTTGCGTCCAAAACTAAGCGGGTGGAGATGCAGCGAAAATGACAGTTGAAAATATTAATTCACAACTACCCCGCAGTATGAGAGCCACAAGAAGTGGCGCGAACATAGACTGTATTGTCATACCCAGTAGTGATCCTCTCACACCAGAAGACTTGCACCACAAATCGCTTGAATTGACCATATCTTTACAAACACCACCCAAACTAAAAGAAAATACAAGGGAAAAATGTATGTTCAGCCTAGGAGACTATACTGCCATTTCTAAAGGGTTAAATGATATTGACTGGTCTGTCCTTCAAAGCATGAATATTAATGAATGTATTTTATATTTCTATTCAGTACTTAACACATTAATTCAGGACCATGTACCTAAGCGCACTGTTCGAAACAACAACAATCATCCACCCTGGTTCTCTTCCTCTCTCATTAAATTAAATAAAGAAAAAGCTAAATTACATAAAAGATGGAAAATATATAGAAATCCGCTTGATTATAATGAATTTAAGATTTTAAGGTCCCGAGGAAACAAGATGGAAAAAGACAATTACGATAATTATGTCAAACACGCGGAGGAAAACATTGCAAAGTCACCTACTCTCTTTTGGACTTTTGTTAAAACAAAATCCGATCATAATGCTATACCGGATTATGTAACTTACAATGATAAGTGTTCTGATCAAGGTGAAATTATATGTGACCTATTTAATCAGTACTTTCACTCAGTGTTTGTTAAGACTGATAATCATACCGATCTTCCAAATTATGACCTCACCGCTAATTCCTCTGTAGATATCGCATTTATCAACGTCTCTGAAAATGATGTCCTTAAAGAATTAGAGCATTTAGATGTTCATAAAGGCGCAGGATATGACGGAATTCACCCATTATTCATAAGGAAATGTGCCAATGATCTCAGTATCCCACTTACCATTATTTTCTCTAAATCCCTCAAAGAAGGCTCTTTCCCTGATCTTTGGAAGAAGGCACTTGTAACGCCAATCTTTAAGGGAGGTAACAAAACAAACGTGACTGATTATAGGCCAATTTCTAAGCTAAGTATATTTGGAAAAATTCTTGAAAAAATCGTCACGAAGCAATTATCCGCTTCCGTTAGCCAACATGTGTCTTCAAAACAACATGGTTTTTTGAAGGGCCGCAGCGTCGAAACAAACTTACTTACCTTTACTGACTTCGTCCTGTCTGCTATGGAGGATGGCCATCAGGTAGATGCTGTGTATACCGATTTTTCAAAAGCTTTTGACAAAATTTGTCATAATGTGCTCATTACAAAGCTCATCCAGATTGGTATACACGGCGATCTGCTTAGATGGATCGCATCTTATGTAAGTAGACGTTCTCAAGCAGTCGCTCTTAAGGGTTTCATGTCCCAATTCTTACCAATTGATTCTGGCGTCCCACAGGGCTCTCATTTGGGTCCCCTGTTGTTTATATTATATATAAATGACATGAGTAAAACAGTCTTTACCAAGTGTGACCACTTGCTCTACGCGGATGACATGAAAATCTTTCGGGTGATCGACTCCATCGATGACTGCAACGACCTTCAGCATGATTTAAATAGCCTGGTCTCTTATTGTGCAATTAATTCCTTATTCCTCAATGTTGATAAATGTTTTACTATAAGCTACTCTAGACGACGCCATACTATTATACATAATTACGAGCTGACAGGTAAAACCTTAACGCGTGTCGATCATATAAGGGACCTCGGTGTTATCTTGGACGCAAAAATGGATTTTAAAAACCATGTTGATCACGTGATTAAAAAAGCCTATAAGCGCCTTGGCTTCATTCTCCGGATTTGTCAACCTTTTAAGCGTGCTAAAACATATAAAACGTTATTTTCTGCTTTTGTTCGAAGTATCCTTGAGTTCTGCAGTGTTGTTTGGTGTCCCTACTATGTCATCGACATTGATCGCATTGAGAGAATACAGAATAAATTCTTAAAGGCACTAGAATATAGGACAGGTCATTTATTCACTGACTACAGCTCCGCTGCCACCCATCACAATATACCTACATTAGCAAGTCGTCGTGAACTCATAGACGCTGTTTTCCTTTACAAACTTGTGAACAACAAAATCGACTGCTCTAATTTGTTGGAACTCTTATCATTTAAAATTCCACGCGCCTCCTCACGTTGTATATCTTTCAAATTCCACACCACCACAAACCGTACTAATTACGCCAATAATAGATTTTTCTCCCGTTCTCCCAGACTATATAACGAGCAACTCGGTGATACAGATTTATTTTTGGAAACTATTAACTCTTTTAAGGTAAAGGCAACAAAGTTTTTATGTGTAACTTATAAATTGTAACGAATTTTATGTATCATTTAATTTTGTGTATCAGTATCATTAAAATAACTGTGTATTATATAACTATGGTTCTGTAGGTCTGTTTGTGTTCTTTTATATTTTTCTTTTGTTTGTTAAAGACTGTTTGTAACCTTAAATAAATAAAATAAAATAAAAATAAAAAAATACAGTAGTAAGCGGTGGTCGCAGCCCTTCGGGTGAAGTATTAGTAGGGCTAACACCACCACACTTACACATACTACAGTAGTAAGCGGTGGTCGCAGCCCTTCGGGTGAAGTATCAGCTGGTTAAGGCATGCGCAGAGGCGGGGGGTGTGTTGCTGTGTGTATGTGTGTCTGTAAGCGCATGTATGATAGTGTCCCCTGGAGGTTGGGTCCGTGGTGTCGCCACTCACCATCGGCTCGCCACAAGCCGCCCTGCGATGACTGATTGCACTGGACGTACTGGACGCACCAGAGGGCGATGGGGTCGTCACATCCCTACGCCTTTATCATTATTATTATTATTTACTTTAATAAAATCATGGCTGAAATTTTTAAGAAATGTATGCTCTCTATTTGCTCAAAAGCTGTTGGTAGCGGTAGCATTGGCATGGATATGCTCATACCTATCCTCGATGTATTGCTGCCACCTCTCACACAACTTTCTAACGACTCTATGGCCAGCAACACATTTCCTTCTTCGCGGAAACAAGCTTTCGTTATCCCACTACCTATCTTCCTATAAAAATTATCGCCCAATTGTCCACACTCAGTTGGGTGAATATCTGTCCCATAACAATTTAGTAAACCCGCTACAGTCTGGTTTTTGTCCCGATCACAGCACTGTAACTGCCCTTGTCAAAGTCACTGACGATATCCGTTTTAATATGGACAAACAGCGTTTCACAGTTCTTACCTTGCTCTATTTCAGCAATGCCTTAAAATCAGTTGACTTTGACCTTTTGCTCGGGGCGTTACGTACACTTAACATTTCTCCAGCCGTCATTTCTTGGTTTGAATCATATCTTCGCGGTTGCCAGCAGTGCGTCAAGGCTAATGAATATTGTTTGGACTGGTGTCAATTAACAACAGGTGTTCCGCAAGGTGGTGTCTTGTATCCATTACTCTTTTCCATATTTATAAATATCCTTGCCAAACAGTTGATGCTCCTGTAGAGAGCATTAATGAAGCAATTTGTGCTCTGAATAAGGGTTTAAGTACAATATTGGTAGGGGGCAAGGCTTTTGACTTGCTTGTGAACCCCGGTAAGTTGCCGCTATCATTATAGGTAGTTCACGTTTGCTGTCTAAAATTGACATAAAACAAATTCCAAGGCCAACATTTAATGGGAATGAAAACCTTGGGAGTAACGTTTGATAGAACGCTGTCTTGGGCTCCACACGTGGAATTTTTAAGCAGAAAAATGTACGGTACGTTTCACGCAATAAAACGCACGCAGAACTTTCTGCCAATCAAAACCAAAATTATGCTAGCACAGTCTTTTCTTCTCCCCATTCTAGATTACGCAGACTCTTGTTTCTTGGAGTTCACTGAGCAGTAGGAGCTTCTCAATAAACTCGAACGACTTCAAAATGTATGTATTCGATTCATTTTTTCTCTTCGTAAATACGATCATGTCTCACAGTTCCATTCCCAGTTAAATTGGCTTCCCAATCCTCTTCGTAGAAATGCTCACATTCCTTCTCTCCTCCATAGTGTATTAAACAATCCCTCTGCTATTAGTTACCTCCGTGAACGGTTCACATTCATTAATGAACGCGGGCGTGAAATGCGCTCCTGCAACAGTCAAAGAATAGCTATTCCAGAAAACAGAATGGGATTTTACAGTGACTTGTTTTCAGTACACGCTGCAAGACTCTGGACTAGCGTACCAGTGTCAATTCAGGCATTGAAAAAATACAAATCACTTTAAAATAAAAGTGAAGCGATTTTTCTCAATAGAGTACCCATCTTAGAACTCAAATATTCAATATTATTATAATTTTCGTATGTTTATTTATTATTTATATATGTATGTGTATATTTAATAGGTATGTATTCATTTATTTAAGTATGTTCATGTATTTTTATATGTAAGTTTATGTTTTAGATATTTATATTTTATTATTTAGATATTTATATTTATATATATATTTTAATCTTGATCTCCCTATTATTTTTTGATTAGTATTTACACCTCCACATGTTATTTTGTTCATCTTTCTGTTAGCTACCAAGGGTTGCCTGGAAGATATTGCTATTAGCAGTAAGTGCCGCCCTTGTACACCATGTTTAATTGTTTCTTTTGTCTTTTAAGTTATTTGTGTAAATGTGCAAAAAGTGTTATAAATAAACAAATAAATTAATGTAAAAGTTACAAAAATACGATACAACATAAGACACAAACACAAAAGGTACAGAGGGTTATATTATGTTACATACAACTATCGAAATAAATTTTGAATACTAAATATTACGAAAAAATTAAAATTGTAATATTAAGATGAGATTAACAAATCATAGTTTAGATATTGCTGTAAGATCATTTTATTGAGTTGAGTTGACTTGTGTTGAGTTTCCGAGAAAATTATATCGTGTAGCATTTAGGAATAAATCATTGAGGTTACAAAAATCAATAAATGTATTTAAATTAGCTTGGAGCATGATACAATCGCTAGACTGAGTCACTATTTGATAAAGTTTTGTATCATCAACGTACAACAAAAAACTAGATGGATCAATGCGTTTGTCTAAGTCGTTAAGGTAAAGGGGAAATAAGAGGAGACCCAATTGAGAAACTTGTGGGAATCCAGAATGAAAAATTTGATAATTCGAGGTATATCCTTTAAGCGAGACTGCTTGCGAGCGGATTTCTATATAAGATTTGATCCAACAAAAGAGGTAACTGTGTATACCGATCTGGGAAAGCCTTTTCAGCAAGGTAGAATGTTTAATTTTGTCAAAGGCTTTCGAGAAATCCGTACGGCATCTAGCTGAAAACCATCATCCATTGCATTTAATATAAAGTCTCCAAATGTAATGAGATTTGTTTCTACACTAGGCCCTTTTAAGGCGATATGTAAAAGTTTTAGCGACTCTGTTACTCCATATGCGAAAAAACTCTCAGTGCGACAGGGACGGATTCGTGGAAAAATAGCAAAAAGTCGGTTTTTTATTAATATAAAATGTACTAAAGTTGCTATCAAAATTTCGTTTAACCAGGTCCTAGATATTGTTAAAACCCATTTAATAAAATATAATTGCAGCCCTATATCATTTCAAATTGTCAAACCAGGAGAATTGGTGTCGAAAAAGACCTCATTTCAATAAATATTTCTATCGCGCCAAATTTCTCCTAGAAAAAGATTCCAATAATAATATACAATTTTATCAAAATAATACATTATTTACGCAAGTTCTAAAAGGGTCGATTTTTTTTCCGTAGCGCTTTAAGAACCCATGTTGCTGGGGCAGCATGTGACGCGATGACGTAATGTGAAAGAGGTGCGATTGTATAAGAAAATAGTCCAGAAATCGTATTCATTTGATAGTTTAAAACGTATAATTTCACTTGTCAAACGGCCAATTCGAATAGACGCTTTACGATTTGTATCGTTATTTTAGACAATGAGTGAATGATTTGTTAAGATTTGACAGATAATTCGAATTGTCTAAGATTTTTTAGTTCATCGCTAATGTCAAATGATTGCGGCGACTTGTGGTCTATGACAATCGTTTAACGGTAAGTGTTTTTGATTATTTTGGAATAAAATTAGGTAAAACAATTTTTATTCTACCATTAAAATGAATTAATGATGTTCAATTAATTAAAATTGAGGTGCATTTTAGTAAAAACCCTTGGCTTTGGCACCGAAATAAGAATTGTTTTTATATGAACACAGTTTGGGAATATATTTTTGTAGGAAAGATATTATGAAAAGGTTTATGGTAGATCGGCCACAGAATAAATTATTTTTTCTTACTTTTTAGGGTTCCGTACCCAAAGGGTAACCAACGGGACCCTATTACTTAGACTCCGCTGTCCGTCTGTCTGTCCGTCTGTCTGTCCATCTGTCTGTTTGTCCGTCTGTCCGTCTGTCACCAGGCTGTATCTCATGAACCGTGATAGTTAGACAGTTGAAATTTTCACAGATGATGTATTTCTGTTGCCGCTATAACAACAAATACTAAAAAACAGAATAAAATAAATATTTAAGGGGGCTCCTATACAACAGTCATGTTCTTTTTGCCGTTTTTATATATAATGGTACGGAACCCTTCGTGCGCGAGTCCGCCTCGCACTTGGCCGGTTTTTGTATTTTGTTTCGGTTGCTATCTCGTCATACTAATATAATAAATAAACACACTAAAAAATAAAACACCGACCGATTCAATAACATCGTGCAGTTGCAGTTGACTTGACACTTGAATTAATTCGAAACTATGACGCGTTATTACAATTACAAAACTCGGATGAAGACAAATAATACGATAATATATAGCGCTGTCTCTTTCAGACATCACATCTAGTAAAAAAAGTAATCCCGTGTCAAGCTCTTCAACTACATCCACTGTTGAGTAGTAGTAAACTTATGCCACCACCTGGGGTCGAGCAGCTGAAGTTCGGTTTTCCTTCAATTGTTGCGTTTGGTTATACAAGTTGCATGGAGATAATTTTCGTTTGAATTCTATGTTTTAAATTATAAAAATTAATTTTTGTGGTGGATTTGAAACATGTAATCAAAAAGATGTATTATTTTGTGTTTGACATAATTTTAAAGTAAAATGATCAAATTTGAGTTTACGTAGGTAGTACACAATAAAACGCAATTTCATGATACTTTTTAAACCATCGGTCACTTTTCGGTCTTCATTTTATGGACAATTTTACACAATTCGAATTCGCTCTACACGATCCATGACAATGGTATAGATTTATCATCCATGATTAACCTAGAGGTGCGATTGTGTAAGGTTGGTCACTGATTAGTTATTAGCTTTTTGAATAATTTCTTAAAGATTGTGAGTTTGGAGATACCCCGATACTTGGTAACATCATGTTTGTCGCCGCCCTTAACAACTGGGTTAATAAGAGCGCGCTTGCATACAGTGGGAAAATAACCTTCATTTAAAGACTTAATAAATATGAGAGATAAGGGAGGAGATAGTTCATTTGCACATTTTTTAATGGGTGTGGTGTAGGGCCTGCCCCTTTAGAAATATCGACTGAATAAAGGCAATTAAAAACATGTATTTCAGAGAATCCACAGAGGATATATCAACTGCAGCTTCGGTATGCTCATATCTCGATAGGTCAGGAGCCAACTCATCATCTGGTTTCCATTGAAGATACAAAATCTTTAATTAATACTTTCTTAGCTCGCGGTCCGAAATATTCGTATCCGACGTAAGTGACTATTGCAATCACACAACAAATAAAGAAGATGACGAAAATTAGATACATTTCCAATTTACTATCCATCACCGCCGTTGTGTTAGCGTCGTTGGCTCTATTTTGTGCGATTATCACTTCCGTGTTTTTACTCTTTACATGAAAAAACCTAAGATTATACTAATATACGTAAACTAAACAATTTAAAATTGTTGCCTGTCTATCGGAAATTTCATTTTAATAAAACACAAATATTGAAAATCTGATTTATATTCCTAGTATTTGCTTACTAGGCAAACTAAAAAATATATACCTATTGAGCGTTTATCGCTTGACAAACAGTATAGATAAATTTAGTCAATAACAAACAGTATAGATAAATTTAGTCAATAACTCAAACAAATTGCAGAAATGTGGTGTTTTCAAAACGTTCAAGTGATCAGTTTGTACTTATTTTTAACACAACAAGGTTTTTTGCTTACGAACTTAATAAATAGGTTTTTGAAATTAGGTTATTACACACTCGTACCAGAGTTTGTACCCTAACTTGAAAATTTTAGTTAAAATTTGATAATATACTCGTAGGTATGATTAATTATGTTATTTAAAAGAAATAATAAAAATTAATAAACAAAAAATATTATCAAATTGTCGCCAAACAAAGTAAAAACAAAAAAAAAACAAATTGCCTTCGAATATAAACCATTTTAATTTTAAATTTGTCAATGTATTTTTAGGCCACGCCGCGGTGTACTTCCAGGCAATACATCCACGAAGGAATATACGTGACTGCCGTATACTTTATTAACACCGGTCCAAAATAAATTAATCGTCATCATTTTCTTTTCATCTTTAAATTAATATCTAGCAGCAACGTGTAACTAACGACAACGTTTTACTGAGTTGGCGGCGACTGTCACATTATGATTTACTTCAGTTTTTTGTTTGTCCTTCCTCTTCCTGAGCGTGTAGAGTCGTGTCAGGGAGCGCAGGGGGGGAAGGTGAACCCGGGTCGGCGCACTAGTGCAGCCCTCGTCTACATGATGTACTGCAGGGCGACACCTTCGACATAAATAACGTCGGTGTAATTAAAGGGCGGCCGGATACATTGTGACACGTGAGTTATGTCTCTACGTGACAATAAGTGAGCCCTCCCCCAACCACTGGCGGTACAGGAGACCTCATACACCACTGGCGGTACAGGAGACCTCATACATCACTGGCGGTACAGGAGACCTCATACACCACTGGCGGTACAGGACACCTCATACACCACTGGCGGTACAGGAGACCTCATACACCACTGGCGGTACAGGAGACCTCATACACCACTGGCGGTACAGGAGACCTCATACACCACTGGCGGTACAGGACACCTCATACACCACTGGCGGTACAGGAGACCTCATACACTACTGGCGCATATTTATCAAATATAAAATACAAAATATAAAATTGAAATTTCATTGTATCGACCTATGTCCCAGCAGTTGACGAACACAGGCTGATGAATGGATCGATGATGTCCAGTATCTAGAGCTAAATATCACGCACTATACCAAGTACCACACATGACCAGGCTGTTCGGATACGGAAAGGTGCGACACGGGCGGGGGAGTGGGATGGGAGGGCGGGGGCAGCGTGAATTAGGAATAGGAAAGGCGGGCGGTAAGACTATTATTATTAGATCTCGTTATAATTCTCATTCACATCAGTCATCAAGTCATCTGTCTCGGAGGACATATTTATATTTCAATTAATTATGATTTATTTCCCCTGACCTGAGATAACTGAAAAAACGCTCGTTATTTAAATGTTGTTAGATGTTGTGTTTATATTTGACTTTGATGAGGAAATTCTTGTTCCTTGTGCATTTTTATTTAATGCCTCTCTTTGATAAACAATTTATAAATTATGTTTACAAAGACAACTAATTGTTTTAGCTTAAAACATAGAGTGATGCTGCAGAGTGTAGAGTGTATTGTGTGTAGGTAGGTACACAACACCCTTCGTCCCTCCACGCCACAAGAATGCGGGGGGCGGGGGAGAGAGGGGAGGGAGGTAGCTCCACCCTGACTATTGACTATCAGGTACAAACGTGTTAAAAGGCTGAATAATAATAAAATAAAGATTTATTAATCCCAAAAATAAACATATAAAACATCAAATTACTCGTATTATGCATTTCGCTACATACTTGAAAATTCCAATTATTATTATACAAATAATAAATTAATAGCTTGCAGAATGCCTGAATTCCTTATTTCGATATGTGAGAATTAAAATGTCCATGACATAGATGGTAGGTCTTGTCTCGTAGCACACAGAGAGCGGTGCTACACGATTGGGTCTACGCGCTACGAGCGTCGTAGCGCGCTGACTACAGCGTAGCGCCTGGCGTTGAGGATTGATTTGCGAAGGCAATGGAAAGGGTTACATATGAAGGGTGCCCTCTCCCCTCTACCACAACCCCCACAGGCCCTTCTGTGTGACGTCACTCGCTACCGTCACCGCCGCGGAAATGTCTCAACATCAAATCAGCACATCGTAGAATTGGGTTTATCATGATCTGCTTGGGCATATCATATTTTTGTTAAAACTAGGGCGGTCGCCTCGCTCCGGTCGCCTTGCTCTGGTCGCCTCGCTCCGGTCGCCTCGCTCCGGTCGCCTCGCTCCGGTAGCTTCACTCGGTTCTCCAAATTTATTTACAGTAAACCTAACATGCTCCTTCTCGCTCCGCTTCGTTCCGTTTATCGTCGCACCTATTTTTGACTATTGGTGATAGATTTTTGATTTCATACTTTACGATCTGCCTGCGACATATACATCATTTTGTAATTTTAAAGCCTCAAGCAGTACAAAATACCTATACTTATCCCACTTCGATCACAAGTTAGTGGTAAGTGAATAGGGCAAACCGTTCTGCTTTAGTAACAATAGGGACTACATGTGAAAGAAGTTATAAAATATTTTAATAGAGGGAGTACACGGGCGGTCTTATCGCTTAAGCGATTTCTTCCAAACAACCTTTGGGTTGGTGGTGTAAAGAAAATATAAACGTAATAAATAAACTAATTTCTTGTGTAACCTAAATATTAAATTATCTACATATCAATATACATAAAAATGCATAATATACAATATTATACATATACTAATATATATAATCTAAGTTCTCACTAATATCACTCTATAATATCACTTTCTTGTGATGATAACTGAACAACGATTTATAACTTTGCAAAACGCAACACTTCTGTGGCTCTACGGGACACTTATTGCGTGTATAGTGGTAAGAAAGGTACCACGGAATGACACGACATAAACCCCGAGGTTGTGTCAGAGGGTTCTTCGAGTATGGACTGTAAAATGCAAGTCACAGTTCAAACTCGTACCCTCATATTTCACCGACGATTTATTACATCCCAACCTTAAGAGTGTTAAATCCTATCGCCATCATTTGGGCTCAAATACGGACTAGACCGCAGCGGCGCGGCGGTCAATATTATACATACGTACATAATATATATGTAGTTGCATAGTACATATATAGAATAGACTGTATGGTCCCGGTACTCGCCCCAAAACGAACAGTGTGCAGCGCGTCGAGTTGTCGGAGGCTGCACGGCCCGCCCCGCGCCCGCCCCGCGACCCGCCCCCCGCACTGAGCGTCTCACTCGATGCGAACTGCTACTCTCAATTTATATTAAACCGAGGCACAATCATTACAACTTTTTTAAACTGTCCTTTCTACCTATACTGTTACCGCGGTAATCTTTGTTACAATTTAAAACAAAATATTGTACGTTGACAGTGACGGGAGCATGTCGATGCTGTTCGGCTCTATTTTAAAGAGCTGTGCTGGCTAGGGTGACTGACCGGGGGGAAGTGCACAACACTCACGGTAGCGGAGAGTCCGTGCAGGACCATTAATCACCCCCACTTCGAATTTAGAATGTAATTTAGACAGTGACAGTGGTGGTGACAGTGGTGGTGACAATGACGTTGAAAGTGACAGTGGTGGTGACAGTGGTGGTGACAGTGACGTTGAAAGTGACAGTGACAGTGACAGTGATGGTGACAGTGACTGTGACGGTGACAGTGACATAGACAGTGACGTCACAAAAATCCGAAGAGTTCCTATGAAAAATCTCCAAACAGTCTCGTACAAAGCTTTTTCATGTGTAACAAGTCATGTAAAATAAAATAGATCCACTCCGTTGATATGCCTACGGCATCTGCTAGTACATGGACTTTCAGTCGTCTGTCTGCCAAAACCATGTCATGGACTTCATCAACAACTTCTGATGTGACCGCTGTTTTTGGAGCTCGTGGTGCGTCTACGACGTTTGTTCTGCACCATTTAAAGTCATTAATCTAAAGCCGAATAGTTTCATAGGAAGGACATGAGCCACCTTATGTTGACAATACCGTTTCTTGAACCTCTTCAGCCGCTATCACTTCTACAAATAATAATTGAATCACGCTGCTAATATAAATGTTCTCAAAAAATCATTTGTTTGCTCAACGTATACTTGCAATTGTCGGAACTTGGTGAAACTTGAAACACATCTTGAGTTAAAAGAACTTTTACAGTATAAGAGTAGTTTCATTTTATTTATGTTTTCTCCCAACCGGTTTCGGATTTTACTCCATTTTCAAGGGAAGATGTTAGCTAAAATACATTTCATTGACTCCAAGCAACGTAAATAATTGTTTAAAACATAAACAAAGTGAAACTATACTGTACAAGTGCTTTTAACTGAATATAAATTTTCTCTATTTTCACTTTTGGTGCCAAGTTTTTTTTGAGTCGTTGTCACTGTCACTGTCACCGTAAATGTCACTGTGACCGTAACTGTCACTGTCGCTGTCACCATCACTGTCACTGTCACTGTCACTGCCACTGTCACTGCCACTGACACCGTCACTGACGCTGTCACCGTTACTGTCACTGTCACTGCACCGTCACTGTCACTGTCACTGACACTGTCATTGTCACTGTCACCGTCACCGTCACTGCTACCGTCACTGTCACTGTCACTGTCACCGTCACTGTCACTGTCATCGTCATTGTCACCGTCACTGTCATTGTCACTGCCACTGCCACTGCCACTGCCACTGTCACTGTCACTGTCACTGTAACCGTCACCGTCACTGTTACCGTCACTGTCACTGTCACTGTCACCGTCACTGTCACTGTCATCGTCATTGTCACCGTCACTGTCACCGTCATTGTCACTGCCACTGCCACTGTCACTGTCACTGTCACTGTCACTGTCACCGTCACCGTCACTGTTACCGTCACTGTCACTGTCACTGTCACCGTCACTGTCACTGTCATCGTCATTGTCACCGTCACTGTCACCGTCATTGTCACTGCCACTGCCACTGCCACTGTCACTGTCACTGTCACTGTCACTGTCACCGTCACTGTCACCATTTTGGTTCACCATTGATCACCCGAAATGAAAAATCAATCAAAAAAGTGCACTAAGGCAGGTGAACCAGCTCCAAAAAAAGCAAAATGCGTTCCGTCGGCCGGAAAGGTAATGGCATCAGTATTTTGGGATGGAAAGGGAATTATAACGATTGAGTTCCTCGAATAGGGAAAAAAATATTAATGAAGAATACTACGCAGGGCTTTTAACAAAATTGCACGAAGTATCGTTGGAAAGAGGCCTGAGTTGATGAAAAAAGGTGAAGCTCTTTCATAATAATGCGCCAGCCTATTCAAGTCAGGATGCCCAAAAAAATTAAAGGAGTTAAGATTTGAAATCACCTTATTCAACGAATTTAGATCCGTCCCACCATCGTCTCTTAACCGAGTTAAAAAACTTACTAGACAAATTTAGATGCGTTCTACCATCATCTCTTGACCGAGTTAAAAAACTTACTAGACAAATTTAGATCTGTCCCACCATCATCTCTTAACCGAGTTAAAAAACTTACTAGACAAATTTAGATCTGTCCCACCATCATCTCTTAACCGAGTTAAAAAACTTACTAGACAAATTTAGATGCGTTCTACCATCATCTCTTGACCGAGTTAAAAAACTTACTAGACAAATTTAGATCTGTCCCACCATCATCTCTTAACCGAGTTAAAAAACTTACTAGACAAATTTAGATGCGTTCTACCATCATCTCTTGACCGAGTTAAAAAACTTACTAGACAAATTTAGATGCGTTCTACCATCATCTCTTGACCGAGTTAAAAAACTTACTAGACAAATTTAGATCTGTCCCACCATCATCTCTTAACCGAGTTAAAAAACTTACTAGACAAATTTAGATGCGTTCTACCATCATCTCTTGACCGAGTTAAAAAACTTACTAGACAAATTTAGATCTGTCCCACCATCATCTCTTAACCGAGTTAAAAAACTTACTAGACAAATTTAGATGCGTTCTACCATCATCTCTTGACCGAGTTAAAAAACTTACTAGACAAATTTAGATCCGTCCCACCATCGTCTCTTAACCGAGTTAAAAAACTTACTAGACAAATTTAGATGCGTTCTACCATCATCTCTTGACCGAGTTAAAAAACTTACTAGACAAATTTAGATCTGTCCCACCATCATCTCTTAACCGAGTTAAAAAACTTACTAGACAAATTTAGATCTGTCCCACCATCATCTCTTAACCGAGTTAAAAAACTTACTAGACAAATTTAGATGCGTTCTACCATCATCTCTTGACCGAGTTAAAAAACTTACTAGACAAATTTAGATCCGTCCCACCATCGTCTCTTAACCGAGTTAAAAAACTTACTAGACAAATTTAGATCTGTCCCACCATCATCTCTTGACCGAGTTAAAAAACTTACTAGACAAATTTAGATCTGTCCCACCATCATCTCTTAACCGAGTTAAAAAACTTACTAGACAAATTTAGATGCGTTCTACCATCATCTCTTGACCGAGTTAAAAAACTTACTAGACAAATTTAGATCTGTCCCACCATCATCTCTTGACCGAGTTAAAAAACTTACTAGACAAATTTAGATCTGTCCCACCATCATCTCTTAACCGAGTTAAAAAACTTACTAGACAAATTTAGATGCGTTCTACCATCATCTCTTGACCGAGTTAAAAAACTTACTAGACAAATTTAGATCCGTCCCACCATCGTCTCTTGACCGAGTTAAAAAACTTACTAGACAAATTTAGATCCGTCCCACCATCATCTCTTAACCGAGTTAAAAAACTTACTAGACAAATTTAGATGCGTTCTACCATCATCTCTTGACCGAGTTAAAAAACTTACTAGACAAATTTAGATCCGTCCCACCATCGTCTCTTGACCGAGTTAAAAAACTTACTAGACAAATTTAGATGCGTTCTACCATCATCTCTTGACCGAGTTAAAAAACTTACTAGACAAATTTAGATCCGTCCCACCATCGTCTCTTGACCGAGTTAAAAAACTTACTAGACAAATTTAGATGCGTTCTACCATCATCTCTTGACCGAGTTAAAAAACTTACTAGACAAATTTAGATCTGTCCCACCATCATCTCTTAACCAAGTTAAAAAACTTACTAGACAAATTTAGATCTGTCCCACCATCATCTCTTAACCGAGTTAAAAAACTTACTAGACAAATTTAGATGCGTTCTACCATCATCTCTTGACCGAGTTAAAAAACTTACTAGACAAATTTAGATCTGTCCCACCATCATCTCTTAACCGAGTTAAAAAACTTACTAGACAAATTTAGATCTGTCCCACCATCATCTCTTAACCGAGTTAAAAAACTTACTAGACAAATTTAGATGCGTTCTACCATCATCTCTTGACCGAGTTAAAAAACTTACTAGACAAATTTAGATCTGTCCCACCATCATCTCTTAACCGAGTTAAAAAACTTACTAGACAAATTTAGATCTGTCCCACCATCATCTCTTAACCGAGTTAAAAAACTTACTAGACAAATTTAGATGCGTTCTACCATCATCTCTTGACCGAGTTAAAAAACTTACTAGACAAATTTAGATCTGTCCCACCATCATCTCTTAACCGAGTTAAAAAACTTACTAGACAAATTTAGATCTGTCCCACCATCATCTCTTAACCGAGTTAAAAAACTTACTAGACAAATTTAGATCTGTCCCACCATCATCTCTTAACCGAGTTAAAAAACTTACTAGACAAATTTAGATCTGTCCCACCATCATCTCTTAACCGAGTTAAAAAACTTACTAGACAAATTTAGATGCGTTCTACCATCATCTCTTGACCGAGTTAAAAAACTTACTAGACAAATTTAGATCTGTCCCACCATCATCTCTTAACCGAGTTAAAAAACTTACTAGACAAATTTAGATCTGTCCCACCATCATCTCTTAACCGAGTTAAAAAACTTACTAGACAAATTTAGATGCGTTCTACCATCATCTCTTGACCGAGTTAAAAAACTTACTAGACAAATTTAGATCTGTCCCACCATCATCTCTTAACCGAGTTAAAAAACTTACTAGACAAATTTAGATCTGTCCCACCATCATCTCTTAACCGAGTTAAAAAACTTACTAGACAAATTTAGATGCGTTCTACCATCATCTCTTGACCGAGTTAAAAAACTTACTAGACAAATTTAGATCTGTCCCACCATCATCTCTTAACCGAGTTAAAAAACTTACTAGACAAATTTAGATCTGTCCCACCATCATCTCTTAACCGAGTTAAAAAACTTACTAGACAAATTTCAATCAGATGAATAACTGATTACAACAAAAACTATAAGTGACTACTTTGAGGCCCTCGAAGAAAGTCATTTTCATGAAAGGATAATGAATCTTTAAAAACGCGGGACAAGTGTTTTGAACGCCGCCGAGGGGATTATGTAAAAAAATTAATAAAATACTACGTGTTACTTTCATTACTAAACCAAGAGACTTATCAAATCACCTCGAATATGTTTAAAACAGTTATTATTGTTATTTTACTTTATATGTTGGATAGACTACTGTTTTGTACTGAAAAATCAGCCTTCACTATAAACTTTTTTTTCCATGCAGCGAATTTTTCTCTATCTCGTCTTGGAAAAGGCCTCTTCTTTATAACATGTATATTTTTAGAACCCTATCTCTAGTTTGGAAGTACTTCTGTTTCACTTCATTGTCACAACCGAGTATGTGAGGATTCACCGAGTTGTAATGGTTGCGGTATTAGAGACAAGTATCGAGGCAGCGGAGATAGTGGCGGCCCCCGCACCGAGTAGCTCGGGTTGTACCTACATAAATATCTCTGATGTCGATGTCGGCTCCCGATAGCAAGCGGGAACAAAGGGCGACTCGTTTTGCTCGCGTCTCCGGGCAGCGAACGTGTTAATTCCGCGCTCAGATAAACATCTGTTTGACACCTCGCGCCTCTCTCCGCCAGCTCTACATCTCTACACAAAGTGTCTATACGTCCACACTAAGAGTGCCTGTTACATGCAGTCTATACGGCCAGGGTGTGCCTATCTACACGTCTGCCGTCAGGGTGTACCTATATGTGTACCGATACCAGAAGAGACATCGTGAGGCCACACGTAAGCTTTTAACAGAAATCCTCGCATCTAACCATCACTTCTGAGTTATTCCATCCAGCTATTACTGACCTTCAGCATATGATCACTCCCTCGTTAAGTTCTGAGGCTTGTGTGAAACGGCTCGTTGTCTAATAGCCGAATCTAAAGATTCGCTAAAATATTTGTTAATTGCGTCAAGTTTCAATTAAGAAATATTTTCATGAAAAAGGAATCCAACAGCCAGCGACCAGCCGACAGACCTCGCTCTACACTCGGGTTCACTCTCGTCTAACAAGCCGCTCGTGACGTTATCACTCCTGACAATAACTAATTATATTTTATTGCGATAGCTTACGAACAATTAACCTCTCGTTAAAAGTTTGCGTTGTCTATTTGGGCAGATTTCCATTCGGCAGAAATGCGTAGTATTCAAAGTACGCAGTAATTGGCCTTTACGTAGTATTGTAACATCCGTCAGGTAGATAGGAGTATGTAGGTGTTGCGGTGAAGGCACTAATGACGCGGCCGCGGGTGCGGCTACAGAACAAAGACGTCGCTTTGTGTACACCACACGTGAGGGTGTGTGTGTGAGGGTGGATCGAGAAGTTCCCAGTTCGTTAATGAACCGGCTACTTCCGCACCCACTAGTCACTATAGCCGCTAGTTGCTAGTTGCTACACATGTTAGTTCACACGTGTTCGTTAAACTCGTAGCAGTTCGTTCGTTTTTGTCACACAAGCTGGTAATGAGGACACATCTATTGCTTTTTCTTCAAATTTTTTTATCAGTAATTTCTTCCGTAACCGTTTTTCAACGTCATTTTAGATTTACAAGTTTTAAATAGAATGGAGTAATAAACTCCGTTATGGGTTCCGTAGCCAAAGGGTAAAGAGTAAAAGCCATAGCATTTTCGTAGATGATTGTTATAGCAGCGGCCGCGAGTTGTGTCTGTCCATGTGAACAGATAAGACCAATGCGAGCGCAACACTGCTTGTCACATCTGTCAAGTGGTGTTGTGTTGGAGACATAGATATCATAATACTATTGTTGTTGGAGCCTTTTCAGCTTTAGCTAGTCGAGTTATTTTCTGTCGTGACTCGTTTTTCCCATCAAACAAAATTCTTCTCCACAAGGGAATATTAAATTCATCAAACATGAGATGTCCCCACATAGGTCTATTCAATGCATTAATTTCCCAGTGAAAAGCAAAATAATCGCGTGTGCAAGATCTGCTTCTTGACATACTCTACCTGTCCCAGCACTACTTGTCTGGGAAGCTTATCCGGACTCAATGTTCCAACATGGCCCAGAGAACGTAATCTTTTGGCCTTTTAGGATGACATTGATGTTGGTAGGGCGCGTTAGTTTGATGACAGTGATGCTGGTAGAGCGCGTTAGTTTGTTGACATTGATGCTGGTAGGGCGCGTTAGTTTGTTGACATTGATGCTGGTAGGGCGCGTTAGTTTGATGACAGTGATGCTGGTAGAGCGCGTTAGTTTGTTGACATTGATGCTGGTAGGGCGTGTTAGTTTGATGACAGTGATGCTGGTAGAGCGCGTTAGTTTGTTGACATTGATGCTGGTAGGACGCGTTAGTTTGTTGACATTGATGCTGGTAGGGCGCGTTAGTTTGATGACAGTGATGCTGGTAGAGCGCGTTAGTTTGTTGACATTGATGCTGGTAGGGCGCGTTAGTTTGATGACATTGATGCTGGTAGAGCGCGTTAGTTTGTTGACATTGATGCTGGTAGAGCGCGTTAGTTTGTTGACATTGATGCTGGTAGGGTGCGTTAGTTTGATGACAGTGATGCTGGTAGAGCGCGTTAGTTTGTTGACATTGATGCTGGTAGGGAGCGTTAGTTTGATGACAGTGATGCTGGTAGAGCGCGTTAGTTTGTTGACATTGATGCTGGTAGGGCGCGTTAGTTTGTTGACATTGATGCTGGTAGGGCGCGTTAGTTTGATGACAGTGATGCTGGTAGAGCGCGTTAGTTTGTTGACATTGATGCTGGTAGGGCGTGTTAGTTTGATGACAGTGATGCTGGTAGAGCGCGTTAGTTTGTTGACATTGATGCTGGTAGGACGCGTTAGTTTGTTGACATTGATGCTGGTAGGGCGCGTTAGTTTGATGACAGTGATGCTGGTAGAGCGCGTTAGTTTGTTGACATTGATGCTGGTAGGGCGCGTTAGTTTGATGACATTGATGCTGGTAGAGCGCGTTAGTTTGTTGACATTGATGCTGGTAGAGCGCGTTAGTTTGTTGACATTGATGCTGGTAGGGTGCGTTAGTTTGATGACAGTGATGCTGGTAGAGCGCGTTAGTTTGTTGACATTGATGCTGGTAGGGAGCGTTAGTTTGATGACAGTGATGCTGGTAGAGCGCGTTAGTTTGATGACATTGATGCTGGTAGGGCGCGTTAGTTTGATGACAGTGATGCTGGTAGAGCGCGTTAGTTTGTTGACATTGATACTGGTAGGGCGCGTTAGTTTGTTGACATTGATGCTGGTAGGGCGCGTTAGTTTGATGACAGTGATGCTGGTAGAGCGCGTTATTTTGATGACATTGATGCTGGTAGAGCGCGTTAGTTTGTTGACATTGATGCTGGTAGAGCGCGTTAGTTTGTTGACATTGATGCTGGTAGGGCGCGTTAGTTTGTTGACATTGATGCTGGTAGGGCGCGTTAGTTTGTTGACAGTGATGCTGGTAGAGCGCGTTAGTTTGATGACATTGATGCTGGTAGGGCGTGTTAGTTTGTTGACAGTGATGCTGGTAGAGCGCGTTAGTTTGATGACATTGATGCTGGTAGAGCGCGTTAGTTTGTGGACATTGATTGTGGTAGAGCGCGTTAGTTTGTTGACATTGATGCTGGTAGGGCGCGTTAGTTTGTTGACATTGATGCTGGTAGAGCGCGTTAGTTTGTTGACATTGATGCTGGTAGAGCGCGTTAGTTTGATGACATTGATGCTGGTAGAGCGCGTTAGTTTGATGACATTGATGCTGGTAGAGCGCGTTAGTTTGATGACATTGATGCTGGTAGAGCGCGTTAGTTTGTTGACATTGATTGTGGTAGAGCGCGTTAGTTTGTTGACATTGATGCTGGTAGGGCGCGTTAGTTTGTTGACATTGATGCTGGTAGAGCGCGTTAGTTTGTTGACATTGATGCTGGTAGAGCGCGTTAGTTTGATGACATTGATGCTGGTAGAGCGCGTTAGTTTGATGACATTGATGCTGGTAGAGCGCGTTAGTTTGATGACATTGATGCTGGTAGAGCGCGTTAGTTTGTTGACATTGATGCTGGTAGAGCGCGTTAGTTTGAGCACTGTCTCATTTGACATCGTGTCTGTCCAAGTGACACCAATAATTGTATATGGACACCGCATATGAAAAGCATTGACTCGGCGTTTCTGCTTTGCACACGTAGTCCATGTCTCAGAAAAGTGTGCTAAGGACGCAGGTTTGGTAAACAAGTGGAGGTGGTGAGCTTAATATTTTTCTAAACTCTGGCGTGTAGCTAAAAGCTGTTGTGTAGCTAAAAGCTGTTGCAACTGTGCAACCCTGTCGTTTTCGGGACATTGGCTTAGTTCTATGTAAATATCTGTTAGTTATATGTAGATATCTGTTAGTTCTATGTAGATATCTGTTAGTTAAATGTAGATATATGTTAGTTAGATGTAAATATATGTTAGTTCTATGTGGATATATGTTAGTTCTATGTAGATATCTGTTCGTTCTATATAAATAGCTGTTAGTTTTATGTAGATATCTGTTAGTTCTATGTAGATATATGTTAGTCCTATGTAGATATATGTTAGTTCTATGTAGATATATGTTAGTCCTATGTAGATATATGTTAGTCCTATGTAGGTATCTGTTAGTTCTATATGTAGATATATGTTAGTCCTATGTAGATATCTGTTAGTTCTATGTAGATATATGTTAGTCCTATGTAGATATATGTTAGTCCTATGTAGGTATCTGTTAGTTCTATATGTAGATATATGTTAGTCCTATGTAGATATCTGTTAGTTCTATGTAGATATATGTTAGTCCTATGTAGATATCTGTTAGTTCTATATGTAGATATATGTTAGTCCTATGTAGATATCTGTTAGTTCTATGTAGATATATGTTAGTCCTATGTAAATATATGTAAGTTCTATGTAGATATATGTTAGTTCTATGTAGATATTTGTAAGTTCTATGTAGTATTTTATAAATATGCATTTTTTAAAAGTATTTATACTATTACTAGTTTATTTATTTCAGATTTACATATTTACTTATTAAACAACTACAATTTATTTATTTTTCTTATTACCTAATTTCCGTAGTACCTAAAAGGTAAAAGGAACCTTTATGGTGAGACTCCGTTGTCCGTCTGTCCGTACGTCACAGCCTCATAACTTTAGCACCGTTAAAGATAAATACAAGAAATTTAACACAAAAATAGCATTAATTTGGCCACATATGAGGATTTTTAAAAATCTTTAAAAAACCCCAAAAATATGTATGTCCCCCCCTTATCTCCGAAACTGGTAAACCGAGAAATATGAAATAGCGATTAAAAAAAGTCAGCGCTAATGAGAATTATAAAAAAAGCAGTAAAATAAATAAAAAATATATTTTATAAAAATACAATATGGGTATCAAATTGTAGGTATCAAAAAGTTGATTGTAAAAATATATACTTTTACCATACTTACTGGCACTGGTTTCGAGAAATCTTTAAAAAACCCCCTTATCTCCAAAACTGGTGAACCAAAAAATATGAAAAAAATCATGGTAATATGTGTTTACGTAAAGATTAAGGAAAATTAAAGCGGTTGAGAAATTCACGAAAAAAAAAATGACAAAATTAAATTTATTATCCACAATACGGAACCCTAGGTACGCGAGTCTGACTCGCACTTGGCCGGTTTTTTTAATGTATTTTACGCTTAACACTTTTTATTTTAAGTTTGATATTGTTATATTTAGACAATGTTTAAATTATAGTTATTATGTTATAGTTATTAGTTTTAATTTTAGTAGGATCCAGCAGAATACCAGCGCTGTGGCTTCGGCTGTGGCATTAAGCTGAGCTGGACTACTTTTTCATAACCACAGAATATGGCTATTACGTTTTTAATTTGTTTTTATTTTGTTTTGTTTTCTGTGGTGTTTGAAATAAAGCTCTTTTCTTTCTTTCTTCTTTAAGTTCTCGTAACTCGTTGTTTTACCAAGTTGATTGGCCAAGGAGCTTATGGCGCTGTGTACTTAAACGTTGCGACTTTCCGGTAAAAAAGTTATTCCGATTTTAAATAGACTATTCCACAACAAATTTTTACTTTTTTTAAGTCGTATGTCCTTTTCATCACTTAAACTTTGGCACAAGTTTCATTGTTATGCGATAAATCTTTAATGCGCGGGAATAAACGATAGCTTCCAGGCGGCCTACCTGAGAGTGACGTCACAACACTTGTCCCAAGCGTGTGCCTGCGTTTGTACACAATCTAATGACTACAGCGTCCGGAGAAAGCAGTAATAATTTAATTATTTCTCTGCCTAAGCAGTAGTGTTATAAATATTGTGTTGTTCCAAAGTGTCAGTCAACAACGAAATCTACACCAAATTTTTTTTTTATAATGGTACCGAAAGAGATTAATCTTCGAAAGTAATGATGTTAAGCCATGAGAAGGGATGAACTGTCTCCCAAAACAGCAGCGTATTGTTGTGAGGACTATTTTGACATAAATAAATTTTATATAAATGCTTATATACTAAGTTACAGTGTATGTAATGTAATTATTAACAAATGTATTACATACCTGTGGTAGGTGGTACTGAAAATGATCGTCGTCAGGTGACAATTTTGTCAATCAATTTTTATGTCTCCTCTTTCTTTCTTTAGGTATTTATATTTTTTCATGAACGTAAAATGTAATGAGTAAGTTATGTTATGTCATACCAAGAGGTCAAATGTAATGAGTAAGTTATGTTATGTCACACCAAGAGGTCAAATGTAATGAGTAAGTTATGTTATGTCATACCAAGAGGTCAAATGTAATGAGTAAGTTATGTTATGTCACACCAAGAGGTCAAATGTAATGAGTAAGTTATGTTATGTCATACCAAGAGGTCAAATGTAATGAGTAAGTTATGTTATGTCATACCAAGAGGTCAAATGTAATGAGTAAGTTATGTTATGTCACACCAAGAGGTCAAATGTAATGAGTAAGTTATGTTATGTCACACCAAGAGGTCAAATGTAATGAGTAAGTTATGTTATGTCATACCAAGAGGTCAAATGTAATGAGTAAGTTATGTTATGTCATACCAAGAGGTCAAATGTAATGAGTAAGTTATGTTATGTCACACCAAGAGGTCAAATCATTGGCAGAATAGCGGTTACTCTACCGACAAGACAAGATCGTATCTCTGATGCTATTGAGAGATACAAATAATAAGTATTAGAGACCCTAAAAGAGTAAGAGGACAGTTCTCAAACAGGCACAACCAAGTAGCCCACCATGCCTGGGAACATTGATTAATAATCAAAGCCTGGGCCTCAATTCCGGGCTCGAAGGAAAAATCCCGACTATGGAGATGAATCTCCGTTTCAAATCTCCGCATCAATGTCCGCTCGAAATCTCAAGACTACGAAAAAACCCTATTCTTGTAGACCATGGAGATGGATTAGCAACGGAGAAGATAATTTCGTCTTATAGACGTTCCGTTTTTACCGATTAATTTTGAATATAAATCGATTGTCTTATTTTTCTTTTTTTAAGTAAAAATAATACGATTTTCATTTAACAAATCTAAGCAAACACATTACGATCAAGAATATTTTAGCATATTGTGGTTCTATAACTATCTTTTTTTTATAATAACTGAAAACAGTAAATAAAAATTAGCGTGAATCGAAACGCATTGCGCGTGAGTTTGTGTTTATTTTATCCTGAAGCGCTAGTTTGCTTTATGCAAATGTGTTGAGCAAGTTCACATCACAGCATACTTTTAAATAAAGCGCTTTCAGCGCTGCTGTTGTACATAGACTCCTTAGCGTTCTGTCAAATCTCCTACATTTTATTATTTTAAAGTCGAAATAAATTCATAATTTTACAAGAATGCCTCGAATGTCCGGCGTTTAGTTGTAAAACCAAGGAATACTGACGAAAAATTAAAAAAGCTGTGGGTCACGGCATTACGTCTCAAAAATTGGAATCCTGGTTCATCTGCCAGGTTATGTCGGAATCACTTTAAACCGGATGATTATTATGATGAAGGTAAACATACTGGTAAGTTACTCCTACTAATATTGTTAAACTTTAAATAATTACATAAATAAGTTAAATAATTAAACTTCTTGGGAGAACGATCATTGTACCTACCCCCCTTGACACGAGTTCCTTTTGGGGTGGCGTAATACATGCATTAACTTGCTCACCTTTTTTATTCGCGCATCTATAAATTAAGGCTGTCATGGACTAATGCTTTTAATTATACATTTTGAAGCATGTAGGTAAATGATTTCAATATCTATATGACAACTAGCTGAACCTCAAGCTAAACCTATCCCGGTTCAGAGCTCGTCACATTTTATTCTGCGTTTCTATACTGCAATGATATCATGTTAATAAGTAAATTTTTCTCAGTACTCAGATAAGTGTGCTTCATTAGTTTTGTTTTGCATTGTTTTAGGTTTGAAACGGGAACGTAAGAACTTGAAGAAAGGTGCTGTTTACAAAACCTGCAAGTCCAACCTCGAAACGAAAACTTAGGTATGATGCACGATGTGCGAAAAACGAAGTAGCAACAGACTGGAATCCATCTAACCAAGAACAAATTATTTTTGATGGTTCTGACATCTCTTCAGAAATAGTAATTAAAGCAACTGTCGAAGTAAATACGGATTGTGCTGGCACAGAGTTTCCTGTACAAAACCAAGTAATACATTGGCTCAGCAGGCTTCCTGGAGCACATACAAGCACAGTAATAATTTGAAAGTACTAGTTGCAGCTACACCTGGAGGGTTGTTGTCATACTGCTCTCTGCATATGGTGGATCTACAAGTGACAGACGGACAATAGAACGCAGTGACCTACTTGTAAAATGTGAATCAGGAGAAACTATTCTGGCTGACCGTGGGTGGATTTAACGTGCAAGACATCTTCGTTGCAAACAAACAATGTGACAGTTAACATACCTGCATTCCTGAAAGGTAAAAGTCAGTTAAAAGGCTTAACTGTACTCCATGACAGAAAACTTGCTAGTAAACGAGTTCACATCGAAAGGTTGATTGGTCTTACTAAGACCTACCTATTTTAAAGAGTGACCTGACTATAGTTATATTCAATTAGCAAGTAAAATATTTTTTGTTTGTTTCTTGTGCTGTAATTTTAGAGAATGCATAGTTAACATTAATAAATAAATGAGTAAAACACTGGATTGTTGTTTAATGTTTATTGATTATGTCATAATTTTTGTTAACATTAATAAATAAATAAGTAAAGCACTGTATTGAGGTTCAACTTTTAATGATTATGTCATAATTTTTATACAAATATGTATCTAAAATAATGGGTTTAAAATAATGATTATAAAAAGCACTCAACCAACACTATCCACCATGGCCTCAATAAATTTATCATTTCTTTTTATCTCAATTACAGCCAAATGTGAAAGTGTATACACCCAACACTATACAATATTGCCGTTTGGTACAAAATAGTTTATCCTGTATTTGTCTGTAATGTGGATGAATTTTCTTTAATGTAATTTCTCCATCCACATATCCAAAAAATGGAACATTTGTAGGGTTTATCTCTCGATATTTAGCACTATATGGACATTTCAATTCCAATACACCATTGGCACCTAAAATACCATCTGCTGAAGCACCAAGAAATGGGTGAGTTTCCAATAGAAATATGCCCCACTTAACTACACTTCTTATGGTAAACATTTCTTCAAATCGTTTGATAGCAAAGGGCTCCTGTATATTTCCATGCATAGTAGCTTTAGAGTGAAAATGCTTCGTTGACATGATTTTTGTAACCAGATGTTTTTATTAGTCTCTACACTACAATGACACACTGAAAATTGCTAGATGTTATGTGTGATTTCCTAATAGTGTACTTCCATCTTGAAGTCTGGTATTTTTTTCTACTTTCAGCAGCCTCAGCTTCTGTAAACTAGCTCTGGGCCAAGAATTCATAATAATCGTTGGTAGGTATCCAATCGGTTGCAGGAAATTCACAATGGGTAGCCAAAAGTCATCAAAATTACAGGTACCTGCTTATAAAAGTCCGTAAAACGTAGCCGAGTCAAATTTTATCAAAAATAACCACACAAAAGCCGTCAAAATGTTGAAGTTTATGTTATTTATTTTGATAATTTGGCAGTTACTGCAACGGAGATGTCTATCTCCCCAGCTTATGACCAGTCGAGACATCTCGCTGATTTCCGATCGAAAAATCTACGGATGGAGATCGTTAGAATAGCATTTTTTGTTTTTCGACGGAGATAAGCACTTTCTCGCCAGATATTTCGACCGTGGAGATCATCTCCATACCTCCGGAATTGGCTTCCTGGGCTGGGACATATTGATGGCGGTGTATCCATTTCCATAAAACAGACTGGTGACGGGCAGCGGCGTCACTGGTGCGCGAGGGCTTCACCAACCAGGAGGACCGCCAGGAGTGGCGAAATCTTGGAAAGGTCTGTCCAGTAGTAGAAAAACCAAGCTGATAGATATAGATCGACGAATGGAACAAATAACTTGCTTTTCACTAAATTTTTTATTGTAATGTTGTTATTTTTTTCTTTTTACCAATAAATAGGTAAATACAAAAATGCCAAATTCTTTCGTGAAAAGAACTTTACGTGCTAGGTTACCGTGTGGATTACATAAATATTAGTTAGGTCACTATATCTAAGTATATTAAGTTTGCATACCTCTCTGCTTTAACACTCCTGATTTCGGCACTGTGGAACTTGGTGTTATTAGAAAAATATCCTGCCATCATTAAGCCGTCCACTCTGGGAATATTGTCAGATTGGGCCTTGTTAAAGCCGTCCACTCTGGGAATATTGTCAGATTGGGCCTTGTTAAAGCCGTCCACTCTGGGAATATTGTCAGATTGGGCCTTGTTAAAGCCGTCCACTCTGGGAATATTGTCAGATTGGGCCTTGTTAAAGCCGTCCACTCTGGGAATATTGTCAGATTGGGCCTTGTTAAAGCCCGTTTCAGTCATATTTGTAAATGTTTACTAAAATTAATTATTGCTTACTTATTAATTTCATGTTTATCGAGTGTTTAAGGGCCTTCCTTAAATTATATAGCTTTGAAATTTGTATAAAAAATAAATGAACAATAACCCTTATTTTTTTCCCACTATAACCCCTATATCATTTTGTTCGGAAAGGCGGCTCGGCCTTCAGCCTCACCAAAAATGCTTTTCCAGAGGATCAATTCAGAGAACAAGAAACAGTTTTGTCCGGAAACGTGGCTCGGTTTTCAGCCTCTCCGACCAATAAGATACCGACTATAACACCGACTATATATACTATATAAGAGGATCAATTCAGTTATTAAAAAATCCTTCATGCGGAAACGCGGCTCGGTCTTCGGCTTCATCACAAACAATTTACCACAGGATCAATTCAGAGAACAAAAAATAATTTCGTTCGGAAATGTGACTCGACGTTCCGACTCGCCAAAGAGATTTTACCTGGGGTTGGGGGTCAAATAAGTGCACCAAAAACCCTCCAAACCATAGTCAAATACGTTCTATACAATTAAGGGTCTGAAAAATATTGACAGATTCTAAAGAACTACACAAAAAAACTAAAGTAACGCGGGCGAGGCCGCGGACAAAAGATAGTAGTGGATAATTTCAGCTTTCAGCCTGCCCTGATTTTTCTGAGCCTGTCCTGAGTAGTCCGGATTACACAATACGGCTACGGCCCTTTATCGATGTCTGCCTGGTTACCTATTGGTAAACAAACAAATAATGTTTTTTCTTTCATGTATCGTTTATCCGAAATCAAGCAAAGGTCTGTGAATATTTAAAATAAGAACCATTAAAAGAGTATTTGAGGGACGTGCTTCTATCTCACGTGGAAGCCCGTTACAGCTAATAGCTAGTAATGGCAGACACTCTATAAAGTTCATTAGGCTTGTCTCATTAGCGGCGGCCCCAGTGTCACCCGAGCCGATACGACACTCCCACGTCACACGTCACACACGGCACGCCACGTGGTGCACGATGGTGACGCGACAAAAAGCGGGTGGGCGTGAGACAACAAACCGTTAGTGGCAGTCGACTGTACCGACACATGTGCACGCGCAGCGAGCACCTAGTACGTAGCAGCCACAGAACATATAATAAGTAGCAGCCCTCACGACAGGCAGCTCGCTACTCGTTTACTGCTTTTAAATCAATATTTAGGCTCAATTTTTAGGCATCTCTTCTTTATTAACCTAGAAACAAGCTGACACAATAGCAAGATCAAAGACCATTTAGCAAGGAACGTGGCAAGGCGTGACTCTTAGTACTGAATTCATTCTGCCGCGTTCCGTGGGAGAGAAAGTAATTGCGCACCGCACACATTCACTGATTCACACACACTCCTGCGAAAAGTTGATATGTTACACTACATCAAAAGCTGTAAGACAAAACGAGCACTCAACATTGCCAGATTAGCCCCTAAGCAAATTAAGCAACTGCTTACGGCATCACGTCTCGGGGGCACCACAAACAGCACCGATAAAATATTTTCTAGCTCATGAAAGGTAAGACTTATTGAAAACCCGCGTGTAATCAAATTGACTAACTTGAGTAATGCGATGTCCTTGCGTGCACCCCCCGTGAATTTGCAAATCTTCCGAAAAGTTAGGTATTAAAACGAACGAAAATGCTGCAAGAGAGGCGAGGCTTTGAATATAGAGGCAGCTATGCTATATAGAACTTCGACACTATCGTTCGTGAATTTGCTATCTGTAAAAGTCGAAAGTCGCATTTCAATAAATAATGAAAAAAATGGTATGCTTAGGTTTTTATTATACACTTATCTCCTTCGTATGTATATTCTAAAAAAAGTATAAGAGTATCTCTTTGTATTAGATACGTAACATTGTTGAAAGAACGACCCTGGTCTACTATTTATTTATTTATCAACAACAACATTACACTATCCTTACAACAAAGCCAATACAATAGTTAATATTCAACATACTTACAATATATACATACAAATCACTACATTACAAACACACAATACAACAAAATACAACAATACAAATTCAGGTTGAATTTCAGAACACGAAGATAAGGCAAAAATCTTAACGCATTTATTTATAAATTCTTTGTTTTTGATTTTGAATAATTTCAGTTTGTTATAATTTTTAGCCATTTATAGCCAAGAAGGTACATGCAAAAATAGTGTTTTTTTTAAACTTGAAGTTAGTGTTTTAGCTGTATGATATGAGAACGAATAGTAAATTATTATTAAATGTATTTGTAAAATTATATTTTTATAAATGTTTATAAAAACATATAAGTTTCATTAAAAGCATTAAATCTTCGATAAAGATATCGGATATCATCTCCAGAAAAACGGGATGTGTCCTTCATTTAAGATCGGTAGATTACAAAATAAAAATTTACTAAATTATTTTTCAACACATCCCAAATACATATGAATTGTGTATACTGCTATCGCAAAGTTTCCATTGGATTTTATAAATTAGAACTTTAGAATATTTATATTTTATTTTCCGAATACTCCACAATTGGATCCACACACAATGCAAGTACGGCCCTGCATGCTCGAATCAAAACCAACATCACTTGAACAGAATATTGATTATATGGATATACTTACAGTTTTGTCTTCTTTTTCTTTATCTTTTCATTATTCTTGAGTATTCTCTTCTTTTTAGATTTGTCAGCTTCCGCAATTTTGACATTTGATTCCATTTTTTCAATTTTTAATCACGAGCAGCATCAATTTCCTAGCAAATATTCGTCCTGCTGTGGCAGCCATGTCAGACGCTTACTGTCTTGTGATTGGTGGACCGGTGCTTAGTCGAATTTTGGATCTGGGTGAGTATAAAATGAAGCTCAATATGTCGACTTTTCTACTAAACTCGAATGGATATAAGCAAGTTTGTTCTAGGGATATGTCCGTACTACGTATTAGAGGCGGTTTATTTAAAAATAATTGTTATGGTGTACTTCAACGCCAAAGTGGGAGTACAGGAGTGGGGTGAATCGGTAATCGGACTGCACGGCTATGGCTGTAGAAAACCAAGGGGCCAGATGCTGGTTAGCTTCCTTGAAAGCCAGGGGCTCTATTTGATGAATTCATTCTTCAAAAAGAAGCCCCAAAGGAAGTGGACGTGGCGAAGCCCCGATGGTAAGACAAAAAATGAGATAGACTTCATCATGACGGATCAAAAGCACATTGTAGCATTGCAAATTTGGTAGTTGCGGTTATCACAAAAAGAATTTGCGTCGTTTATTTGCTTGCCGGAAAGTTTCGGGTTTACCCTCTTTTATAGACATGGAGTTAATCGCGCGTTGCCGCGTTGCCGAGTTGTTCTCGTTCATTTGCCAAACGGAATTTATGCCGACAGCTCGTGTGGAGTTATTTTTTACAATAATGGCGGATTTTGCCAACACGACTTCGTGATAAGTTTTAAGGTTTGTTTTGAGTTTAAATTTGGGTTATTCATTTGTGTGGAATGGTTATATAAAATTGTTTTTGTATTTCAGATAATTTGACATATGCGTGTGGATTGATTGTTGAAAAGGATTTTTTTTTTTTCTTCGTCGGGTGGAGGGAGTTCTAAAATCATCAGATCATGGTATGTATTGCTTTCTTTGTATTTCGAGTCACCGGAATTTGGTTCTCATTGTTCCGTGTGGTAAAGGTTTTAATTTTGTTTTTTCTCTTCTAATTCCAGGGTGTTTGTTTTCGTGATTTACCAGCTGGCAGTGGAATGAACGCCGCGTGGTGTACGCCGTAAGCGGTTCCTTTTGTCTGCGGTGACGTGGATCGTTGACCTTGAAGGGGGCGGCGGACGGTGTGTCATTTCCGTGGAGTGTAATGGAAAAAAAATTCAAGTAGGTGTTGGAATTTTTACTTTTATCCACACACAGTTAGGATACCGGGGACGGTATGTTTTCAGGACACATAGTTATGTGTCCTTAGTAGGTGTCGATTGGGCATTCTAAAACAGTCATTCGTTTAAACACCTTCACTTCACTCCGAGCTCCGCTCCGCTCCGCTCCGCTACGCTCACTCGGAGTGAAGTGAAGTTGTTTAAACGAAAATCTGTTTTAGAATGTCCAATCGACAAAGCTTTAGAACAGAATCCATGACGATAAAACCGACTCTTTCATCATGTTATATCTAGAACTCTGCGTTGTACGTTCCGTAATGCACGACAGCAGAATCAAACCTTACAAATCTTACAATTAATTTAAAATTAGCTCTCGCTATCGCAGTAGGAAAATAAAAACACCTGTCAATAATTTTTATAGTCATTGCATGTTTAGCGTTTATTATATTCACAAGAACATGGAGTTTGTGAAGCAACCATTAACACTGCAACTTGAAAATATTTGTCCTAACTTGAAAAATATAAATTTTCGACATGGAAAGCTTTTACCTAATACCATTCGATGTATAATATGTGGTCCATCGAATTGTGGTAAAACGAATTTGATGATTGGTCTACTTTTACACGAGAACGGATTGCGCTATCGTCATGTTTCCGTGTATTCCAAAACACTTTATCAACCTAAATACGTTTTTCTAGAAAAGGTTTTAAAACTAGTACCTAGTGTATCATTTGCAAAATACCAAGAAAATGAACAAGTGATTAGCCCACAAGATGCAAAACGTAATTCAATTATTATTTTTGATGATGTATCATGTGAAAATCAGAACAATGTGAGAGACTATTTCGCAATGGGAAGACATAAAAATATAGATTGTTTTTATTTAAATCAAACATATAGTAAAATTCCTAAACAGCTTATTAGGGATAATACTAACTTAATTGTACTTTTTAAACAAGACGATACAAATATGAAACATATTTACGATGAGCATGTCACTACAGATATGACATGGGCACGATTTCGTGAAATGTGCTCTAAAATATGGAGTAATCCTTATAGTTATTTGGTGATAAACAAGGATTGCAAAAAAAATAAAGGTTGTTACAGAAGAGAATTTGATACATTTATCACTTTCAATTAATCGTGGGCACACGGCTCCTATAAATAAAGTATTTTTAATATCATATATCCATATGCTGTTTGGTTGCTACAGGAGCAATAAGTTTCAAAACCATATTAAAAATGGAAAAAACTCTAAAAAAGAAAATCGTTGATGCTGCCGCAGCAATCAAGAAAAAAGTTCAAAAAATGCGAGACATTGAAACCGATAATGAAAAAGTCTTACAGACGGTCTTAAAACCTATTACTGAACCATTAAATCACATGATGGAAGCAAGTAATAATCGTAATAACAAACACATAAAAAAACTGAAAAAGGATGGGTTTAAATCTGGAAGTAATTCATATTTGGATAAAACTTTTACTGAAAGCGAAATCAGTGAAATAGATGATGAAGATAAAGAAGAATGTAATGAAGAGGGTAACACCGGAGGTAACCAGTTTGATGACTCATTTAGGACAGTATCTTCAAAATCGAGTGCTAAAGACACGTCGATTTGGTCTTTATCTGCCGAAGTGATACGTAACGTTCCTTTTGGAGTTAGATATGATCATGGAAAACTCAAGTTGGGTTTTGCAAATGTAACGATTAGTGATGACTTAATTTCAGTAGCTGGATGTAAATATAAAAAAACAAAAGGATTATTAGAATTGTTAGTCAAAAAGAACCCTGATCTGAGTTTGGTTACTAAAACTGACACTGCATGCTATAAACGAATGTTACTAGACACAAATGCTCATAGACAAGGTTTTAATCCAAGTAAACCGATCAAAAGTAATAAAGGAAAAAAATACATGCAAGTTATTAAACCATTATTTAAGCTACGACGTGATACTGTAAGTACAGAAGATAGCACTGTACAAGGAAAAGGCTTACCTATAATGAAGAAATATAAAAAAAATGTAGATTTTGTTTATTGGGATGATCCAAACGAGTTAGTAGAGAGACTAAAACTACTAATTGCTTCACGTGATGCTGGCAATACAGGACTTGACAACGAGATCATATCAATAATAGAAGAATTGCAAGAAGCTGGTATAATAAATAAATAAATAAAATAACTTTTTATCTTTCCCCTCAGTTAAAAGTTTATTTTTGCTATAGTCACTCGTTAACATGAATATCGATAAATTCGGTCACCATGTACACAAAAGATTGCGATTGACTGATATGTTAGATTCTACTGAAAGAAGTTTGACGAGAGAAGAGAACGGTGATTACGATTTACAACAAAGGAGATTAAAAGGCGTTAAATTTCCTGTAACGTCAGATGATGCTGTGAATAAAGAATACGTAGATAAAACTAAGCTGGACTTCTATACCAAGAAAGAAGTTGATGAAATAGTTGTGGGTGCCATAAAAAAACTTAAAACTCGTTTATACGTAGACATTTATACAAAAGGGGAAATAGACAAGCTAATTAAACTAACAAAAAAATGATAAAACAACACATAGTTAATGAAATTCATAAAGCAGCAAGAAAAAATTTTATACGAAGAAATGTTGTTTTAAAAGGCATAGATGATTTATGGCAAGCTGATTTAATAGATTTTAAAAATTTAAAACAGTTCAATAATGGATTTAAGTATATTTTAGTAATTTTAGATTGTTTTTCTAAATATGCTTGGGCAATACCAATTAAAACAAAAACTAAATCTGAAGTAAGTCTAGCGTTTGAAAATGTTTTCAAGAAGTCATCTCGTCATCCAATTAACTTACAAACTGATATGGGTACTGAATTTTATAATGAAAAATTTAAACAACTAATGAAGTCATTAAATATCAATCATTATTCTACTTACTCTGTTAAAAAAGCTTCAATAGTAGAAAGGTTAATAAGAACACTGAAAACAAAATTATTTAAGAGTTTCAATTACAATGGCAGTTATAGATGGTTTGGAGAACCACTTAATAATGTAATTAAAACATATAATAATACTAAGCATCGAATAACAAAACATAAACCTATAGAGGTAAATAGTAAAACAGCTAAAACTGTAATGGAAAATATAAAAAAATCTCAATTTACCATAAAAAATGGTTTAGCAAAGTTTAAGCCAGGAGATTATGTTAGAATCAGTAAATACAAAAGCGAGTTCGAAAAAGGCTATACACCTAATTGGTCATCAGAATTATTTTTGATTAAAAACATAAATAAAACGGTGCCTATTACTTACAATCTTCAAGATCTTAAGAAAGAACCAATACTAGGATGTTTTTATGAGCAGGAGCTTCAAAAAACTAAATATCCGAATGTGTATTTGATTGAAAAGATCATTAGGAAAAAAGGTAATAGTTTATTTGTGAAATGGTTAGGCTTAAAGGAAAATAGTTGGATTGATAAAAAGGCAGTGATTTAAATGAAGTCATCATTTCGTTATCAGTAATGCGAGGAAAAGGACTTCTCAATTATTTAATAAATAACTTGCCTTTTGAGTTACATTTACCTGGTTACAATTATTGTGGACCGGGAACAAGACTTAAAGAACGTTTATCAAGAGGTGATAAGGGTGTTAATGCGCTAGATGAAGCTTGCAAACGACACGACATAGCATATTCAAAGTACTCGGATTTGGATAGTCGACATAAGGCAGATTTAGAATTGATAGACATGGCTAAACGAAGACTTCGTTCAAATACTGCTAGAAGGGGAGAAAAAATGGCTTCGTGGTTAGTAAAAAAAGTTATGAAAGCAAAAGTTAAATCTGGTGGAGGAATAAAGAAATTCAAGACTGTGATTTCTAAAATACGTAGGGAACTCAAGAAGCAAAAAGCATGTAATAAAGATAAAGCTATAAAAATTGCTTATTCAGCAGCAAAAAAACTTCTTTCAGAATCAAAAGTTCAATTACCACGTGTAATACCTTTACCAAAAACAGGAGGAATTCTACCTTTGATTCCAATTTTTGCTGGTTTGTCAGCATTAGGAACATTGGCTGGAGGAGCAGCAGGAATCGCTAAGACTGTGAATGATTATAAAGCTGCGCAAAGAAATTCACGTGAATCTGAGCGACATAATAAAATGATGGAGTCATTAGTTATAGGAAAAGGATTGTATATTAAACCGTATAAAAAGGGAGAAGGCATATTTTTAAAACAAGCAAAAAACTGAATGAGAGGCTACCCAATCGTGCACTTACTAATTTAGAGATTTTAAGAAATGCTGAGGATATACCGTATTTTAGAGGTGTTTTTATGAGGGACAGATTACCTCAAAAGCCTAGAAATATAGAATGCGGTATAATTAACTTGGATCAATTTAAAAACCCAGGAACTCATTGGGTGGCCTATATTAAATATAAAAATCATTGTGAATACTTTGATAGTTATGGTGATTTAAAACCACCATTAGAGCTAATAAAATATTTAAAAAAAGATAATATTTTGTACAACTATTCTAAATATCAGAATTATAATACTGTAAATTGTGGTCATTTATGTCTTTCATTTTTAAGAAATTATTGGAATAATATTGGTATAAAACAGTAAACACGGTTTTTTATTGTATCATTAGCATAATGTCCTTCACACTATCCATTACAGGTAATAAATCGGTTTTAACTACTAACTACGCTCCTTCGTTACAACTTGATGGCTTATATGAATGTGCTTTGTTATATATTTCTACTTTTAATTCTATCCCAAATGTAGACAAAACAAATAATAAATTTTATTATGGTGATCAAGATGTTATTGAATTGCCTGAAGGAGCGTATGAACTTCAAGATATATGTGATTTTTTAAAAGCTAATATCAAAGATGCTACCTTAAAATTATACTGTAACAATAATACTTTAAAAACATACATTTTCTGTTCAAAACCTATGCATTTTGAAAAAAGTAATTCTCTTGGTAAATTATTAGGATTTGACAACCAAGTATTAGATGCATATAAATTACATCAATCACAGTCACCTATAAACATTTTGTCTACGACAGTGATAAGGATCGAATGTGATATAGTGAGTGGTTCATTTATCAATGGTGTATCAAGTCATATAATTCACGAGTTTGCGCCGAACGTACCTCCAGGATACAGAATCATCGAAGTACCAAAAAACGTTATTTATTTTCCTGTTAACCAGAACAATATAAGTTCTATGAATATAAGAATATTAGACGTCCATAACAACTTACTAAATTTGCGTGGTGAAGAAATTCAATTATATTTTCACCTGAAGAAACAATGATTGACTATAAGAACGAACATAAATACAACCCACAACTTTTAACCGGAATCACTTTAAATCGAGCTACGTATAAAGAAGCAACTAAAAAGAAACCAAGCTTGACGAAAGCAAATAAACAATTTCTTAAATTTATTGGATTACTAAAATGAGTATTTTAAACATAGTAAGTACACCAAACCATGACAACTCTATTGATGGTATTGAATTTCATTCATACAAGCCATATATTACAAGTTTTAATAGAAATGATGAAATTCGCATTCCAATCAACCAACAGGATTTATATGTACTACCGTCTGCTAGTACATTATATTTGGAAGGTACTGTTAATGTTTTGAAAAAAGAAGCGAAGGAGAAAGCTAAATGCGTACATTTCACGAATAATCCGTTCTTGTACCTTTTTCAAGACATTCGTTACGAATTAAACGGTATAGAGATAGACAAAATTAAGAATGCTGGTGTAACTACTACGATTAAGTCTCTGCTCTCAATGAACGAAAACGAATCACGTATGGCCAAAGCTTGGGGTTGGGATATTGATGGTTCTAAAAATGATCAAGGAGGTAACTTTTCAGTTTCCATACCGCTTAGTAATATCCTAGGATTTGCTGAAGATTATAAAAAAGTGATAATGAACTGTAAACATGAACTTATTCTTTTGCGAAGTAACACAAATCTGAACGCTGTTAAACTAAGTACGGGTGAAGTTGTGGAAAATATAATTATGCATAAAATTGTTTGGCGTGTACCACATGTGAAAGTGTCTGACAAGGAAAGAATCAACTTACTTCGACTGTTAGAAAAGGACCGTTCCTTACATTTAGCCTTTAGAAATTGGGATTTGTATGAATATCCATTACTACCACAAACAACTAAACACACATGGTCAATAAAAACTTCTTCTCAAATTGAAAAGCCTCGATATGTAGTTATAGCTTTACAAACAAACCGAAAGAACAGTGGAAGTGCTGATATGTCACAATTTGATCACTGTAACTTACGTGATGTTAAGGTATATCTTAACTCTACATATTTCCCTTATGAAACCTTACAAGTGAATTTTTTGGAACAAAAGTTTGCTTTATTATACGAACAGTATGCTAGATTTCAACAGTCTTACTACGGGTGTGACAGAGTAGAGCCACTTTTGAATATCAAGCAATTCAAAGATTTAGCGCCATTGTTTGTTATTGACTGTTCACGACAAAGTGATAACATAAAAATAGGACCTGTTGTTAACGTACGAGTGGAAATAGAGAGTAATTCTGAAATACCTGATCAGACTTCTG
The DNA here is from genome assembly GCA_934047225.1 of Ypsolopha sequella. Taxonomy (NCBI): domain Eukaryota; kingdom Metazoa; phylum Arthropoda; class Insecta; order Lepidoptera; family Ypsolophidae; genus Ypsolopha; species Ypsolopha sequella. The sequence continues at coordinate 446,276 of OW203988.1, read as the reverse complement.
CATATTGTCTTATTTTAAATGATTGTATTGTAGAATACAAGCCTTTGTCTAATATAGTTAAGAAAATATCATGAATTTTCTAATCATTGATGTACAAGGCTTTAAAAACTCTAAAAACGAATTCATAGTGAAAGAATTGGCAATAGCAACTCTTGAATACACTTACATTTTTTTAGTAAAACCACCATACCCTTACCTAAAATTAACTAAAGAAGAAAAGAGACAAGTGTCATGGATTGAAAAGAATCGAGGAATTTATTGGAGCGAAGGTTATATAGATTACAGTGAATTTAAAAAAATAACTTTTGCTTATTTAAAGAACAAAAATATTTTAGTGAAGGGTTGTGAAAAAATCAAGTGGATTAGAGAATTAAGCAATAATTGTAGAATAATAGATGTCGGCGATAAAGGTTGTCCTAATATTAAAAACCTTCATGATATGTATGGAAGAGATCTTACAAACTTTAACTGTATACATCATAAAAATCAATGCGCTTTAAAAAATGTGTTATGTCTCAAAAAGTGGTACCATGAAAATAACATGTATGCATTTAACTTTTTTTATTGACACAAAAATTAAAATAAATGATTTGTTAGTCCCTATATACAGGAATTTTATTTTCACATCCATCCAGGTTCAAAAAGGAAATGTTGTTTTTATATAATGTAATAAATAATAGGTATTTTTACTTCAAAATCAAGTATATTTTTTCTTTTTCAAGTTCTTTTTAATTTGCATAACCATACTTTCTAACAAACGTCTTAAATTTGTATTATTTTGTAAATAAATTTCTACTTATAAATTTCAATATACTAATACTTTACGTTGAATCACACATGAAAAAATATATTTCATTGTTCTAAAAAATATTACATAATTAAGAATTAACAAAACAATTTAAATTATTTATTTCATTTTTTCAAAATGTTGAGAAGGCGAGGTTGTCCGTCATTTTGCATTACCTGGGAAAAAATAAAAAATAAATTAAAAATAAATAAAACTAAATACATTTTTTGTTTCACTACAAGGCAAAAATAAAAATGGAACGCATACAAATAACAAAGAAAAAATAAAAAAAGTAGTGTTATCACTTACTGTGATGTTGTAAAATCCGAACGTTCAGCCATTTCTTTGCTAATGAGAAAGAGCGTATGCGCCGCGTGTCTCAGCACAGGATCAGCGCTGTCGTACACGCAGTACCCGCTTTTTACAACAGTCCTCACAGCCACACTGTTGTTGTCTTCTGTGCTGTACTCCAGTATTTCTATCTTCACTTGGAACAAGGGTACCTCCTTAGCCTTTTCACGTTCACCCAACACGCACAAATAGGAAGGTCGCGCGAAGTTGGCCATAGTAAAAATCACGCGCGCACTGTTTGAAGACTAGTTGTCAAGTGAGTGAATATTCAATGTGTCGCGCGCTGCAGCAATTCATACTTGGAATCTTACTCAGCAAAATCATGTTTGAACAAGTTTTGGGTTCATTGTGTAATTGTGTTCAAGCAAGCTCGTTTTGTTTTATTTACATGTATCAATGTTTTAACGCATAGGTAATTCGATATGAATATTTGATGATGATTTGTGACTGATATTAATTTTATTTTATTTAAAAAAGGATGAAGTAGTAAAATAAAAAATAAAGATTAATCCAGTGTTAATTTATTTTTATTAAAATGCATAATTTTTTATTACTAAGGTAGATAAGAGATTACAAAAGAAATTTAAAAAAATATGCGCTGCCTATACTTACAATTTCATGCTCAATTAACATACGAGGAGAGGTCAGACAGTTTAACAAAGACATTAAATTTTGTAATGATGATATTCTTTTCATTCTTAAAGTACTTTCAACCTTATCAATAAACTTACAGGCTATAGCGTAATCTGCTACAAGTTCTGCTAATCTTAAATTAGTACACAATGCAAAAGTATTCAAAGCCTCTAAAACCATGTTAATGAAATTTATGGAACAACGTTTATCACAATACATTAGTTCAAAAAGGAATAATTTGTTCTTATCATAAGTATTATTTACAGATACATGGAAGAGTTGCAGTTCCTTAAATTCTTGGTAAATGAGGTACCATTCTTCCAAGGATAAAAAGAAATATTCATTTTCGTTGAAAATATAAACTTGTGGCTTAAAATCTTCTTCAACCCATAGTCCTGTTTTTATCTTTATACTATTAGTGTGAGAATAAATCCGCATTAACACTACACAGTCAAATAAGAAACTTTCACTCATTGCTTCAGTAGATAAACTAAAAAAGAGAGTTCCAGTGACCCCATGATAAAGTAGACATTTTGTCTTTTAAAATAACACGTTTATCATCATTTGCTGATAATGCAATTTTGTTTTGTTGTTGTGTAAAAATTTCATGTTTAAGAGATTTGAATACAATATTATTTTTTCTTATTACATCATTTTTCTTTAATACTTTATAGTAATCGTTAAATTTCACAGTTTTAGTTACATGCTTTTGAATTCCTTTTGCTTTTTTTAGTTCATCTTTCCTTGTTTTAATACAGTACAATTTTGATCTCAAACCGACAAACTCCGTTATCACCTGTCCACCTAGTTCATCTTTAAAGAGGCCAGGCACTTTTTTGTTTAAAATTGGAATACCATAACAATTATCTTCTTTATAATTACTTGTATCGAAGTGAGAAATAAAATGAGATTTCAAATCTTCATAAAAATTGATACAGTCAATTGCATATAAAAAACTGTCGGTGTCACAATAGGCCATAGTTATCTTTTCTCCATAAAAAGGTTTCATTATAGAATAGTGAAAATCATACATATGAGCCTTAGATATTTCTAATACGGAAAATCCAATGTATATAGGTTTATCTAAAGTAATTGTTTCAGGTTTCATTTGAACCGCTACAAAGTCTTCTGTGAAAATGGAAACACTATGAAAGTTGGGCCTAGCGATCAATTGTTCTGCACATACACTCTTCTTTGTTTTATTCCCAGAATCGTTCCACTTGTTGACTAACTTTACATCAACTCTTTTCTCGACATCTTCCAATGTCTTTCCAAAAATACTATTATTAAGTAGTTTAAAAAAATCTTGTTCAAATGTAGATTTTGCCTTTTTTCGTAACTCAGTATTCATGTCAATGTATTGTTTTAAGTATTGACCTTGTTTGAACTGGATGACTCTGTGTACTTTTTTTAATATCAATCCATGCTTAATGCATATTTTTAGATGAGCAAAATGGATGACATATTGGAATTTATCATATAAATTTGGAATTAATTTTGAAGTTTTAGAACCCGGTGGAGTGAACTTCTGAGCACAAAATGGAATGTCGTTATGGTAATCATGTAAATGTTCCGGATATTCTAAATCAACTTCCAGAATGTAACCAACGTCACCGTCAATGGGTAGACTGTAAAAATTCATTTTAGCAATTTCCGACTGACTTAATAGTTTAAAATCTGATAAAGGTAAATAATCACACATTGCATAACCATAGAGATTATTACAATCAATGTAAATTAAAAAATTGTTTTTAGCTGACGGGTCGTAACTTGTCAAGTATTTGTTATTGGCTTTTGAGTATCTAGTGGAACATAAACATATTCCACCACGAATACCTTTTTGGATCATTCTTATTATTTCCAAGTCGTTTATTAATTCTAATTTTACACCTGTTTTTAATAACATTGCGTCAAAACTTAAACTAGAAGCTGTCAGATAGAAACTTGGATCAAGTTTATAGGTTGCCTTACAAGTTTTTCGAAAACTTTCAAATACATCAGCAAGTAAAAGGACGTCTGACTTGATATATAAGTCAGTGTATTCTCCTAAATTATGGATATTAAAATAATGCCAAACATTTTTTGCATGTTCGTAATCTAAATCTGAAATATTGCTGTTATTTAATGTACTATAAAAACGTTCTTGAGGGGGGAGCTGATTTTCTTCATAGGTATTCCAGGTAGTCATATATTCATAAGGATACACTCCTTTCCGTCTTATAAGGGCAAAATTTTCGTGGGAGGGAAAAAAGCTTGATAAATGTGTAAAACTATCATTACTTAAGTTTGCAGCAAGTTTTTCTAAGCTAGTGCTTAAAAACTTGAACGAATCAACAAAACGAACTGGCATGAAATCCTCATTATTAATGAGAAAAAATTTTGTAAATGATATGTAATTTTCTTTATTTTTTGCTATAACTTTTATCCTACCAGATAATTTACCTAATTATCGAATAAAGAGATGACTGTCATAACCAGATAAATTATGAAAAAAAACTGGAACGAACTTTGGCAGACGAAACTTAATGTTGCAATATGAATGAGCTGCACCTCTATAGCGTCCAGTAAGATGACAATGATCTCTCACCTTGTCATCAAATAATATTTTATCACAAAGAAAACAAAGTTTTGCTTGAGCAAAATTAACTCTATCTTCATCAGTTAGACGTATTGGCAATGGGGACTCGAAAATATTGTAAATATCAGTAATATCAAGCAGTAGCGATTCTAAAAACTTTTCTACACAATCATGTCCTCGGTAGGATACGTATTTGTTACGTGCGCTATTGTACGAACATACTATATAGTAAGCAAAAGCAGCTGGTACGTGTTGTTGCAGAGATGTCGTGAAACTTGATCCAGGTTCGGACTCATTCTCAGCTGGTTTTAATAATGACTCGAAGTCAGCGTATATAACAAAAGGCATATCTTGCATTCGTTCATAATTTTTGAATTGAATGAGCGTCCCTTCATTAGGTAATATAGTTGCAACACCGTTGCAAACATGAGCTTCCAGTTTATGATTGTTATCAAAAAATATCATACAATCCTCGCAGAAGTATATTTTTGAATGATGTTTAGTAAGTTGTTGGCGAAGTAATTTGGATAAATTTTTTATTAAACAGTAATGAGTACGTTCACCATTTTCAATGAAAAGTAAATTAACATGATGTTGTTTTCGACATTCAGTTTTATACAATGGTCCAACAATTTTAGTATTATTTTTAAGACCATAAATATTTACACTTATGCCAGGATTATTTTTTTCAAAAATTCTGATATCCGAAAATCCTACTGGAAAAGTCATGTTTTTAACATTAAGGACACTTTCAAAATGTGGGTAAGCGGATGTTCGATGTGCATTATTTTTTGCCGGGAACAGCGCTGCCATGATACACCATAAAAAGCAAAAGTTATCTGCATTTTGAATGTTAATGCAAGCGCGTTTTGATTTAATACCTTTTGGTAAATCGATATAGCTTGAAGCTCGCAGTGGGTTATATTTGTTTATGTTTATTTCCAAATACAAATTTCGTACAAAAGCCCAACCACTATCTCTTTCTTCAAAAACTTCAATTTTTTTGGTAATTTCCTGAATAATACTTGAAAAAGTGTATTCAAAATTGTAATTTTGATGCAAGACAATGTTTTCAGTAGCAAAAGATTTAATAGAATATGAATCATTTTTAGGCAAAGAAAATTCAGAAAACAGCTCAAAATTAACCTTTAGGCTAGAATGAGTTTGCAATCGTGCTGAGAGCAGATCACGTACGCGACGTTGCATGCGTGATAAGAACTGGGCGGGCGGGCGCGCGCGCTCGTCACAGGCTTCGGGGCTTTTACTGTCCCGACCTTCAGCCTCGCAGCGAACGCGGTATGACGCTATGCGACTGCGGAAAGCGCTATGAATTTTCTCGATTCCGTGTTGCTCAGTAATTGCACTGTTATCTTTATGTAAAGTGCTTTTTAAATGAGCAGAAAAGCTTTTACTTTTGACTGATGTGTCACAAACTGAACAGAAAATAGTATTAACCATGTTGCCTTGTAATTTTAGATTCTAATTTAGTGAATAAGGACACGCTACCAGGCAAAATATTTGACTAGTTAGAATGCCGTGTTCATCATTGATAAGGAGTTCTAAAACTTAGTAAAATTAATTTTTAGTTTGGCATTTAGACAATAAAATGTTTGATTTGGTATTACGGTAAAAATAACAATTAATTTATTTTACTGTAAAGAAATACATATTTATTTTAACTTAAATATTAAGTGCAAATAACATAATAAAACAAAACTCAGTGACAAAAAGAAAAAAAAAAACTTAAGAGTGGAAAAGAAATGTAAATTATTAATTAAACATTTTTTTTCTTTTTCTCACTGAAGAAAGTCCCTTCCTCCGTGAATTTCCTTTTGCTTAAACTAATCGCCTTTTTTAAAGCGACGAATTCAGGGGATTCTGCTTCCCCCTGCAGGCGCAACCACACGATAGCCTTCTCGCATCGTTCGATACCGTCGAGGTCCCGCACCTCCTCGACGTTATACAAGCGCAGCTCCGCCAGCAGCGCTCCTTCCAGTTGTGCCGTCCGACGTAGCACCCCGCCCGGAACTTTACGCGAGAGCACACTCAAAGTGTGCGCAGCTTTGCGGCGAACCTGCTCCGTATCTTCGTCGTCGGACCCGAATAGCCAGTCCGTCGGGTCAACGTTGCTTGCAGGTGGGGCGGGTGCTGGCTTCGTGGAACGCTTCGCCACTGGCTTGATCTTCTTCTTGGAGCTATAAAATAAAAAACTATATTATAAACAACTTCCTCTGTGGTGTAGTCGTTCGAGTACTTGAGTATTAATCTCTAGGTTGCGGGTTCAAATCCCGTAGGGATAAAATTTTATATTTTAAATGAAAATATATAATTAAAATATGGTTTACGTAAAGGATGATATCAAGTAAAGTGTTTATGACACGGTAGAAATAGTAGTAGTAGTAGTAGTCTGATAATGAATTATCAAATTGGAAAAAAAAAGTAGAATAATTAGATTTTCACTGAAACAAGAAATATTATAAAGACTGTCTTATAAACATGTACAAGAAACTCACCTTGGGCCTTCGTCGTCGGAATCAAAGAAAGCCTCGCTGTTCGTTTTCTTTGCGGCTCGCTTGGAGTTGTAATTAGTTTCAGACCTAAGAAAATAAATTATATGATTAGTATATTACATATGATTACACATGAGTATCATTAAAGTAAGAAGTGCTTTCTAATTTAAAGACAAAATAAATTTAAACAAGTGAAAAAAAAAAAAAAAACAGGGGAGCAACAAAGAAAAAATATCTGCAAAGTGAAACATTATTTAACAACTTACGAACATTATATCAACTGCTTTTATCCTCAGCTTGATTTTTTATTCTTTTTGCAGGCAGGTAGCTGTGATACAGGTGTCAACTGTGGGCACTGATGTTCCGAATGTTGTGATCAATTAAGTTTTCCAAAGCTTTTATTGGAAGAAAATGTTCGACAAACAATGATTTTAGCAGGGGTAACGAACCTTTAGTTGTCTTGTAAAGAACACCATGATGAGTATAATTTAATAATAAAATTGCATAAGTAAATTTATTAGCAATCAAAATAAATGAAACTATAAATTGAATTACTTTAATTTAAAGATCAACTAAGTTAAAATTTCATGAAGTAGTTGTTAAATACCACCTCCATGGTTCAAACATTTCAACTCATTATGCGGAGGGGTACACATCAGTGTTCGGTCTGCATACTTTAGGAGGTACGTGAAGCTAAATAGGCTAGGGTTATATTGTTGTCTGAAGTATAGTAATAGGACTCGTCACCCATAACGCATAATTGTAGTAAAATCGTCGTTGTAACATAGGTGTACGAGTGTGATCTGTCACTTGCATTTCTTTGCATACCCAGAAAGATCACTGACACCTCAGAGATTTATGTTGTGATGATTTACAAGTAATTTGTTAAAAACTTAAATATAGTTTTCTACCCCTGAATTTTAGAGAATACCTCAAAGACTTATTGTTTTCCGTTTTCAATTTTGTAATAATTCTCGGATTCAAGACAAAATGAAATCCACGTGTTACATATACAGGGTCGTATTTTGTATAACCAATTCATAACATCTATATATCAGAATGCCTCTGCGGTCTAGTGGTTTACATCTCAACTAGTGATCTAGAGGTCGCGGACGTATTACTCGTATCCTTTACAAAATTGGTACACCTAATGGATTTCATGTTGTGCAGTATATGACGAACAATATTATACAAAAGCTTGTATAAATTGACTGGTGGTTGTGGAACAGGTGAAAGAGGTGTATTAGTATCGTAGCAGATAGAAAACTAACTACCCATCTGAGAGACTTGCGTGACTGTATGTACGTATGTTTGTAATATCTACTATTAGTTATGAATGGGTTAAAATATATTTTGTTTTATAACATAAAAAAACAAAGTTATTCAAGGGTTTAATGTTAAATTCATATTTATTATAGTTCAACAAGCAAATGAGTTAAAAGTACTAGTACAGTAAGTAAATTATAAGGATACATAATTTTTCTTATTCTTTTGTAAAACTTATAAAAAGATTTCTTTTTATCGCATCCTGTATAATATAGGAAGTATTGTTTGCATGTGTCCGACATTGTCCAAATAATATGCTTAGTACCTATAAAGGTGTGTACTCAATAGGGTTTATTACTTTTATTATATTACTTTATATACCTATAATATATATATATATTTTGATGTACAGATATTTCATTGACGAAGTAAAAACAATGATCTTCTCTATATTTATAGCAATGTTTAGTAAATGTTGTGAAAAAGTAAACTGTTAGATAGATGCTTAGGTATTGAAACGTATGTTGTTACAGAATCGTCTCCGTTTCCGCTGACATGGTAAAACGTTCACTACCTATCTATACTAGTAGTCAGTGCCAAGGTTACAACTTGCATAATCCTCGACTAACTTAGTGTATAACCTTCCTTACTTTGTTCCATCGTGTTGGGACAGGAAAAACGATCGTCAGCATTCATGTTATTGTTGTGAAATTAATTTGCTAAATCATTTTAGGGATACGTATTTATCAAGTAGAATCCATTAAAACCGTGGGAACGTAACTTAAGAACTCTCTTACTTGTATTAAAAAATATATCGTCTTTTGTACGTATTAACCAAAATAAGCATTCACTTGGCCGCCTCTGTGGTCTAGTGGTTCCAACATCTTACTCACTAAACCGGAGGTCGCGGGTTCAAATCCCGTAGGAGCACATTTGTGTTCGGTCTGCGTGCTTCGGAAGGCACGTTAAACTGTGGGTCCATATAATTAAGTACTGCAACAGAAACCCCTTCGAGGATTCATGTTTCAAACATTAAAACATGAGATACAAACATTCGTTATTAATAATTAATAATATATTAGGTTTATGTATGTAGCACAAGGTAAATAATATAGTTTCATAATTTTAAATAAGTACAAGTTCATACTTAGGTAACTCTATATATTCGTATAAAATAATTAAAAGTAAGTACAGAACCCAAGATAATAATATAACGATCACGATAAATTATATGGTTTGGTCCAAGTTAAACGAAAAAGCAATGAGTAAAATATTTTTTATCTTTTTAATTTTATCATCTGAATTTTATTTATCAAAACTAAACACTAAATAAAGCATTGCTAAAGAATAACATTTAACAAAATTAAAATTAATTATTATGTTTTTTTATTATTATTATTTTTTTTTTTTATATAGTTTACTATATAACTTATTTACTTCTATTTCACGTTATTTACGTAAAAACCATACTAGTTTTAGTTAAATCAGTAAATTGTATTTTCACAATAATCATCTAAATCTCGTTCCGCTTATCGCTCTGCTTATGTATTAGACATGTAAACATTCTCCATGTTATCATTATGGACATTCAGCAAAACTTGCAGTGTTGCTGTTATACCGACTTAGTCGATGGTTATAGGGAATTTATCAATGTGTAGCGGGAAAAAAATGTTTAATGATTTCTAACGTCTTTATTACCCGTAAGTCACCCTTGGTTGTTTAGAAAAAATCGTAATTTGTAAAACATTTTAAGCAAATTAACTCATTTGTTTATTCGATTCTTCTTACTCATGCTGGAAGATTGATTGAATAGGAATTCCCTACTATAAACAAACAGCCAAAGTTAGTTCATTCGGTTGTTGTCTTCATCGCTCATTGATTTATTTATTTATTTATTATTTATTTATACAGCATTACAGATATATATCCATTGAACTGTATAATTAAGTTTTTACAAATACAAATAAAAACATTCACAAACATAATAGTTTACACATGTTTGATATCAAGACTAAGTGACCAAAATACTAATGATTAATATATCAACTTTTGTTGACATTATAATTGAAGATACCGGTTCTTTGTATTTGATTTTGAGAATTAGGTACGACTACAAATATCTTATTTTTATATTAAACTTATTGATTATTATAACTGGAAAATTAATTAAGGTCTGTCTGTCTACTACATAATATGTACGTCTTTTAATATTTGTTATTTATACATTGATGAATTATTAAATAAAAATAAACTTAAATACACCAGATGACTAAAAAAATAACAAGAATAATATTATTGGTTGATACAAAATAGTTAAACGACATTCAGCGGATTTTTAGCAAATACTTTTTTTTTCCATATCTAACGGAATTGTTAAAATGGTCTGGAGACTTTAAATCTTGTAAAACGGTAACACTGATTAAACTTGTTACTTTGTAATGCTCTAGTGAACAAGACGGTGGTTTATTTTTATGTGAAAATGTATAGCGTAAGTTCATGTCCGGGAATGACACAAGGTTTTCCTTTGTGGGGACCCACTTTTGGTTAGCTAAAGCCTCAACCAGCTAGCGGGTGCTAGACGAGGATCCACTTTAAACTATCTAAAAGACCCCAGCCAACTAAGTTGAAGATCTTGAAATATGTGTCTAGTACTTTGAGTGACATGAACTCTTATTAAGACAGTATTGTTGTCTGAGTATATATTATTCTGATAAGCTAAAAAAAGGCCTCAACCAACCACCTCTACTGTGGAAGGGGATCCAACTTTTTTTAGCTTCAGTAACCTATTCTCGGATGTGATACGTGCTTAATTAAATTTAAAAATGTTTGTGAGTATTGATAGAGTCAAGAAACTTATCTGACAATTAATAGCGTAAGTACACGTCTTCGATTGACACAAGGTTTTCCTTTGTGGGGACCCACTTTTGGTTACCTAAAGCCTCAACCAGCTAGCGGGTGCTAGACGAGGATCCAGTTTAGACTAGCTAAAAGACCTCAGCCAACAAAGTCGAAGATCATGAAATATGTGTCTTACTTCGAGTGACATGAACTTATTCTACTAATTTTCTCAAATTTATTAAGTCAGTATTGTTGTCTGAGTATAATTTTCTTTGGTAAGCTAGAAAAAGACCTCAACCAACCACCACTGCGGTGGAAGAGGATCCACTTTTTTTACAACTAAAGAAAAATTAAATTCTTAGATGTAATACGTACTTAATTAATTACCTCATATGATTAGTAGTTTGTGATTCAATTTCTATATAAACATCAATAGAGTCAAGAAACAGCTGGAGGTGAGTCATAATTAACGAGTAAGTTTTTTATTTTCTGTTGTGTTCTAAATCATATTTAGTTATCATCGATTAGATATTTTTTTTACATCCTGTTCTGTTCTAAAGCTTTCTCGATTGAACATTCTAAAACAGGTTTCGTTTAAGGGTCGGTGTTCCGAGATTCGGGGTTATGACTTTTTAAGACAAAACAGGGTTCGGGGTTATGGCTTTTTTAAGATAGTAAAATATTAATTTCTGAACAAAATAAATACCACTTGTTACCTTACAAGATGAAGTGCAGGTTCATTAAAAAAATCACGGCAATAATGTATAGTAACTACAGATAAAAAAAAAAAAAAAAAAAAAAAAAAACAGGAATTTCAAGAAAATCTATTGAATAGCATTACAGCGCTACGGGTGTAACCTGAACTTGAAAATCCTGTTTTTTTTTTTTTTTCTGAAGTTACTATACATTAGTGCCAAGATTTTTTTTAATGAACCTGTACTTCATCTTGTAAGGTAACAAGTGGTATTTATTTAGTTCAGAAATTAATATTTTACTATCTTAAAAAAGCCATAACCCCGAACCCTGTTTTGCCCAATCTCGGAACTCCGACTCTTAAACAACTACACTCCACTCCGAGAGAGTGAAAGAGTTAGTTTTTAACGTGTTTTATCGTCATGGATTCTGTTCTAAAGCTTTGTCGATTGGACATTCTAAAACAGATTTTCGTTTAAACAACTTCACTTCACTCCGAGTGAGCGTAGCGGAGCGGAGCTATTTGTCCTAGGACAAATATTTTCAAGTTGCAGTGTTAATGGTTGCTTCACAAACTCCATGTTCTTGTGAATAAATAAACGCTAAACATGCAATGACTATAAAAATTATCGACAGGTGTTTTTATTTTCCTACTGCGATAGCGAGAGCTAATTTTAAATTAATTGTAAGATTTGTAAGGTTTGATTCTGCTGTCGTGCATTACGGAACGTACAACGCAGAGTTCTAGATATAACATGATGAAAGAGTCGGTTTTATCGTCATGGATTCTGTTCTAAAGCTTTGTCGATTGGACATTCTAAAACAGATTTTCGTTTAAACAACTTCACTTCACTCCGAGTGAGCGTAGCGGAGCGGAGCGGAGCGGAGCTCGGAGTGAAGTGAAGGTGTTTAAACGAATGACTGTTTTAGAATGCCCAATCGACACCTACTGTCCTTTTAGTATTAAAGGTTAAATTTTCTTCCTGTTTCGCCGAATAACCCAAACTGTAAAATTTAATGTTCTGTATTATTTTTTTTCTTTCCTGGTAGAACTGAATGGTGTACCAGACGATTTGGTTTTAAGAGTATGTTCGACAAATATTTATTGTTGTAGGATCTACGGCTCCCCTGAGCTAGATTTTATTTAGGGAATTGTTTCCCTTGTTTGTTTACAAGTTTTTGTTTCTTTTAAAGTTTTTTTTTTAATGTAATCTTCACAAGATTCCAAGTAATTTAGTTACCAGTGGATTAGGTGGAAACAATTCCACCTAGTTGTCACTTTAATGTTTATTTATGTCTTGGCATTACTAATACCGATGTAATATTACTCCGGATGTTAAGGCGGCTCTTAACACAACAATTTTAAGGTACGGAAGGTCGTAGTAATGTCTTGGCAGAGAATTGCCAAATGAAGGTCTTGGCCAAACACTGGTAACAAAGATAAATTTTTCTGTTAACATCTTTCCTTATCTTGTGAATGTTAGTTTGTGTTTTGATAAAATTAAATAAACTTAATTGTATTGTACCTCGAAGTTTTCTTCAGAACCTTTTAACAACTATTAGGTTACAATTAGGTCACTGTTTAGTTTTATTTTGTTCAGTGGTACGACCGGTGGAAAGACCGGGTACCTGCTGGTCGTGCCATCTGACAACATATTCCAAGATGTCTCCGTGATCAATAGGTTTAGTACCGGTAGCGATCATCGACTTGTCCGAAGCATCTTGAATATAGACTTATAGCTGGAAAGAAACCGTCTGATAAAGTCTACGCTCCATCCTTCTCTGCGTCAAACTGCTGCGGGATCCGAGAAATTCCAAATGGAACTTTAGAACCGATTTGCCCCGTTGGAAACCACTGAGGACGTCGACCAGCTTGCTAACAATTTCAAGAATGTCGTGCGCGAAGTTGGCAGGGCTTATTTTAAGCCAGAGCGAAAGAATAAGGAGTCAAAGATTTCAAGCGGAACTTTGGACCTGATGAGGCAAAGACGGGAAATGTCTTCAGATTCGGCAGATTACCCCCTTCTTAATAAGCGCGTTAAAATTCAAATTCGTTTTGACCGGCGCCAACATAACACTTGCATCATTAAAGCAGCGATTGAGTGAAACAAACGCTCAAAAGTTTTTGCCCAGCTGTTGGGAAGGACTAATCTGACGAAGTTGAAGACATCTGACAGTAGAACTCTTACCTCTAGGCCAGAAATTCTCACTAAAATCGATAATCTCTATTGGCTCCTATATTCTTCACACGCTCCCAAGCCAACTGCCCGCGATCAGGACGACAAAGGTGCACCTTTGATCCGCCATTACACCGATGAACTCCCGGATGTCAAAATGGGCGTAATTAGGATAGCTCTTGAGCAGCTAAAAAACAACAAGGCGCCAGGTGAAGATGGCATCACAACCGAACTCCTGAAAGGTTACCCTATACTCAGACAGCTACAGGACCTCTTTAATGCCGTCATTCGCAACGGAACTATGCCAAAGGAGTGGAGCAGAAGCCTGGTAATTTTGTTCTTCAAGAAAGGGGGCAAAATGCTACTGAAGAACTATAGGCCAATCGCGTTCCTGAGCCACACCTACAAGCTTTTCTCAAGAGTTATCACAAATCGTCTCGCCCAACGATTCGACAACTTCCAACCTCCAGAGCAGGCTGGGTTTCGAAAAGACTACAGCACCGTGGACCACATCCACACGCTAAGGCAAAATGTAGTAAAATAAATAACTAAAATTCAAATGACATGTTTATCGTTCTCGGTCTCAGACGTTCTAAAGTGACAATTCATAGATAACACCACACAGATCATACAGAAAACACAAGACTATAATCAGCGTTTATGTCTAGCGTTTGTGGACTACGAGAAAGCCTTCGACTCCATTGAAACTTGGTCTGTTCTGCTGTCCTTGCAGCGATGCCAAGCTAACTGGCGTTACGTAGAGATTCTGAAATGTCTGTATAACTCCGCTTCCATGTCCGTCCAAGTACAGGGTGTACTAACAAGACCGATACGCCTTGAGCGTGGCGTGAGACAGGGGGATGTTATTTCCCCAAAACTGTTTACCGCCGCGCTGGAGGACGTCTTTAAAATACTGGACTGGCATGGTCGAGGCATAAATGTGAACGGAGAGTACATTTCACATCTTTGCTTTGCCGATGACATAGTCATCTTGGCGGAATCGCTGCAAGAACTGGAGGAAATGATGCGCAGCCTAAATGATTCTTCCAGACGAGTGGGCCTGTGGATGAACTTAGATAAGACTAAAGTCGTGTTCAACTGTCGTGTCATCCAAAGGCCATTCCATCCATCCATCCATCAGCCCGTATTCATCCACTGCTGGCCATAGGCCTCCCACATATTACGCCACTCTTGGCGGTCCTCAGTCATCCTCATCCAGCCGCCACCCACAACGTTCTTCAGATCGTCAGTCCAGTGGGCACGAGGGTGGCCTACGCTGCGCTTTGCTTTACGTGGTCTCCATTCCAATGCCTTACGGCCCCAACGGTTATCACGTCAGCGAAAGATATGGCCAGTCCACTGCCACTTCAACTTACTGATTCGGCAGGCTATGCCGGTCACCATCGATCTCCGACGGATATTTTTGGTTCGGATTTTATCCATCAGAGATATCCTAAGCATAGCACGCTCCATAGCTCGTTGAGCGACCTTAAATCGGTGGATCAAGCCTTTGGTAAGAGACCACGTCTCAGCGAGGCCAGTAACCGTCGACAATGTCAGCATCGAAGTTGTTCAAAAATATGTTTACCTGGGTAAAAACAATTTCAACTCTGAGGCTGACAGAAGAATAAGCTTGGGGTGGGCAGCATTCGGGAAGTTGCGTCACATATTTACGTCACCAATACCGCAGTGCTTAAAGGCTAAAGTTTACAACCAGTGCGTCCTTCCAGTGATGACGTACGGCGCTGAGACCTGGTCTCAAGAGTCGCGTAATATGGGGGAGGCCTATGTCCAGCAGTGGACGAATACGGGCTGATGGATGGATGGGTGGAATTAAAAAAAAAAAACAAGTTTGCCTTGGTGGATCTAGCTGGTTTTATTCTTTTTATAGTATTTGTCAAGAAAATAGATACTAATAATAAGCGGTCACTTACACCTCTCAAGTATCTTTAATTACAATGATTTAGAGGTATCTTTATTGTTTTTCTTCAATTCTATGGAATGACCCTTATTGCTCAGCACCCGGCGGCACATTTGCATCAAATACTTACACATTCGGGAAGTGTCCTCAGGAACCGATACTGAGGTCGGTTAATCGCTTAATATCGCAGATGTTTGTCACCCCCCGTGTCGTCAACCACCCCTCGCATCGCCGCGGTGTGCGGCGTGTAGCGGGCGGCGCGGCGTGCATACGTAATGCGGAGGGTCCCTGGGGCGACTCGCTTCCTCCTGCGTCTATCAAGGAGCGGTAAACAAACCAGTAACGAGCTCTCTATCGCCGAGCTTACGTATCAATTAGCAGCCGGTGGTTCCCCAGGGGCCCCGTGTGACGTCACTCGGCTCCACGTGATGTGATGTGGAGTCACACTCGTGATTTATATGAAACTCGATAGCGACACGACGTCTGCTAACTTCCTGACATTTGTTAATTCGACTAACGCCTGTAAACTTAAACGCGATCAGTTTTACGATGTATTTTATCCAGGTTCTCATGTTGAATGTTCAAGCTCAAATTTCAGTCAGTTATGCATAATTTCATGGCGTCATTAACGATTCATTAGTGTAAATTAACGAGTGTGACAAATTTAACGTGAGTGAGTTGACAAGTCGAGTCGAGTGCTTCGTTTATTGTTTGTCTCAACAAACTGCGGCTAAAAGCGTCGTGCCCTAAGTGTGTCGCGCCCGTGATAGATGGAGGAGATTTATGTTGTATTGTTGTAGCGGGAACGGGCGGTGTGCGGGGTGCGGGGTGCGGGGTGCGGGGTAGAGGTGACAATTAAACAGATTTTGTCTATTTCCTTGTGTCGCATGTTTACAAACATCGGTGGAGCTAATGGCGCTATTTTAGTAGCACGACGCATTGTTTATCTAAATATTGGACCGCGGGGCGGACGGATTCGTGTACCAGCAAAATTAACTACCTCTTTATGACCGGAGCTTTTAAAACTATAATGTTTCTGAAAGACATTCCTAGCGTCCGCCGCCCGCGCCGCCCCGCCCTTCCACCGCTCGCGTCCGCCACCCGCGCGCCGCCCCGCGCGCCGCCCCGCTCGCCTGCTGCTCGTCACGCTTTTCTCTTGAGATGCTTTACTGATAAAATTAACTAAACATAAACTAGCGTACAGAAATAAAAGATAGTCAGTTCATTTGCAGTTATATTTATTGAGCTCGCTCGATGTCTGTTTACAAATTCGGGTGCAATTCTGGCTAAATTATGTAGCGGGAGGCGCGAGCGCATGTTTCATGCGCCGTTTATTTATTACTATTACAACGATAAAGTGATCATATACACACATTGTGGTGCGTGTGATCGTATACACACATTGTAGTGGTGCGTGTGATCGCCTGCGGCAACACTTTTTCAATTTTACAGCGAGTTAATTAACTTCTCGAAGACAATAAAGATGTATATTTATTGCGACGACGACACAAATACTTCACGCACTTTCAGTGACTTCAGTTTCAGTCGTTAATGTTGCGACTTTCACTTTGCATTGTTTATAGACAGGTTCGTATTTTATATCTACGAGTGGAGCTAATATTCGACTTATTTAAACAAGCATTCTTTTGTATTTATTATTTTTCATCCCGCATTTAGCAGCTACAATGGAAAGTAAACGTTTATTTACATATACATGGAGTGAAAACAATAGAGAAAACTGAAGCCACCGACATCTTTAATATTATTGAATAGATGCAGATACGTACGTCGACATCGTCAGTGTCAGAGTGTGTGTGTGGCGTCGCGTCGTCAGTGTCAGAGTGTGTGTGTGGCGTCGCGTCGTCAGTGTCAGAGTGTGTGTGTGGCGTCGCGTCATCAGTGTCAGAGTGTGTGTGTGGCGTCGCGTCATCAGTGTCAGAGTGTGTGTGTGGCGTCGCGTCGTCAGTGTCAGAGTGTGTGTGTGGCGTCGCGTCGTCAGTGTCAGAGTGTGTGTGTGGCGTCGCGTCGTCAGTGTCAGAGTGTGTGTGTGGCGTCGCGTCGTCAGTGTCAGAGTGTGTGTGTGGCGTCGCGTCATCAGTGTCAGAGCGTGTGTGTGGCGTCGCGTCGTCAGTGTCAGAGTGTGTGTGTGGCGTCGCGTCGTCAGTGTCAGAGTGTGTGTGTGGCGTCGCGTCGTCAGTGTCAGAGTGTGTGTGTGGCGTCGCGTCGTCAGTGTCAGAGTGTGTGTGTGGCGTCGCGTCGTCAGTGTCAGAGTGTGTGTGTGGCGTCGCGTCGTCAGTGTCAGAGTGTGTGTGTGGCGTCGCGTCGTCAGTGTCAGAGTGTGTGTGTGGCGTCGCGTCGTCAGTGTCAGAGTGTGTGTGTGGCGTCGCGTCGTCAGTGTCAGAGTGTGTGTGTGGCGTCGCGTCGTCAGTGTCAGAGTGTGTGTGTGGCGTCGCGTCGTCAGTGTCAGAGTGTGTGTGTGGCGTCGCGTCGTCAGTGTCAGAGTGTGTGTGTGGCGTCGCGTCATCAGTGTCAGAGTGTGTGTGTGGCGTCGCGTCATCAGTGTCAGAGTGTGTGTGTGGCGTCGCGTCATCAGTTCCTAAATGCTCACTGTTTTACATCAAGTAAAAATTACACATTTGCTCAGGTACCAGCATGGAAAGAAGGTCAATTGATCAATTTTATTTGTGTATTTATATCCGTAATATGTAATGTCAAGTCGGAGCTCCTCACTCGGTTTTCATTGGAACAAAATGAAAGTTTCCTTTTTCGGGAATATTGCGCTGTAATGTAAGTGAAAAGTGGATATTTTGGAGGTTTCTCCGACATTACCACCTACAGGTAGTTGTAACTAAAAGACGATGAGCTCGTATTGCAATTGCTCCGGTGTATCTATCTATATCTGTATCTATCTATATCTACATTTAGCAATATGTAGACATCGGCAGGTAGCTACAGTACGCACGTGTGAGCGACCTCCCTGCAGCTATCTCCCTCACACACACATTACAGTAGCCTTACATAATCTATACATACATTTGATATATAATATCTTATCGTATTTTACATAACACTATCTAACTCTACAGGGGTATCTTTATTTATTTAACCACATTTGTATTTTTATTTTCACAATGCTTTAGCATAATATAAATAAATCTACGTACCTATTTTTAATAAACTTAAATAGTGAGATAACAGATTCTAATTAATGCTCTACGCTTTATACAATACATAGATATTGCATGTACACCGACTGGTAATACTCTCACGTTCGGGATCCGTCCGTCTGTCTCTCTGTCTGTCTGTCTGTCGACAGCACACGTTGAGAAACGTCACATTCGGTAGCGCTCGTTAAATGTATGTTTACGACCACGTAGCTGCCTGCGGCGGCAGAGCGCGTAGCAGTTTCTAGCGCCTAGTGGTTGGCGTAGCGGGGCATAGCACCCGAATCGCTTCTCCGTATTTGTAACAAAATATTAAGAAATAAATATGACCGCCAAAATACAACTTTTAGATAAAGGCAATATATAACGGTTGTTTAATATACCTATGATTAAACGTATTTTTAATGATATTATGGAAAATTCAATATAATTCAATATAATTGAATTTTCCGTAAGAGTGAAATTAGAACAATTAAGTCATCATTTAAAATATAATAATAGTAATACCATTTAAAATACGCTTAATTATATAGTAAAATATTGTTATGCATGGGTTTTATCATATAGTAAAATATTGTTATGCATGGGTTTTATCATATAGTAAAATATTGTTATGCATGGGTTTTATCATATAGTAAAATATTGTTATGCATGGGTTTTATCATATAGTAAAATATTGTTATGCATGGGTTTTATCATATAGTAAAATATTGTTATGCATGGGTTTTATCATATAGTAAAATATTGTTATGCATGGGTTTTATCATATAGTAAAATATTGTTATGCATGGGTTTTATCATATAGTAAAATATTGTTATGCATGGGTTTTATCATATAGTAAAATATTGTTATGCATGGGTTTTATCATATAGTAAAATATTGTTATGCATGGGTTTTATCATATAGTAAAATATTGTTATGCATGGGTTTTATCATATAGTAAAATATTGTTATGCATGGGTTTTATCATATAGTAAAATATTGTTATGCATGGGTTTTATCATATAGTAAAATATTGTTATGCATGGGTTTTATCCACAAAACAATTGTCTTATCTAAAAGCTATGTTTTGGCCGTTATAAATATTTTTAAATATTTTGTAACAAATACAGGTATACAATATATATATTTTAACTATCTACTTAGAGGTTTGGACTGCGGAGCTGATTTATTTATTGATAAGGTGCACACACCTATATACAAA
Source organism: Ypsolopha sequella (assembly GCA_934047225.1). Classification (NCBI taxonomy): domain Eukaryota; kingdom Metazoa; phylum Arthropoda; class Insecta; order Lepidoptera; family Ypsolophidae; genus Ypsolopha; species Ypsolopha sequella. The sequence goes on along the minus strand of OW203988.1, from coordinate 426,153 downwards.
CAAAATAATAATGTAATGTACGACCTTGGAATATACACTCATTTAAGGATATCACAAAATCTCTTAGATCAAGAATGTTCTTGTGATATCTTTCTAGCTTTGTGTTTTTGATATAATTTAATTGTGAAAATAAAGAATTATTATTATTATAAAGCCGTGTTTCCAAGTTATTTATAAAAAAAACAATCACCCGAATAAAATTATTTTTTTCAATAACTTTTTGAAGAATAACTTGCCCCCGATCTCGATCTACCCAATATATTACATAACTTATAGTCACAAACCCTCCTTCTAAATGTGCGGGCTTTCTACTCGTTTACTGCGCAGCCTCAACAAGCAGCAACTGTCAACATATTATACTACCTATATAACACGTAATTCTTAAATAGTGCCTGTATCGGTATGTTGACACAAATAGTGCCTGTATCGGTAAGTTGGCACAAATAGTGCCTGTATCGGTACGTTGACACAAATAGTGCCTGTATCGGTATGTTGACACAATTAGTGGCCGTATCGGTAAGTTGACACAAATACTGCCTGTATCGGTAAGTTGACACAAATAGTGCCTGTATCGGTATGTTGACACAAATAGTGGCCGTATCGGTAAGTTGACACAAATAGTACCTGAATCGGTAAGTTGACACAAATAGTGCCTGTATCGGCAAGTTGACACAAATAGTGCCTGTATCGGTAAATTGACACAAATAGTGCCTGTATCGGTAAGTTGACACAAATAGTGCCTGAATCGGTAAGTTGACACAAATAGTGCTTGTATCGGTATGTTTACACAAATAATGCCTGTATCGGTAAGTTGACACAAATAGTGCTTGTATCGGTATGTTGACACAAATAGTGCCTGTATCGGTCTGTTGACGCATATAAAACGCCCAACAGTCCAGTGCCTCACCGTCGTGGCCGCTTCTCTTAAAATATCTTGGTGACGTGACACTCGAGGACATTGTCATATGAAATACATTGTTTGTAACTATATTCTTTATCGGTGTCAACAGGTTTCCAAAGCGGTCAGTCTAAGGAATGGCAGTAGGTGACTATGCCAAATAAACATAATTACAAGTACAGGACTGACCGCGTATACTTTATATATTTTACCGAATTTTCAGCAAATTTCCATCTGCCGTGGTCGCGAGATGACTGTCTCGTCATACAAAGAAAACACGGTGAGTTCTGATGAGTGAGTTATAATGTTTATAATAACCATAGTAAAACTGAAATCTTAATTTAAAGATCGCTGTCCATTTATGCCAAAATATTTTATAATACTACGTCGTCAACGTAAACTGACTTGAAAGACAATTAATTGTTATGCTTAAAGAAACAAACGGTGAACATCCTTCGATAACAAATATAATTACAATTAAGTAACAAAAATAAAACTATTTGAAGGCTGAGCTTCCACGCCCAGTACACGCCATCAGTCCCGCAACTACCAGACACAACTACTGATCAGACATAATTCAGGCGATCAGTCCCGCAACTACCGAGCAGGCACAACTTCTGATCAGAGACAATCCAGGCGATCAGTCCCGCAACTACCGACCAGGCACAACTGCTGCTGATCAGACACAATCCAGGCGATCAGTCCCGCAACTACCGACCAGGCACAACTTCTGATCAGACACAATCCAGGCGATCAGTCCCGCAACTACCGACCAGGCACAACTTCTGATCAGACACAATCCAGGTGATCAGTCCTGCAACTACCGACCAGGCACAACTTCTGATCAGACACAATCCAGACGATCAGTCTCGCAACTACCAAATACATTGCAATTTTAAATAATATCATTATCATTATTTAGGGTCGCATGAACTGATTTCAATTCTGACCCACTCTGGAATCTTCTTACAGTGAAACAGGTTTAATATAAGTTTTGTTTACAGGTAACTACTTGTTTGTGGCATATCGTGTGACAATGTTCTGTAGTGGGCCACAAGTTAGTTCCCTCGACCCCAGTGCCATCATGATATATAATTTTAGAAATAAAACAGGTGATAGTACTCGTCTACTTTATTCGAATAACTTTAACATGGAGCCAACAACGAAATCGCGAAAAAAGTTCAACTGTTACATCCATCATATTATAACTATTTTCTTCCTTTTTTTTCGTATTTGTGCCCACAATCAAAAGTGTTCATTGGTTCCTTCATTATGGTAAGGTAATTTCTAAAACCTCTTGTATTTTCATGGTGTATGTTCATTCAGGTTCAATTTTTGATTTTTGTCTAATTTTTATTTTGAGGAGATGGTGGCACTACGTACATATTATGTAGTGGTACATGTTTCTATGACATATTCCACTCATTGTGTAGCCACATCACTCAATACAAGTTGATCGTATTGACGAGGATCTGGTGTCATCAGGTAATGGGGAAACGATTTTTTTTGTAAATACCTTCTATATTTATAATTTTCCAAACGTTTAGGTCAAACTTGAAATATATTTATTTCTTTTTTGCAAAAAATGCTCACATTGTAGATGCTCCATTGAAAGTGGACTTGGGTAGATACCTAAGTACTTGCATATCACATTCTCTGTAACTAAAATATTAATATTTACAAACGAAATCTATTCATTTATTCCTAAACTCGTTTAAACATTGCTTTTTTAACAAATACTGTCTTTTATTGCATCAAATTAAGATATTTTCCACCTGAGAGCAGAACTTAACAAAATAGTTTAAATGTGTCTAATATTCTAGGAGATGATCACAGAGCAGTATTTATTTATGTATTATGTATCTACTAACAGTGTCTCTGAGAGGCCGAACTTCATCTCGGCTCCCGACAAATACATGTTGCAGAAACTAACAGTGTCTCTGAGAGGCCGAACTGCGGCTCGGCTACCGACAGATACATGTTGCAGAAGCTAACAGTGACCCCGAGAGGTCGAACTGCACCTCGGCTCCCGACAAATACATGTTGCAGACACTAACAATGTCTCTGAGAGGCCGAACTGCGGCTCGGCTACCGACAGATACATGTTGCAGAAGCTAACAGTGACCCCGAGAGGTCGAACTGCACCTCGGCTCCCGACAAATACATGTTGCAGACACTAACAATGTCTCTGAGAGGCCGAACTGCGGCTCGGCTACCGACAGATACATGTTGCAGAAGCTAACAGTGACCCCGAGAGGTCGAACTGCACCTCGGCTCCCGACAAATACATGTTGCAGACACTAACAATGTCTCTGAGAGGCCGAACTGCGGCTCGGCTACCGACAGATACATGTTGCAGAAGCTAACAGTGACCCCGAGAGGTCGAACTGCACCTCGGCTCCCGACAAATACATGTTACAGAAACTAACAATGCCTCTGAGAGCCCGAACTGCAGCTCAGCTCCCGACAAATACATGTTGCAGACACTAACACTGACCCCGAAAGGCTGAACTGCGGCTCGGCTCCCGACAGAGATACATGTTGCAGAAACAAATTCAACTATGATAATACGTACTAATGCTTAAAAATAATATGCAGTTCAGGGCTTTCGGATAGACTTACCTCTGAACTTAGTTACATAGAGGTGTATACTTATTCTATATTCACTATGAAATTTGTGCTCATTATCTATTCTTGCAGCATCTTACAGTTATCCATTTCTATTTACATGATTTGGTTCCTGGTGCAATGTTATCACGTCTATATATAAAGTGTCTTCACTTCACGCACACATTGTCGTCGCGTCCCTGTCCTGTACACACACGAACCATATCACCACTACACTGAACAAAGTTCACGAGTCACTCACTCTCGCGTTGACGTCATACGACGTGGTACAAGCACGACCAGCGCAGGGCAGCGGGCGCTAGAGATGGCTTACGTCGGGGCTAGCGCACGCTAAAGCTGGCTAGCGTCGGGGCTAGCACGGCGTCCCTCTCAGAACCAATACAGATCCTTGGAGGAGTCCTGCACCTGCGCCTCCAGACCTGCCGGAACAAACAACTCGTTACAGTATGTCTACAGAATACGATTGTCAGATCTACATCCGTACCCCTATTATTTATCCATCCATCCATCAGCCTAGTTCGTCCACTGCTGGACATAAGCCTTTCCAGGACTTTGCCACTCCCGGCGGTCATCCTGGAAGAATTGCCCATACTCACACACGCTGGGTTGGTGAGCGCGGTGCCGGAACCCTCGCACCAGTGACGCCACTGCCCGTCACCAGTCTGTTCCATATAAGGCCCGGCTATTAAGGATGGATATACCGCCATCCATCGGTCCCAGGCATGGTGGGCCTCCTGGTTTTTTGCCTGTGAGCTGTCCTCTTACTCTCCCCCGAATTACTTACTTCGAAGGGGTCTCCAAGTAAAATGATGGTAACTCCACAGTCGACCCCGGCATCAGCTCTACCACCTTGTACTTGTACATTATATATATATACAATTGTTAGATCTACATCCGTACCCTTATTATATATACGAAAGTGTGTTTGTTGGTTTATCCTTCTTTCACGTAGCAACGGATCGACGTGATTTTTTGCACAGAGATAGTTTATGGGCCGGAGAGTGACGTAGGCTACTTTTTATCCCGGGAAAATACAAACGAAATCAGCGCGAGCGAAGTCGCGGACAAAAGCTAGCACTATACATCATTCGTCAGTCAGGTTTGTAGCAAGGGCTCTCAAATTGATACGTCATACATTTGTACGTAAAGGTTTATATTTTAACACGAGATGAAAACTGCATAGGAAGCAACACTTGTCTACAGTCACAAAAGAGAGGCCACTACGTTTGTCTATAGTCACAAAAGAGATGGCACTACGTTTGTTAACAGTCAGAAAAGAGATGGCACTACGTTTGTTTACATTCACAAAATAGATGGCACTACGTTTGTCTATAGTCACAAAAGAGATAACACTACGTTTGTTAACAGTCAGAAAAGAGATGGCACTACCTTTGTTTACATTCACAAAATAGATGGCACTACGTTTGTCTATAGTCACAAAAGAGATGGCACTACGTTTGTTAACAGTCAGAAAAGAGATGGCACTACGTTTGTTTACATTCACAAAATAGATGGCACTACGTTTGTCTATAGTCATAAAAGAGATGGCACTACGTTTGTTAATAGTCAGAAAAGAGATGGCACTACGTTTGTTTACATTCACAAAATAGATGGCACTACGTTTGTCTATAGTCACAAAAGAGATGGCACTACGTTTGTTAACAGTCAGAAAAGAGATGGCACTACGTTTGTTAACAGTCACAAAAGAGATGGCACTACGTTTGTCTACAGTCACAAAAGAGATGGCACTACGTTTGTTTACAGTCACATAATAGATGGCACTACGTTTGTCTACAGTCACAAAAGAGATGGCACTACGTTTGTTTACAGTCACATAAAAGATGGCACTACGTTTGTTTACAGTCACATAATAGGTGGCACTACGTTTGTTTACAGTCACATAATAGATGGCACTACGTTTGTCTACAGTCACATAATAGATGGCGCTACGTTTGTTTACAGTCACAAAAGAGATGGCACTACGTTTGTTTACAGTCACATAATAGATGGGGCACTACGTTTGTTTACAGTCACAAAAGAGATGGCACTACGTTTTTTTACAGTCACATAAAAGATGGCACTACGTTTGTTTACAGTCACATAATAGATGGCACTACGTTTGTTTACAGTCACATAATAGATGGCACTACGTTTGTCTACAGTCACATAATAGATGGCGCTACGTTTGTTTACAGTCACAAAAGAGATGGCACTACGTTTGTTTACAGTCACATAAAAGATGGCACTACGTTTGTTTACAGTCACATAATAGATGGCACTACGTTTGTTTACAGTCACATAATAGATGGCACTACGTTTGTCTACAGTCACATAATACGTTTGAGAATAAGCTGAGCTAGAGCTCAAAAAGTCAGTTCAGTTTATTTATTTTAGAGACATTTAGCACTTTCAAAAAGTATGTTTTGTGTATCGATAGTTACGTTCTGTAATTGAATTAATTTAATGATTTATCTACGTGCTTTGGAGGCTTTTTAAGGGTCGGAGTTCCACGATTGGGCAAAACAGGGTTCGGCGTTATGGCTTTTTAAGATAGTAAAACGTCGGTAATTGTGCTACGCATTTCCCGTCGGCACAGTGACGTCGGCCATTTTGATTGCAAGATTGAATTATTTATTCTTTTGCCCAAACAAATTTTATTAAAACGATGATTAAAAATAAAAACTAAATGAGCCAAGAGCGACTCGGGCAATTTGAATTATATTACATTAAGTACTTGCGATTGTCAGCACTTGGTGAACATTGGATAGCAATACGATGAATAACACAGCACTTGTCCTCGTTTCACAGATATATTTACTGTGAAACGAGTACAAGTGCTGTGTTATTCATTATTTAATTAAATTAAATACAGCAATTTAGTACTATGTCGAAGAACCCGCAGTTTCCAGTAACTTACTACATATTAAAATTTAACTTTAGAAACATTATGGGAGATCACGAGGAACGGAGGAGAACATTTCTTCTTGGAGCGTAAATTCACAAAGATGCCTTTTTCATAAATATAGAAACTCATAGTTTTATAAAGCCAAGTAAATATCGTGTTACCAAAATCGATTGTCAATGATTGTCAATCATGTGTGGTACACCTACTTATTTGTGTGACACCTACTAATGTGTGTGACACCTACTTACATGTGTGACACCTACTTATGTGTGTGTAATAGTAGGCACCCTCAATATGTTAAAAACAAAGTATCGATATCGATAAGTTTGAGGATGAAGGAAATACGTTAAGATGTTTGTCTTATCTTTGCGTCGCTCTTTTATTGTGCTTTTCATAGTTTTTGAGGTTTCTTATTTCGTAGTTTACCGTCCTAAAATGAAGGACACAGACCCGTTTTCCCGGAAATATATCCGTTTTTTTTTTTTTGTAAGGATTGAATGCTTTAAACTAGGTAAGTTATTTTAAGCTTGAGGTCATTTGGGAATGTAATTTGTCGATAGAATTATGAATTAAGGGACGCCTCTAGTCTAAGCCCAACAAATCTTTTCGTACGTAAGAAAATCTCTAAAATGCAATGTATAAAAATATTATTTACAACTAAATGCCCTATTAATGTAATATTTTGCAGAGCGTTGTGGTATTTACTTTATCTAATAGTATTTAATTTCTAACAAAGTGTAATTCTAAAATGGCACCACAGACTGAAAAAGGTAAAAGGCTCATGATTGGTTCATACTGTTGTCATGACACACTAGGCCAGCCATGATTGGCCGACTCAAAGACACATTGCACGCTATTGGAGCCGTCGGTATGCAAAATTGTGTTTAACCATAGACTAATAGTCTATGGTTTAACTCACTTAATTGTGATATCGTGGGGTAATTTTTCAACTCTGATCAGACTTCTATGTTTTTTTCGTTCCCTGGTGAAAATAATGTTTTCCATCATTTTTCCAATGGTTGTTGGGACATATCAGTTCAGAACAATGCAATTTTCATCCATTTTCTATGTATAAGATTTTGTTTGGAGACTATAACATGATTATGCGCACATGATTGGTGAACTCAAATAACAACTTTTGCCACACCAAGTAGAAAGCGTTTGGGAGTTTACGCCAGTTCGAAAAGTGCAAAAAATCGCAAAAAATTATGTAAATATTTTAAAAACGGATTTAACTCACTTTTTAAATATTTAAAAAAAGGATTGAACTCAATACTCACACTCGACACTAACTCAATACTCACACTCGACACTAACTCAATACTCACACTCGACACTAACTCAATACTCACACTCGACACTAACTCAATACTCACACTCGACCATAACTCAATACTCACACTCGACACTAACTCAATACTCACACTCGACACTAACTCAATACTCACACTCGACACTAACTCAATACTCACACTCGACACTAACTCAATACTCACACTCGACACTAACTCAATACTCACACTCGACCATAACTCAATACTCACACTCGACACTAACTCAATACTCACACTCGACCATAACTCAATACTCACACTCGACACTAACTCAATACTCACACTCGACACTAACTCAATACTCACACTCGACACTAACTCAATACTCACACTCGACCATAACTCAATACTCACACTCGACACTAACTCAATACTCACACTCAACACTAACTCAATACTCACACTCGACACTAACTCAATACTCACACTCGACCATAACTCAATACTCACACTCGACACTAACTCAATACTCACACTCGACACTAACTCAATACTCACACTCGACACTAACTCAATACTCACACTCGACACTAACTCAATACTCACACTCGACCATAACTCAATACTCACACTCGACACTAACTCAATACTCACACTCGACACTAACTCAATACTCACACTCGACACTAACTCAATACTCACACTCGACACTAACTCTATACTCACACTCGACACTAACTCAATACTCACACTCGACACTAACTCAATACTCACACTCGACACTAACTCAATACTCACACTCGACACTAACTCTATACTCACACTCGACACTAACTCAATACTCACACTCGACACTAACTCAATACTCACACTCGACACTAACTCAATACTCACACTCGACACTAACTCAATACTCACACTCGACACTAACTCCATACTCACACTCGACACTAACTCAATACTCACACTCGACCATAACTCAATACTCACACTCGACACTAACTCAATACTCACACTCGACACTAACTCAATACTCACACTCGACCATAACACAATACTCACACTCGACACTAACTCAATACTCACACTCGACACTAACTCAATACTCACACTCGACACTAACTCAATACTCACACTCGACCATAACTCAATACTCACACTCGACACTAACTCAATACTCACACTCGACACTAACTCAATACTCACACTCGACCATAACTCAATACTCACACTCGACACTAACTCTATACTCACACTCGACACTAACTCAATACTCACACTCGACCATAACTCAATACTCACACTCGACACTAACTCTATACTCACACTCGACACTAACTCAATACTCACACTCGACACTAACTCAATACTCACACTCGACCATAACTCAATACTCACACTCGACACTAACTCAATACTCACACTCGACACTAACTCAATACTCACACTCGACACTAACTCAATACTCACACTCAACCATAACTCAATACTCACACTCGACACTAACTCAATACTCACACTCGACACTAACTCAATACTCACACTCGACACTAACTCAATACTCACACTCGACACTAACTCTATACTCACACTCGACACTAACTCAATACTCACACTCGATACTAACTCAATACTCACACTCGACACTAACTCAATACTCACACTCGACCATAGCTCAATACTCACACTCGACACTAACTCTATACTCACACTCGACACTAACTCAATACTCACACTCGACACTAACTCAATACTCACACTCGACCATAGCTCAATACTCACACTCGACACTAACTCTATACTCACACTCGACACTAACTCAATACTCACACTCGACACTAACTCAATACTCACACTCGACACTAACTCAATACTCACACTCGACACTAACTCAATACTCACACTCGACACTAACTCAATACTCACACTCGACACTAACTCAATACTCACACTCGACACTAACTCCATACTCACACTCGACACTAACTCAATACTCACACTCGACACTAACTCAATACTCACACTCGACACTAACTCTATACTCACACTCGACACTAACTCAATACTCACACTCGACACTAACTCAATACTCACACTCGACACTAACTCAATACTCACACTCGACCATAGCTCAATACTCACACTCGACACTAACTCTATACTCACACTCGACACTAACTCAATACTCACACTCGACACTAACTCAATACTCACACTCGACACTAACTCAATACTCACACTCGACACTAACTCAATACTCACACTCGACACTAACTCCATACTCACACTCGACACTAACTCAATACTCACACTCGACCATAACTCAATACTCACACTCGACACTAACTCAATACTCACACTCGACACTAACTCAATACTCACACTCGACACTAAACTGGCGATAGTGCTTCCATCTTCATCCAACTTCACCTTAACACCAAGTGTACCGGATCCCGCTCAGCCGCCATATAAATACCTTAGACTTAGGTGATCTCAATGAAACTTGCACACATCTTTATATATGTTTCCTTTCTTCCCCACACCGCACTCTCCGACTCATTTCTCATCAAGAGGTGCAAGACGGCGAGATATTAAAAAAGCGCCGAATTTGTGAAATGGTTTCAGTAGCCTAAGCATGAAAACATCTCCGAATAGTTGCGTTTAATTTGTGAAATGGTTTCAGTAGCCTAAGCATGAAAACATCTCCGAATAGTTGCGTTTAATTTGTGAAATGGTTTCAGTAGCCTAAGCATGAAAACATCTCCGAATAGTTGCGTTTAATTTGTGAAATGGTTTCAGTAGCCTAAGCATGAAAACATCTCCGAATAGTTGCGTTTAATTTGTGAAATGGTTTCAGTAGCCTTAGCATGAAAACATCTCCGAATAGTTGCGTTTAATTTGTGAAATGGTTTCAGTAGCCTAAGCATGAAAACATCTCCGAATAGTTGCGTTTAATTTGTGAAATGGTTTCAGTAGCCTAAGCATGAAAACATCTCCGAATAGTTGCGTTTAATTTGTGAAATGGTTTCAGTAGCCTAAGCATGAAAACATCTCCGAATAGTTGCGTTTAATTTGTGAAATGGTTTCAGTAGCCTAAGCATGAAAACATCTCCGAATAGTTGCGTTTAATTTGTGAAATGGTTTCAGTAGCCTAAGCATGAAAACATCTCCGAATAGTTGCGTTTAATTTGTGAAATGGTTTCAGTTGCCTAAGCATGAAAACATCTCCGAATAGTTGCGTTTAATTTGTGAAATGGTTTCAGTAGCCTAAGCATGAAAACATCTCCGAATAGTTGCGTTTAATTTGTGAAATGGTTTCAGTAGCCTAAGCATGAAAACATCTCCGAATAGTTGCGTTTAATTTGTGAAATGGTTTCAGTAGCCTAAGCATGAAAACATCTCCGAATAGTTGCGTTTAATTTGTGAAATGGTTTCAGTAGCCTAAGCATGAAAACATCTCCGAATAGTTGCGTTTAATTAAAACTAATAACTAAAATAAAAACTTCGCCCGCAGAAGAAAAGTGCATTCGGTTTGAAACCCATGTTCTAGAGCTAGTGCGTAATTGCTTCTACAGATTAAAAGTGTTGTATAGGATTCGTAACTATCTGAGCGTTGAAATGCGCATTAGGCTTTGTGAATCTATAATTTTATCAAAATTGAACTATTGCATTTCTGTTTATGGCCCTTGTTTAATGATCAAGTCACAACGTCTTATTCAGCGCGTTCAGAATGCATGTGCCAGGTATTGCTTTAATATCCCACCTCGTCAACATGTATCCCCTTATCTTAACAATGCAAATATTCTAAAAATGTCAGCTAGGCAAGATCTTTACTTTGCAACTCTATTGTTCGGAGTAATAAAAAACAGGTCGCCAGAGTACCTCTATGAAAAATTAACTTGGGTTTCTTCATACCAAACAAGAACCAGGGGATCGGCACACAAGCTCAAAGTGCCAAAGCATCATTGTGCTGCACTTCGAGGTAGTTTTCGTTATCTATCCTCGAAATGCTGGAATAATCTTCCACCTCCATTTATTGATATAAGAACAGAATACTCTTTTAAAAGTAAGTACAAAAATTACTTACTCGCACTACAAAAATCCACATGATATGCTTTATATTATTGGCATTCAGGCAAAATTTTACTATTGACTACGCCACACATCTTTATTATTATATTTTTATCTCTTGGGGATGTCTGCATGTCGCAGATGAAACACACCGTCCAATTTTATGTTCCTAGGTTCAATTAGCTGGCCCGGGCATTGATAGACCAGTCAGTCAGGATATTCTCTTATTTAATATATGTAGCCAAAATTGTTATACTTACTCATATACAAATTACACAACCATTATACTCACATACACATTTACACATTAAATAAACAATAATTGTCCACTCTCGATGGAATTCGTGCGGCTCTCTGCAGGTGACGACAGAATAACAGCGTCGCAGATTTCGGTTTGCGGCATTATGCTGAGTCGGAGCCTTTTTCTCTTTGCCGCGACACTCATACCACTAGGATAATTTTAAAATACTTTCTTTTTGTGTTTTAACTTTATTTAATTTTTGTTTTCTTTTATTTAAGTTCTACTTTGTTTTTTGTATGTATGTGTCGTGTTTTTGGGAAATAAATGTTATATCTATCTATCTATCTATCATTGTTCAACTTTTTGTCAAAAATCCACGCTTGCCTCTCCGTTCTGCCCAGGAAATATTAAAGAAAAAAGGACTCAATGTGTCCCTAGATGCTATCACGAGACGGTTAGAAAAAAACAAGATAAAATATAGAAGTACTACCAATAAACCGCTTCTTTCCGTAAGACACATTCAAAAAAGAATGGCCTGGGCACAGGAAAACAAAGACCGTGACTGGGGTAACGTAATATTTTCTAACGAAGTATCGTTTTGGGCATCAAACATAACGTCTCGTGCTTGGTCAACGGCCGATAACAAACTTGTGATCCGAACCGTGGAACACCCCGTGAAGGTGCATGTTTGAGGATGCTTCTCAAAAAGAGGTTTTGGCAACTTGCACTTATTCACTGGGACACTGAATGCTGCCAGGTTGACGAAAATATACGAAAAAGCTTTGTTACCTTCCGCTAAGAGGTTGTACTCAAAGCAAACCAATAAATGGATTTTGCAAGAAGACAACGACCCCAAACACCGAAGTCGTCTGTGCACCGCCTGAAAGGTAGAAAAAATCATCGAGGTCTTGGACTGGCCCTCACAGTCACCTGATGCCGACCCGATTGAAAATGTTTGGGCGTTGGGCGGGAACAAACACACAAACAGTTGCCGAACTGACTCGCAATATAAAATGTGTATTGAGGTCACTGACCCGCAACTACGCCGAAAAATTAGTGAAAAGTATGTCTCAAAGATGTCAGGCGATTACACACAACGAGGGGGACTGGACACCGTATTAATCAATAAAGCGTCAAAGTAAACATAATGAACTAATTGTCTTATGATTTTCAACTGCGTAAGTCGATTCCTTAAATAAATTTTGCCGGTCACGCTCTTGTCGTACATAGTGTACATGATTGTTTTGTATGTGTTATCTGATCTCTTTGAAAATTAATTATCGTCAAGAATGTGTTGCTCAAATCTTTTTATTATGTTACTGTTAGTGTAACTTGTAATTGTATTTATTGAAGTTACTCTATTGATATTGTTAGTTACCTTGTGCTGTAAGTTTCCCTTGAAAATAAATAAAAATAAGTATAAGAAGTGCCGGATCCGGCCCTTAAAACTTGAGACAGTTGCCAAGCAAAGCGGGGTAAGCAGAAGTGTGTTCGATTTTAGGTTTACATGTACATAATAAGTTAAGAGAGCCGTGAATAAATTGCATGAAAATACTGATTGGTACATTTTTGTCGGTATTTCATCCCGCAAAAACTACTAAAAGGATTTTGTTGCGGTTACCACTGTATCTACGATCCTCACTGCTGAGTCATGGATTACAAAGAAAGAAGGACGGGAGATCACTATTCGATGGGTAACTCATTAATGTGGGATACGGAAAGCAGCATCTGATTGACGCCTACATACGAGTAACTAACTTTACCCAGCGCTCGTCGATTCAGTTCTCATTTTAAACTAGGTACCTATACATAGCGTGTTCTGTTTGTGCTATTAGTGGGAAATATAGCTTATGTACGAGATTGTCCCGCGGGTCCGAGCGAGACGGACTCAGGGCGGGCGGAGAGGGGGCAGAGCGGGCGCGGTCAGTTCTGGGAGTGGTCCCCACCCCGGCTCACCCCGCCGCCGCCCCGCCTACCCTCGCTCCGCACCGCCAAACTTTACAATATGCAGCCATCGCAAGAGCAAAGCAGGGAAAATTTGATCGCTCTGATTATAACCGACACGCGATATGGTGCCACGGTGTGGTCCCTGATATAATGGACACTCAGACTATACTTTGTGTTAATGAGCTGAAAATGGGATCGCTCTGGTTATAACCGACCCGCGATATAGTGCCACAGTGTGGTCCCTGACATAGGTAATGGACCCCGGACTATACTTTTGTGTTGATGACCTAAAAACCAGCGCCGCACATTATTAGAAGATCAGATTAATACATTCAAAGCAGGAGCTGATATAATGTCTCATTTTTGTCCATTTTTCCTTTTTTGTGTATGATTAATGTTTAACTTGTATGTGTTATGGACAAATATACTATTTTACTTTGTTCTGATTCATAATATTAAATATTAATTGTTAGTAAACCAGACCGATAGTAAATCAGAAGTTTGTCAGAGTGTTCCTCGGGAGATATTCATCACGGGTACAGACCCGGGGGACGCACGTGCCCCACAGCTAGGTACTACAATCAGGAACCCTCGCGACACACACCGCCGCCAGACCACACGTCTATTACCTCTACGGGATCACAGTATACATTCTGTGACGGGATCGTCTACGATGCATGGGGCACTATGGGGCACTATGGGGCACTATGGGGCACTATGGGGCACTATGGGGCACTATGGGGCACTATGGGGCACTATGGGGCACTATGGGGCACTATGGGGCACTATGGGGCACTATGGGGCACTATGGGGCACTATGGGGCACTATGGGGCACTATGGGGCACTATGGGGCACTATGGAGCACTATGGGGCACTATGGGGCACTATGGGGCACTATGGGGCACTATGGGGCACTATGGGGCACTATGGGGGAAATCTATAGAAAGGTCAAAGGATCCCGTCTTCGATGTTGGAGAAAAACAAAAACTGCGTTAGAAGTTTTTGTGACACTTTAACGGGCTATATCAGCATAACTACACTAATAACTACATAACTACAGCAATCTGTTCACCATTGTGACTAGACTGTGGAGGGACCACCATCTTACTGTAGGTGGTAGAGCTGATAACGAGCTCGACTGTGGAGGTACCACCATCTTACTGTAGGTGGTAGAACTGATGCCGAGCTCGACTGTGGAGGTACCACCATATTACTGTAGGTGGTAGAACTGATGCCGAGCTCGACTGTGGAGGTACCACCATCTTACTGTAGGTGGTAGAACTGATGCCGAGCTCGACTGTGGAGGTACCACCATATTACTGTAGGTGGTAGAACTGATGCCGAGCTCGACTGTGGAGGTACCACCATCTTACTGTAGGTGGTAGAACTGATGCCGAGCTCGACTGTGGAGGTACCACCATATTACTGTAGGTGGTAGAACTGATGCCGAGCTCGACTGTGGAGGTACCACCATCTTACTGTAGGTGGTAGAACTGATGCCGAGCTCGACTGTGGAGGTACCACCATATTACTGTAGGTGGTAGAACTGATGCCGAGCTCGACTGTGGAGGTACCACCATCTTACTGTAGGTGGTAGAACTGATGCCGAGCTCGACTGTGGAGGTACCACCATATTACTGTAGGTGGTAGAACTGATGCCGAGCTCGACTGTGGAGGTACCACCATCTTACTGTAGGTGGTAGAACTGATGCCGAGCTCGACTGTGGAGGTACCACCATCTTACTGTAGGTGGTAGAGCTGATACCGAGCTCGACTGTGGAGGTACCACCATCTTACTGTAGGTGGTAGAACTGATGCCGAGCTTGACTGTGGAGGTACCACCATCTTACTGTAGGTGGTAGAACTGATGCCGAGCTCGACTGTGGAGGTACCACCATATTACTGTAGGTGGTAGAACTGATGCCGAGCTCAACGGTGGAGGTACCACCATCTTACTGTAGGTGGTAGAACTGATGCCGAGCTTGACTGTGGAGGTACCACCATCTTACTGTAGGTGGTAGAACTGATGCCGAGCTCGACTGTGGAGGTACCACCATATTACTGTAGGTGGTAGAACTGATGCCGAGCTCGACTGTGGAGGTACCACCATCTTACTGTAGGTGGTAGAACTGATGCCGAGCTCGACTGTGGAGGTACCACCATCTTACTGTAGGTGGTAAAACTGATGCCGAGCTTGACTGTGGAGGTACCACCATCTTACTGTAGGTGGTAGAGCTGATACCGAGCTCGACTGTGGAGGTAAGGTTATTTGGGAAAGACTAAGAGGACAGTTCTTACACATCAGGTAGCCCACCATGCCTGGGACCGATTGATGGTGGTATATTCATCCCCAATTGCCGGTCTTTTTATAAAACAGACTGGTGACGGGCAGTGGCGTCATTGGTGCGAAGGTTTCGGCACCGCGCTCACTAACCCGCCTGCCCAGCGTGTGTGAGTATGGGCATTTCTTCCAGGAGGACCGCCAACAGTGGCGAAATGTTGGAAAGGTCTATGTCCAGCAGTGAATGAGGACAGGCTGATGGATGGATGGATGGAGGTGGAAAAAAGACCGCAATTTTACTGAAAGAAACATACTCGTACCATTATTTTCAAAAATAGGGAAAACTGCCTTCAAAGATTTTTGACAAATCACTTGCTTGAGCCGGGACTTGAGCCGGGACTTGAGCCGGGACTTGACCCGGTTGAGTCCCGGCTCATATGTTAAGTATTATAAAATAATATTTAATATCCCGGCTCGAGTATTATAAAACATATTTTTATAATACCGATAGAAAGGGTCAATCTTAATTAAAGTGTTACTTTAATTAATGAATATCTTAAATTAATGGAACACAAATATTTAATTTTTAAATACTTGATTTTAGTTTTAAAGCCGTTATCATTGTTGATTATTTGTATATAAGTTTAATTTATGATTTGGCTAAAATCATAATTTGAAAGCAAGCACCAAAAAAGATATTGTGAGGCAGTACGAAGACTGTCAAATTACTATTTTAGAAGCAATGCAAAAATTGGCACGCCTTTGTCGTTGTGAAGACTGATCGATAGTTATATAATAAGTCAATTTTTTATAAATGTTCATTTTTGATATTTTATATTTTTTTATCGTTAGAAAGTAAGATTGATTTTCTGTGATACTGAAAAAGTAATATTTTTAAATACGCGATTTTAGATTTAAAGTCGTTTTCATTGTTGATTATTTGTGTTTAAGTTCAATTTATTATTTGGCTAAGATCAAAATTTGAAAGCAAGCACTAAAAGCGATATACAATCTTGTTAATTATTTACAAATATTTATATATATATTTATAATGTGTATAGTATAATACTTGTTTAGAGATAGAGCCTACCATAACGATAAGTACTCGTAAGACTGTTTTTTTTTAAATATACTTGCTTCCTTAAATGATTATGTGATTTTATTTCAATAGCTTCCCTTTGCAACCGTTAGTACAATTCTAATCAAGATCATCACTAAACCTTTGTAAACTGCTAGTGAAACATAAAATATTACATTTAAAGGCATTTATTGATGTTTCACCAAGTGCCTTCAATCGCAAGTCAATTTAATGATTAAACCACTAAAACACATCGTGCATGTGTAACAATATAGTAAATGAAAGCGTTATAGTAATAAAGACGTCTATTTTATATAAATAATAACTGCGAGATAGATCTAAATACAATTATATTAATTAAAAAGGAACACATTAGATAAGTAATACATTAAATAAATTAATAATCACTTGCTCCCGCTGTCGACTGTACCAACAAAATTTTTGGAAACTAAAAGGAAATCAATTTCATAAATAAAATATTTCTTGGAAACTGGAAGAATTAATGTATGGAGTTTTGATTTTCTAGAGAACAAAAGAATTGGAAACCCAAGGCACCACCCCTCTAAAAGCATTAATTGAGGCTAGTAGTACAACTTCCACAGACCTAATATTTTTCTTTGTTCTTTATTGTACACAGATACATTATGTACATAGAATTATTTATAATAAAATAAATGTACAGAGGTGAGCTTATCTCTGTAAAGAGATGTTTTCTACGAATATCGGTGTGTTTGTACAAAAGAGACCATCACTCGAGCTCGATTCAACACTGGCCAGTCTAAGTTGAGCTGCACAAGTGTAGCGCGCACAATGATCTTGATCACGGCATTGTTGTTATTTACCATAGTATTTTTAGGGTTCCGTACCCATACTACCTAACATATTAAAAATATTTAGTGAAAACAGGGAAAGCTGAAAATCAGCATTGTGCAGATGTACGCACTCACAGACGTATTTTGCTGAGCTGCGTCCTTTTTGTCTGTTTAATGTTAAGTTTTTGTGTAATTAGTTATTTATAGACAAATAAATATATCTTCTTTCTTTCTTTCATATTGTGGGTTAGTACAAACTCGTATTTGCCCAAATTATTTATTACAACCAATAACCAGTTTGGCCTAGACAAAACTAATTTGTCCTAAAATCAGGTTGGGCCGGTAACATAACTGCCCATTCGATTATATTTTGTAACATATACAAGGTGACTTTTTGATCATCGTCCAAATTCATACTGGAGGCTTGATAATTGATCAGTATCTTGGATCAGTAACAATTTTTGTGAAATTCGTAAAATGAAATTTCGGCTTCCCATATAAATTCAGTTCCAGTCCCGAGTGAATCACTATGGGGAGTCGAAATTTCATTTTACGATATCACCAAAATTGTTATTGATCCATGATACTGATCACTTACCAAGCCACCAGTATGAATTTGGACGATGATCAAAAAGTCACCTTGTATATATATACATATATATATACCGTACTAACAACTGCCCATTCGATTACCTATATTTTGTAACATATAAGTACTGGCAACTGCTACCTAATATTGTATTTGAAGGGACATTACTTCCATACAGCAACAAAGCAAAAAATCTTGGTCTCCTGTTCGATAGTTGCTTGTCTTGGGATCCACAAATAAATGAAGTCTGTAGGAAATTGTTTGCGGCAACAGGAGCTCTAAGAAGGCTTCGAAATTTCCTTCCAACTGCCACTAAAATTGCGCTTGCACATTCTCTTTTACTACCTATTCTCGACTACGCCGATGTTTGTTACCTTGACGTTACCGAGGCACAACTTGATATACTCGAACGTCTTCAAAATTACTGTATCAGGTTTATTTTTGGTCTTCGTAAATTTGACCACATTTCTGAATTTCGTTTCCGACTTAAATGGCTTCCCATTCGTCATCGCCGTAATGCTCATATCCTGTCCCTCTTGTTTTCTGTGTTGAATAATCCTTCAACTCCTTCTTACCTTAAAACTCGCTTTCGTTTTCTTCATGATACCCATGACCGCATTTTACGGTCTTCTCAGAATCTGCTTCTTGCCACGCCGGAGCACTCATCGTCTTTCTTCAATAAATCGTTCTCGGTACAAGCTGTTCGTTTGTGGAATGATCTTCCTTTACATATAAGATGAGCCCCTTCCCTGCCTATCTTCAAGAGACTAGTTAAAGGACACTATCTTTCACTCTGATTACCGAAATATTCATTATAATTTTTTTTTCCCATTTAACAATTTATTTCATGACATATACACATATATATTATTTTTTATTGTTTTTTATATATTTTATTAGTATGTATTTATCATTATATATTAATACGTTTATCTATTCATATTAAAATATATCTATTATTAAAAATAGTACACCACCATTTCAGCAATCATTCTAAACAGTTTCATCCACCCAAAGGTTGTCTGGAAGAGATCGCTTTAAGCGATAAGGCCGCCTGTTTGTGCTACATAATAAGTTAGTTAAAAATTAAGTATTTATATTTCTGTTCCTTTTTATATGGTGTACAAATAAAGTTGCATTGTATTGTATTGTGTATTGTACTAACAACTGCCCATTCGATAATATTTTGTCACTCGACAAGATTCAGGGCAACAACTGGGAGTGGAAGCCATGTTAATGACTGCGCTTTCAGATCAGAATATGAAGCCGTAACCGCTGCAGGGAGAGGGGGAGGGGTGGGGGTGGGAGTGCTTATATTGCGCGCGGCTCAAATGAATTTTAATTGTCGTCATTAGACAGAGAACCCTCAGCGCTCGACGCTGGGGGAGATGCTCCTTGAACTCGCCGCTAAACCTACAGTTTTTGTCCATCAACCGTCGTTTACACCGATTACCCCCCCCCCCCCCCCCCTCCCACTGAACCGAGCCCACGGTGCATAATGACTATTAATGCCATCGCGTATCACGCAACAATGTTGGCTCGCATCATCTGGAATCACAATCACTTTATCTCGCTTCGAACTCGGCCGTTATATAATAGGGCCAATAAGAGTAACGGACGACGGACGTTAGAACATCTGCCCTGCCAGAGCACTGCGCCCATGATGTAGCGCGCCATGCTAGTATGGGCCGCGTAGAGGTTTTAGTATTGGGGATCGGGGAAGGATACAAGAAAATAAATCGACAAAAACTGCATGAAATAAAATAGCATTAATTATGTTTCTGAAAAAAACAGTTGCAGAAGTAGCACTTGATCCGGAAAACGTCAAAGCAGGGGAAAGGTTGTATTATTTTGAAAATTTCGGGGGGAGGTTTAAACTCCCAACCCCCCCCCTGGCTACGCCTGTGCTAGTAAGTATACTATATTTAGCGAGACGAAGCAATGCGGTACATTCACTCCTCAGTCAGTATTATGATAGTTTAAACTCCCAACCCCCCCCCCCTGGCTACGCCTGTGCTAGTAAGTATACTATATTTAGCGAGACGAAGCAATGCGGTACATTCACTCCTCAGTCAGTATTATGATAGTTTAAACTCCCAACCCCCCCCCCCCTGGCTACGCCTGTGCTAGTAAGTATACTATATTTAGCGAGACGAAGCAATGCGGTACATTCACTCCTCAGTCAGTATTATGATAGTTTAAACTCCCAACCCCCCCCCCCCTGGCTACGCCTGTGCTAGTAAGTATACTATATTTAGCGAGACGAAGCAATGCGGTACATTCACTCCTCAGTCAGTATTATGATAGTTTAAACTCCCAACCCCCCCCCCCCCCCTGGCTACGCCTGTGCTAGTAAGTATACTATATTTAGCGAGACGAAGCAATGCGGTACATTCACTCCTCAGTCAGTATTATGATAGCTTCTATTGTTAGGTACGTCTACAAAAACATTTTCTAACCAAATACGTATATGTATTAGGGTACATGTAGAATGTACTGCACGTACATGTAGAATGTACTGCACGTACATGTAGAATGTACTGCACGTACATGTAGAATGTACTGCACGTACATGTCGCAGAAACATGGTAAAATAAGTCTCTGTTGAAGAAAATAACACGCAGGATTGTGGGTATAAACGTTTTGTGTTATGCATAGCGAGTCAAAGTTTAGCGGTTTTATAAAACAGCGCCAAATTATACGTTGGGTTATAAATTATGTTAAAAACAGGAGTCGCCTCGCTCCACTCCGCTTCTTCGCTCGGCTTCATATTTTGTATTATCTTACATGTAAACCTAACACGCTCCACCTGGCTTCGCTCGTCATTGCACCTATTTTTGGCTTTTGTTAAAAGACTTTTTACCTACATTGCCTCTAAACGTGGCTAGCAGTATTGTCGAACGTAACGCAATGACAATCCAGTTGAGCCTAATTAGCTGTTTTACATAACGGAGCTATTTTGTAAAACATCTAGCGGTTTTGTAAAACAGCTGATTTTTCAATACAACTTCGACATACATACCGGGCACGGCAGGGTAGGAGTAGGGCGTACACACGTTGGGGTCCATATGGTGATGTCCCCAGTCCACGGGCTTGTACTGCGGGTGCACCCCTCGGCCCAGCAGTAGCGGCCCGTAGCTCGACATGCCGTGCGCGCTGTGATAGTCATGCACGCGCGCGCCCACGCCGGCCACGCCCGCCACGCCGGCGCCGTAGCCGCCGTAGTGCTGGTGCCAGGGGTCGTACTCGTAAAGCTCGACGCCGCACGCGCCGCCGCCCGCGCCCGCGCCCGCCACCGCCGCCGCGTTGAAGAACGACGCGGGCAGGTTGCGGGACACCATCGGCACGCTCTCTGCACACACACGTTCACAATATTAGTGGCCATGCGCGCCGGAGATGGTTTATAAATAAATAAATGTAGTATATAGGTTACATCGGCACGCTCTCTGCACACACACGTTCACAATATTAGTGGCGGAGATGGTTTATAAATAAATAAATGTAGTATATAGGTTACATCGGCACGCTCTCTGCACACACACGTTCACAATATTAGTGCCGGAGATGGTTTATAAATAAATAAATGTAGTATATAGGTTACATCGGCACGCTCTCTGCACACACACGTTCACAATATTAGTGGCGGAGATGGTTTATAAATAAATAAATGTAGTATATAGGTTACATCGGCACGCTCTCTGCACACACACGTTCACAATATTAGTGCCGGAGATGGTTTATAAATAAATAAATGTAGTATATAGGTTACATCGGCACGCTCTCTGCACACACACGTTCACAATATTAGTGGCGGAGATGGTTTATAAATAAATAAATGTAGTATATAGGTTACATCGGCACGCTCTCTGCACACACACGTTCACAATATTAGTGGCGGAGATGGTTTATAAATAAATAAATGTAGTATATAGGTTACATCGGCACGCTCTCTGCACACACACGTTCACAATATTAGTGGCGGAGATGGTTTATAAATAAATAAATGTAGTATATAGGTTACATCGGCACGCTCTCTGCACACACACGTTCACAATATTAGTGCCGGAGATGGTTTATAAATAAATAAATGTAGTATATAGGTTACATCGGCACGCTCTCTGCACACACACGTTCACAATATTAGTGGCGGAGATGGTTTATAAATAAATAAATGTAGTATATAGGTTACATCGGCACGCTCTCTGCACACACACGTTCACAATATTAGTGGCGGAGATGGTTTATAAATAAATAAATGTAGTATATAGGTTACATCGGCACGCTCTCTGCACACACACGTTCACAATATTAGTGGCGGAGATGGTTTATAAATAAATAAATGTAGTATATAGGTTACATCGGCACGCTCTCTGCACACACACGTTCACAATATTAGTGCCGGAGATGGTTTATAAATAAATAAATGTAGTATATAGGTTACATCGGCACGCTCTCTGCACACACACGTTCACAATATTAGTGGCCATGCGCGCCGGAGATTGTTTATAAATAAATAAATGTAGTATATAGGTTACATCGGCACGCTCTCTGCACACACACGTTCACAATATTAGTGGCGGAGATGGTTTATAAATAAATAAATGTAGTATATAGGTTACATCGGCACGCTCTCTGCACACACACGTTCACAATATTAGTGCCGGAGATGGTTTATAAATAAATAAATGTAGTATATGACATCGTAATAGGTTACATATATAAATACATGCCTACCTCCGCCCATTCGATTAGTCTTGCTAAGAAGAAGGGCAAAAAACTTAGCAAGATCATGTCTTTTTTTTTACATAAAACTTATACTATACAAATGACTTATATCTACTTTAACTAAGGAATAAGAAAATACAAGACAGCAGGAATTCAGGTTAATGAAAAAAAGAAAAACTAGTATATAAGATGGGATATGGTCGGCCGCCTGGATTCGTGCTGGGGGCTCGGTTGGTGATCATTGAACCTTGTTCCTGGTCCCTGGCCGGGTCTCTGGTATGGGTTCGGGCGGTTGATTGGATTTCACCTTGTATAATATATATTTTACCTATCATTATAATCGTAAATATATTGCTACATAAATTAAATAAACCTTTAATTTAGTCCGTGTACATTTATTATTTTATTTACACATCTTTTTATTAGATTAAATTTGACTTGTAAAAAGTGTATTATACAGTATACTTATATTATATAAGCTTATTTTCACGGTGGACCGTGCCGAAAATAGAGAATATTTATAAATTAAGGAAAACAAGTCTAAATACCTAGTTAAACGTATTTGTGGGGAAGAATCGGACCCTATTTCTGCCAGGGAGGCAAACTTGGGACAAAATTTTGGACATTTAAACTGTTTTGGAGTTGTGACATAACCTCCAAAAAACGCGGTGCTGTGAAAGTGCCAAGAAGTCGTCGTGCTAATCATTTTCTGGGGTTTGTGGATGCATCCCGGGATAGGTGTTTTGCGTTTAGAATTCTCCGTGGTGGCAAGCGACGCACTCCAGCTGCCGAGACCGAGGCTAGGTCGGGTCGCCGCGAGAGCAAGCGACGCACTCCAGCTGCCGAGACCGAGGCTAGGTCGGGTCGCCGCGAGAGCAAGCGACGCACTCCAGCTGCCGAGACCGAGGCTAGGTCGGGTCGCCGCGAGAGCAAGCGACGCACTCCAGCTGCCGAGACCGAGGCTAGGTCGGGTCGCCGCGAGAGGGACTCGACGGTGGTCAGCTGGAATAACTGGACTAACTGGTAGGAAATATTGAAAAAAAAACATCGCTTGCAGACCCAATTTATACAAGAGAACTCAACGGGCCCAGCATCTTGCACGATTTGGTTTGTAAGTGGTGTGGTAGGTTCGTGACAGACGAGTCTACTGCTATGTAGAGATAATATCCCCGGAGTGGGGTTCACACGAAACAATAACCATATTTAATTTTAGGACATTTCATTTTTTTCCTATTTTGTATTGGAAATATTTTGAACAATTTAAAATTTTTCATAATTTTTTACTGTGTTGTGTGCTATTTATGTACCAAATGTCAAGTCTTTATCTTTAACGGTGCTAAGATTATGAACCTGTGGCATTTGGACGGATGGACGGACAATGAAGTCTCACCATAAAGGTTCGTTTTGTACCTTTTAGGTACTACTGATCCCTAAAAACATCTATTAGCCCTCGGATATTCTTATTAATTTACTTTGCTTTACACCTCTCATTACTTTTATGATAACAAATTTTCTTGAAAACTTATGATCTTTTTTGAAGGCTTTTCTCGTTATCGCTAAAACAGTCACCCCACGTTCCATATGGGCTTGCACTGTCAACACTTCACGCTCCACATGGAGTTACACTTGTGTCGATTCGACGTAACACGACTTAACTTATTTGACAGGACCATAGACTAATAAATTATTCGTCCATGACAGGACTAACCGTCTTTTAAGCATCCTGTCTTTTTCTTTCTTTATCGAAAAGACAGGGACTAACTCAAATAAGTTAAGATGTGCTACACGGAATCGACACCACTGTCAACACCCCACGTTCCATATTATTACTATGATATTATGGACTTGCACTGTCAACACCCCACGTTCCATATTATGGACTTGCACTGTCAACACCCCACGTTCCATATTATGGACTTGCACTGTCAACACCCCACGTTCCATATTATGGACTTGCACTGTCAACACCCCACGTTCCATATTATGGACTTGCACTGTCAACACCCCACGTTCCATATTATGGACTTGCACTGTCAACACCCCACGTTCCATATTATGGACTTGCACTGTCAACACCCCACGTTCCATATTATGGACTT
Source organism: Ypsolopha sequella (assembly GCA_934047225.1). Classification (NCBI taxonomy): domain Eukaryota; kingdom Metazoa; phylum Arthropoda; class Insecta; order Lepidoptera; family Ypsolophidae; genus Ypsolopha; species Ypsolopha sequella. The sequence continues at coordinate 400,604 of OW203988.1, read as the reverse complement.
GCACTGTCAACACCCCACGTTCCATATTATGGACTTGCACTGTCAACACCCCACGTTCCATATTATGGACTTGCACTGTCAACACCCCACGTTCCATATTATGGACTTGCACTGTCAACACCCCACGTTCCATATTATGGACTTGCACTGTCAACACCCCACGTTCCATATTATGGAATTGCACTGTCAACACCCCACGTTCCATATTATGGACTTGCACTGTCAACACCCCACGTTCCATATTATGGACTTGCACTGGAAAACCGATTGATCTTGGAATGTCATATTAGGAGTAAGTACTAGATAACAAAGATTAGTTATTTAAGAAATAGGAATCAACTTTGTTTCCTTATCTTTGTAGATGTTGTTTATTGACTTGCACTCACATAACATATATTGACTTGCACTCACATAACATATATTCAGGACAAATAATTTCTCAGCCTTTTATGCAAATTAGTTTGGTCAAATATTTCTTGGAAGTTAGATGGAAGGTCGGTGAGTTGTATCGCGTTGCTCGTTTTTGCTCGTTGGTATACAAGCATCGCGTGATGTTCTGCGGCGACACAGAGCGTGGAGTCATCCTGATCGCCGCCGGCTCAAAGCACACCGCACATCGCTACGAATGTGGGAGCGCTGTGTTTTTTTGTTCCCAAACCTTTCGGCAGAGTTCTCAAGTAATGGTCCGCGCTTTTTCTCGTCTAATCGCAGTCGCGTAACTATGTCCGGAGAGTCGCGCTCGCACCAAGAAGCTCGGGAGTCGAACCGGTTCAATATTGTGTCATTCCTTTAATATTAATATTGTTTATTTATTTATTTAAACTATGACAGAAATAAATGTCTATGTTTGAACACTTGGCGATTTATCCATCGATCGATATAATAATTTATACTGTAAGGTGTGACTCCTTGATGGGACTTCATTCTAACACTAATCAAAGTCGTCTTGTACGAGTTCCACTATTCGACTAGTTTCGTCTAAATAGACGAAACTAGGCTGATTGAATCAGCCCGACGATGTCAAATAGACGAAACTAGTCGCAATAATTAAGGAAATAAAATAGTGGAACTCGTACAAGAAGACTTTGATTAGTGATCGATATAATGTTTATTTATTTATTTTTTTAGGTTTTTCAACGGACGCACACTTAACGTTTACAACTCAAAATATAACAAAGCGAGCCACAGTGAGCATCCAATGAGGATAAGTCACATAACGGGAGAATCCAATTTTGACTATTACATTGCATGTGTTATGATTTTCTGAGTACACTACTTTTTGATTTTTTGAAATCCGTCCATAAATGGCAAAGTTATTTAATATTTTATCGGGCTTGATTTTAAAACGCGCGCCTCCCGCCCGTGGATACCGATGTCGTCATCACACACAGACCCCGCGCGATCGCAGTCGTCCAGTACGCACATTCGTGATTAGTAGCGAACACTCGGTTTTTTTTCGAGTTTTATGCATTATCGGTTTATTGTTTCGGTGTTCTGTAATAATGAGCAACAAATTGGAAGATGGATTCGAAAAAGGACAGTCAGATAATCTACCTAAAGTGGATTCTTTCATGGTTTTTGAATACTTAAACAATCATGTGAAGTATACCAGCGCTGAAATCCGAGGTTGGAAGCTTCAACGGTATGTACCTACCAAATTTAATGTGTTAGTTAGTGAGTTTAGGCCTAGGTACTTTTTCCCATGGCTGTTGCGGTAGGTAATGTGAAAATAATAAAATAACCTGGGTAAAAAGGTACATGGACAGCATAACACACTCCATCATAAAAACGTTAGTCAAGTCAAGTACCTACATTATTTCTTCCTACGGAGTTCGAGTTGATGTTTTTGTAAGCAGGCAACTGCAGGCATGATTCATTGCGATTTAGTAAGTGCCGGTTTCAAGTTCACCTAAACATTATAGACCGGGAGCGCGCCGTAGATTAACTAACATTAGGGGATACCTACCATGTTTTTTGTTTCGATGCACTTAAATGGTGCAACCGCATCAGGTAATGTGATGTAGGTATTTAATGCTGTATGATTATTACAGGTCTGTACGAGAGTCATATGGCGACGATGCCGTAGGGTATGTCCAAGTCCAAAGAAATGGAAATGTGTGCACAGTAAAGGCAAGAATAACACCGGAGCATAAAGTAAAAACTAAAGGTTATAGCTGCACTCTCAAATGTGAAGAAAATGATAAAACTATTATTGATGTTACTTGTCATGATTGTGCTGCACAAAAAGGAGGTTGCAAACATAGTGTAGCATTTCTTATGTGGATACACAGACGCAGTGAAGAGCCTTCTCCAACTGAAAAAAAATGTTATTGGGCCAAACCAAAACTGGCCACAGTGGGCACAACCTTGAAATTTATAAAAGCCAAAGATATCGGTTCCAGCGCTGGAGATATTGACGATAACGCTAATGTAAGAAGTGAACAATTTTTTAACAAACTGGTGCACAATATACAGTTAAATTCTATTAGGATTCAGTTAACAAGTTACGTTACACAGAATGAACTTACGAAATTATCATTGCATAACTTGATAAATGATTATAAAAAAGAAGGTAACGACACGAACAGTGCACAAGGCTTCATCGATTATTGTACAACAAAACAAACACCAGAAAAGTGTTCAAAAATAGAACAAGAAACTCTATCTCAAGCTCAGTCTCCTTTATGGCATGAGATGCGATATTGCAGAATAACCGCGTCAAAAATACACGACGCCGCCCATTGCAAAACCCCTGATGGTTCATTAGTTGAGCAAATATTCGGTGCAACCATACCAGAAACTCCTGCAATGCGAAGAGACAAAGTACTGGAACCTGATGTTAGGGCAAAAGTAGCAAAATTGAGAAAATTTGTAATCGAAAATGGTGGGCTGTTTTTGAAAAGTGATTGGCCTATTTTAGGTGCATCTCCTGATGGCTTAACACAAGAATATGTCATAGAAATAAAATGTCCCATGACCACACAAGGCAAAGAAAGCTTTATTAAAAATAATCGTCTCACAAACAAATCAAAAGGTCAAATCCAGCTGCAAATGTTTTTTTGCAACAAAACTAAAGGGCTTTTTTGTGTTGCTGATAAGAATTTTGAAGCTAACAAAGAAGTAGAAATCTTTGAAGAAGATTTTGATGAAATTTACTGCAAAGATCTTTTGGAAAAGTCAACAAGTTTTTGGAAACACTCAGTCTTTCCTAAATTGGTCAAAACTTAGGTTAAGGTATAAAAATAAACAGATGGCTTAAGATATAAATATTGTTTTATTTTAAACTTGGTTTCTAAATAAGCATTCTTGAAGATTAACTACTCCACAAGCAGATGTCACAACATAGTCTAATATTCTAACATAATCAATGTCAACACATGCATGAGGTGCAATCATTTCAAACTCCCTTAAACGCCCTATACTTCTCTCGACGTGTACTCGAAGGGCCGCTATTCTTTTAGTTTCTAAAACTTCTTCTTTACTTAGTTTTGATCCCGAATCAACGCTAGGAGGCCTTAAAAGTTTGCAACCTTGACGTTCAAGTAAATGAGCTATATTCTTAAATCCCCTATCAGCCATCACTACGTCACCGGGGGATAACATCTGAAGAAAACCGCAGTCTTCAAAGATAAGGGCGTCCGATGTCCTTCCTCCATAACCTTCGGATATGAAGTTTATAAGTCCATTAGGTGTTATCGATATTAGATATTTTATAGTATTCGCATTTTTATATTGTGACCACGTCAGCGCCTGATGTACTGCTGAGCTAGGTTTCTCGATTTGAATTTCTAAACAATCTATGATGCTGACGACTGTTGAATAACGCCTCCTAAAAGGTATCGGAAGATTTGAGCGAATATCGTCGCGAGGAGGAATAAAAATCAGTTTCTCCATGCATTGAGCAACCTTAGGTATTGTTTCTTTGAAATGTCTGGCGACTGTAGATTCCGAAACTCCAAATTGAACAGCAAGCACGGAATTCGGTTCACGCCATCTCAGTTTTTTCAAGCTCAATAATACATCCATCAGAGGTCTCTCAGTAGATTCACTCAAATATTCTAAACAGAAATACACTTGCGATGGTAATCCGAGAAAAAGCTTAGGTTCTCTAGATATAGACATTAAAGTTCCTTTTTGCATGTGTTCCTTAAATAACTCAGTATCTACTTGTCGTTTCATTTCACAGGCGTCAGTATTTACACTGAATCCACTTAGGCTCGCAGAAACTGATGAGGTATTAGAGTAAGATGTGAAGCTATCATGCATTGGTTCCCGATGATGATCCCGACGATGTTCTTTTGGTTTCACCGTTTTTATTTTAAGAGCAAACTCTTCAACCCGGTCAAAACCGGCGTCAGTATTAATGCCCTTGCTTCGAACTTTTGGCTTTATATTAACTTGCACTGCGAGTGATTTATATTTAGGATCATTGTGTAGATTTGCCGCATTATCTTCTTCAAGCGGGTTTATAGCCTCTGTATCATTTGAATTAAAATCAATCGTTTCACACGCCACGAACTCTTCTTGTGTTATTAGGTTTTCATGACCAACTTCCGGATTAAGCACTCTTTCAAAGTACTCAATCTGCTGTCTTTTTTTATATCCAGTCCGTTCTACAACGGCGTTATCCTTTCTTTGGCAGTCAAATTTATGCGGCAGAACTCCTTTTTTTAGTCTTAGTTGACCACCCATCAATCGGTACCTTATATAATTTTCCATGTCATTTTCGACCTGTAAAAAGTAAAAACAGATTAAAGATTCTTTATTTTATTTTTAAATAATACTTTACTTACTGAGAAAAGCAGATCCAAAAAATAGGTCCTACAGCAAAGAAATTAAAATTCGAATCATTACCTATTGTTGATAGGTATTCATTATCGTAGATAAAAATGCGGTAGTCTCCCGGACTACAAATATCATACCTACGTTGATTATTGTTTATTGTTATTACCTCATACGATTGTGTTAAGGTTGAGACAATATGACATAAAAGGATTAAGTTTTAAGGTTTTTGATTCCATTGATCGATAAAATAGGTGACATTTACTCAATAATACGAGGAAATAGGTATACGTCAAGTATAAGGTATAACGTAGGAAAGGTACTTACGTCGAAATGATCTTCGCAACAGTAATGAGTACTTTTGCTTGATAAAGGATCTCTCTTCATAACACTACACCACTTTTTTCTAGCTTTTTTGTCTGTTGGAACATGAAAAAATAGTTTGTCGGGCGTACTACTACTTGTACTCTTGCACTTTGGCACGACACAATATTTGTAAGACATTTTTAAGGATATTGATACACAACAATAAATCTATAACAAAGCGACCGTGACAAGCACAGCTCAAGAACTGCGCGGGAAACAGAGTACACCTACAGAACTGAAGAGCGCGTGCGGGGTCGCGCCCCGGGTATGTGTGGGATGACGTCACGCGCTCGCGGCTGGTACTGGCGGGCGTTATTTGAACTGCTACAGTAAAATTGCTGTACTTTCGACATTTCTTGTCCGATTTGGATATTTTTTTCACCATAAGTCATGTTTTTTTTACTGTCATCGATCTACATACTTAACAAAAATCGTGACTCTTCCTCATTACAGAAAAACACAACATTCACAACACAATCGCAAAAGGCTTATGCACTACAAACTGGCATAACTTAATAATTATAAAAAATATAAAAAAAGAAAAATTTAACAGAAAATTAAATCTACATCTACGATAATATGTAAGTACAAAAAACTTAATAGGTAAATGATTGGGTAAGTGTATTTTGTATTTTATAAAAGAACACGAAAACAAGTCAAAAACCTGAGGATCTTTTACAAAAAGTACATTATGCTGTCTGCACACTCTATATATGTATATATATATATATATATATATATAACCGAGTATTTACCAACATTTGTTCTTGCTGAACGAAGATAAAATGGATCGTAATTAACAACCCAGGCACACTGACCAGGAATTATAATATTAAATTTGGGAAGTAATTGAGGACAAATAACTTTATTGTTAAAAATTTTAAACAAAAATATCTGGTTAGCGTTATGACGTCTATCTTCCAGCGCTAAAAAATTAAAATGTTTTAATCGGTCCAAGTAATGCGCCAGAGAGCGATGTCTGCCTTGATGTCCGCTTAGATAGAAAAGGAAACGTTTCTGTACTATTTGAGCCTATCAATGTGACAATTGTAGTTAGGGTTCCACATTGCAGAGCAATACTCCAAAAAGCTACGCACCAATGCAAAATAAGCAATTTTAATAGCATTTTCAAATTCTCGGCAGTTGCGCCAAACGAATCCCAACATAGCAAGACTTTTTTTGATTATTTTAGTAATATGTGCATTGATATGTGATTGTCAACTATAACACCCAAGTCACGTATTTCAGTCACTTTTTCAAGATCTTTTCCGTCTAGACTATAGGTAGCTAAAATTGGCGTATTTTTTTCGTAAAAGTTATGAATTTACACTTTTTAATGTCAAGGGCAGTTTATTTTCAATGCTTTGCAATTTTATTATCCTTATTGTAAACTAGATTATATTGATAATTACCATGTAAAGCCAAGAAATCATATAATAGTCGATAATAGTTATTTTGTGGCGAGAGCTCGGATGGTTCCAACTTACCACATCTATTATATATCCAGATTGTATCGCGAAGATTGAAATCGCCCACTATTATTGTCTCCTGTTTATCGTCACAGATTTAAAGCATTTGTTAACCCATTCAGTTGATTGTCTAGCTTTTGGGAAGTGCAAGGAGAAGGAATATAAACAACAGCACAGATATTTAAGTTCTTACGTACATTTTTACACCGATAGGGAATAGTAATCCAGAGATCTTTACTCGCACTCTCCAGTTATACCCGTCTATATGAATTTAGGAATACTCTTAACAGACTTTCTGTTAGTACAAATAACGTTGTAGAAGCTATTAAGAGATTGGATAAGAAACAGGGGGCTGGCCCAGACGGGATTCTGGATGTGTTCATATGTAGCTGTGCCCAAACTATTTCTGTGCCTCTTAGTATCATTTTCAAAAGATCATATCATATAATTTTCATTAGATACTGGAATTTTTCCTGATATGTGGAAGAAGGCAAATGTGGTACCGATACCGAAAGGAGGCGCTGCAGATAATATCCAATAATACAGATCAATCTCTCTTTTGTGTCTGATGGAGAAAATCTTGGAATCCCTTATATGCCCAGCTGTTGATAACCTAATAAAACCAATTTTAACATCCAAACAACATGGCTTTCGTAATAAGATGTCAACTACTTCAAATTTGGCTTGCTACATCGATTACCTTCAAAAAGCAGTAGATAGTAATAAGCAAGTAGATGCTGTCTATACAGACATAAGTAAGGCCTTCGATAGAGTGGACCACAATTTGCTGTTGTCTAAGTTATCTAGCCTTAGAATGGACGGAATCGTGCTGGAATGGTTTTCCTCCTATTTATCTAGAAGAAAACAAAAAGTCTTGATTTATGGGTATGAATCTGAGCCCTTCTGGGCCACTTCTGGAGTACCTCAAGGGTCCCACCTGGGGCCTAAGCTGTTTTTATGCTTTATAAACGATTTGGGTCTAGAAATCCAGCACTGTAGCTATTCCTTCTTCGCTTATGACTTAAAAATTTATAAAATCATTAATGATCTGACCAGGATCTTCTTCAAGAGGATCTTGATAATATTTACAGATGGTCTATTTCCAACAAACTACATTTTAACATTAGCAAATGCAAACGAATTACTTTCACACGTGTTTACGTATGTATGAGTGTTTACTCACCTTTACAAATAAACTATAAAATTGACTCACCATTCTTAGGAATTGTGGAATCTATCTATGATCTAGGTGTGATAATTGATAGCAAATTATCTTTCGTTCCTCATATAGACCAAATTGTAAAGAAAGCTTTCAGAATTCTAGGCTTTTTGTGGCGCAACTGCAAAAAATTCAAATCTACGACTCCTTTAAAAATCATTTACTTTTCCCTGGTAAACAGTATCCTGGAGTATTGCTGCAGTATTTGGAACCCGCACTATAGATGTCACTTAGAATAGAGAGAATACAGAAACGGTTTCTGTTTTTTTGACTATACACCAGAGAAAACGCTCAGTTTTAATTTCGTACGAAGATCTATTAAAGTATTTCAACTTTGTATCTCTCGAACAACGGCGATGGATCGTTGCCCAAATTCTTTTATATAAGATTATGAGAAACGCCATTGAGTGTCCTCAATTACTAGCTAGGATACAATTTGCAAGGGTACCACATCGTCAACTTTTTACCCTTTAGTCCGGGGGCATTGTGTTTTCCGTGGCAAACCTAATGAAGGGAATGTACTAGTAGTATCATTCAATCAATAAAAACATGTAGTTTTATGATTTCCATGGTGCCACTTCCGCAAGTATTGCGTATGAATGTCATGATGTCATCAATGATGGCCGCCATTCTTGTATTAAGAACTTGATTATCTCGGTCGTTATCATGCTGATTTTTAATTTTGGTACCTCTTTGGAAAGGTAATTTTACGTGCTAAAAGAAACTTTCTTTGAATGTATTGTGATAAATCAATATGTTGGATGATAATCGGATTTTAGCTTAAAACGTAATGGATTTAGCCCAATTTTAGTTTTTTACTCTATCTATTATTATTGGTTGGACCATGGTATAATAAAACAATGGGTAGAACCATCAACTATCGAACCAACCAACCCCTCTCTCCCCACTTATTGTATAGCCTTATGCGTCTGCGTCAGGCTCTACGATCTACAGACGTCGCGTCGTATAGGTGGAGGAGAAAGATATTTCGATGGAAAAGTGTGATTTCTTAAAGATGAAAATAAATGAATGAATAAAGACTTTATTGCGCACAAAAAAGAAGACAAGATACATACAAAGAACAGATAAAAGGCAAGGGCGGACTTATTCCTATAAAAAAATTCTTCCAGCCTACCTTGGGAAAACATGAAAACATTTTTATCTTGGAAATTTAACTAAATCAGTGCATAACATTATTTAAAAGTTATTTTAAACCTATAACCTAAATATAAAAATATACTACATACAAATACATACATAAATACAGAGTGACATATATACAGACAAACAGTAGCTTAGCCAGTAAGTCATTCATAGAGAGGAGGGGTAACATTTTTTCAAGTTGAATCTAAAAGAGGACACAGAAGGAAGATCTTTGAGGGTTTGCGGAAGTTCATCTCAGGGTCGAACAGCATTTACCATGAAGGATTTGTTGAAACGATCAGTGGTGTAGGCAGGCATCGCCAGATCGAAAAGGTGACAGGAGCGAAGCGTTCTGTTGCTACGGTCAGTGCGAAGGACAACTCTTTCTTTTAAATAATTGGGGTAGACGGGATTATAAAGAACATTATATAACAGGGAAAGGATATGTAAGTTCCTGCAAAGACGAATATATACGAAACCTGCATCGAAAGTCGGAGACGTGGTCATACTTGCGCAGTCCGTATATTTGAAAATATTTGATGAACAACAGTAAGAACGAAAATCAACATTCAGAATGTTACGAAAATACATGAGAATGGTTGATTGTTTGTTACTATTATTGAGACCTGTTAATTGGAATCTGCACCTTTCGTCACTAGAAGATTTCGTTAAATACTTTTTTGCATCAGACTTGACAAAATATTCTGGAATGACAGCTTGGTATCTTGCTGATATGAGAAGTTTGAAAGTAAAGGATCCGGATATCTTTTCGTGAGTTCGAAAAGGGAAACTGGGTAGTAAATAAGTCTAACATACCGTTTTGTGCTTTACCTCGTGCTGAGGCACTGGAACAACGCACTGCTCTTTAGATTGTTTAAAGAGTAGTCAAGAAGAAGTCGATTCAAAAATTGTACTGCATGCCATTAACGCAAAAGATAGAGGTTCAGATACACAATTAGTATTTGCTCAAGACACTTATTAATAATTTAATATTTTTTATTAATAGTTAGATGCTATCCAAGACTTCTACAACACATATTCTTTTTTATATCGTCAGGAGAGGCAATATCAATACAAAACATATTTGTATCACTTGGGGCACTAAAAGCTTTAGCATTGCCCGGTCTTCACAAATCATCTAGCTGTAACACCACTGAAAGTTTATTTGGGAAGAGAAAATTATCATATTGGAAATCGCAGCAAGTAAAAAAATAATGGCCTTGCAGAAACTTGGTACCAGTGACTCAGTACCTAATGATATTATGTATTAGCTGGAAGCCTTTATTTGCCGAGTTTATCAAGTCAACACTACGACAAAATCACTTGCAGCATTACGGAGGTCAATGTTCACAGCCAAGAAAGCCTTAGGTGATAAGCTACCTCCCACTAGAGGCTCCCTAGTACCTGCACTCAAGAGAGCTAACCTTCAAGCATTTGTGTGGTCAAGAGATGATGAACCGAATCCAGTAATCCCTAATGCAGTTGGATACGGCTGGTATTTGGAAAAGGCAGTGCTTACTCCTGTCATGTGTGAGGAGCCATGTGCACCAGAGTGCCTTCTCAAACTTATTAAATGTTCGAGTTTGAAGAATCGATGTTCACCACCTTGGAAATGTTTAGCAAACAATATGCCTTGCACAGAAATGTGTAGTTGCAATGCCGACACATACATTTGTGACAATTTGTATTCACCTGATTACACCGATTAACATAGTGATGAAGATATTGAGGCCGATTTGTAAAATTACTATTGAATGCAAAGTTATTGAAAAAATTATTGTCTAATTAATTAAATGTTTCATGTAGAATTTTGAATTTTTGTACTTTAAACCCAAACAGCAACTATAATATTGGTTTTGCACATTATTTCTAAAGAATTTTTTTTGCTCTTAATGTTAACTTTCCAACATACATTAAAAAAAAAGAATCGGTGGGGTAGCGGCGAAGATAAGTCATATTGTTTATTTTTCTACGGCGGCCATCTTGTATGACGTCACCATAGACATACGCAACACCTGTGGGGTTGTCACCATGAAAATAAATGAACTGCATATTTTTTCTAAATAAAATGACACCACTAGCAGCTTCCCTTCATTTACTTTGCCACGGGGAGCAGCTTTGTTACGTTGTGCGCCCGGACTATTTGTAGTGGAGAGGTTTAAAACAAATTTGGGCCACAACGCCATTTTTAATCGTTTATGTAGGGATCACAACAATCTTGTAAAAAAATGTCAGGTGGATACCTTTGCAGTCTCTCTTAAAAAATATAATGATATGTTGCGTAAGATAGTTGCAACGAATTGGAATATTTTGCGATAGATTTTTTAAGTTTTTAGTTTTGTAGTTTTACGTTTCATACAGTTTTAGTTTTACTTTTACTTATTTAGTTTTTGTAGTTAATGTAAAATGATTTAGAATATTAGTCTTTTGTGTTTTGACAAGTCGCTTAGTTCGGTTGGCGTAACAGCCACGGCTCAAAGCGTGTACTTTAAACTACTTATAATAAAAGATCATGGAGTTCAGTTCTACTTGATGCAAAATGCTCAATGTCAGGGATAACGGGCCCTTAAGAAGCAGAGTCCTCGTGCGTGATCTCTTAAGAGGACATGGAAGCAGGTAAGTACCAACTGATAAGTAAATAGATGCTAGGTCACCTTTGGGCTTGTCGAGTGAGAGAGCCCTGGAGAAGTGCTCGTCGACAACGGCGGCGACGTCCCCCGAGTAGTGCGTGAACACGACGCAGTTGGCGCTGACGTACTGCGCGCGCGCCGCCGCCCCCGCCCCGCCCGCCGCCGCGCCGCACTCGCCATCCGACTCCGAGGATGCACCGCCTACGCACAGAACACATGTGGTACATACATACACAGTGGAGTACATATTCTTCTCTGCAGGGGCTAATGTCGTACTGCAAGTGTATAGCTTGAAGTGGTCTCCAATGTACCTGTAAACGCTCCGATTCAAGCTCACACACACAGACGCGTGCTCTACTCGCCGTCTAAGTAGAGTTCAGTCGTTAGTCGTTGGGGTCGGCGCGCCGCGCTTGTCAGTGTAGGCGAAGACCACAGAGTACATTATTACGCAAGCACCGCTCCAAGGCGCGACCTGTGCCGGCCCTGTCACGATGTCGCAGAGATATTGTTGTGTTTCTGGGTGTCTTAATTCATCCCAAAACAAGAAATAGCTTTTTTAGGCTTCCGACTGATGTACAAAGGTAACAATGAAAAAATATTACTCAAGAGCAGTACATTACAAATGTAGTTTTTGAAATTGTCGCGTTATTTTTATGTAGATTTGATATTATTCTTTGTCTGCTTTGTACTTACTGTCTATTACCAGGGCAAAATAAACAGTACATAGATGTACTATTATGTATGTATATATGTATTAGTGCGCTTGTCAGAACAAAAAGCAGCTTTCTTTGACTCTTTTGTCGATGTGTCTTGTCATAGTAAAACCAGAACAGTAGGTTAACTTACGGGGCACGAGACTTAAATAGAGTCTGTCAAGCCGATCTTGTCAAGAACTTAGTGGTAAAATATTCATATAGCAACAAAAAATAAATAATGTCACCTGTCATTAAACTTGTCTTTGGCTCTCTTGTTGATTTCATTTACGAATTAAATTTAATGAAATAAACTGAATTTGTTGACCATCATGCCTAAAACTGTGCCCAGCGATGTGAGGTGCATGTTGTTTAAGATGTTGAGTGCGTACGATGAAGAAAAATCAAGGTTCCAGCGTTATGAAATGGAAAAAATGCAAGCTTTGGAACAGATGTCAGTGTTAGTTGGTAAGTTAGGTTTGACCAAGTTTGATACTTTATTATCTATATACAGGGTGGAAAAATTGAAAGGGCCCTGGAGGGGAACTACCTTAAATCCTTTAGTTAGCTCATTTTACTGAAAGGAAACATTCCTTTATTTTTTAAAAGAAACAAAACTGCATTCAAAGATCTTCTAAAATTTGCTTGTCTCACCCGGGAACTGAACCAACTAAAAATTCAAGAAATAAACCCTCGCTATTTTATTATAAGAATCGGTAGGATTATTGTTCAGAATAAAATTTGTCTACTAAACTAAAGTCTTAAACTCATCTGTTGTACGAGATACCCATGAAATTGAATATTTATTACAAGTTCTTTATTAACAAAACCTAGTACTGTTCACTTGTAAAGTAATAATTATACGCCATCATTACACAATGACAGCACGGAATGAAAGCAAAACAAAACAAAATTTGAATTTCGAACGAATACTTTTATCGATTTTAAAAATGTTGAAAGTTATGGTTCGAACTTCAAATTTGTTGCTCCGCGTTGCAAAAAAAATACGTTCCTTTTTTAAACTTTTCGTCAGTACGCCTAGTGCAAGAAGTAATTGTGCTCTGCATACATTTATTATTACCATTTAACGATTTTCTTATTGAATTATTCAACAAGGTACTTAAGATAAATAACATTAGCAAGCTTGTACTTCATGCGATGTCTTTGGATGTAAGAGAGATAAGAAAATTATAACGTGTCATTTACTTGTTATTCAAATTCAAATTCAAATAGTTTATTTTGCAAAGCAGGTATAGATATATACACTTTTTACACGTCAAATTTAATCTAATAAAGAAAATATATGTAATAAAATAATAAATGTACATGAACTAAATTAAAGGTTTATTTAATTTATGTAGCAATATATTTACGATTAAAATGATAGGTAAAATATATATTATACAAGGTAAAATCCAATCAGCCGCCCGAACCCACACCGGAGACCCGGCCAGGGACCAGGAGCCGCATTTCCGAATCGCTCGTTCCCAACCCACGCGCGAAAGCACATACCCATCCCACGTTGCACACCAGAACTTGTCATTTGCAAGATGAGACAGGCATACACTTCCGCACGCGAACCGAACCCGAACGACCCAAAAATACGGCCCCAGGAACAAGGTTCAATGATCACCAACCGAGCCCCCAGCACGAATCCAGGCGGCCGACCAAATCCCATCCTATATACTACATACCAATAGGTTACATATATAAATACATGCCTACCTCCGCCCATTCGATTAATCTTGCTAAGAAGAAGGGCAAGAAACTTAGCAAGATCATGTCTTTTTTTTCAACATAAAACTTATGCTATACAATATATGACTTATATCTACTTTAACCAAGGGATAAGAAAATACAAGACAGCAGGAATTCAGGTTAATGAAAAAAAAGAAAAACATATATATCTTTGTCTACCTGTCTCATATAGTCCTTTTCCTTTTACAGTCTGTAATCAATTAATGTTAACACCTTAGAGGAATCATTAGTTAAGAAATTATACTATTTAATTAAATTATAACTTACTATCATTATCACTGTAACACCATGCTTCACCATCATCCAAATATTCATTTATTTTATAATATGCCTTTTTCAATAGGCCCTGCTTAATATACAGTTTAAACTTATTCTCTGACAAAGTAAGGACCTCCTTTGGAAGTTTATTGTAAAATCTTATACCATGTCCTACAAAAGAGGTACTCACCTTAGCGAGTCTGATTTTTGGAAAAGCCAGTTTATGCTTATTTCTGGTTTCCTTACAATGTTGCTTACCAAGCCTTGGGAAAGAGTCAACATTTTTTCTGACATATCTAAGGACTTGGTAAATATATTCACAAGGAACCGTTAATATATTAATTTCTTTGAACTTTTCTCTTAATGAATCCCGGTGCTTCATCTATCTATATATATAAAAAGAGAAGTCCTGACTGACTGATTCATTCACTGACTCATTCACTGACTCATCAACGCACAGCCCAAACCCTTCGACCTAGAAAGCTGAAATTTTGCACAAAGCTTCCCTTTGTAATGTAAACAAGGAATAAGAAAGGGTTTTTCGAAATTCTACCCCTAAGGGGGTGAAACGGGGGTCCAAAGTTTGTATGGGGAAACAAGATTAGTTAGACTATTTTATTCGAGACTTCACAGGAGTACTCCTATTCATAAATGAGTAAACACGTGTTTCAGGTTTTTTCAGAATTCAACCCCTAAAAGGGGGAAATGGGGTGACAAAGTCTGAAAATCAACATGGGTATCGTTTGTATGGTTTATCGGGTCGCTGATTACAAAAACAACAAAGATTTTAAAATACAACGTGGTGGACGTGAAAAAGGGCTTTTCCAGAATTCAACCCCTAAAAGGGAGAAATGGGGTGACCAAGTCTGAAAACCAACATGGGTATCGTTTATATGGTTTATCGGGTCGCTGATTAGGAAAACAACAACGATTTCTAAATCTAACGTAGTGAACGTGAAATAACATCATTTCCTGTTGGGGTACGATGGGGTTGAAATTTTGAAATGTGTAAATATCAATATGGGTGTCGTTTTTATGGTTTTTTTGGACGTTAATTACGAAAATGGCATCGATTTTGAAGTTTGAAAATTCTTGAAAGTATGTGTGCCAGAGCAAATCGGCTGTAACAGACGGACAGACAGACAGCCACACAAGTGATCCTATTAGGGTTCCATTTTTTCCTTTTGAGGTATCTATATATCAAACTATCTATCCAAAATCTATCTATCTATCTGTCTGTCTATCTATCTATCTATCTATCTATATCCCAGCAAAATATCTTTGGAACGGAAGGTGGTACATCCCTGTGGGTTGGACCGCGGGGTGCCAAAAAAAGTTTTTTTTTTTAAATTTCAAAACTTTGACTGCCTGTATATCCCGAACGGCTGGAGTTAAACCCATGTTGATGGGTGTCTAGGAAAATGTCTCGACGAGATCGGTCTGCCTAAAGTGTCAAAACTTTACAGGCCCGTATCTCCCATGTTCATGATACTCTAAGAAAAGGGTTCGGCGAGATCTAGACGACGACGCCGGTAAAAAAAAAACGAAAATAAAAAATTGACAAAATTTTGATCGGCCATATCTCCCGAACGGCTAAGCGTAGGGAGTTCGGGTTTTAACTATAGTGATCGGTCAAGCTGGGGCTACACCACCAAAAAAAAATTAATTTGTCAGGTTTTGACAGTTTTTTCACAGGTCCAAAAAAGTATTCCGATTTACATGAAACTCGGTATCAAGGGGTATTCGGGGTCGCTGATTACGCTGCCATATACAAATTTGACATTCTTTGACAACTGATAGGGATTTTGATACTTTTTCGGAAAAACTTTGATCGGTGAGTTCCTTTTTTTGGCACTCTGGCGAGGCAGAAGGCCGAGCTAAGCTCCACGAGGCCGAAGGCCGATTAGTATGTTTCTAGCGAGGCCGAATAACGAGCATGTGAGTTTTTCGGCCGAGCACTACACCTTGACTCCCAGAGGGAGTGAGAGCACTTATAATGTTTGTTTCTGATCCTATTAGGGTTCCATTTTTTCCTTTTCGCAATGACGATTAGTAAGTCTCAGGGTCAGTCACTGAAAACAGCAGGAATTGATCTTAGGGGGGACTGCTTTTCGCACGGCCAGTTGCACGTAGCCTGCTCGAGAGTGAGCTCACCTAGCAGCCTGGTCGTGTTAACAGCTGAGGGCAGAATTTCTAATGTATAAAGAGGTACTTCATGTATGAATTTAAAAAAACCAATAGGTAATAGGCCCCGCCAAAGAGACTTTACCTGGAGATCAAATAATTGTACCAAAAATACTCCAAACCAGATTTAAATACGTTCTATAAAAATTAGTACACAAAAACTAAATCAACGCGGGCGAAGCCGCGGGCAAAAGCTAGTATTATAAATAGCCCGAATTGCTCTCTTCTGCAAAACAAAGACTGCGTCTGTATCCGCGGCTCTACCCCATAACAGCATGCCGTATGACATAATGCTGTGAAAGTAACTAAAATAGACTAGTCTAGCAGTATCTACATCAGTAATTTGTCTTATGCGTCTAACAGCGTATGCGGCCGAACTAAGTCTACCACATAGGGCTTCTATGTGGGGACCCCACTGAAGACGAGAGTCTACCGTAATGCCTAAAAACTTAGTTTCGTTAACTAACTCCAGCTTGGACCCCTGCAAAAGCAAATTACCATCCACTTGAATTACATTTGGCAACGTAAATTTTATACACTTTGTCTTTTTTGCGTTTTAAACTAAATTATTTACAGTAAACCAATCAAGCACCAGTGATAAAGTTGTATTCGCGCCGTCAAGGATATCTTTACGTCTATTAACTTTAAAAATAAGTGACGTGTCGTCTTCGAATAATACTATCTTCGTTAAGTCTTTAACTAAATATGGAAGGTCATTTATGTAAATTAAAAACAGCAAGGGCCCTAATATGGAACCCTGCGGGACACCCATTTTAACTAATGCTCCACTTGATTTTACCCCGTTAATGTCTACCTTTTGAATACGATCACTAAGATATGACTTCAATAACGCCAAAGATTTGCCCCTCACTCCGTAGTGATCCAATTTACATAAGAGTGTTTCATGATTAACGCAATCAAAGGCTTTTTTAACTAAAGCAACTCCTGCATCTGTGGTTGACATCCCTCTAGTGAATCCATATTGTTCACAGTGAAGCAACTTATTTAAATTAAAATGAAATAACAATTGATTAAAAACTATTTTTTCAAAAACCTTACTCAATACCGGTAAAACTGACACAGGTCTATAGTTTGAAGGGTCCCCGTTGTCGCCTGATTTAAAAAGGGGGATCAATTTACTAAACTTCATTAAGTCAGGAAAGATACCATCATCTACACATTTATTAAAAATTAATACCAAATAAGGAGCTATTAAATCAATAACAGAACTTATAACTTTCACAGATAGGCCCCATAAGTCCTCGGTTTTTTTCAAGCTAAGCGATTTAAATGCTTTAATTACAGTTAATGAATTAATATGTTTAAAAGCAAATACAGAAAGACACTGAGGTACGTGATCTATTAAAAGATCCTGCGCAAGCCCAGGGCTTGAATTTAAATCTTTAGTTGTTAAGGAAGGAATTTCAGTAAAGAATTGTTCAAAGGCATTCGCAACTTCTTTATCTCCTGTAACGACTTCATTGTTAATACTTAACTTAGGTTCGTTATCTCGTTTCTTACTTTTCCCAGTTTCAGTATTTATAATGTTCCATACTGTTTTTACTTTGTTATCGGACCTTTTAAGTTTTTTATTCAAGTAGATACTTTTTGCTTTTAAACACACCAATTTAAAGACGCGTGAGTAATTTTTCACGAATTCAGTAAATTTAACATTATTATTGTAGGACTTTATGTCGTATAATTCGTATAAATGATTTCTGCTTTTATAAATACCTGGTGTCGCCCAGTCACTGAAGGTGATTTTACTTTTGTTAGAAAGTTTTTGCATCTTAAACGTATTTTCGAACTCTTTGGAGACTATGTTGAAAAGGTCTGTAAAGAGAGCGTTTGGATCGTTTTGGAGAAGATTAAAATGTGCTAATTTAACTTCTAGATTTGCTTTGAAACAATCTACTTTGAGAGTTGTAATAGGTCTGCAAAAGACTTTTTTGGGCAATTGTTTTACGCTTTGTTTAATGGTTATAGTTTGGCCACTGTGATCGGACTGCAAGCGGTTGATTACTTTATTGTCTGAATATTCACAATCACAGAATATATTGTCGAGGCATGACGCAGTATCCCGAGTAATTCGAGTAGGTTCTAAGAACACATTAGACAAATTAAATGATTTGAATAAATGTAATAATTTTGAGCGCATAATCGATTTTTCTAGTAAATCTACGTTAAAATTGTATCAAATAATAATTTTAAAACCTCTTCCATTGCTTTTTCAAAAATGTTGTAATCTTGTCCTGAGGGTCGGTAAACACAGAGAATAATATATGTACTCATTTCTATGCAAGCTAATTCTAGTTGATGTTCTACAGAAAGTTTTACAATGTCTTTTCTTTCCTTTGCTTTTATACTATTTTTTACAAGAATCATGGAGCCACCTTTTTGTATTTTTAATCTATTGTAGCAACTAAGAACACTAAAATTATTAACATTAAACTGCATATTATGTTCATGTAGATGATGTTCAGTTACACACAAAATATCTGTTTTTGATTCCTCTAAGAACAACTCGATTGAAAGTATTTTGCCGAGAAAGCCGCCTTGTATGTTTTGATGTACCAGCTTTAATACAGGCGGCTTTCCCATTGTCTTCAATTCTAAAAAGAATTTTTTACAATTTTGTTAGTACTTGTACTAACCGTGTCAATAGGGACAAAATTATGTAAATAATTAACATTACAAATACCATCAATTATAACTGGTATTGGAAAATTTCCTGTTACACTCTTTGTAACAGATTCACTACCTTCTAAAATGCATGCTAACTTAGTAGCTAATTGTTTTTTATAATAATTTGCAAGGTACAAAGTACCTTCTGTCAAAAAAAAATCACGAATGTAGATATTCGTATCTAAGTAGTGCACTTTGTCACTGTGACCAGCTGAAAAGTTGTGCATGCACAAGTGACAAGTGACCTAGGTATTGTTAACAAATAACTTGTAATAAATATTTAATTCCATGAGTATCTCGTACAACAGATGAGTGTAAGACCAAATGTTTATTAGACAAATTTTATTCTGAACAATAATCCTACTGATTCGTATGATAAAATAGCGAGGGTTTTTTTATTAAATTTTTAGTTGGTTCGATTCCCGGGTGAGACAAGCGAATTTCAGAATATCTTTGAATGCAGTTTTTTTTCTTTAAAAAAATAAAGGAATGTTTCCTTTCAGTAAAATGAGCTAACTAAAGGATTTAAGGTAGTTCCCCTCCAGGGCCCTTAAGTTTTTTCCATCCTGTATATTTGGTTATTATTTTCTAGAAGTTAATTTTTTTTTTAGAAAAACGAATAACGTTTGGCGCCGTGATCCGTCGCATCAACCTTAAAGAGACTTGTTTTTTGTTTAAAAAAATAAAATATGTGTTGTTTTTTTTTCTCTTGTTTTTTAAAACAGCAATGACCCGTTGTAGCCAAATTCGAGACTTTTGACTTAACTTTAGACTTTTATACTTTGTTTTTCACAGAAAGGGTCATTGAGTCGATTTCTTCGCTTTATACCGACATTCTACAAAGCCACCAGTATAAATTTGGATATCGGTAAAGTCAACTTACATAAATATCAAGATTGTTAATTTTGGGGTAACAGAGTATACTTCAGTGGTGCAATGCTGTCGATTTCATTTTTCCCCACCAAAAGTGCGTTGCCATAACTCGCTTGACAGACTCTACGTACTGTTGCAGGGTTGTCCCTTCTTTTAGTTTCGTAGCTAATGAAAAATCAATACTTAAAATTCTTTGAAACCGATTATTACAAATGAGCTATCAATCGACGACATAGTGAAATATCCAAACATACATACCTTCTACAAACAAACACACATTCATATCATACATAATAAACATATAGACACTATAACTCATAAAGAAATCTTACTTGCTTATTTTAATTATTGTAGGAAAACTTTAAAAGAATCTATTATGATATTAAAGATTGGCACGTGAACTTTACTTTAAAACATGGGCATCGTCAAAGGGGGGAAGGGGGCAGCTGTCCCCCCCTAGAGATTCGAAAAACTTTTGAGATTTTAATAATAAAGTAGTCGAAAAATTCGCGAGAAACCCAAGCAGATTATGTTTATGAGACAATTATTTTGTTTCTTGTAGTGAACGATAAAAACTTTAAATTTGTTTATTTTACCTACAATTTATGTCATCTTGCCCCCCCTGGTGACGCCTTTGCTTAAAAATTTTTGTGATTGTAAAATTAATCAGTTAAATTCATTAAAGTACATAATAAAATTCAAGTATCTAATCAAACATTGGCTCCTAGTCTAAAATTAAAAAATCTTTGCGATTTCAACCATAATTATCAGCTCCACAACTTGAATAATTAACAAACATAGCACAGTTATGATCATAGGTACCTATGTTAAATGTGAACAAAGAAAATACGGTTTACATTTCACATTATTATTTATATAATACCATCAATTCTTATTCACCTTTCTTGTTGGGAGGTATTGAGAAGAACGATAATTCTGGATTTGAGGAATTATTATTGAGGCATCCTAAGACAGTACAATATGTGCGATTGCGTGCTGTCGACATAAGTATTTGAATTGGTCGGTGTCGCGCGCTGCGCGGCGTGGCGGCTTGTTCGAGAGACTTGACTGAGCGCGACCGCGGCGTGACCCCGACCATAGTGGTTCCATTCTCTTTGACCCCGACTAGCGCCTATCTTGCATGCTGAGAATTACTGTTGTGTGCGTACTGTAGTTCGTGCGTACTAGCACGCACACATGTTAACCGCGCGATGTACCTTTGCTTGAAGATAAACTACTGTTCTGTTTTAACTATGGTCTTGTACCGCCCCGCAAGCAAGTCTAGCCACCCATAGGCGCGGCATAGTGGCGCGCGGCACTCGCAATCAAACTGCAGATGCGACAATTGTCTCTAATATCAGAGTAATTTATATATTTATGGTGTTTGTCTGGTGGTAGCTGATTATTTGTGTTCACTAATGTAAATACGAATGTATCGACTGCTGTCCAAATGCACACTAATCGACAGCGGCACGCGCACACGCCGTTGTGACGTCAATGGTGTTTGGTGACAAGTAATGGCCCGAACAGTATTTACTCTGCTAATACAGAATTTGCAGGAATGGGTCAGAGTGGTTTTCCAGGTGGTAGAGCCAGGCTCAACCGTGGAGGTACCACCATCTTACTTGGAGACCCCCTCGAAGTTGTTCGGGGGAGAGTGAGACGACAGCTCACAGGCAAAAAACCAGGAGGCCCACCATGCCTGGGACCGATGGATGGCGGTAAATCCATCCCTAATAGCCCGATAGCCAGGCCTTATATGGAACAGACTGGTGATGGGCAGCGGCGTCATTGGTGCGAGGGTTCCGGCACCGCGCTCACCAACCCGCCTGCCCAGCGTGTGTGAGTATGGGCAATTCTTCCAGGATGACCACCGGGTGTGGCAAAGGCTTATGTCTAGCAGTGGACGAACTAGGTTGATGGATGATGCATGGGTCAGAGTAAATGTGGAGGAAGTTGCCGCGGGCAAATATTACGTAAGCCACCATCTAACTTTATCTATACTACTAAATAATAAAGTATTGCGAAATTTTAAATTAAATGTCTATTATGTACTTATAATCAGTAAATAGTTTTGTCCTGAGGTCAAAACTACCATTTTTGTCTCTCTGTCTATCTTTCTGTATATCTGTTGGTCTTACTGTCTGTCTGTTCCGTTTTAAATTGAGAACCACTCAACGGATTTGGATGCGGTTTTCTTTATTATCGTCATAATGACTATATTACAGTATACCTATAATATAGGCTATTAGAGTGTTGATAAAATAAAATAACCACCAAGCCAAACATGGAGCAAAGATTGAATAATCGCGGGCAGAGCCGCGGGCGAAAGGCTAGTCTATGTATACTAATAATAGATATTGTTATTAAAAAAGTCGAATCTATAGGTATATTGAATATTTTGTAACATTATAAATGAAAGGGGTTATTATATTAAGAGTATGACATAGCCAAAACAAAAACCAGTTCCGGGCGTGGCTTATTCTATTTTACGATAGCGCGCGGGGGGAAATTCGTCCCGGTCTCTAAGCTCGCGTCACCATAGCAAAAATACGAATAGAGTGGACGAGGCAGGGTCAAAAGTAATACGTATTTTATTTTATCTAATTTATTAGTGTATTTCGATCATCGTCACACGGCATTGATCCTACTTGCTATCACGTCGGGACGTAAATTTATTATGGTCGGCTAAAAGTGGTTTTTTGAGTGTTTGATTTATCAGCTGACCCTCGGAACATTTCAGACACTCCTTTAGAGATACATAATAATATTGTGACGGTTAATTGTCACCATTACCCATTCTTTAAATATTTTTCGCCCGTTGAGCTGGTTTTACACTTGCGGGAAAATAAATTGGACCAAAATTTTCTTTACAATTTTTTTTTACTAAAGTTGTTATAACAAAAAGTGGAAACTAACAAATATTCTCAGAAGGAATGCACCACGTCACTATCTATCTCACTGTAGCTTATATCAATTATGCCTCTCTCATTCAACCACGTTTAACTGCGTTACTATCTCATTCCAACTCATTTTAAATAGCGTCACTATTTATCTCACTCTAACGCGTGTTAAATGGCATTTCTAATGAACGTCAAATATTTTTACTGCCCGCCACTATTTCATTCTAAATTCTAATTATTTAAAAAAAATCTCCTTTGGTAGTAAAATAGCAATAAATTTTTTTTCAAAAGTAATACACAGATATTGCCAGATCATTTGAAAAACAATATTTGATGAGCCGTTATTTAAGACAATTTGCAAAACTAACATAGGACATTTTTTTTCAGGGTGTGGTATCGAACTAACGTAATTACAAAAAATTGCTCATAAATTGGGTTTTTATTTTCTTCCTGAGGTAACAGCATTTCAAGGTTTATTTTTGACTTTATCAATAGCATGACTATTCAGAGTTGCGCAACAAAAATTTTATTCTTAGAATTTAGAACTGGTTAGCTTTGACTCTCAAAAATCTATTAGAATTTATAAAAGTACCATCAACTCGAAGACTATCTACTTTTTGCTGAGGTCATAATTTGATATTCTGGTCAGTCATGAGCTGGCCTACCAGCCTTCCAAGGGAAAGCGTTGACTTTGGGACACCTGTTTACCCTTGGGATAAATCGCCAAGTGTTTAAAATATAGAAATTTATTTGTATCATAGTTTGAAATGTTCAGGTCCCTTTACGCAAAATGGAAAAACAAAACTCTTTGAGGATCAATTTGTTGTCCCTATGTTTGTCTGTTTGTCCGTTTGTCTAGGCAATTTTTCTGGGTAAAATCAATAAATACTAATATTTACAGCCCTGTAAAATATACATATTATAACGTTTTTATGGCCTTTTGTTTAACTTTTTCATACAAATTTTCTCCTTATGAAAATATAGAGATCAACACTTCACATAATATTTTGCATTTGAAAGAAAGCACAGAAAGGAACTGTTGAACAAATAATGTAAAAAATATAAAACCATATCTTTCTATTCTAAAGGGATTAATAATTTACTATTTGTTCAATGTGGCGATAGCTTTGTTTTTTTTTTCTTTGTTACAAAGATAACAAATATTTTCATACAAGGTTTTCCTTAAGGGCTATTTCTCCGAATTTGTAACAAAATATTAAGAAATAATTATAACGGTAAAGTACAACTTTTAGCTAAGACAATTTATTGTTAAAAGTTTGCTATATGCATAAACATATTTTAATGATATTATGGTATCTTCAAAATAATTGGGTTTTCCATAAGCGTGATATCAGATTATTTAAGAAATTTACGGCTGGTATCACGACGACGGATAAGCCAATTATTTTATTACTATTTTAATATAATTAAAAATATGTTAATGCATACAGCAGACTTTTAACTATAAGTTTTCTAAACTAAAAGTTGTATTTTTACTTATTGAAATTGTATTTCTCATCAAGAAGTGCAAGATGACAAGATATTCAAAATAAGTTAATTGAATTTGTGAAATGGTTTCAGGTCAAAACACTTTTCCATGAAACGGTAATTGTTTATAGTTAGCAAAGTGTGTAAACTTAGTCATCTTAACATGAACGACGCCTGTATTTCTCTCTTTTTTATTTCCAGTATAGATAAAAATATACAAACTTGTTAAACTTTGCGTAAAAACGAGGCAATATTGACGATATCCTGACAGCTATTATGATGGTGTTTTATCAAATTTTGCTTTTTGGGCTGTATAGAGACGTAGTTGGATGTCACTAGAATACAGTCATGAAAAAAGATAAGAAGAAAATAAGCTGTAGACTTCACATTCGGTTTATACCTATTGTATGAATTTTAAGAAAAATACAGGGGTAAAGGGACCTCTTAAGTAAAACCTTGTATTAAACTATTTGTAATCTTAGTAAAAAATAATTCAAGGAAAAAAATAAACAAAGCTATCGCCACATTGAACAGTAGATAATTAATCCCTTTAGAATAGAACAACATGATTTTCATATTTTTTACATTATTTGTTCAACAATTCCTTTCTGTGTTGACTTTTAAATGCAAAATATTATCTCAAGTGTTCATCCCTACATTTTCATAGTGAGAAAATTTGTATGAAAAACGTAAAAAAAAAAATGTAAAAACCTAAAACGTAATATAAATAAAAACGTCAAAAGTATGTTTTTACAGCTCTATAGAGGACCGTTTATATTGGTGTTTATTAATTTTACCCAGAAAAAATTGTCTAGACAAACGGACAGACAGACAAACATAGGGATAACAAATTAATCCTAAAAGAGTTTCATTGTTTTCATTTTGCGTAACAGAACCTGAACATGTACCGACAGGATTATCTACGATCTAACAATTTTGCCATGCACTGTAAATATTTCAAAATAAATTTCTATATTTTAAATGCTTGGCGATTTATCCCAAGTAAGTGTACTTATATAATTTGCAAAAAACTTCACTTATTGGACCTGAAATGGTGAGCCAATACTAGAGGGTAATTTCACGAAAAGGTCATTGACCTTTGTTAAAGATCTCAGTAAGTATAAGTAAATTAATTTGGGTTTCAATTACGATCACAAAATTATTCTTTTAGAGTAACATATATTATTTTCCCGTATTCATTCCAAATTCATTCAGTTTTGTTGTTATGACTATGGCACGATGTAGCTAAATCACTTATACGCATATTTTGTTGAGTTTTTAACGGCAGGAATATGATGTTCCTCGAAATATTACTTTATAAAATTAATGTCAATGTGTTTTGAAGTAGTTTTGGGAGATATTTATAGCTTGCAAAAAAGGGCACAGGTTCCACGTCTTACGGGCGCCAACGCTAGGCGTAGACTGACAATATCTTGCTGCCGCTGACTGCATCAGTGGATTTACGTATTTTTGGAAAAAGGGGGTGCTTTTTTTGACCCGAATAACGTGGTATTTGGAAAATGAATAGATATCATTCACACTAATTTTATTTAAAAAAAACCAACAAAATCGCGAAAGCGATACCTGAAACAAAATCGATAAGAAGTGTGCAATAGAGGGTTACAAAAAAATTCATTGACAGTACAAATATGAATCGATTAACGTGGTTTGTGAAAAATGAATACCATAAAGTTCAACCAAAAACATGTATTTTTTTTATGGCTATACGTAACCTAATTATTGCAACAAAATCATCCGAAAGCTGACATTTTATTTCTGTTTGTATTTTCGTTCCGCTTAAGTGCCTTCTGCCTTCTTCCTCGCTCAAAATATACGTTTTGGTGGCAGTAGGACGGTGTGTATGTCTGGTTGTCGGTGTGCGCGGGCGGATCCTTTTGGTGGCAGTAGGACGGTGTGTATGTCTGGTTGTCGATGTGCGCGGCCGGATCCTTTTGGTGGCAGTAGGACGGTGTGTATGTCTGGTTGTCGGTGTGCGCGGGCGGATCCTTTTGGTGGCAGTAGGACGGTGTGTATGTCTGGTTGTCGGTGTGCGCGGGCGGATCCTTTTGGTGGCAGTAGGACGGTGTGTATGTCTGGTTGTCGGTGTGCGCGGCCGGATCCTTTTGGTGGCAGTAGGACGGTGTGTATGTCTGGTTGTCGGTGTGCGCGGGCGGATCCTTTTGGTGGCAGTAGGACGGTGTGTATGTCTGGTTGTCGGTGTGCGCGGGCGGATCCTTTTGGTGGCAGTAGGACGGTGTGTATGTCTGGTTGTCGGTGTGCGCGGGCGGATCCTTTTGGTGGCAGTAGGACGGTGTGTATGTCTGGTTGTCGGTGTGCGCGGGCGGATACTTTTGGTGCCAGTAGGACGGTGTGTATGTCTGGTTGTCGATGTGCGCGGGCGGATACTTTTGGTGGCAGTAGGACGGTGTGTATGTCTGGTTGTCGGTGTGCGCGGGCGGATACTTTTGGTGGCAGTAGAACGGTGTGTATGTCTGGTTGTCGGTGTGCGCGGGCGGATACTTTTGGTGGCAGTAGGACGGTGTGTATGTCTGGTTGTCGGTGTGCGCGGGCGGATCCTTTTGGTGGCAGTAGGACGGTGTGTATGTCTGGTTGTCGGTGTGCGCGGGCGGATACTTTTGGTGGCAGTAGGACGGTGTGTATGTCTGGTTGTCGGTGTGCGCGGGCGGATACTTTTGGTGGCAGTAGGACGGTGTGTATGTCTGGTTTTCGGTGTGCGCGGGCGGATCCTTTTGGTGGCAGTAGGACGGTGTGTATGTCTGGTTGTCGGTGTGCGCGGGCGGATACTTTTGGTGGCAGTAGGACGGTGTGTATGTCTGGTTGTCGGTGTGCGCGGGTGGATACTTTTGGTGGCAGTAGGACGGTGTGTATGTCTGGTTGTCGGTGTGCGCGGGCGGATCCTTTTGGTGGCAGTAAGACGGTGTGTATGTCTGGTTGTCGGTGTGCGCGGGCGGATACTTTTGGTGGCAGTAGGACGGTGTGTATGTCTGGTTGTCGGTGTGCGCGGGCGGATCCTTTTGGTGGCAGTAGGACGGTGTGTATGTCTGGTTGTCGGTGTGCGCGGGCGGATCCTTTTGGTGGCAGTAGGACGGTGTGTATGTCTGGTTGTCCGGGTTGGCCGGATACTTTTGGTGGCAGTAGGACGGTGTGTATGTCTGGTTGTCGGTGTGCGCGGGCGGATCCTTTTGGTGGCAGTAGGACGGTGTGTATGTCTGGTTGTCGGTGTGCGCGGGCGGATCCTTTTCGGACTATAATATTTGGTTAATTTATTGACGTCAGAAAAATGTTCAAGTACGTGGTATTCTTACTTCTGATAATAAAGTTGGTTATTTCATTATTATATATTTCAAATTTCGTGATGGAAATAAAAAGGAACAAATAAAGGCCATCCAATGTCGATGACGAGTCTTACGTATCTGGAAAAACCCAAGTTATGATATGAGTGAGCAAAAGTTGGGGGTATTTGCTAGTAAGATGGTGATACCACCACAGTTTGACAGTTAACATTTGCTAGTAAGATGGTGATACCACCACAGTTTGACAGTTAACATTTGCTAGTAAGATGGTGATACCACCACAGTTTGACAGTTAACATTTGCTAGTAAGATGGTGATACCACCACAGTTTGACAGTTAACATTTGCTAGTAAGATGGTGATACCACCACAGTTTGACAGTTAACATTTGCTAGTAATATGGTGATACCACCACAGTTTGACAGTTAACATTTGCTAGTAAGATAGTGATACCACCACAGTTTGACAGTTAACATTTGCTAGTAAGATGGTGATACCACCACAGTTTGACAGTTAACATTTGCTAGTAAGATGGTGATACCACCATAGTTTGACAGTTAACATTTGCTAGTAAGATGGTGATACCACCACAGTTTGACAGTTAACATTTGCTAGTAAGATGGTGATACCACCACAGTTTGACAGTTAACATTTGCTAGTAAGATGGTGATACCACCACAGTTTGACAGTTAACATTTGCTAGTAAGATGGTGATACCACCACAGTTTGAGAGCTAACATTTGCCAGTAAGATGGTGATACTGCCACAGTCTCACAACATAACATAACATACAATAAATAATGTCAGTTAATAATATTACCATCGGCGCTGGCGCGGCCGTGCGCAGAGAGGTCCTCCTCCTTGGCGCGCAGGCGCGGCGGCGGCAGGGCGGGCGCGGGGGCGAGGTGCGCATGGGGGGGCGAGACGGGTGACTGCGCGCCGGACGACGCCGACCCGGAGCTGACTGCGCCCGCGCCGCCGCCGCTCGCACCGCCGTACGCCTCGCTCGAGGCATGCCCACCGCCGCTTTGCACATTAAACTGAAAATAAAAAAAAGTTAACAGTCTGTCACCATGTTAGCAGTCTGTCACCATGTTAACAGTCTGTCACCATGTTAGCAGTCTGTCACCATGTTAACAGTCTGTCACCATGTTAGCAGTCTGTCACCATGTTAACAGTCTGTCACCATGTTAGCAGTCTGTCACCATGTTAACAGTCTGTCACCATGTTAACAGTCTGTCACCATGTTAGCAGTCTGTCACCATGTTAGCAAGAACAACAAAATCGAATTATTTAATTCTATTGATGATAACAATGATCCCACTGCCATTTCTATCTCACAATTTTTGAAGCTTACTGATTTGAAGCAGTTTAACTGATTCTGGCCGACAAATAAAAACTTTTTTTTTGTTGCGGATAAAATTTGTTTATATATTGTTTTTGGGTGTGTTTCTGATAACGTACCTACAACTGTCATATTTGTATCAGCTCTAATTTAACAATTACTCACAATTTTAAAATTTCGTCACTTCGAGTTCAATTAAGTGTCATAACTATTAAATTTTATTCAATTTCGTAATTTTTGCGCTATGGAGAGCTCATCAAGATGTTGCTTGACAAATCCAGATGCATTTTGTTATATTTGTGGCGTATATACCTTTAAGGAATACCGAAAACTCATAATAGAGTTCGCAAAAAAAGTATACTTCGTTTACTTCAACTTAAGTATTGAGCACCAAGACAAGCCTTGTGGGTCCTTCATTTTGTGTGTAAAACATGCAATGAACATTTAAGACAATGGACAAATTGCAAAAGAAGATGTATGAAGTTTGGAATACCGATGATTTGGAGAGAACAAAAAAATCACTTCGACGACTTTTATTTCTGTTTGGTTAAGATCGTCGGTAAAAATCGAAAAATTGGCCAATCAGAGAAAACCTAGCTGTTGGCATAAGCAAAATGTTATTAACACACCTTTAGTCCCCCGAGAAAAGATCATTTTGCCTCCTCTACACATAAAACTTGGTCTCATGAAACAATTTGTAAAAACATTAGACAAATCGGGTTCATGCTTTCAGTACATTACAGAGGCATTTCCAGCTTTAAGTAAAGAAAAACTCAAGGCTGGAATATTTGACGGTCCTCAGATAAGACAGTTAGTTAAAGATGATAACTTCACAAAGTCTGGGAACGACACGGAACTCGCTGCGTGGAACTCATTTGTCCGCGTGATTAAAAATTTTCTCGGTAATCATAAGGCAGAAAATTATGAAATTCTTGTAAACCAAATGCTTTTATCATTTCAAAACTTGGGATGTAATATGAGCATTAAAGTGCACACCTACATAGCCATTTGGACTGCTTCCCACATAACCTGGGTGACTTAAGTGAAGAACAAGGAGAGCGATTTCATCAAGATATCAAAGTAATGGAGGATCGTTACCAGGGTAGATGGGATACTCACATGATGGCTGATTACAGCTGGGCTCTTATAAGAGACAATCCACAGGAAAAACACGCAAAAAAATCAATCAAGAGAAGTTTTTTGTATTCGGAATAATAAAAAAATGATATTTTTCAGGCAAATCGTTTTTTGTTAAAACTCCAAAACTAGAGCTGATCCAAAAAAACTAAATGCATATTTGAAATCAGTGAACCAGGTACTCTTAGAATCAGGTCTTAAAATTACGGCACCAAAAATTGTGTCGGCCAGTATAATATACAGGATGTCCCAAAAGTCAACGTTATCTCTTGGAGGGCTGATAGGCCAGCCCTGCTATTGACCCCAGTCCAAAATTAAACTAATATCATACACATTTTTAAGAAATAAACTAATTTTTGTTCGAATTATGAGTTTGAAATTTTTAATTTGCTAACTTTGACTCTTCATACTGTGAAAAAAATTTACTACGCTTAGTTGGCAAGTAATTTTAATTAATAGGTGATTTAGTGCAGTTTCTTAAATAGTTAAATAATTACCATGTTTTACTTTAGAAAAAAGTATTATTGCTATTCTACTGTAATAGGAGCTCATCTTAATAGTAGTTTATGCTACAAGGGCGCAAAGGAATAAATTACGAGGACGATTTAAAACACGAGCGTAGCGAGTGTTTTAAACGTAACCGAGTAATTTATTGCTCTTACGCCCGTGTATCATACTACGTTTTTCAATGCATAGTGTGAGGAAATAAAACAAATATAATTTTGTGAACTTTAAATTGTAATTGGCTCAAAAGGACTGTATCCAGAGCCGTTAAACAGTGGAAAAAAAAGTATAACATTTATGGTACACAAGAAAGGCTGCAGGTTAGCCAACCATTGAAAAAAATAATAATAATAATAATAAAGCCCTAGGGCAAAATAATCGACTTTCTGTTCGGTTTTGATGCATAAAAAGTGGGCCTTTACGAGCACATGCATTGAAAAAATATTTTAATACTTAGATATTCAAATGAAAACACTTGTTAAATTAAGTGAAAGGCATTTAAAAAAAAAACTTGATTGAAATTAAAAGCAGGTGTTCTACTGTAAGCTCATTGGAGCTCATTTTGAAAATATTTTATTAATTAGGAATTCGAATTAAAACACATTAAGCTTAGGTAACAGGTATTTATTGAAAAAAAACTAATTTAAATCAGATAATGTGTTCAAAATGCCTGCCACCGAGTCTTATGCAAGCACGGCATCTTTTCAGGAAAGATCTCTTGATCGTTCTTTCAAATCTTGCAATATTTATTTGTTGTGCAATCATGTGGAGCATTAGTTAAAATGGGTGTCCCGCAGGGTTCCATATTGGGGCCCTTGCTGTTTTTAATTTACATAAATGACCTTCCCTATTTAATTAAAGACTTAACTAAGATTGTACTATTCGCAGACGACACGTCACTTATTTTTAAAGTTAATAGACGTAGAGATATCCTTGACGACGCGAATACAACTTTATCGCTGGTGCTTGATTGGTTTACTGTAAATAATTTAGTTTTAAACGCAAAAAAGACAAAATGTATAAAATTCACGTTACCAAATGTTATTCAAGTTGATTGTAATTTGCTTTTGCAGGGGTCCAAGCTGGAGTTAGTTAACGAAACTAAGTTTTTGGGCATTACGGTAGACTCTCGTCTTCAGTGGGGTCCCCACATAGAAACCCTATGTGGTAGACTTAGTTCGGCCGCATACGCTGTTAGACGCATAAGGCAAATTACTGATGTAGATACTGCTAGACTAGTCTATTTTAGTTACTTTCACAGCATTATGTCATACGGCATGCTGTTATGGGGTAGAGCCGCGGATACAGACGCAGTCTTTGTTTTGCAGAAGAGAGCAATTCGGGCTATTTATAATATGAAGCACCGGGATTCATTAAGAGAAAAGTTCAAAGAAATTAATATACTAACTGTTCCTTGTGAATATATTTACCAGGTCCTTAGATATGTTAGAAAAAATGTTGAGTCTCTCCCGAGGCTTGGTGAGCAACATTGTAAGGAAACCAGAAATAAGTATAAACTGGCTTTTCCAAAAATCAGACTCGCCAAAGTGAGTACCTCTTTCGTAGGACATGGTATAAGATTTTACAATAAACTTCCAAAAGAGGTCCTTACTTTGTCAGAGAATAAGTTTAAACAGTATATTAAGCACGGCCTACTGAAAAAGGCATATTATAAAATAAATGAATATTTGGATGATGGTGAAGCATGGTGTTATAGTGATACTAATTTTGATGATAGTAGGTAATAATTTAATTAATTAATATAATTTCCTAACTTTTGATTCCTCTTAAGAGTTAACATTAATTAATTACAGACTGTAAAAGAAAATAGACTTAATGAGACAGGTAGGCAAAGATATATGTGTTTTTCTTTTTTCATTAACCTGAATTCCTGCTGTCTTGTATTTTCTTATCCCTTGTGTAGCATTGCAAATTTGGTAGTTGCGGTTATCACAAAAAGTTATGCGTCGTTTATTTGTTTGCCGGAAAGTTTCGGGTTTACCCTCTTTTATAGACATGAAGTTAATCGCGCGATTGCCGCGATGCCGAGTTGTTCTCGTTCATTTGCCAACCGGAGTTTATGCCGACAGCTCGTGTTGAGTTATTTTTTTACAATAATGGCGGATTTTGCCAACACGACTTCGTGATAGTTCTAAGGTTTGTTTTGAGTTTAAATTTGGGTTATTCATTTGTGTGGAATGGTTATATATTATTGTTTTTGTATTTCAGATAAATTTTACATATGCGTATGGATTGATTTTGAAAAGGAATTTTTTCGTCGGGTTGGAGGGAGTTCTGAAATCGTCAGATCATGGTATGTATTGCTTTCTTTGTATTTTGAGTCACCGGAATTTTGTTCTCATTGTTCCGTGTGGTAAAGGTTTTAATATTGTTTTTTCTCTTCTAATTCCAGGGTGTTTGTTTTCAAGATCTTCGTGTTTACAAGATCTTCTTGTTTCCGAGTTTACCAGTTTTCGTGATTTACCAGCTGGCAGTGGTATGAACGCCGCGTGGTGTACGCAGTAAGCAGTTCCTTTTGTCTGCGTGGACGTGGATCGTTGACCTTGAAGGGGGCGGCGGACGGCGAGTCATTTCCGTGGAGTTTAATGGAAAAATTCAAGTAGGTGTGGGAATTTTTTACTTTTATCCACACACAGTTAAGATACCTAGGACGGTATGTTTTCAGGACACATAGTTATGTGTCCTATTAGTATCCAAGGTTAAATTCTTCTTCCTGTTTCACCGAATAACCCAAACTGTAAAATTTAATGTTCCGTAATATTTTTTTTTACCTGGTAGAACTGAATGGAGTACCAGACGATTTGGTTTAAAGTGTATGTACGACAAATATTTATTGTTTGTAGGATCTACGGCTCCCCTGAGCTAGATTTTATTTAGGAAATTATTTCCCTTGTTTGTTTACAAGTTTCGTTTCTTTTAAAGTGTTTTTTTTAATGTAATTTTCACAAGATTCCAAGTAATTTAGTTACCAGTGGATAAGGTGGTAACAATTCCACCTAGTTGTCACTTAAATGTTTATTTATGTCTTGGCATTACTAATTCCAATGTAATATTACTACCGGATGTTAAGGCGGTACCTAACACAACTATTTTAAGGTACTTAAGGTCTTAGTAATGTCTTGGCAGGAAATTGCCAAATGAAGGTCTTGGCCAAAAACTTGTAACTAAGATAATTTTTTCCATTAACACTTGTTGTTGTCTTGTTGACTTGTGAAATTTAAATATTTTAGTTTTGATAAAATTAAATAAACTTAATTGTATAGTACCACGAAGTTTTCTTCAGAACCTTTTACCATCGATTAGGTTACAATTAGGTCACTGTTTAGTTTTATTTTGTTCAGTAGTACGACCGGTGGAAAGACCGGGTACCCGCCGGTCGTGCCATCTGACACTTGGTTAAAGTAGATATAAGTAATTCAATGTATAGTTTAAGTTTATGTTAAAAAAAAGACATGATCTTGCCAAGTTTCTTGCCCGTTCTTCTTAGCAAGACTAATCGAATGGGCGGAGGTAGGCATGTATTTATATACGTAACCTATTACTATGCAGTATATACGATGGGATTTGGTCGGCCGCCTGGATTCGTGCTGGGGGCTCGGTTGGTGATCATTGAACCTTGTTCCTGGTCCCTGGCCGGGTCTCCGGTATGGGTTCGGGCGGTTGATTGGATTTCACCTTGTATAATAATATTTTACCTATAATTTTAATTGTACATATATTGCTATATAAATTAAATAAACATTTAATCTAAGTAGTTCATGTACATTTATTATTTTATTACATATACAAGGTGGCTTTTTGATCATCGTCCAAATTCATACTGGTGGCTTGGTAAGTGATCAGTATCATGGATCAATAACAATTTTTGTAAAATTCGTAAAATGAAATTTCGACTCCGCATAGTGATTCACTCGGGACTGGAAGTGAATTTCTATGGGAAGCCGAAATTTCATTTTAGGAATTTCACAAAAATTGTTATTGATCCAAGATACTGGTCACTTATCAAGCCTCCAGTGTGAATTTGGACGATGATCAAAAAGTCACCTTGTATTTTTATAAGATTAAAATTTGACTTGTGAAACGTGTATTATATATACCTACTTTGCAAAATAAACTTTTTGAATTTTGAATTTTGTGCGCATTCATTAATTCGTTGTCTCAATTGATCAATGTCATTAATTGGTTTCGAGTATACCTTCTCCTTGATACAACCCCAGTACAAAAAATCCATCTTTGTTCATTATAGCTTCGTTCAAATAATTTCTCACATTTAGTGCGTAATGAGCTGGACAGCCATCATTTTGAAGCCACATTGCCCTGATTCTATGCAATGGCACATCTTCCAAGAGATTCTACAATTCATTTTCCAAGAAATCGAGGTACGTTTCTCCGTTGAGGTTTTCTGGTAACTCAAAGGGACCAATTATTTGGCCATTCAAAATGCAAATTCAAATTCAAATTCAAATTCAAAAAGTTTATTTTGCAAAGTAATAATACACGTTTCACAAGTCAAATTTTAATCTTATAAAAATATATGTAATAAAATAATAAATGTACATGAACTACTTAGATTAAATGTTTATTGAATTTATGTAGCAATATATATTCTTATTTATGAGCATACATATATCATTGTTTGCATCAACTATAGGAAGTATAGTTCATACATTGGCAAGAATAAAAAGTCGTTTACTTATGAAGGCTGGTAGCACAGAACTGTATTACAGTTCTGTGGCTGGTAGCTAGCAGGTAGAGCGGTGATCCAAGCGGTCGCGCGGACACAAAAAGAGGTTCTCGCGCGGTAATTGCGACATTAGTATGAGAACGGCGACGACGGCCACGACGCGGCCGCAACATTGAATTGCAAACTGCGGTCTCAACAGCAGCCCACATCACATATCATAACTGTACAAGTACCATAGTTTATTAAAGTGGATTAAATGCCTTGCGACCGAAATTATATTTGCCGTCTGAATCTAACGTCAAGCAACGGGAAAATAAGAAAGCTTCTACAAACACATTCATCATCTTTAGAACCTTAGAGCATGTACCGGAATTAACCTTAGAGCATGTACCGGAATTAATCTTAGAGCGTCTACTGGAATATTATAACGACAACATCAACGCGCTGCCGGTAAAAAACGGTAAATCACTCGTTTTTGAGGTGAAATTACTCGTAAATGGTGTAGCAATACTTTTTAAAATTAGTTAGCTATTTTATAATCACGAATGTAATTTGGTCGATTCGGCCTGGCTTTGGACTGCCACTAGGCAAGCCTGGTGACAGCCAAAAAAGAAAGATAAATCTGGATAAAGACACTATATAATTTGTTTTTTGAATGAACTAAAAATAACAAAACTGAAGTAAAAAATATGGTATAAAACACAATAATATCAACAGAGTGTTGGGTACGTAGGAACTTATAAAATCAACACGAAAATTATGCCTAGTCCATCTTATTTTAGGATTTTGTTTTCCTTTAGCTTTAACGACGCAATTTGTTCACGATAATATGGATTCAAATTTGGATATTGAAACTAGTTTATAGGATCCCAGAAACTACAATTTCGCGGAAGTTTTAATAACTTCTAGTCGAGAGAAAACATAACTTTAAGGTGTTAAGAGCAATCGTTATCTAGCTTTACATTAAGGAAGAAAATAATTGATTCAGAGTCTACTGGATGCTAGGCTACAGATATAAAAAGCTGATAAGGGTGTCTTCGTGACTTAGGTGTTTGCAGTCTTCCAGAGAGTAGTCAATCAAGCCAAGATTGTCTGGCGCCAACTTCTGTTATAACACAGGAAGCTTACCCCGTCTGTGTACGTGGTCCGTACGTTCGGCCTCAATATGTGCAACCATACAAGATGGTGGGAGAAATAGAAGAAAAATTGGAAAGACCCTTAAATAACCTGAAGGGTCGCTGTAAAGAAATAAAACAACAGCGTCAAGACATGCCAATGAAATCTGGGCAAGGAAATTAACGTATTGGAAACGGGACAAAAGGGATTTTCAGAGAATGAAACCAAAAGTACACAAAACTTACCAGGAAATGAAGAAAAAACAGGCTTCCATGGCTCTATGGCAAATGTGCTCTGTTTCGTGAATCCAATGTGATTTCAAATTTTGTATATTAATTTTCCATTGCAAATTTTGTGTTGTTTCGACAACGATACTCTTCGATATGAGAAAAATAACAAAAGAATGTGACAAAACATTCCAAATTTTCGAATTTGAAAATTCAGTAAAGCAATCAACGATAAAGAAAGACTAAAAATACATGAAAAAGGTTGAATACCTGTAGCGAATGCTACAATGGCAATAATTTACATAAAATTGTATATATCAAATGTTATTCATATATTTTTTCATAAAACTACTCAACATAAAATTAAAAAATCGGCCAAGTGCGAGTCGGACTCGCGCACGAAGGGATCCGTACCATTATCTATAATAATACAGATCGCGCCAAACTTCTAGTACGCTCGGAAGTTGCTCTTCCCAAGAACGGCCCATACATTTTGTTCCTTCCATTTTGCCCCGTGTTTAGAGGGGACTAAAAGTTTGGCGCGATCTGTACTCGTTAACTTGTAAAGCCTACTTAGTTGTGATAGTTTTCCTTTTCATTTCGTTATGTATACTACTGCCGTGATTTTTTTCACGTCTCCAAATACAACCGTTTCGCTGGCAGGGGGAGGGGGGGGGAGACACTTGACTCTAAAAAAATTAACACTTTTAAGCTTAATATTTCGCAAACGGAACCCTGGATCAAAAAATGATCTCCTCACACCCCCAATATTTTTAAATTACCTATCCAACGACACGGTACCCCACACTACAGGATAGACAAGAAAAAAATCATCCCCACTTTACGTGTAGGGGAGGTAGGTACCCTAAAAAAAATATTTTTTTAAATTTAACTATACCACTTTATCGGCGTGATAAATATGTATACCCACGCCAAAATACAGCTTTCTGTATAATACGAATAGTCTTTAGGGTGGTAAAGCCGTAAACAGAAATGAGCTTAGAATGTTAGATGGCGCCACGCTCTAAGAAACTAGAACAAATAAATGATTATATCTGTTATTGTTGCTTTTGGGTATTAATTGAGTTGATATGCGGATAAAGTAATTTATTTCACGTCTCTTTGGATTAATAAAAAAATGTGAAATCCCTTTGCTTTAATATACATTCAAATATTTCATATTTAAATTAGTTGTCAAACTGATACGCACACTGCTTTGTCTGTTTTGTCAATGTGTGAGTTTATTCATTCATGTAAAACGTTGCCGCTTTGTCCGTATTAGACAATCAGGCGCGGTCGGTCGCAGCCAACGATTTTGAATAATAATTATCAAATTTCAATTCAAAAAGTGACTTCGGCTGTTCTGAACGCTGCTACAGTACCTATCTACCCGTCGCGTTGCGTCGTAAAAAGATTTTCACTGCCATCGTGGATCAAATAATGAAATTAGGGCTCCTTTTGATTTTAAATAATTATACTTTTTGTTTGATAGTGATGTTCCTGATGTTAGGGTTATGCTTTTGACATAGTGATGTACCACTAGGGATGCACCATAAAAAAATTGTTTTGGCCGTATCTTTGCAACAGAAGGTATATACCTACACCCTTTAGGGTTGTACCCCTAAGGGGCAAAAAATATATTTTTTTAATGCCAAAACTTTAACGGCCTGTATCTTCTAAACAACTGGGATTAGACCCATGGTGATGGATGTCAGAAAAGGTCTCACCAAGATCTACCCCCCTCCAAGTGTCAAAACTTTGACGGCCTGTATCTCCTAAACGGTTAGAGTTAGACCCATGATGATGGGTGTCTGAGAAAAGGTTTTGGCGAGATCTAACACCCCCAAGTGTCAAAATTTTAAATGCCCGAATCTCCCAAACGGCTGAAGCCAGACCCATGTTGATGGTACTCTAAGAAACGGGCTTGACAAGATCTACCTGATAGCAAAATAAAAAATAAAAAAAGCCGTAAAAAAATAACTTGCGCAAATTTTGATCGGCTATATCTTTCGAAAGGCTGGTGCTAGAGACACCGGGGTCCGGGTTTCAACTGTTTTAAATGGTTTGGCAGGGGCTACGTGCCACAATCAAAAAATTCGAAATTTGACAGGTTTAACAGTTTTTTGAAAGGTCTAAAGGAGAATTCGGAAAAACCTGTCAATGGTCAAATTTTTTGATTGTGGCACATAGCCTCTGCCAAGCCATTTACAACAGTCGAAACCCGGTTTCTCTAGCACCAGCCTTTCGGGAGATACAGCCGATCAAAATTTGCGCAATTTTATTTTTAATATTTTTTAAGACTTTTTTTATTTTTATTTTACCATTTGGTAGATCTCGTGAAGCCCTTTTGTTAGAGTACCATCAACATGGGTTTGGCTTCACCCGTTTAGGAGATAAGAGCCTTTGCGCCATACAGAAACGAGCGATACAGACGTAGCCCGCATCAAGTATGACGATACAGCACGGCCACATTTTATTGAGCTAGGCATATTGACGTTGCCCTCCTTGTATTTACTCCAAGTCGTGTTATTTGTAAGACAAAACCTGCATAAGTTCGACAAGAGATGCAAACGTACTAGGAGCCGTGACAAGCTTCGATCAGTTTCGCGTAAACTCACGAAGAGCGCTCGATCGGTGTACGTATGTGGTCCAAGTATTTACAACCGACTCCCTGACGACATAAATTGAATCGAATCGATTTCATTGTTTAAATTGAAGTTGAAGAAGTGGTTGATTCTGCAGGCATTTTACTCTGTGGACGATTTTAATTTTATGTAATTATAACTTACTGTCATTATAGTATTGGATGTCATACACTAGATATGACAGATTCGACATTATAATTGTTTATAGAGATTGTTGTTTTACTTTAAGTTAATTCAATTTATTTTAATATAATTTAAAATAAGTTTTATTTTATTTTATTTCTCTTTTTGTCATATTGTAACAAAATGACATGTAACTGACCGTTATAAATAAATATCTGTATCTGTATCGTATACATTTCAAAATGTTCATTCAACACTAACAATCTATGGCTAAGTTTTATCACGTACACTTTATCATGTATTATTTTGTTTCAATCACTTATTTAGTTAGTCTGTTATAAATTTTAAGAGATATCAAAACTGACAAATATTCAAAAAAAGTTTATCACTGCGATAATTTTTAACACTTTTACGTTATCTAATATTATTTTGTTTCAGTTACTTATGTAATCAGCCAACTGAATCAGTCTTTTAATAATTTTAAGAGATCTCAAAACTTACAAATATTCAACCTTTAAACACGTATGTACTACTTCAAAATATACTCATGCGCTCGCTGTACCAAAGGCTTTATGGTTCTTGTCCGTTACTTTATTTAGTCCGGACCATACGTTACTATATTTTTGGTATCGTACAGGAGGTAACAGAATGTAGCACGTCAATAAAAAGTATCATAAAACAATGAAATAACGTCCTTTATCTAAATATTTCTCAGTCAAGCCTTCGTGAATAAAATCTCTTAACACTAACATAAATCAGAACTGAGTATTTACTTGTGAAATCACGAGAAATGTTCAAAAACTTACCGGACTAAAAAAAAAACGGTACACCAACTGAGCGGTCTGCTTTCTGTCGTCAATGACAAATTACTGACATTTACCACAGACAACCATTATTTTTTTTAAAGCTTCACTTTGTGTGCTAACATTCTACATTAAAAAAAGTACCATCTCAGAACAAACTATGTATAAAGAAAATGCAAAAAAATGTGGTAACGGCAGCCGGACATGTCCGGTGTTAAGTTTTCGAGGGACAGGTTTAAAAAATTCAAATTCCTATTATTTTATGATGTTTTTTACGAATTTGAACACTATTCATGTAAAATAAGTCCGATTTTACATTGGGAACCAATAATTAAGATGGGGTACGAACAATTTTTTTGAAGATATGTTGTCTAAAAGTCAGATTTATTTTGGTGGACAGTACTACAGCGAAAAATAACTGAATTTCTAAACAGTTTTTCCAGAAATGTATTAATTGTCACGTTATCTTAGTATCTTCAATCGATAGACAAATTCATGAAGATTTTTGAGAGCTTCACTAAACACCATCATAAATAAAAAATCATTTCCCTCGGGGACACCTGTTTTGACAATATGTAGGTGCAAGTTATGGCGTTTCTTTCGTTCAATTCGATATAAGAAAGCTCTTAATAACGAATAAAATAAAAATAATTAAAGAACTCAAAGGCTGGTTCACTTTTTTCAAGAAAGGCCATTTTATTAATTTTAGCGGCATTGATGGTAAAATTTGACCAAATAAGCTATTTCTACTAATGTTGAACCCAAGTTCAGAATTCAAGATGGCGGTCGTTTACTGGGTACAAAAATATTGCGTCGCCTCTTGCGCTATCTTCAGAGGCGACTAAAAAATTGGCGCGCACTGTATCATACCAGTTTACGATTATCTCTCCCGGGAGTCTTTTTCATTTATAGGGCAATTTTTGCCACAATTCGCAAAAGTATTCGTATTAAACTGACTTGAACGCTGTCTTGGGCTCCACACGTGGAATCTTTAAGCAGAAAAATGTACGGTACGTTTCACCATAGTAAAATCGAACGCCTTCAAAATGTATGTATTCGATTCATTTTTGATTCATTCGTAAATACGATCATGTCCGTTCCCAGAAATTGGCTCCCTATTCGTCTTCGCAGAAATGCTCACATTTACCTCCGTGAACGGTTCACATTCATTAAGGGGAACGAAAATACAAACAGAAATAAAATGTCAGCTTTCGGATGATTTTGTTGCAATAATTAGGTTACGTATAGCCATAAAAAAAATACATGTTTTTGGTTGAACTTTAAG
Organism: Ypsolopha sequella; assembly: GCA_934047225.1. Lineage (NCBI taxonomy): Eukaryota > Metazoa > Arthropoda > Insecta > Lepidoptera > Ypsolophidae > Ypsolopha > Ypsolopha sequella. Next base: position 358,951 of record OW203988.1, on the reverse strand, counting down.
GTATTCATTTTCCACAAACCACGTTAATCGATTCATATTTGTACTGTCAATGAATTTTTTTGTAACCCTCTATTGCACACTTCTTATCGATTTTGTTTCAGGTATCGCTTTCGCGATTTTGTTGGTTTTTTTTTTATAAAATTAGTGTGAATGATATCTATTCATTTTCCAAATACCACGTTATTCGGGTCAAAAAAAGCACCCCCTTTTTCCAAAAATACGTAAATCCACTGATGCAGTCAGCGGCAGCAAGATATTGTCAGTCTACGCCTAGCGTTGGCGCCCGTAAGACGTGGAACCTGTGCCCTTTTTTGCAAGCTATAAATATCTCCCAAAACTACTTCAAAACACATTGAAATTAATTTTAAAAAGTAATATTTTGAGGAGCATCATATTCCTGCCGTTAAAAACTCAACAAAATATGCGTATGAGTGATTTAGCTACATCGTGCCATAGTCATAACAACAAAACTGAATGAATTTGGAATGAATTCATACTTTTATGCGGGAAAATAATATACGAGTATGTTACTCTAAAAGAATAATTTTGTGATCGTTATTGAAACCCAAATTAATTTACTTATACTTACTGAGATCTGTAACAAAAGTCAATGACCTTTTCGTGAAATTACCCTCTAGTATTGGCTCACCATTTCAGGTCCAATAAGTGAAGTTTTTTGCAAATTATATAGGTACACTTACTTGGGATAAATCGCCAAGCATTTAAAATAAAAGCATTTAAAATCTGGGTAAAATTAATAAATACCAATATAAACGGCCCTCTATAGAGCTGTAAAAACATACTTTTGACGTTTTTATTTATATTACGTTTCAGGTTTTTACAAATTTTTTTTTTTACGTTTTCATACAAATTTTACTATGAAAATGTAGGGATGAACACTTGAGATAATATTTTGCATTTAAAAGTCAACACAGAAAGGAATTGTTGAACAAATAATGTAAAAAATATGAAAACCATGTTGTTCTATTCTAAAGGGATTAATTATCTATTGTTCAATGTGGCGATAGATTTGTTTATTTTTTCCTTGAATTATTTTTTACTAAGGTAACAAATAGTTTAATTCAAGGTTTTCCTTAAGAGGTCCCTTTACCCCTGTATTTTTCTTAAAATTCATACAATAGGTATAAACCGAATGTGAAGTCTGCAGCTTATTTTCTTCATATTTTTTTTCATGAGTATATTCTAGTGACATCTAACTACGTCTCTATACAGCCCAAAAAGCAAAATTTGATAAAACACCATCATAATAGCTGTCAGGATATCGTCAATATTGCCTCGGTTTTACACAAAGTTTAACAAGTTTGTATATTTTTATCTATACTGGAAATAAAAATGAGAGAAATACAGGCGTCGTTCATGTTAAGATGACTAAGTTTACACACTTTGCTAAGTATAAACAATTACCGTTTCATGGAAAACTGTTTTGACCTGAAACCATTTCACAAATTCAATTAACTTATTTTGAATATCTTGTCATCTTGCAGTTCTTGATGAGAAATGCAATTTCAATAAGTAAAAATACAACTTTTAGTTAAGAAAACTTATAGTTAAAAGTCTACTGTATGCATTAACATATTTTTAATTATATTACAATAGTAATAAAATAATTGGCTTATCCGTCGTCGTGATACCAGCCGTAAATTTCTTAAATAATCTGATATCACGCTTATGGAAAACCCAATTATTTTGAAGATACCATAATATCATTAAAATATGTTTATGCATTTAGCAAACTTTTAACAATAAATTGTCTTAGCTAAAAGTTGTACTTTACCGTTATAATTATTTCTTAATATTTTGTTACAAATTCGGAGAAATAGCCCTTAAGGAAAACCTTGTATGAAAATATTTGTTATCTTTGTAACAAAGAAAAAAAAAACAAAGCTATCGCCACATTGAACAAATAGTAAATTATTAATCCCTTTAGAATAGAAAGATATGGTTTTATATTTTTTACATTATTTGTTCAACAGTTCCTTTCTGTGCTTTCTTTCAAATGCAAAATATTATGTGAAGTGTTGATCTCTATATTTTCATAAGGAGAAAATTTGTATGAAAAAGTTAAACAAAAGGCCATAAAAACGTTACAATATGCATATTTTACAGGGCTGTAAATATTAGCATTTATTGATTTTACCCAGAAAAATTGCCTAGACAAACGGACAAACAGACAAACATAGGGACAACAAATTAATCCTAAAAGAGTTTTGTTTTTTCATTTTGCGTAAAGGGACCTGAAAATTTCAAACTATGATACAAATAAATTTCTATATTTTAAACACTTGGCGATTTATCCCAAGGGTAAACAGGTGTCCCAAAAGTCAACGCTTTCCCTTGGAAGGCTGGTAGGCCAGCTCATGACTGACCAGAATATCAAATTATGACCTCAGCAAAAAGTAGATAGTCTTCGAGTTGATGGTACTTTTATAAATTCGAATAGATTTTTGAGAGTCAAAGCTAACCAGTTCTAAATTCTAAGAATAAAATTTTTGTTGCGCAACTCTGAATAGTCATGCTATTGATAAAGTCAAAAATAAACCTAGAAATGCTGTTACATCAGGAAGAAAAATAAAAACCCAACTTATGAGCAATTTTTTGTATTTAGGTTAGTTCAATACCACACCCTGAAAAAAAATGTCCTATGTTAGTTTTGCAAATTGTCTTAAATAACGGCTCATCAAATATTGTTTTTCAAATGATCTGGCAATTTCTGTGTATTACTTTTGAAAAAAAAGTTATTGCTATTTTAGTACCAAAGGAGCTGCGTATTTTTTAAAATAATTAGAATTTAGAATGAAAGAGTGGCGGGCAGTAAAAATATTTGACGTTCATTAGAAATGCCATTTAACACGCGTCAGAGTGAGATAAATAGTGACGCTATTTAAAATGAGTTGGAATGAGATAGTAACGCAGTTAAACGTGGTTGAATGAGAGAGGCATAATTGATATAGGCTACAGTGAGATAGATAGTGACGTGGTGCATTCCTATTGAGAATATTTGTTAGTTTCCACTTTTTGTAATAACAACTTTAATAAAAATTTTTTGTAAAGAAATTTTTGGTCCAATTTATTTTCCCGCAAGTGTAAAACCAGCTCAACGGGCGAAAAATATTTAAAGAATGGGTAATGGTGACAATTAACCGTCACGATATTATTATGTATCTCTAAAGGAGTGTCTGAAATGTTCCGAGGGTCAACTGATAAATCAAACACTCAAAAAACCACTTTTAGCCGACCATAATAAATTTACGTCCCGACGTGATAGCAAGTAGGATCAATGCCGTGTGACGATGATCGAAATACACTAATAAATTAGATAAAATAAAATACGTATTACTTTTGACCCTGCCTCGTCCACTCTATTCGTATTTTTGCTATGGTGACGCGAGCTTAGAGACCGGGACGAATTTCCCCCCGCGCGCTATCGTAAAATAGAATAAGCCACGCCCGGAACTGGTTTGAATTGGTTCCGGAACTGGGGAAATTCGTCCCGCGGGTCTACCGCGTAATTCTCATTTTCATCAACATCAACTTGAGATTGAAATTTGACGTGCGTGCGACGACGCCCGCCTAGCATGCCATCTCTTTTGCACGCGTTGAATTTCGCATGCATTTGCTTGAAGTTGATACAAATGAGAATTACGCCGTAGAGCCCCCGGTCTCTAAGCTCGCGGCACCATAGCAAAAATACGAATAGAGTGGACGAGGCAGGGTCAAAAGTAATACGTATTTTATTTTATCTAATTTATTAGTGTATTTCAATCATCGTCACACGGCATTGATCCTACTTGCTATCACGTCGGGACGTAAATTTATTATGGTCGGCTAAAAGTGGTTTTTTGAGTGTTTGATTTATCAGTTGACCCTCGGAACATTTCAGACACTCCTTTAGAGATACATAATAATATTGTGACGGTTAATTGTCACCATTACCCATTCTTTAAATATTTTTCGCCCGTTGAGCTGGTTTTACACTTGCGGGAAAATAAATTGGACCAAAAATTTCTTTACAAAAAATTTTTACTAAAGTTGTTATTACAGAAAGTGGAAACTAACAAATATTCTCAGAAGGAATGCACCACGTCACTATCTATCTCACTGTAGCCTATATCAATTATGCCTCTCTCATTCAACTACGTTTAACTGCGTTACTATCTTATTCCAACTCATTTTAAATAGCGTCACTATTTATCTCACTCTAACGCGTGTTAAATGGCATTTCTAATGAACGTCAAATATTTTTACTGCCCGCCACTCTTTCATTCTAAATTCTAATTATTTAAAAAAATACGCAGCTCCTTTGGTAGTAAAATAGCAATAACTTTTTTTTCAAAAGTAATACTGTCACGGTTTCTACTATACAAGGTCAAGGTTACTAACTGAAAAGGTTACTGATACCAATTGATGCCACGGCAGCCAGCAAGGACTTCCTAGGGGGGGTTCGGCCTCTGCTATAAGGAATCTATAATTAGCGTGACATGGCGGGAAAGTTAAGACATAAGTATAGAAAGAAAACATAAGTATTAACAGGACGTGAAAGGTTTATTAATATCAAAGGCCTAGCACCTAATGCCCTACTTCTAGAACCTAAGTTATCTTAAAGTACCTAATTTGGGTCTACCTGGGCTCGACTGCAGACTTCGCTTATGGGGTTGGATGTCCGACCGCAACGGCGAGCTTCTAACGGCTGGCTGGCGAATTTCCAACAGACGCACGCCGCACCGTTCTACTTCAGCAGCAGCCACAGCAAGACTTGATTTTCAATTCTGCCTCAAGTGGATTATCTTGCACGCGACCCTCTTCGACGAATGCCGCTCCCAGACTGTCCAAACGTCGTCGTTTTCGCTCATCTCCGACCTCTCTCTCGGACTAGTTTTTCTCTCTCAACTTTTCATAGCTTGCGGGCGCCGAAATTCAAAATGCAAGCGTTGCGTCCCATCTGTGGCCTCTCATTGGCCAAACCAGCATCACGCCAGCCGCGCGCCGTTCCAACCGACAATGTTCCAGGGAAAAACCCGGCGACTGTTAGTTGCCGCGCTCGTAGATCCGTTGTAAATTCGAGAACCCAAAATGAAATGTCAGCGCTACAATACACAGAAATTGCCAGATCATTTGAAAAACAATATTTGATGAGCCGTTATTTAAGACAATTTGCAAAACTAACATAGAACATTTTTTTTCAGGGTGTGGTGTCGAACTAACCTAATTACAAAAAATTGCTCATATATTGGGTTTTTATTTTTCTTCCTGATGTTACAGCATTTCAAGGTTTATTTTTGACTTTATCAATTTTATTCTTATAATTTAGAACTGTACTGTATTTAGAAGTACCGTCAACTCGAAGACTATCTACTTTTTGCTGAGGTCATAATTTGATATTCTGGTCAGTCATGAGCTGGCCTACCAGCCTTCCAAGGGAAAGCGTTGACTTTTGGGACACCTGTTTACCCTTGGGATAAATCGCCAAGTGTTTAAAATACAGAAATTTATTTGTATCATAGTTTGAAATGTTCAGGTCCCTTTACGCAAAATGAAAAAACAAAACTCTTTTAGGATTAATTTGTTATCCCTATGTTTGTCTGTTTGTCCGTTTGTCTAGGCAATTTTTCTGGGTAAAATCAATAAATGCTAATATTTACAGCCCTGTAAAATATACATATTATAACGTTTTTATGGCCTTTTGTTTAACTTTTTCATACAAATTTTCTCCTTATGAAAATATAGAGATCAACACTTCACATAATATTTTGCATTTGAAAGAAAGCACAGAAAGGAACTGTAGAACAAATAATGTAAAAATATAAAACCAGATCTTTCTATTTAATTCTAATTCTAAAGGGATTAATAATTTACTGTTTGTTCAATGTGGCGATAGCTTTGTTTATTTTTTTTTTTCTTTGTTACAAAGATAACAAATATTTTCATACAAGGTTTTCCTTAAGGGCTATTTCTCCGAATTTGTAACAAAATATTAAGAAATAATTATAACGGTAAAGTACAACTTTTAGCTAAGACAATTTATTGTTAAAAGTTTGCTATATGCATAAACATATTTTAATGATATTATGGTATCTTCAAAATAATTGGGTTTTCCATAAGCGTGATATCAGATTATTTAAGAAATTTACGGCTGGTATCACGACGACGGATAAGCCAATTATTTTATTACTATTGTAATATAATTAAAAATATGTTAATGCATACAGCAGACTTTTAACTATAAGTTTTCTTAACTAAAAGTTGTATTTTTACTTATTGAAATTGTATTTCTCATCAAGAAGTGCAAGATGACAAGATATTCAAAATAAGTTAATTGAATTTGTGAAATGGTTTCAGGTCAAAACAGTTTTCCATGAAACGGTAATTGTTTATACTTAGCAAAGTGTGTAAACTTAGTCATCTTAACATGAACGACGCCTGTATTTCTCTCTTTTTTATTTCCAGTATAGATAAAAATATACAAACTTGTTAAACTTTGTGTAAAAACGAGGCAATATTGACGATATCCTGACAGCTATTATGATGGTGTTTTATCAAATTTTGCTTTTTGGGCTGTATAGAGACGTAGATGTCACTAGAATATACTCATGAAAAAAGATAATAAGAAAATAAGCTGTAGACTTCACATTCGGTTTATACCTATTGTATGAATTTTAAGAAAAATACAGGGGTAAAGGGACCTCTTAAGGAAAACCTTGTATTAAACTATTTGTTATCTTAGTAAAAAATAATTCAAGGAAAAAAATAAACAAAGCTATCGCCACATTGAACAGTAGATAATTAATCCCTTTAGAATAGAACAACATGGTTTTCATATTTTTTACATTATTTGTTCAACAATTCCTTTCTGTGTTGACTTTTAAATGCAAAATATTATCTCAAGTGTTCATCCCTACATTTTCATAGTGAGAAAATTTGTATGAAAAACGTAAAAAATAACGTAAAAACCTAAAACGTAATATAAATAAAAACGTCAAAAGTATGTTTTTACAGCTCTATAGAGGGCCGTTTATATTGGTATTTATTAATTTTACCCAGAAAAAATTGTCTAGACAAACGGACAGACAGACAAACATAGGGATAACAAATTAATCCTAAAAGAGTTTCATTGTTTTCATTTTGCGTAACAGAACCTGAACATGTACCGACAGGATTATCTACGATCTAATAATTTTGCCATGCACTGTAAATATTTCAAAATAAATTTCTATATTTTAAATGCTTGGCGATTTATCCCAAGTAAGTGTACCTATATAATTTGCAAAAATCTTCACTTATTGGACCTGAAATGGTGAGCCAATACTAGAGGGTAATTTCACGAAAAGGTCATTGACCTTTGTTACAGATCTCAGTAAGTTTAAGTAAATTAATTTGGGTTTCAATAACGATCACAAAATTATTCTTTTAGAGTAACATATATTATTTTCCCGCATAAAAGTATGAATTAATTCCAAATTCATTCGGTTTTGTTGTTATGACTATGGCACGATGTAGCTAAATCACTCATACGCATATTTTGTTGAGTTTTTAACGGCAGGAATATGATGCTCCTCGAAATATTACTTTATAAAATTAATTTCAATGTGTTTTGAAGTAGTTTTGGGAGATATTTATAGCTTGCAAAAAAGGGCACAGGTTCCACGTCTTACGGGCGCCAACGCTAGGCGTAGACTGACAATATCTTGCTGCCGCTGACTGCATCAGTGGATTTACGTATTTTTGGAAAAAGGGGGTGCTTTTTTTGACCCGAATAACGTGGTATTTGGAAAATGAATAGATATCATTCACACTAATTTTATTAAAAAAAACCACCAAAATCGCGAAAGCGATACCTGAAACAAAATCGATAAGAAGTGTGCAATAGAGGGTTACAAAAAAACTCATTGACAGTACAAATATGAATCGATTAACGTGGTTTGTGGAAAATGAATACCTTAAGATTCAACCAAAAACATGTATTTTTTTTATGGCTATACGTAACCTAATTATTGCAACAAAATCATCCGAAAGCTGACATTTTATTTCTGTTTGTATTTTCGTTCCCCGTGAAATGCCCTCCTGCAACAGTCAAAGGGTAGCTATTACAGAAAACAGAACAGGATTTTACAGTGACTCATTTTCGGTACACGCTGCAAGACTCTGGAATCGCTAACCAGTAGTGTCAATTCAGGCATTAAAAAATACAAATCACTTTAAAATAAAAGTGAATCGGTTTTTCTCAACAGAGTGTATCTTAGAACTCAAATATTCAATATTATTATAATTTTTGTATGTTTATTTATTATTTATATATGGATGTGTATATTTTATAGGTATGTATCCATATTCATATTCATATTCTTTATTGTACACACAAAACATCATTTGTACATAGTACTTAGATACATCATGTACAGAGGCGAGCTTATCTCTAAAAAGAGATTTCTTCCAGCAAACCCGGATTGAAAAAAGAGAAGTAATAATAAAAAGTAGACATACATACGTGTACACTAAATATGTTAATATACTTACATAAATAACAACAATATACCTACATAAATAATAATTAAGTAACTATTTAAACAATAAACATGTTTACTTATATATATATATATATATATATATATATATATATATATATATATATAATATTTACAAAAAATAAGATAAAAATACATAACAATAGTTAAAATAAATATTGTGCTATCTACAGATACTCATGGAGTTGAAAGGTAGTACTCTTTCACTCTGTTTTTAAAAATACCGAGTGTAGGACAGTCTCTAATGTTATGGGGAAGCGAATTCCATAATCTTATGGCCATGACGGTGAAGGACTGGCCGAAAGCACACGATTTGTGCACAGGAGTTTTGAGAAGAGAGACAGTACGTGCACGAGCCGGCTTGTCCCTAGAAGACAACAAAAGTTCAAATCGTTCACGAAGATAAGAAGGGGAGCGAGGATTACTGAGAATGCTGTAAAGCTGGGTAAGGATATGTAAATGACGACGCTGACGGATAGGGAGCCATTTGAGCTCTTTGCGAAAACAGGATATATGGTCGAATTTACGTAAGCCATAGATGAAACGAATAGCCAGATTTTGAAGGCGCTCAAGCTTATTTAGCAACTCTTCATTGGCATCAAGAAAACAGACATCGGCATAATCGATCAAGGGAAGAAGAAGAGATTGTGCAAGGGAGATTTTAGTTTTAAAGGGAAGGAAATTCTGGAGGCGCTTCAGAGCATGAAATGCTCCAAACACTCTTTTACTGATCCCATTTATGTGAGGAGCCCAAGACAAGCTGCTGTCGAATATAACACCCAGGTTTTTAGCAGTTTTAGCAACACAATAGGAACCCCATTCATTGTCACAGCTGGTATATTTGAGTTACTCAGTTGCCTTAACATGTATGGACTACCGAGCAGCAAAGCTTGCGATTTGTTTGGATTGACGAGTAGACCATAAGATTTCGCCCATTTTTCTATTTTATCAAGATCATCATTCATTTTTCTAATTGCGGACTCTGCTTCATTCACTGGGAAATGGAGATAAAGCTGCAAATCGTCTGCATAGAGATGGTAGCGAGAACATAAGGTGTCAGTGATTGAGTTAATAAAAACTGAAAACAGGAGAGGAGAGAGAACGCCACCTTGAGGAACGCCAGCAGTGAGTTCACAGCACCCTGATGTAACATCACCAGAGCGTATGCACTGCCGCCGACCACGAAGATAGGTATCAAACCATTCTATTACTAGAGGATATACGTTAAGAGAGCCTAAGACCCCTAACAGTACGTCAAAGTTGACACAATTGAACGCACTGCTAAAGTCTAATAATGTTAATACAGTTACTTGTTTGCTGTCGATTGCGAAACGAATATCGTCCGTAACCTTAAGTAGAGCAGTAACTGTACTATGTCCACTACGGAATCCTGACTGATATGGATTCAGTAGGTTATTTTTGGAGAGGTAAGATGTCAGCTGATCATGAACAAGGGATTCAAGGACTTTGGAAAGGATGGGAAGGATTGAGATAGGCCCATAATGTGAGAAAGAGGAAGGGTTAGATGTTTTGGGTAAAGGAATGACGTTAGCTTGTTTCCAGGCAGTAGGAAAAGGAGCAGGTTACCATAGAATAGTTCATAATATGGGTGATGGTAGGTAAGAGTTCGTCCAGAATCGTAAATAACATTTGCGAACATATTTCATCGTCACCTACGGCTTTAGACGATATGGCTAGAATGGCTTTCTTAACGTCACTCGTAGTAGCAGTTATGAAGGAGAAAGGTGTACAACTAGGTTTCGGCTTATTATTAAGATTAAAGAGAGTTTCATACTTATCCACTTATTTAAGTATGTTCATGTATTTTTATATGTAAGTTTACGTTTTAGATATTTAGATTTATATTTTAATCTAGATCTCTCTATTATTTTCTGATTAGTATTTACACCTCCACATGTTATTTTTGTTCATCAAGGGTTGCCTGGAAGATATTGCTATTAGCAATAAGTGCCGCCCTTGTACACCATGTTTAATTATTCATTTGTCTTTTAAGTTATTTGAGTAAATGTGCAAAAAGTGTTATTATAAATAAATAATGAAAAATAAAAAACTGTTTAAACAGTAATTGAGCCGTTTTAGTATGTAAAATAACGGAAAAACAAATAATTGTGCAAAAAACGTTGGCGTGCCAACATAATAATTAGGGTTGAGTTTTGTCGCAAAACGCAATAGTAATCGTGTTCAACTGTTGAATCAGGAATTTGCCGTTTTTAGTATGTGATATACCCGAAAAACGAAAAAATTTGGCATGCCAAGATCAAAATTCATGTTCAGCAGGTCCGCTTTAGTTTAAAAAAGCTCTTTTGGCCAAATGTTACCCTCCATGCCGCTAGAATTAAAAATATTGTCTATCAAAAATATTTCATTTGATGGGTTCAAGCAATATCTAGATTTTGGATTATGGAAATTTTGCATGCTATTTCAATTATTTTTTTCTATGGAGTGACTATGACAAAAATAAAATCCACATAATATTTATTTAATTTTTATTTTTTAAAGCCTCTTAAGACTATTTTATTTGCAGTATAAACCCACAAACCTGTCTTTTTTCTATAAAATAACATTTAAAATTCACTAAAATTCAATTGTCTTCTATGATATCTTACTACCTCTCACGTGAACTTCTTCGTCATCGCTTGTTTTTCCGAATTCTTGTATAGCAATATTTGGGAAGTCGGTGGCGTAATTCAAATTAATGTCTCTGTTTTCTTTGTCATCTTCAGTTTCATTTATTTTATTTCTCTTATTGTCGTAACTTTTCGTAATTAAACTGCGTTTCCTCTTACTGGTTTTTGGAAGATCAGAGGGAAGGATTTCTTCCGGTTTTTTTTTCTGTGTTCTCTTTTTTTTTTGCCCTGTCAATGTCAGTGTGAGTCATTTTAGTTGTCTTTGTGTTTGTTTTGTTTTCCATTGCTTCTTGTATATAAATAGGGTATCTTATTGTCATTTTCCTGGTGTACCTTGGATCAATTATTTCTGGCAAGATGCAGTTCATGTAATTTTGTTCAAGATCAAAGATGTAAATAGTTAAACTGTATAAATAGTTATAATATTCGACTGGTTCACTTTTCGATAGTTGTTAATTCTCACGGCATGGAGGGTAAAATTTGGTCAAATAAGGTTTTCTATTAAATTGGACCGAATTTTCAAGTCATCACGCCAAATTTTTTACAAAAATATCCCTTTTTGAATATTTTACATACTAAAAACGGCTAAATTACTGTTAAAACAGTTTAATACGATTACTATTGCGTTTTGCGACAAAACTGAACACAAATTTTGTTGTTGGCATGCCAAATATTTTTTTTGCTAAATTATCAGTTTTAAGAGTATTATTTTACATACTAAATATGGCTAAATTATTCTTTAAACAGTTTAACACGATTACTATTGCGTTTTACGACCTTAGACGAAAAAAACTCCCGAGAGAAATAATATCGCAATATCAAGAAAACGACCGCCATCTTGAATTATGAACTTGCGGTCAAGATTTGGGCCTGCCATCATCGAAATTATGAACTTGTGGTCAAGATTTGGGCCTGCCAACATTGAAATTATGAACTTGTAGTCAAGATTTGGGCCTGCCAACATTGAAATTATGAACTTGCGGTCAAGATTTGGGCCTGCCAACATCGAAATTATGAACTTGTGCTCAAGATTTGGGCCTGCAAACATCGAAATTATGAACTTGTAGTCAAGATTTGGGCCTGCCAACATTGAAATTATGAACTTGCGGTCAAGATTTGGGCCTGCCAACATCGAAATTATGAACTTGTGCTCAAGATTTGGGCCTGCCAACATCGAAATTATGAACTTGCGGTCAAGATTTGGGCCTGCCAACATCGAAATTATGAACTTGTAGTCAAGATTTGGGCCTGCCAACATTGAAATTATGAACTTGCGGTCAAGATTTGGGCCTGCCAACATCGAAATTATGAACTTGTGCTCAAGATTTGGGCCTGCCAACATCGAAATTATGAACTTGCGGTCAAGATTTGGGCCTGCCAACATCGAAATTATGAACTTGTGCTCAAGATTTGGGCCTGCAAACATCGAAATTATGAACTTGCGGTCAAGATTTGGGCCTGCCATCATCGAAATTATGAACTTGCGGTCAAGATTTGGGCCTGCCAACATCGAAATTATGAACTTACGGTCAAGATTTGGGCCTGCCATCATCGAAATTATGATCTTGTGGTCAAGATTTGGGCCTGCCATCATCGAAATTATGAACTTGTAGTCAAGATTTGGGCCTGCCAACATCGAAATTATGAACTTGTAGTCAAGATTTGGGCCTGCCAACATTGAAATTATGAACTTGCGGTCAAGATTTGGGCCTGCCAACATCGAAATTATGAACTTGCGGTCAAGATTTAGGCCTGCCAACATCAAAATTATGAACTTACGGTCAAGATTTGGGCCTGCCATCATCGAAATTATGATCTTGTGGTCAAGATTTGGGCCTGCCAACATCGAAATTATGAACTTACGGTCAAGATTTGGGCCTGCCATCATCGAAATTATGAACTTGCGGTCAAGATTTGGGCCTGCCAACATCGAAATTCGTGTTTAGCACGTAATATTACCTTCCATACCTTTTGAGAATAGTGATCCAGCCTATATTGTATGTAAATGACCACAGAAATTTTAGAAAATAAATACGTATCTACACATTCTCACTGCTGTCTCCCAAAAACCACAGATTTCCATCTGCCACGATCCTGACAGACCTGTTTCGCCTTTTCAACGTCCATTAGTCTAGTCATACAAACTTTTCTATTCCAGAATAATTTTCAAAATATTACAATAATAATATAATATAATACATAAATCGTCACGACATGAATCCCCGAGCGGGTGTTACAGGTGTTCCGATTGTGAACTGTGAAATACGAGTTACAGTCGACACTCGATACACCCACGTTTCACCGACGAATATATTACGTCCCAACGTGATGGGTGGTGAACTGGTGAGCTTTATCGCCGTACTTCGGGTACAAGTACACGCAAGTGGTAATTAAGCTCAAATCAAATACTATGCACATTAATTCCGAAAAACTCAGGTGCATTTTACAATATTATAGTATTGATAATAATGTAGGTAATTATGTTATGTTTATGATAACTGCGTTTTAAATAACTTTTTAATTTTTCTAAATAAATTTTTTCGCCTCCGTTTGCATCCCATGTTGAAGTCACGAACTCACTGCTGCGTATTTTACCAGTTAGTATTTTAGGTAATCAGAGTGTAAAGGTCCTTCCAGCGACACGTCTCGCCCCGCACCCCGCACCACGCACCCCGCACCCCGCACCCCGCACCACGCACAGAACTGAACTGAACTGACTTTTTGTTTGGGTGAACGCGGGGAACCGGCATGCATCAGGGACCCTGACGGCATGGACTCCGCCTCGCATCAGATGCATTATTGTGTTGGAGACAATCTTCAAGCCGGTGCGTGACGGGTACCGGCCGCCGTGCGGTTTTAGACTTATTTATAAGTGCGCGCGTTTAATTTATATTCATTCATTCATTCAATAATTCAATCAATCATTCTATCTGTCTTCATTCATTCAATCAGCCTTCATTCATTCAATCATTCATTTTTATGTTTAGTCATTCTCTTCTCTCTGCGATCTTGTACATACACGCACGCGACACTATTGTCCTTAAAATACAGCACCTAAAATTACACTCCGTTTATTTTACTCGAGCTATCCCGTCAGAACTCCCGTCCAGAACATCTAGGAACAGCGGGCACTGACACCCCAACATGGTCCTTCGATCTACGAGGAAAATTAGTTGTCGTCTTCAAGCGTGACGTCATCAAGGACTCGTCAAAGGAATCCCTGGAACACCTGTGGGACGCATTAACCCACCAAGGACATCCTAAGAAACACCTTCGAGTACGCCGCCTCAAGAAAAGAGTCGCCAAATATCAAAATCACGTATCTTCTTTGTCTTCATTGTGCCACTTCAAGCGTGACGTCATCAAAAAGCTTCACTGGAACACCTGTGGGAAGCATAAACCCGCCAAGGATATCCTAAGAAACATCTTCGAGTGCGCCGCGTCAAGAAAAGAATCGTCTAATATCAAAATTACGTGTTTTCTTTGTCTTCGTTGTGCCACTTCAAGCGTGACGTCATCAAATAGCTTCATTGGAACACCTGTGGGAAGCATAAACCCGCCAAGGATATCCTAAGAAACACCTTCGAGTGCGCCGCGTCAAGAAACGAGTCGTCGAATATGAAAATTACGTGTTTTTTCTTTGTCTTCTTTGTGCCACTACTAGCGTGACGTCATCAAATTTTCTTATCTTCTACGTGCCATCACGTGTACCTGCACCAAAGTTCATCGTCATCCAGTATCCCAGAACACTTACCGAGTCTTTCGCCAGCGCAAGATCTACAAAATTCGCCGAACGAGACGTCGGACTTGGAGACGTAGAACATTTTGGAGGGAACACGACAATTTTTGTGAGTCCGTTCCGATTATTCCTTATTCCTATCTTTAAAATCTAAATCCTTATTAGTATAGCTATCACCTATTTGCCTAAGCTTACATTTTTTCATGCCAAAGCTGTTTTATCGCAAAAATCATAAGCATAAGCGTTAGTATAAAGGCAAGCCTTTGTAAACGCCCAAACTATACAAATATTCATCAAACCGCATCTTTATCATTTTTTTGCATAGCCGTAATTAGCTGCTAACTCGATCGAGTACCTGTTCCGCTTGCACGGCAGTTGCCTTCGACCTGCAGTGACGCATTAGCTAACCATCAGAGCATACGCATATCGCTGCGCTGCTGAGATAATAATTAGGTACATTCCTTGAAAATAGTTATTTATTTTGATCTCCGTGTATATTAACGTAGTGACCGTTACTTGTATACTTTTCCTTTACCACAATGAGTGAAGAAAAGATCAAGGAGCTTGTTAAAAAACGCGGTAGCTTAAAATCCAAGTTAACTACTTTTAAATCGTATCTAAACGTTATAAAATGCAGTGATAACTTGAGTGACACGCAAGTGAACGAATTAAAGCTACGTTTGGAAAAAGTTGAAGCCTTATATGTGCATTTTGACGCGTTACAGACCGAGATCGAGGTCCTGGCGGAAGACAGCGACGAGAGGTATGCGGAAAGAGATCAGTTCGAGTCACAATACTACAGCATCCTCGCCGAGGGCAGGACTTTGCTGAATAACTACACATCGAAACATTCCATAAATCAGGTGGGCTCTGTGTCGACTTTTTGTGATCACAATGTTACTGCAAATTGTAAACAAGAGTCAATTGATTTAGCAAACATAAATTTAGCTTCTTTTTCGGGATCGAATCAAGACTGGCTCGAATACAAAAATACATTCTTTTCCATTATACACAAAAGTGATCTTGACGACATAAGCAAGTTTCACTATTTGAAACGTTCCCTTAAGGGCTGTGCCGCGGAAGTTATAAGTAATTTAGATTTTACAAGTGCAAATTACAGGGAAGCGTGGAGTTTGTTGTGTGACAGGTTTGATAATTCGCGTGTATTAGTCAATAACCACGTTCAAGCGATTTTTAACATAGATAAAATACATAAAGAGTCTAGCCACGCCATCCACCATGTGATTGACACTACCAACAAACACCTTCGCGCTCTTTCTACTTTAGGGCAGCCAATTACACACTGGGATACACTTATTATTCAAATTATGTCTAATAAATTAGACGATGTTACAATTAGCAAATGGGA
Organism: Ypsolopha sequella; assembly: GCA_934047225.1. Classification (NCBI taxonomy): domain Eukaryota; kingdom Metazoa; phylum Arthropoda; class Insecta; order Lepidoptera; family Ypsolophidae; genus Ypsolopha; species Ypsolopha sequella. Next base: position 342,655 of record OW203988.1, on the reverse strand, counting down.
AGAAGAAAGAAATAAAGCTACAACCCCTCCCACTTTAAAGGAATTTAAAGATTTTCTTGCTGCTAGGGCAAGAGTTTTAAAGTCGTGCGAGCAGTCAAAGGGCAGTAACAAATCGTATGACATTCCAAAACAACATTTTCAACCTAATATGCAAAATAAAATTGCATGTCCCATGTGCAGCGATAAACACTTTCTTTTCACGTGTCCATCTTTTCGAAATCTTAGCGTTGAATCACGTATTCGAAAGGCCAATCAAGCCAACGTTTGCTTAAACTGCCTTCGGCCTGGACATTCAAATAATCGCTGCAAATTATCTCATTGCAAGTATTGTAAGCAAAAACATAATACTCTTTTGCACTTCGATAAAAACACAAATACAGAGAGGGAAAGCAACATTGCCCTTTCCACAAATACAAACATATCCACCTCAGACGATAAACACTCTGCTGTTCTCTTATCCACAGCTATGGTGAAGGTTGCGGATCATAAAGGCAGACTGCATGCCGCCAGGCTAATCCTGGACAATGGCTCCACTGCAAATTTCGTGACACAGCGCCTCTGCGGGAGACTGGGTTTGGTGAGACGAAACACGAGTTCCACTGTGACAGGTATCGACAGTCAGTGTTCTAGTACCAATCAGTCTTGTGACCTTACTATCGTATCATCTAACGGTGACTTCAAGGTGAGCATCAGCTGTTACATTCTTGCTGAGATTACACAAGCGTTACCTACGACTTACATCGATGTACGAAAAATCCCTATCCCAGCTGGGTTATGCTTAGCGGACCCCTCATTTAACATACCTTCATCAGTAGACATCTTAGTCGGAGCAGAGATATTTTGGAGCGTCCTAGGATCGTCTTCTATAAATCTAGGAAAAAATCTACCAAAATTACATGAATCAAAGTTTGGCTGGTTGGTGACAGGGTCCATGCCTCAGTTAAAACCTAATACTAATACCATCTGTCATTTCGTTCAAAACACTACCGATGTACCAGATTTGTCTCGATTCTGGGAACTTGATGCAGTGTCACCTCTTCATAGCCTGTCAAAGGAGGAACGAACTTGTGAGGATAGCTTTAAAGCCAATACAATTCGTGATAAAGATGGTCGTTTCATAGTGACAATGCCTTTAAAGGAGTCCCCTGAAATATTAGGTGATTCTTACCAAATGGCAAAATTACGTTTCCTATCTTTAGAACGTCGTTTCGAACGCGATCCTGCCTTCAAAAAGAGCTATACAGACTTCATTAAAGAGTACCTTGACCTAGGACACATGACAGAAAACAAATATTCAGTGCATCACAAAGATAAGGTCTCATATTATTTACCCCATCATGGTGTCTTTCGTGATTCGAGCACTACTCATCTTCGTGTCGTGTTTGACGCATCGGCCGCTATTTCGAAGAACACGAGATCCTTGAATTCGATTCAGATGGTAGGTCCTGTCGTCCAGGATGATTTATTTTCCATCCTACTTCGTTTCAGGCAACATAAGTTTGTTGTGACAAGCGACGTTGAGAAGATGTATAGAGCCATACTAATAACGCCTTCTCAACGATCCCTTCAACAAATCATTTTCAGGTTTAACTCATCCGAACCTCTTAAAACATACACACTGAACACAGTAACGTACGGCACTTCGTCTGCTCCATACTTGGCCACCAAATGCCTAGTCTCACTCGCTGAAAAAGCTCCTAATGATCAAGCTAAAAACGCAATTAAAAAAGACTTCTATGTAGATGATTATTTGGGAGGCGGTGAGACATTACAAGCTGTAAAAGACTTGTGTAAAGATCTAATTCATACCTTAGACTCTGCAAAATTTAATTTAAGAAAATGGCAGTCTAATAATCAAGAAATCTTAAAATCAATTTCAGACATCAAAGGTGAGACCGACAAATCTTTAAACCTAAATGAAAATGGCTCTTGTAAAACTTTGGGTCTGAACTGGAATTCTCAGAAAGACTCACTTTATTTTTCAATTAAATTTAATCTTAAAGGTAAAGTAACTAAACGATACATTTTATCAACCATTAGTCAAATTTTTGATCCTCTTGGGCTCGTGGGCCCATGCACAGTTGAAGCAAAATTTATTTTGCAGAAGCTTTGGATGGCGAAATGTGAATGGGACGAAGAAGTACCTCTTTCGATTAAAAAGCTTTGGATTTCATTTTCCGAAACTTTAAGCAAACTCAACACTATTCATATTCCACGTTGGGTACTCTTAGATAAACCATTATCTTTAGAATTACATACTTTCGTAGATTCTTCAAATTTAGCGTACGCTGGTGTGGTCTACGTAAGGTGTGTAAGCACGGATGGGACGGTTGGTGTTCGCCTTTTAGTTTCTAAGAATAAGGTAGTGCCGATCAAACCCATCACGATCCCTCGTCTTGAGTTATGCGGGGCGCTCCTGGGCACAAGACTCTATAAAAAGGTAGTTAATGCATTGACAATAAAATTTGACCATTGCTATTTTTGGTGCGACTCTACTATCGTTTTAGGGTGGTTGTCTTATTCACAAAACCAACTTAAACAATTTGTACGTAATAGAGTAAACGAGATACAGGAGAGTACCAGTGGTCACAAGTGGAACTACGTGCCGTCGAAAGAAAACCCGGCAGACCTAGTTTCTCGTGGGGTGAGTGCCGATCAAATCGGCAAGTCCTCGCTTTGGTGGTCCGGTCCTTCGTTCCTACAGCAACCAAACGAATTCTGGCCAAAAATGCCAAATGATAACTCTCTGAATGATAACTCTCTGAATGATAACTCTCTGAATGATAAATCTCTCCCAGAAATTGTTCTTGCTACTACCAGTTGTCAAAACAACTTACTAGAGTTCATACATAAAATATCAGTTTTTTCATTTCTTGTCAGAACCTTTGCAATAATATTGCGCTTTATTGGTATCTGTCGTAGACAAACCATTAAAGGTCCTATTTCTGTTTCAGAGTTACAATCTGCACAGATAGTCGTCATGCGTTTAGCACAAAAAGAAATGTTCCCCTTAGAGTACTCTCTACTCGAATCTGGTAAACCATTACCCAGCAAAAATAGACTTCTTGCATTCTCCCCATTTATGGATGAAAATAAAGTAATCCGTGTAGGGGGGCGACTCAATAATTCATACTATAGCTATGATGTAAAGCACCCAATAATGCTTTGTGCAAAACATCACGTCACTAAACTTATTTTCATATTGCACCATAAAAGGCTCTTTCACGCAGGCCCTCAATTGCTTTTAGCTAATATCAGACAAACTTACTGGCCATTAGGTGGTAGAAACTTATCTAAAAATACTGTCAAATCGTGTGTCCGATGCTGTAGGTTCAAGGCAACGCCAATTCAACCGATCATGGGTAATTTACCGAATCCTCGAGTACACTTAGAGTTCCCGTTCCTTGACTCTTCAGTCGACTACGCCGGGCCAGTCTTGATAGCCGATAGAAAAGGTCGTGGTGCTAAATTAACCAAATCTTATATTGCTATTTTTGTTTGCCTTGCAGTTAAAGCGGTTCACATAGAACTCGTCACAGACCTCACCAAGGAAGCTTTTCTTGCTGCTCTCTACCGCTTCATATCTCGTCGCGGGAAGCCACAAAATATTTTCTGCGATAGAGGAACGTCTTTTGTTGGAGCTTCTAACGAGCTCCAAAGACTTATGGAAGACTCTTCTTCCGAAATAGCCTCTTCTTTGGTCAATGAAGGGATTAAATTTAACCTTTTGACATCATTTACACCTCATATGGGGGGATTATGGGAACGAGCTGTCAGATCTGTCAAGCATCACTTGAGGCGCATACTTTCATTAGCCCATTTGACGTACGAAGAACTGTCTACTTGTTTAGCGCAAATAGAAGCTATACTAAATTCCAGACCTCTCACTCCGTTATCTTCAGACCCATCCGACTTCACAGCCCTTACCCCATCTCACTTTCTTATAGGACGATCATTAATGTCTGTTCCTCATCCACAGATCACTGACGTGAATATCAGTCGCCTGCAAAGGTTCGAGAGGGTAGAAAAACTCCGACAACACTTCTGGAACCGATTTTATAATGAGTATATCTCTCTACTTCAGAGAAAGGCGAAATGGCATCGCTCTACAGGAGACCAGCTGAAGGAAGGAATGTTATGTCTAATTCGAGATCGGAACCAGCCCCCACTTCTTTGGCCTCTCGGAAGAATTGTTGGTATTCATCCGGGATCTGATGGCATCACTAGAATAGTAGACATATCTACAAAAAAGGGTGTCATACAAAGGGCATTCAACAACATCTGCCCCCTCCCAACTTCTTGAACTTAACACTTCAACCCTGGGAGCTTGTTGGAGACAATCTTCAAGCCGGTGCGTGACGGGTACCGGCCGCCGTGCGGTTTTAGACTTATTTATAAGTGCGCGCGTTTAATTTATATTCATTCATTCATTCAATAATTCAATCAATCATTCTATCTGTCTTCATTCATTCAATCAGCCTTCATTCATTCAATCATTCATTTTTATGTTTAGTCATTCTCTTCTCTCTGCGATCTTGTACATACACGCACGCGACACTATTGTCCTTAAAATACAGCACCTAAAATTACACTCCGTTTATTTTACTCGAGCTATCCCGTCAGAACTCCCGTCCAGAACATCTAGGAACAGCGGGCACTGACACCCCAACAATTGTTTATTATGAGTAAAACAAACATAATATTGAAGAAGAAAGAAAACCAAATCATTACACTTTGTTATTTAGTGAAGTTCATAAATGTTGGTTTCGATTAAAATGGCAGGAGTTAAAAACAGGGCTGAATTAAAATATGTTTTCTTCAGTTCTATGTATTATCATATATCATATATCAGAGAATTGTGAATAAAACCAAATCACTCCTCTTGTCTTGTAGGTTAACATATATATTTTTCTGATAAATTCAGTTTCATGGTAATTTGCGAAGGAGAAGCCTTAAGGTTTCCATTGTTACTCCAAACGGAAAAACGCGCAGTGCGAGAGGGACCGATGCAGTGCGAAAGATGAAACATAACTTTTTATGTACATGAAAAAATAACTAAAATAATTAGCAACATTTCCAATTATCAAAATGCAGACATTGTTAAAACCCATCTTATAAAATATATTTGGGTTCTGTACATGATTCTTATTCGACAAACTATGAGAAAGCGTATGTTTGAAGGCCACATTTCATTAGGCATAAATTAAATTATGTTAAGGTGTGTTAATTCGTTTAGGTATAATTAGCCGTTTTTTCGAAGTTTTGGTCTAAAAAACCTCATGATGATAAATATTTTTACGAAAAGTCTGCAACTTCCATTTGCCCTCGTGTGACGTCACTTGAGTATTGGCTATTTAGAAATTTGTCCTTTGCTATCAAGATAAATTTATAATAATTTGCTTCCGACTAATTTGGCAGCTAGACAGATGAGTAGACAGACAGAGACAGACAACTTTTTTTTATAAGCAATCACACATCACAATCAGTATAATGTCTAAAATTCTCAAGTGACAAGGTCATCGGACAATTCTTTAAAAAATTACAAAAAATAATAGTTAATTTAAATACCAAAATAATGAAAACTATGTCCTAAAATGACGTAAATTCTCTGAAAAAAATTATTATTTCTATCGAGCGAAAGTTGTTCAACCATCTTTCTGTACTACAGAAATCTAGAAAAAGGTTCCAAAACGAGTACCTTAATTCTTATTAAAAGTAGTAAAACGACTCCAAAAATGTGTACTTCTGTAGGAGTACCAGTTTTAACTTGATATATGTTTTAAAGTGTATAATTTATTCTGTGCACCGCCTATTTACATTTCTTTTTTAGGAGTTCTTCCATCCAAAGTTTGTCTGGAAGAGATCGCTTTTAGTGATAAGACCGCCAATTGTACCCTACTACTTATTATGGGACCTAAAAAGGCCAACTTGCGTGAATCATGAAATGATTTGAAAGTAGGATAGAGTCAGAATTTTTTCACGCGTGCAAAAGAGACGGCATTAGAACAGAATCATAATGTGATTCATCCAAAGCGGCCTTTTTAGAGGACCAGGGGCTCTACCGCGTAATTCTCATTTGTATCAACTTCAAGCAAATGCATGCGAAATTCAACGCGTGCAAAAGAGATGGCATGTTAGGCGGGTGTCGTCGCACGCAAGTCAAATTTCAATCTCAAGTTGATGTTGATGAAAATGAGAGTTACGCGGTAGACCCACTGGACTTGGCAAACTATGCGTTGAAGTCACATCAAGAGCTTTCGTACTGTCTATAAATAAAATTGGTTTATGGCTTATAATAGTGTTACTAGGGATATCAAAGGACTCTGAATTGTGTTAGTAGCGGCGTGTGTGTAGTGTGTAGAGAAGCGGCATGTGTGTAGTGTGTAGAGTAGCGGCATGTGTGTAGTGTGTAGAGTAGCGGCATGTGTGTAGTGTGTAGAGTAGCGGCATGTGTGTAGTGTGTAGAGTAGCGGCATGTGTGTAGTGTGTAGAGTAGCGGCATGTGTGTAGTGTGTAGAGAAGCGGCATGTGTGTAGTGTGTAGAGTAGCGGCATGTGTGTAGTGTGTAGAGTAGCGGCATGTGTGTAGTGTGTAGAGTAGCGGCATGTGTGTAGTGTGTAGAGTAGCGGCATGTGTGTAGTGTGTAGAGTAGCGGCATGTGTGTAGTGTGTAGAGTAGCGGCATGTGTGTAGTGTGTAGAGTAGCGGCATGTGTGTAGTGTGTAGAGTAGCGGCATGTGTGTAGTGTGTAGAGTAGCGGCATGTGTGTAGTGTGTAGAGAAGCGGCATGTGTGTAGTGTGTAGAGTAGCGGCGTGTGTGTAGTGTGTAGAGTAGCGGCGTGTGTGTAGTGTGTAGAGTAGCGGCATGTGTGTAGTGTGTAGAGTAGCGGCGTGCGTGTGGTGTGTAGAGTAGCGGCGTGTGTAGTGTGTAGAGTAGTGGCGTGCGTGTAGTGTGTAGAGTAGTGGCGTGCGTGTAGTGTGTAGTGTGGTGTGTAGAGTAGCGGCGTGCGTGTGGTGTGTAGAGTAGCGGCGTGCGTGTGGTGTGTAGAGTAGCGGCGTGTGTGTGGTGTGTAGAGTAGCGGCGTGTGTGTGGTGTGTAGAGTAGCGGCGTGTGTGTGGTGTGTAGAGTAGCGGCGTGTGTGTAGTGTGTAGAGTAGCGGCGTGTGTGTAGTGTGTAGAGTAGCGGCATGTGTGTAGTGTGTAGAGTAGCGGCGTGTGTGTGGTGTGTAGAGTAGCGGCGTGTGTGTGGTGTGTAGAGTAGCGGCGTGTGTGTGGTGTGTAGAGTAGCGGCGTGTGTGTCGTGTGTAGAGTAGCGGCATGTGTGTAGTGTGTAGAGTAGCGGCGTGTGTGTGGTGTGTAGAGTAGCGGCGTGTGTGTGGTGTGTAGAGTAGCGGCGTGTGTGTGGTGTGTAGAGTAGCGGCGTGTGTGTAGTGTGTAGAGTAGCGGCATGTGTGTAGTGTGTAGAGTAGCGGCGTGTGTGTGGTGTGTAGAGTAGCGGCGTGTGTGTGGTGTGTAGAGTAGCGGCGTGTGTGTGGTGTGTAGACTCACCCGGTCGTACTGGAAGTGCGAGTGGTGGTGGTGGTAGCGCGCGGCGCCGCGGCCGTACAGGTAGGGATAGTAGGCGCCGTACATCACCTCGGGGCAGCTCACCGCCATCGCGCGCGCCGCCCGCGCCGGCCCATGCTCGCGCCGCCGCCGCCCGCACTCGCCGCGCTTGTCTTACCCCACCGACCTCTGCAATAGAAAAATGGGCTTTGAGATGTATGCAACGTCGCGTATATTTAAATCCATTTTTGAGCGGTTAAAATTAATAAAAAAAACTGTTTAAAATATATGTGCTACTTCATTTCATTTCATTTTCTTTATTGGGAAACAAACAGTTATAATTTTTACATACTTACTAAAATATAATAGCTAATACTTAAACCAAAACAGTTTCCACTTAACAGTATCAAAAACAAATAAATTAATGCAAGAAAAATACAACATGCAAAACTTAAAAAAACACAACAGCTCTGATATCTAACATTAACAATACTAAAGATTACAAGAATAAATTTAAAATATATATATATATTACAAGCTACGAAAAATCAAAATTTTTAGTACATACATACTTAAAAGTTTTTAACAAAAGTTTTATATAGCTTGCTCTTAAATTGACCCAACGAAAGATGCAACACGTCTAAATCACTGAAGTCCTTATTATAAGTATCACAAGTTCTGATTAAAAATCTGTTTTTGGCATAATTTGTTCTGGCAAAAGGAATGTTGAACAATTTTTTTCTACGAGAACTGTAAGTTTGACATTTAAAACCCATTTTGCTTAACAGATATAGAGAGTCCAGATGGTTATTTATAATTTTGAAAAGAAAAGTTAGGTCACGACAGGTTCGCCTGTCTTCAAGTAAGCAGATTGACTGAAGATGAAAATTGAAGCTTGAGTCACCTTTCTGTCTGAAATTTAAATACTTAATAAATTTCTTATGAATTTTTTCGATTAAGTCAATGTGTATGTTGTAAATGGGGTTCCATATAACTGATGCGTACTCCAGGCAAGATCTTACATAAGCATTATACAAAAATTTTAGGGTGTTTGAGTTTTTAAACTCCCTACCTTGCCTAAGTACAAATCCAAGCATCCGATACGCCTTAGCAGTGACTTTTTTGATATGATTTCTAAAAGAAAGTTCCTTGTCTAGGAGCACACCAAGATCTTTCACCTCAGTCACTCTTTTGAGTGGTGTATTTAACAGAGAGTAATTGTAATTGAGCTCAAAACCCTTTCTAGAAAAACTTATGACGCAACATTTATCTATATTTAAGTAAAGTTTATTCATTTCACAATACCTACCCAAACTGTTAAAATCCTTTTGCAATAATAAGCAATCTTCATTACTTTTGATAACGGAATAAATCTTTTTGTCATCTGCGTACAACAAAACATTCGAATTTTTAATAGATTGAATAACATCGTTAATAAATATGTTGAACAAGAGTGGACCGAGATGTGAACCCTGGGGTACACCAGAGGTGATGGGGACAAACGATGATACGTATCCCTTTACAGTCACTGCCTGGGTTCTTTGACGCAAATAAGACTCTAGCCATTTAAGAAGATCACCATGTATACCAAACTGCTCCAATTTCATAATCAACATAGAGTGACAAATTTTGTCAAAAGCTTTGGAGTAGTCGGTGTACACGGCGTCGACCTGGTGACCCTCACTTAAAGCTGTTAGAACTTTGTCAGTTAAATCACAGAGGTTGGTTTCAACTGATCACCCACTGACAAAGCCATGTTGGCAGTCTGTTAAAACTGGTCTTATAGCAGGAAAAAGGGCATCATAAATAATTTTTTCAAACATTTTAGCAATACTTGAAAGTTTGGAGATTAGTATAGTCTGCTACATTGCGTTTGTCACCGTTCTTAAAGATTGGCACAATAAATGACCGTTTCCAGCATTTTGGAAAGGTACCACTTTTCAAAGACCAGGTAAAGAGAAATGACAAAGGAATAGCAAGGTTAGAAGCACATTTTCGCAAGAACACTGGATGTATTCTATCAGGTCCTGCTCCCTTTGACACATCAAGATTTTTTAAATATTTTTCGACTATAGAAACATTTATCTCAACTGATCCTACACTAACTTTGCGATCATCAGCATTATTAGAATTAGAACAGGGATAATCTGGTTCAAATACATTTACAAAAAAGTCACTGAACAACTCAACCATTTCCTTGCTATTATCTGCTACGCGATTATCCAGGTATACTGAATTTGGAAAGTCTGTAGAATTACACTTCTTAGATTTAATATAAGCCCAGAACTTTTTGGAATGTTTTCTTCTGCTTGCGAAATGTATAAATCATAACAGGCAGATTGAGCTTCTTTTTGTTCATGACGTAGCTCAGAGAAGAGATCATAATCACTTTGACGGCCGTAAACCTTCCATCGGCGGTGCACTCTAAGTTTTTGATTGATAAGCTTAATTAGTCCCTTAGAATACCAGATAGGATATTTACGACGGGAAGATGGAACCTTAGTTGGAACATAACGATCAATGATATTATTTAAAATACTATAAAATCCATCTACAGCTTCCTCAATATCGTCTGTAACAAGTTCGGTCTTCCAGTCAAGCCGGGCAAATTCCTTATTTATAATTTCGTAATCCACCGCAAAAAATTTACGAACGGCTCCTTGGGCGGGTGGTAGACTTCGCTCAGTATAGTTTACCTCCGCTGTTATCTTTAAAGATGGATGATGCGCATCTTCTGGCAAAGAGATTGGTGAGCAACGTGTCACTTCACAATTACAGTTTGAAATTACAAGGTCCAAGTAACGGTTATTACTATTAGGTACGTGATTAAATGGGTAAAATTCAGTGAAACTTAAAAATGACAACATATTATGTTCTAAAGTTCCATTTGATGGGTTTGTTAGATCAAAAGATCCATTCCTCCTAGATGAAGATGTCCAGATAGCATGAGATATGTTAAAATCGCCCAGAATAATAAAAACATCCTCTAAATTGGATAAAAATAAGTTAGACAAAAACTCGAAATATTGTATTTGTGACTGTACTTGTGTGGACCCATGCGAAAAGTATCCGCAGAAAATTCTAATCTTCTTAGACCCCGTTGGTTGGTTTGTATTTATCGTGATGTGGGCAACTTCTGCGTCAACAAAATACGGAGGGTCAGCGCTCGCGTCACATCGCGTGACGACATCAAACTCTCGGCGCACAGCGACCAGCGCTCCCCCTCCCGCTTGCATGCTACGCGCTATGTAGTCGCGGTCACATCTGAATACTAGATATCTATCGTCAAACATCTCCCTATCGAAAATGCCTGGCAAAAGATATGTTTCAGTCAAACAAACTATGTCGTAAGTATTTTGCAGTAACAGGTTATGCAAAAATAACTGCGTTTTAGTTCGTAACCCACGGCAATTCTGGTAATAAATCTTAAGATTCAAACTCATAATGCGACAGTTATTATATCTAATTTAATCTAAGGTTACCTTTGTGCTAATAAAAAATTTACTGCATTAAATTAATTGTTAAACAGGAGGTCAATTTACAATCAAAAAATAGTTTTTTTTATTGTATATTTTACCTATCAAGCTTTATCGGTTTTTTCAGTTTTGAAGAGCGTCGTCTCTGACATTCTTGTATGTGTGACATCAAGTTGCACGCTATATTATATATATGAATCTCGCGTACCTTGCGCTCATACCAGTGTCGTGTTCTCATTACTCCACCAACCAATAAGTACATCCTGCCCAAGATCAGCCCAATCTTCATCAGCCCAACAAGAAGGGACGCCACGCGGCGCATTCGCCGGCCCATCCAGAACCATCCAGAACAAAGGTTAGTTCACTCACGTTTCTCTCACACTCTTATCCTGTCTGCTCATATCCTCAAATCCCGTCTGCTCTGCATTTCATGTAACTAGCGTTTACACAAAACTTCAAAATAACTGTATCTTAAATCTGAAACCGTGTTTATTAGAGATGAAACGGATATCCGGTTACTATCCTGTATCCAGCCTATCCGGCCATATTTTTAGTATCCGGTATCCGGCCGGATAGTAGACAGTATCCGGCCGGATACCGGATACTTAACTCAGCATATAAAAAGTCATTTTAATCAGAAAATAAATTGATTGTATCAATGATTAAATTCCAATACATAAAGTGAATAAGAGTTGAGCTATGGTAGATAAAGACAAGCTGTACAACAATTGTTGGGAATTAACGTTTGTGCTTTTCTTCATACATTACACCAGCTTTTTTTGCTCTCACAATATACCGGATGTAACTCAACAGGTATCTTTTAATAAAAACACATGATCTAAGAATGGTCATGGTCTGAACAACTTTTCCAAAGAAACATACTTGTGGAAATGAAAAAATATTTTCATGTTTCCTTACTCATTTTAAATCCTACTGTGAATTTTGAAAGGGCATTGGGTGGGCAGGTTCAATTTATTTTTTCATTATGTTACTTTGGGAAATTTGTTCAGTATGAACAGTAGATTACGCGGTTTCATTTAAATATACCTGTCCATTTATATACAGTATACACCGCTGCAAGGAGAAAAAATATGTATATATTTACGAATTTTGTTAGGATCGGAAATTGTGTCGCGTTAGCATTTGTATGATTGTGATTGTGATTTAGAAAATTCACAAATAATCTCGCCCAGTTGCACTCCCACGCACCTTAGTGCGTAATGTTTAGACTTGCTCAATTAGTGCGAAACGCATATCTTGAGCCGGATATTCGGCCGCCGGATATCCGGCTATCCGGCCTAGTGCGTCGCCGGATATCCGGTATCCGGTATCCGGCCAAACCACTATCCGTTTCACCTCTAGGTTTATACGTTAATGTCTCGCACGCGTCTTATTAACCCTAGCTCACTAACCTTAATTTCCAGTAACGTTATCACTAACCATTCGTAAATTTTACGACGGATTAAAACATCAATATTTATTAAATCAACTTTATTTATGACACACAACGACCTTAATTAGCAGTCTTAGTTTTCTCTTAATCAAATAACATAATCGGTTTGAGAATTAATTTACATTGAACAATGATTGCACATAGAGACAATATGCTCCCTGCAAATCGCTTTTTTGCAGCCCTTGCAGAAGTTAGTGGTCATACGACGTTTTTTTGCAGGGACAATAACGACGATAACACAATATATCCCGATCTAATGAGCGTGCATCCGCAATGAGTGATTGCGGGTCACTAGCGATGCGAATTAGGAAGGTATAAGGAACGGGGGGGGTGGCGGGGGTGGGGATCCTACCAAAACACTAAATGTTCAAGGTACGCGTCGTCATTTTGACGAATGGTTAGTGAGCTAGGGTTAAACCATACTACTATTCAGCGCGCTCCCGTGTTGAACAGCAGGATGTTTTACTAAACGCTTTTGTAAAGTTTAGCTCCGTAAACAATACTCTATTTATGCGTTGAACGCGAGGATGATTTCAGAGCGCTTATTATTTAAAATGTATTACGAAAACATCCTACGGCTCAACATGCTTACGTATTCAAAGACTTGAACTGACTGAAATATTTTGTACAATCTTATGCATAAATCTGTGAATAATTATATAGCGTTATAATTTATGCTGTTGGCATAGGGGTAATTAAAATGCACTGAGAATCAATGAACTGAGTTAGTTACTGTCACATATTCAAATGCAGTTATACAATGACTATTTTTTTTTTCTGAAACTATATTTTGGGAGTACAAAGGGATAAGTTTGTTTCAATTTTTTATTGAAAACATAAGCAGCACGAATTAAGAATTATTTTTTAACGTAATTTGTATAACGCAAAGGTACATTAATAAGGTTAGTGTTGCTCGTACGTTTAGAAGCTGCAGAATAACCCAAAGAACCGACCAATTCGGGACAACAGTCATGAAGAACAGTCATATATAATATTATTTTTCTATCCTGTAGAGTTGACCAAGTAAATTAGGAGTGTTCACAATTAGAATCACAATACGAAGTTGAAGTTCTTTTACTACGATAAATATTTCTGGAAATGTTTCTGGATATTTTCGTTGCGATTAATATGCGTGTTATATTCAGGTGACCAAATGGAGTGTAGGGACACATTGTTGTATCAGCATTATTCACCGGACCAGCCAGTCGTTCCGTTCCCTGCCGGCCGCGATATGTAGCGCTAGGTCGAGTAGCGTATTGAGTACCTATAATAATATACGACGTAACTATTAGTGAATATGTGTCTTATTGGCTACTGCCTGCAACTTTTTAAATAGACTAATATAGACATTGAAATAACCCTAAATGGAACAGCAATATTCCAGGATGCTACGAACATAGGCGCAATAGACAGTCTTGATGGAGCAAATATTATTTAAGGGTTTACACGTTCTCATTGCAAAACCAAGACTTCTAAAAGTCTTAAAGATAATGTTGTCTAAATGTTCAATAAAATTTAGTTTTGAGTTCAAAGTAACACCCAAATCACGTACTGAATTAGTATACGTTCTATAAGAATACTTACTACCAAAATTGTATATGAATTGTATAGGTTGTTTTTTGCACGTAAAAGAAACCTGTTGACATTTGCTTATATGTATTAACCGCATTTCTGTTCCTTCTATAGTATTCAGATAATCTGTCTAGATCACATTGTATTTTGAAACAATCTGACACATTATTTATTTTTAAAATTATTTTTTGTCATGGCTATATTATTATACTCGTAATATGTGTCCCGAGTGTACAAAACATACATGAATGTCATATAGAAATGCTACATACAATACTTAGTGGATCCAAATGTGAGCCTTGAGGGACTCTCATGGGAACTGCTTGAGATCTTTCACATAAGTATGACTCTAACCATCTAAGGAGGTCACCGTGAATACCTAAAGACTGAAGTTTGGAGAGCAAGATGACATGGTCGACGCAATCAAAAGCTTTTTCGAAGTCCGTGTAGACCACGTTGACCTGCCCATCCCAATACATATCCAGTAGACCACGTTGACCTGCCCATCCCAATACATATCCAGTAGACCACGTTGACCTGCCCATCCCAATACATATCCAGTAGACCACGTTGACCTGCCCATCCCAATACATATCCAGTAGACCACGTTGACCTGCCCATCCCAATACATATCCAGTAGACCACGTTGACCTGCCCATCCCAATACATATCCAGTAGACCACGTTGACCTGCCCATCCCAATACATATCCAGTAGACCACGTTGACCTGCCCATCCCAATACATATCCAGTAGACCACGTTGACCTGCCCATCCCAATACATATCCAGTAGACCACGTTGACCTGCCCATCCCAATACATATCCAGTAGACCACGTTGACCTGCCCATCCCAATACATATCCAGTAAAATTGCATAAATTTGTGGTTGTTGATACGCTTTAAAACTCAGTGCTGTCACTCATTTACACTGTTTTGAACTACTGGGCAAATGGCATCGAACACAATCTGTCACTCATTTACACTGTTTTGAACTACTGGGCAAATGGCATCGAACACAATCTGTCACTCATTTACACTGTTTTGAACTACTGGGCAAATGGCATCGAACACAATCTGTCACTCATTTACACTGTTTTGAACTACTGGGCAAATGGCATCGAACACAATCTGTCACTCATTTACACTGTTTTGAACTACTGGGCAAATGGCATCGAACACAATCTGTCACTCATTTACACTGTTTTGAACTACTGGGCAAATGGCATCGAACACAATCTGTCACTCATTTACACTGTTTTGAACTACTGGGCAAATGGCATCGAACACAATCTGTCACTCATTTACACTGTTTTGAACTACTGGGCAAATGGCATCGAACACAATCTGTCACTCATTTACACTGTTTTGAACTACTGGGCAAATGGCATCGAACACAATCTGTCACTCATTTACACTGTTTTGAACTACTGGGCAAATGGCATCGAACACAATCTGTCACTCATTTACACTGTTTTGAACTACTGGGCAAATGGCATCGAACACAATCTTTTCAAAAACTTTACTGAAGACATTTAGGATAGAAACCCCTCTGTAATGCTCAATTTTCGATTTACAACCTTTTTATGAATAGGCATAATATGGGCTTCTTTCCACCTACTTGGAAATATGTTTTCCTTAATTGACCTATTACATATATAAGATTAAAAGAGGGAAAGCTAAAGTTTCAGCACAATTTGCAACAAATATGGGATGAATCTTATGACTACCTGGACCTTTAGTTTTATCAATATATTTTAAACTTCTGATGATTCTCGATTCAGAGACATTGATAGTAGATATATTATTATTGACATTGACTGTTCCTTGTCCAATTAACTCTTCATAATCTGACAGGGGTTCAATGAACACACTCTTCATAATCTGACAGGGGTTCACTGAACACTCTTCATAATCTGACAGGGGTTCACTGAACACACTCTTCATAATCTGACAGGGGTTCACTGAACGCACTCTTAAAAAGTTACTAAAACCTCTCACTATTTCATTGCCTTCTAACACCTTCTTGCACCTTGAACGAAAAAGTTAGGGACCCTAGAAATTGTGTAGTGCACTGAGTAAAAATTCTGGTTCCGTTAACCTGAATATAGCTCATTTAAACGGAAAATATTGTACTACGAGTATAAGTGACGTCTATATTTATTGTTCAGTTTACTTGAACAATCTTATGTAGACAATAATTCAAGTAAATATAACAGAATTCCGTTTTTGTTAACAAGGTTGTTTTTACAAAAGGATCTGGTAGTATTGAAAAAATATTTTTTCTCCGCGTGTAATGACGTGACCAACCTAGTTGTTTGGCAATATTGTGGACGTTTTCAAACATCTTTTTATTAATCTACAAGAAAAATAATTAAACAACAGACTAACAAATAATAAAAAAAATAATTGCTAAAGATAAAAAATTGAGCCAAAATCGCTGTCGTCTCGGGGAAGAGTACCCCAGGGGACACTACCTATAGCGGCATTACCTCTTTTACTGTTTTATATAAAGAGTACCCCAGGACACTACCTATAGCGGTATTACCTCTTTTACTGTTTTATATAAAGAGTACCCCAGGACACTACCTATAGCGGCATTACCTCTTTTACTGTTTTATATAAAGAGTACCCCAGGACACTACCTATAGCGGCATTACCTCTTTTACTGTTTTATATAAAGAGTACCCCAGGACACTACCTATAGCGGCATTACCTCTTTTACTGTTTTATATAAAGAGTACCCCAGGACACTACCTATAGCGGCATTACCTCTTTTACTGTTTTATATAAAGAGTACCCCAGGACACTACCTATAGCGGCATTACCTCTTTTACAGTTTTATATAAAGAGTACCCCAGGACACTACCTATAGCGGCATTACCTCTTTTACTGTTTTATATAAAGAGTACCCCAGGACACTACCTATAGCGGCATTACCTCTTTTACAGTTTTATATAAAGAGTACCCCAGGACACTACCTATAGCGGCATTACCTCTTTTACTGTTTTATATAAAGAGTACCCCAGGACACTACCTATAGCGGCATTACCTCTTTTACTGTTTTATATAAAGAGTACCCCAGGACACTACCTATAGCGGCATTACCTCTTTTACTGTTTTATATAAAGAGTACCCCAGGACACTACCTATAGCGGTATTACCTCTTTTACTGTTTTATATAAAGAGTACCCCAGGACACTACCTATAGCGGCATTACCTCTTTTACTGTTTTATATAAAGAGTACCCCAGGACACTACCTATAGCGGCATTACCTCTTTTACTGTTTTATATAAAGAGTACCCCAGGACACTACCTATAGCGGCATTACCTCTTTTACTGTTTTATATAAAGAGTACCCCAGGACACTACCTATAGCGGCATTACCTCTTTTACTGTTTTATATAAAGAGTACCCCAGGACACTACCTATAGCGGCATTACCTCTTTTACTGTTTTATATAAAGAGTACCCCAGGACACTACCTATAGCGGCATTACCTCTTTTACTGTTTTATATAAAGAGTACCCCAGGACACTACCTATAGCGGCATTACCTCTTTTACTGTTTTATATAAAGACATACTGTTTTACTTGTCTATACTGTGACTTTGTCGACACAGTTCTGTGGTGTCGACACAGTTCTGTGGTGTCGACACAGTTCTGTGGTGTCGACACAGTTCTGTGGTGTCGACACAGTTCTGTGGTGTCGACACAGTTCTGTGGTTTCGACACAGTTCTGTGGTGTTTGTAAATACTTATAGGTACATACTCCAACTGAAATTTGGATCTGTCTTCGAAGGCCCGTATAAACATGTCAAGTCAAAAATAAATTTCAATTTCTCTTTTGAAAAAAAAACTAATTTTATCGAGAGTTTTCTATTATTTAAATTTAATGATTCTTTCACCATGTCATAGACAATTTAAACTTAGGCCTATAAAATTATGGTTCAATTTGAATTATTCTTTCACCATGTCATGGACAATTTATAGATCTATAAAATTTTAATCATTCTTTCCCCATGTCATGGACAATTTATAGATCTATAAAATTTTAATCATTCTTTCAACATGTCATAAACAACTTATAGACCTATAAAATTATGGTTCAATTTTTTTTTTGTCCAAAATTATTGATGGAATTTTTTTTACCGTCCATCGCGTCCATGTGGAAGTATTATTTTCTCCTATTTTGTGCTATCCGGAGACGCAGTGATTGTCGTAATGCAATGCGCGCTGATATGAACGTCATTTCAATACAGTTTCTGTCGATATTTGAACCGACGCAGGTCGACTCAAGGTCGTTGGCGACTACCTGCCACTTAAGGGGAACGAAAATACAAACAGAAATAAAATGTCAGCTTTCGGATGATTTTGTTGCAATAATTAGATTACGTATAGCCATAAAAAAAATACATGTTTTTGGTTGAACTTCAAGGTATTCATTTTCCACAAACCACGTTAATCGATTCATATTTGTACTGTCAATGCCTATTGCACACTTCTTATCGATTTTGTTTCAGGTATCGCTTTCGCGATTTTGTTGGTTTTTTTTTTTAATAAAATTAGTGTGAATGATATCTATTCATTTTCCAAATACCACGTTATTCGGGTCAAAAAAAGCACCCCCTTTTTCCAAAAATACGTAAATCCACTGATGCAGTCAGCGGCAGCAAGATATTGTCAGTTTACGCCTAGCGTTGGCGCCCGTAAGACGTGGAATCTGTGCCCTTTTTTGCAAGCTATAAATATCTCCCAAAACTACTTCAAAACACATTGAAATTAATTTTATAAAGTAATATTTCGAGGAGCATCATATTCCTGCCGTTAAAAACTCAACAAAATATGCGTATGAGTGATTTAGCTACATCGTGCCATAGTCATAACAACAAAACTGAATGAATTTGGAATGAATTCATACTTTTATGCGGGAAAATAATATATGTTACTCTAAAAGAATAATTTTGTGATCGTTATTGAAACCCAAATTAATTTACTTATACTTACTGAGATCTGTAACAAAGGTCAATGACCTTTTCGTGAAATTACCCTCTAGTATTGGCTCACCATTTTAGGTCCAATAAGTGAAGTTTTTTGCAAATTATATAGGTACACTTACTTGGGATAAATCGCCAAGCATTTAAAATATAGAAATTTATTTTGAAATATTTACAGTGCATGGCAAAATTATTAGATCGTAGATAATCCTGTCGGTACATGGTCAGGTTCTGTTACGCAAAATGAAAACAATGAAACTCTTTTAAGATTAATTTGTTATCCCTATGTTTGTCTGTCTGTCCGTTTGTCTAGACAATTTTTTCTGGGTAAAATTAATAAATACCAATATAAACGGCCCTCTATAGAGCTGTAAAAACATACTTTTGACGTTTTTATTTATATTACGTTTTAGGTTTTTACGTTTTTTTTTACGTTTTTCATACAAATTTTCTCACTATGAAAATGTAGGCATAAACACTTGAGATAATATTTTGCATTTAAAAGTCAACACAGAAAGGAATTGTTGAACAAATAATGTAAATAATATGAAAACCATGTTGTTCTATTCTAAAGGGATTAATTATCTACTGTTCAATGTGGCGATAGCTTTGTTTATTTTTTTCCTTGAATTATTTTTTACTAAGATAACAAATAGTTTAATACAAGGTTTTACTTAAGAGGTCCCTTTACCCCTGTATATTTCTTAAAATTCATACAATAGGTATAAACCGAATGTGAAGTCTACAGCTTATTTTCTTCATATCTTTTTTCATGAGTATATTCTAGTGACATCTAACTACGTCTCTATACAGCCCAAAAAGCAAAATTTGATAAAACACCATCATAATAGCTGTCAGGATATCGTCAATATTGCCTCGTTTTTACGCAAAGTTTAACAAGTTTGTATATTTTTATCTATACTGGAAATAAAAAAGAGAGAAATACAGGCGTCGTTCATGTTAAGATGACTAAGTTTACACACTTTGCTAAGTATAAACAATTACCGTTTCATGGAAAACTGTTTTGACCTGAAACCATTTCACAAATTCAATTAATTTATTTTGAATATCTTGTCATCTTGCACTTCTTGATGAGAAATACAATTCCAATAAGTAAAAATACAACTTTTAGTTAAGAAAACTTATAGATAAAAGTCTGCTGTATGCATTAACATATTTTTAATTATATTACAATAGTAATAAAATAATTGGCTTATCCGTCGTCGTGATACCAGCCGTAAATTTCTTAAATAATCTGATATCACGCTTATGGAAAACCCAATTATTTTGAAGATACCATAATATCATTAAAATATGTTTATGCATATAGCAAACTTTTAACAATAAATTGTCTTAGCTAAAAGTTGTACTTTACCGTTATAATTATTTCTTAATATTTTGGTACAAATTCGGAGAAATAGCCCTTAACCTTAACCTTGTATGAAAATATTTGTTATCTTTGTAACAAAGAAAAAAAAAATAAACAAAGCTATCGCCACATTGAACAAACAGTAAATTATTAATCCCTTTAGAATAGAAAGATATGGTTTTATATTTTTTACATTATTTGTTCTACAGTTCCTTTCTGTGCTTTCTTTCAAATGCAAAATATTATGTGAAATGTTGATCTCTATATTTTCACAAGGAGAAAATTTGTATGAAAAAGTTAAACAAAAGGCCATAAAAACGTTACAATATGCATATTTTACAGGGCTGTAAATATTAGCATTTATTGATTTTACCCAGAAAAATTGCCTAGACAAGCGGACAAACAGACAAACATAGGGACAACAAATTAATCCTAAAAGAGTTTTGTTTTTTCATTTTGCGTAAAGGGACCTGAACATTTCAAACTATGATACAAATAAATTTCTATATTTTAAACACTTGGCGATTTATCTCAAGGGTAAACAGGTGTCCCAAAAGTCAACGCTTTCCCTTAAATTGGAAGGCTGGTAGGCCAGCTCATGACTGACCAGAATATCAAATTATGACCTCAGCAAAAAGTAGATAGTCTTCGAGTTGATGGTACTTTTATAAATTCGAATAGATTTTTGAGAGTCAAAGCTAACCAGTTCTAAATTCTAAGAATAAAATTTTTGTTGCGCAACTCTGAATAGTCATGCTATTGATAAAGTCAAAAATAAACCTTGAAATGCTGTTACATCAGGAAGAAAAATAAAAACCCAATTTATGAGCAAGTTTTTGTAATTAGGTTAGTTCGATACCACACCCTGAAAAAAAAAGTCCTATGTTAGTTTTGCAAATTGTCTTAAATAACGGCTCATCAAATATTGTTTTTCAAATGATCTGGCAATTTCTGTGTATTACTTTTGAAAAAAAAAGTTATTGCTATTTTACTACCAAAGGAGCTGCGTATTTTTTAAAATAATTAGAATTTAGAATGAATGGGTAATAGTGACAATTAACCGTCACAATATTATTATGTATCTCTAAAGGAGTGTCTGAAATGTTCCGAGGGTCAACTGATAAATCAAACACTCAAAAAACCACTTTTAGCCGACCATAATAAATTTACGTCCCGACGTGATAGCAAGTAGGATCAATGCCGTGTGACGATGATCGAAATACACTAATAAATTAGATAAAATAAAATACGTATTACTTTTGACCCTGCCTCGTCCACTCTATTCGTATTTTTGCTATGGTGACGCGAGCTTAGAGACCGGGACGAATTTCCCCCCGCGCGCTATCGTAAAATAGAATAAGCCACGCCCGGAACTGGTTTTTGTTTTGGCTATGTCATACTCTTAAGGATGGTCGTCATGTCGCGACCAACTCAGTTGTGGGCGTGGCCTGTTTCCTTTTGCTATAAGGTGCACGCTCTATGAAACTTGCGAGGACGATACAATCGTGCTGTTTTCTTCGCCGGCGCAAAATTTAAAACTTGTTTCAGGAGAAACTACATTTTGGCAAGAGTGTGGACGTTTTCAAACATTATTTTTGTTTATTATTAACCCAGATTACATTTTCAATGTTTGACCAGTATAGATTGTTTTACTTTATTTAAAACAATAAAAGCACATTCGGCTACACTTACATACAGTAAAAAACCGTTAAATTTACGTAGTTTAGGGGTTCGTTGTTAAGATATTACTAAAATTTCACGATTTAGTTCGACTTAAACATACCTATAGATCTATATACCTAATGTTAATGGACTCATACTAAAATATTATAATAACATTCCATAGGCACCCACAATGTTTGTTTGTTTGCGCGTCACCGCTTAAGGGGAAATGTTCCGTGTCCGTTACTGTTCACGCTACACTACGTTACCAGCGTGACGTTAGAACATGATATGTGCATGACTAATATCGCGGCGCTGCGCTGGCGCCACCTGGCGACACAATGGACTCGCGTGCTGCCAACCCGCGGTTCACTCACTCTCTTCGGCTCGAGGCGCCTCCGGAGGCGCACGCCTGCGCTCGCGCGGCCGGACTGTTTCGTCCGAACTCTCTAGAGAGTGACACGTGTACACACATTCGCGACGCCACAAACAATATCGCATACGTCTCAGTGTTGTGTTCGCAGTGTTATATACCAGTGAAGTGTTCACGTTACTACACTGCCCTTTCTGCACATTCCTGACACAAACGCTGTCTGCATCATCCCAACAAGGAGGGACGCTGCACAGCGCATTTGCCATCGAGAACAACATTCCAAAGCAAGGTCAGTCAGTTTACCCACAATTCTCTCGTGTCAACCCATCCGTTTATCCTCTTTCATCATCTCTGCATTCCTGTAGCCAGCGGCTACAGCGCCTTCTGTCATATAAGTAGTTATTAAGTTGCCTTTTAGAAGGGACCTTTATCCCTTCAATCTTGTTCAGAGCCTCTAATATAGCTTTTGGCTTTAGACGTAAATCAAACAGCTTATTTATTTCTCTTTTAACATTTTCCGAAATTCCGTAATCACTTCGCGTACCAATCTGGTCATGGTTGTGCTCTGAAGTAGTCTTAAAAATAAGAACATCTTCACAATCGTTCACAAACAATAAATACAAGGCACAATCACACTGTGGCCCTTTGGATTTTACTTTATTACAACGATAGAACCGTTTTTGGCCTTCTTCACTATCCCGCGTATAATTCCCGACCCAATCTTTTCAAATGTTCTCGAAGTGATTCAACTTTGCTCGTAAATACATAGTTCACATTTTAGTTTCATATCGTGTTACAACGTTTTGAGTACCTACACTTCACTTTGTTTTCTATCGCGCGAAGAGGTGCAAATCTACCCAATGTCAAAGATAGTTCTCGTATCTTGCGAGATATTTTTTGTGAGAGTATAAATTCGCTTTATTTCGTGCATATACATACGTATTACGTATATTACTAAAGCGTGATTTCATCATTAGTTTGTCCGCTCATTTAGATCCGATTTCGGCTAGGTATTTTATTATATAAATAGAATAGCATTTAGCTTCGTGTAAGCGGGAAGTAGCATAATAACATAAGAGTGAACAAGCCTTGTCGATTGTAATCTTGTAATCACGGTAATCTTGTGTTGCAGTAATATATTGCCGAACAGTTTTATCCTGATATTGTCTGCTTTTTATAGTAAATTTTTTTTTTGTTTTTTCATCTCATCTCTGCTTTTATTGTTTATGGTACACATATAGGGTGTTCCAAGTTGGTGTATCAGCTCATATACAGGTTGTTTAAAAAAAAAAAATATTTTTTTTTTTCTCTCTGTCGTGTTTATTTTCCGTGTTCCGTTTGAACATAGCCTTTGTTATTTCGGCCCGCGCAAGTTACAAGCTATCCGCACGTTGGAGTTGGTAGCGCTCAAGTTTTTAATAACTCATTTTCACATATAGTCACACTCATCACACATTCAATCAGCACATACACACTCAGCTCATTTTCACTCACACATTCAATCAGCACATATAGACACACTCAGCTCATTTTCACTCACACATTCAATCAGCACATATAGACACACTCAGCTCATTTTCACTCACACATTCACTCATCAGATACACATTCAGCTCATTTTCACTCTATGAAACCAGCACTCAGTCATCACACACACACTCATCACATACACACTCAGTTCATTTTCACTCAATGACTCCAGCTCCAACAGAGAATTCTTGTAACTCCGCACAACGTGTAGTGAACGTCACTAACACACCAATAATAGCAGACGTACATGGTCAATTTCACTCAGCACGAGCCCTGTTAGGTTTTATCTCACGTCGCGGTACTCCAGTTCTCATTCGCTCAGACTGCGGCACAAACTATGATGCAATCACTCACAAGCTCGCGAATCAGCACATAACTTGGTTCGGCGCTCTGCACGAAATAATACTCAACTCAAGAACCCTCTGCCCGATTTCATCCGACCCTACGGACTTTGAACCTCTCACGGCCGGACATTTCATTATTGGTCGTCCGCTCACCGCTCTACCTGAGCAGTCTTTTGACGACAGACCCATATCTGCTCTTAAACGGTTTCAACTCATTCAAGCGCTCTCTCAGCGTTTTTTGACTCTCTGGTCCAGATCCTACCTCCATACCCTGCAAACCCGCTCCAAATAGCTCTCCCCTTCTTCCCCTCCTCAAGTGGGTGAACTGGTCCTCATCAAAGAGGATGACCTGCCTCCGCTCCAATGGAAGTTGGGGAGAATTCTCCGCACAATGCCTGGCAAGGATGGAGTGATCCAAGTTGTGGATCTGGACACAGCCCATGGAGCCGCAGCCCCGGCCCCCCCAGGATGTTCACGCTACACTACGTTACCAGCGTGACGTTAGAACATGATATGTGCATGACTAATATCGCGGCGCTGCGCTGGCGCCACCTGGCGACACAATGGACTCGCGTGCTGCCAACCCGCGGTTCACTCACTCTCTTCGGCTCGAGGCGCCTCCGGAGGCGCACGCCTGCGCTCGCGCGGCCGGACTGTTTCGTCCGAACTCTCTAGAGAGTGACACGTGTACACACATTCGCGACGCCACAAACAATATCGCATACGTCTCAGTGTTGTGTTCGCAGTGTTATATACCAGTGAAGTGTTCACGTTACTACACTGCCCTTTCTGCACATTCCTGACACAAACGCTGTCTGCATCATCCCAACAAGGAGGGACGCTGCACAGCGCATTTGCCATCGAGAACAACATTCCAAAGCAAGGTCAGTCAGTGCACCCACATTGTTTCCACAATTCTCCTGTGTCAAATCCCATCCGCCCTGCAGTTTCTGTAATCCCGCGATTACAGTTACAAAATGGGAATGAAATCTTTACAGGTTGTTAAAAATAAATAAATACATGTGGACTTAGCTGCGGGCAAAAAACTAGTTATTAATAAAGAAATATTATCTACATTATTACAGGCACAGAGAGTAGGGAATTGTCTGACGAGGTAAGTTAGCAGACTAAAATACCTTGGTGAGGTGAGTTTCTTAAGGGGCTGCACTATGCTAAAATTCAGCCCTGCTCTATCGCGTTTGTTTTTTAGCTCTGTATCCTGCTCTTATCAGATGCCGCGCACGCAAAACTTCAGTTATTTTGAAATCGTGGCTACATTATGACATTAACCATAATTTATTTATGTAATAAAGATGTTTTTTTCTTGTTAGTATCTGCGTGTGTTGGTTTTGTTTCAATCGGTTTTGAAACACGGAAACTGAATCGCTTTTTTCGTGAAATTCATGCTTTTTTAAAAGTAATAGAAGATTGAAAGTATGTTTATTTATAAAGTGTAATTAATAATTGTCTTGAGTCAAAACACACGCCATATTTTTTTCCAAATTTTAACCATCTACATTGACGGAACTGAATCCAATACAAAACTGATGTTTAGATTGTGGAGCCCCTTAATAGATATCCCAAATCCGCAATTTAAAGACTTATTATAAAAAGTACCTACCTTTTTCGTGTACAGTGTATTGCCACACCACCAGCTTCACTTATATCCACGTCACTATTATTAAAGGCACGTCACAATCACAGTAGGTATTGGAACTGGAACAATAAGGTCGGAATGGCTGCGGGTGTTCCTGGGCCCACAGAGCACTATCCTCCGTCACACACACACACACTCGCGCGCGCGGTGTCACTTGGGTCGCAAGGTCACTCGGAGCACGCGGAGCTCGGAGCGCGGAGCACGCGGAAGGAACGTCCGGAGCGAGGCGCCGCGCGTCACTGCCGCGCCGAACGTGTACCGCCGTCCCCGCCCACCACACCATTGGCGGACTCCGCCCTCTCCTGCCCCCCACCACCCGCCTGCCTGCACGAGGGCGGTGCTCTCGACTCGTCGACCATTCATTCTCTTCGAGGGCTGCCATCCTGTGTTAAGGGCCTGTTACCCTGACATTGAGCACCTCATTTTGCATCAAGTAGAACTAAACTCTATGAACTTTTATTGTATTTTAAAATAGCGCGCTCTGAGCCGTGGCTGTTACGACAACCGAAACATTGCGCGCTCTTAAAAAACACGTTTTTCGCTCAAAAAATCTTTTTACGATGAAATTTCCAAAAATTACCCGCAAAAGTACTTGCTAAATTACGTTTTCCTTAATTTCCAGTATTTTTTCTACGATTTGGTGACGTAAATTTTATATAAAACGATAAAAACAAGAAAAAACTAACCAAGTTTCGGATTTTTTTTCGATCGAGCAAAGTATAACGTACCAATTTATCGCGTTTTGAACCGCAAAAAAATTTGCAGAAAGAATGTATCTAAGATATATATTTTTTTTCAGACATCAGAAAAGAGACAAATAATTCAAAAAACGTTTATTCAGGATAAAAAACATTACAGAAATAGCAATTTCAAATGCACCGCCAAACTGCAAGGCAGTTTATTGGCAGTTGGCGCTCTCACTCTTGTAAGAACTGGTCCTTCCAATCCTTGAACGGATACCATCACAACATCCTGCCCCCCTATTCTGTATCTTTAGTTGCCAACTGCACGAGGTGCCTATCATCAAAAACATAGCTAAAAACTGAAATTTCAAAATTGCCTTTAGTGGGTATTGAACTATTAACAATCTGTGTCGTCACTTCAAGTGCGAAAATATCCTTAGGACATCGGAATTCGATAGTATATCTATGTTTTTGATGATAGACACCCAGTCCAGAAGGCAACTAGAGATACACAATAGGCCCGCTGGTGCTATTATTATTATATATATACATGTATATACATATATATATATGCTTTTCGCAGTTAGATCACTGATTGAACGAACCAGCTCAAATTTTAACTATCTTATTATATTATGTTTTTACAAATTGACATTTTTATGTAGGTATTTAATTTTATAGTTCTTTTGGCAAACGTATAATTTATTTTACAAAAGAATCTGATAAGGAATTTGTCACTTTTTTCTTAAATACAGGTTTGGAAAAGGTATCATTTTTAATATCATTCGGAAGATCATTGAGAATTTTAGGAATTAAATATAATATAGATTAATATAATAATATAATGTATTTGACATCCATTCAATGTATAATTAATTTAATTATTTTGTATGGCTGTACTTAGGTACATATTTTTTAATATTGTATTTTTTGAATATGTGATTGTGTAAATTTTCGACATCTAATGTATCTAATTCTATGGACATGTAATGAAACTTATGAATAAAATGATGATGATTATGATTATGATTATGATTATAGAATAATAATAGATTCATAGATTCATTTATTTTAGTACATAGGCGAAACAATTCGCACTTATACAGGTCAAAATTTATAAATATGTGTACACAATTAATAAAATGAGAAAATAATTATCAAACAACATTATTTATTGCATGAGTACATAATTATATATCTATTCAAGTCAATACATAAAATGTAGAATTAGCTGTTTATAAGTTAGACATTATAAAAGACGATACATTCAGTACATAAAATAATAAATAAGTCATACCTTACAATAAAATGAACATGTCAGAAATAATTAATTTACTTATATAGTTAAGAGTCTGTGAAGGCATTTTTATCCTTAAGGAAATCGTCAATACAATAATAAGCTTTTTTTTAATAGGAATGTCTTTATATGTCTCTTGAAAGGTTTTTCGTCCAGGCTGTGCAAACTTTCTGGTACTTTGTTATACACTTTAAAACTCATACTATGGAAGCTATTTGAAACCTGGCCAATCTTATAAAGGGCACAATGATTTTATGTTAATTTCGAGTCTCATAATTGTGGATGTCTTGTGTTGTGTCTATGTGTTCTAAGTTTCTCCTGGCGTGTATAATTGATACATATATATATATATAAATTGAAGGCAATGTCATAATATTGGTGTCTTTAAATATTTGTCTTAGACTATGTCTTGAGGTTAATTGGAGTATTGCTCTTACTGCCCTTTTCTGCAATATAAATATGCGTTCGGCATCAGCTGCATTGCCCCACAAAATAATACCATAGCACATAATACTGTGAAAGTAACTGAAGTAGACAATTTTAGCTGTCTGCATGTCCGTTAGTCGTCTAATGTTCCGGATTGCAATTTCCGGGCTTATCCCAATTTTGTCTGTTTTCAAACTCATTTTAAAGCATCAAATAGTTATTTTCAAAATTTAAAAAAAATATATGTTTCAGATACATCTTTTCTACAGTTTTTTTGTGGTTCAATTTGCGAGACGTTACACTTTGCTCGATCAAAAAAAAAACCGAAAATTTGTCGATTTTTAAGATTTTTTTCGTTTTGTGTAACGTGTACTTAACCAAATTGCAGATACCTAATTAAAGGAAAACTAACTTAAATGGTTACTTTTTTTTAATGAAAATTGTTTTTTTTTTCCCTTAATTTAAAAAGAAAATTTGATTCGCGACTACTCGGCGAGCGGCCGCCAGTGGCGTGAGGTGGTCGTTTAAACGAAAAGCTGTAAACTAAACAGAGTTTTTGACAAAAAAACGTTCAAGCACGTTTAAAATTACAAGCCCATTACGTTTCAAGCTTAGTCAAACATTCAGTCACTTAGTCAGCTGACGCTGCAGCTACCCCACCTGTTGTAAAAGTTACGAACAATTTGGTAGTTTTGTTTACTATACCAGAAAACGTTTGTGAACGAAAGTGAATGCGACCGAATGCAAAAACACTGACATTTAAAAGTACAAGCTTAAACTCCACTACCATTCAAATTCAGCCGTCTAATGAAGCTCGTATTAGACGACCAAATATGCACGGCTACAGAATTTAGGCCTACGCCTACGCTTCCAAACGACAGCATTTTACATTGGTCGTATGAAAATTCCGTTTAAAAACTCTATTACACGATTCATTTTGCGTGGTAATAGAAATAAGGCTTACGCTTTTAAATGATGGTATTTTTACTTCGGTCGTATTCGATTCGTATTCGTATTTCGATAAAAACGTTTAAAATTCTCGACTTGCTTTTCAGTGTTTATTAGCTTTATCGTTGTTGGGTGGATGCGTTCATATGCTTTATGCGTTTTAGTTGCTTTACGTGATTAATTCGTGTTAATTTTTGTTTCAATTACGTAACGCCGTGTAAACAAACTTTGTTAACTGTAAATAAGTGTAAATCTACTTCGTGACTGTGTAAATAGAAGTTAAAATGTCTCGAAACAGCAGTGGAGTAGCATTTTGAAAAACAGCAGGATAAAAAGCAGTGTAATTTTTGTAAAAAAAAAACGATATTGTACAAAATACAATAAGGAACCTAAAAAAACACCTAAGCCTTAAACATATAAGTGTATAGAATACGATGGTAATGATGGGAAGTTCATGCTGTTATGGAGTAGAGCCGCGGATACAGACGCAGTCTTTGTTTTGCCATAAACTGGCTTTTCCAAAAATCAGACTCGCTAAGGTGAGTACCTCTTTCGTATGACATGGTATAAGATTTTACAATAAACTTCCAAAGGAGCTCCTTACTTTGTCAGAGAATAAGTTTAAACTGTATAATGTATATTAAGCAGGGACTATTGAAAAGGGCATATTATAAAATAAATGAATATTTGGATGATGGTGAAGCATGGCGTTACAGTGATAATGATAGTAAGTTATAATTTAATTAAATAGTATAATTTCCTAACTATATATATATATATGTAAATAGATATATATGTTTTTCTTTTTTTCATTAACCTGAATTCCTGCTCTCTTGTATTTTCTTATCCCTTGGCTAAAGTAGATATAAGTCATATATTGTATAGTAAAAGTTTTATGTTCTTGCTCTTCTTCTTAGCAAGACTAATCGAATGGGCGGAGGTACGCATGTATTTATATATGTAGCCTATTAGTATGTAGTATATAGGATGGGATTTGGTCGGCCGCCTGGATTTGTGCTGGGGGCTCGGTTGGTGATCATTGAACCTTGTTCCTGGTCCCTGGCCCGGTCTCCGGTATGGGTTCGGGCGGTTGATTGGATTTCACCTTGTATAATAATATTTTACCTATAATTTTAATCGTATATATAATATTGCTACATAAATTAAATAAACATTTAATCTAGTTCATGTACATTTATTATTTTATTACATATATTTTCTTTATTAGATTAAATTTGACGTGTAAAAAGTGTATATATCTATACCTGCTTTGCAAAATAAACTATTTGAATTTGAATTTGAATAATTGATAACAGAAAAAGAGGAACAAATACTTTATAATGGTTACTATGTTCAAAAAAGTAAAAAGTGTTTTAAAGCTATAAAGCTGTTTATACAGCCAGCTTTTCATAAAAACCATTAAGCTAAAAGTCATTTTCAATATAAAGCCGTTTTTTCCATCTCTAGCCGCCACTGGCCGCCAGTTGCCCGCCAGCGGCTATCGACGCAAGACCTATGCCAGTTTTCTGAGCCCTGTTCCCCCTCGCTCGCCTCGAAGCTCTGATAGAGTGTATTATTATTATTTAAATAATCGTGTAAAAAGATATCAAACTATCAGTTGTGTGTACATGTAAATAAAAATCATTTAGTTGTATCTTGCTTGGATGTTTAAAAATAAAAATGGAAACTAGAAATAAGAAGAAAAAAACCGGCCAAGTGCGAGTCAGACTCGCGTACCTAGGGTTGCGTATTATGGATGATAAATTTAATTTACTATTTTTTTCGTGAATTTCTCAACTGCTTTATTTTTCCTGTAATCTTTACGTAAACACTATTAGGATGATTTTTTTCATAATGTTCGGTCCACCAGTTTTGGAGATAAAGCCATACATTTTTTTTATATCAATGTATTTTTACAATCAGATTTCTAATACCTACAATTTGATACCCATATTGTATTTTTATAAAATATGATTTTATTTATTTAACTTTTTTTATTTCTCATATGAACTTTATGTAAATTGCTATAGTTTTCCTGTAATCGGCCAGTTATGATTATAATCGTCATTTTTTTCACTTTTTTCTGTCTACCGGAGATAAGGGAGGGGGGGGGACTTTTTTTTTGTTATTTTTTCTCGAAACCAGTGCCTGTAAATATGGTAAAATTATAAACAATAAAAATTTTAATATCTATGATACCCATATTATATTGTATATTTAGGATAATATTTTTAATTTTTCTCACTTTTGTTTTGGAAATATTTTTGCAAATAAATACTTGTTTTGTGCCAAATTTCATTTCTTTATCTTTAAAGGTGCTAAAGTTATGAGGCTGTTAAATACGGACGGACGGACAACGGAGTCTCATCATAAAGGTTCCTTTTGTACCTTTTAGGTACTACGGAACCATACAAATAATCAAATTTGAGAGTGCTGAAGATAAGAAAATAATTCTTTGAAACTGTAACGAGATGTTTTATTGATCGTACAGAACAACCAACTTTTGAAATTACGCAAAAAAAGTAAACAACTCATGAGTCCGAGTATAACTGTACAACAGTAAAAAGTAACAGTACTTACTCTTGCATTCAGACAGAATGTATAGGTATATAATGTACATAATGTATATAAAATATAAAAAATAATGAGATTGTATCTACGTGTTATTTTTTTTTTTTGTAAGCGTAAGTATGAATCGTATGTAATTAAGTGATTAAATAAAATTTCTTAACTTCAGCTTATCAATTCTTCGTACTGAGCAGGGCACCTTCGCATCGAGACAATCCATAGAGGCAACAAGTACGACAAAACTCGATAAAAACAGTAATTGGTATTACCAAGTACAAGGACAGTTTTACGTGACAGAACGGCGATTATGTCTCTTTGGCATTTGGGTAGGAGATAATGAACTTGTACATATTGAACGCATTACAAGAGATGATGATTTTTGGATGACGAAGATGGAGAGGAAGCTAATACAATTTTATATAAAATGTGTAATACCAGAGATAGTGAAATGAGTTTATTTGCCACAGAAAATTATAAAAAAAGAAGACACAGTACAACACAAAACAAAATTGCAAAAAGGAGCAAGCTTATCAAATGCTACACGTTGAAGTAACTTGCAGCTCTGATTTTTAGTTTGCCACATATGAACAAAACACAATAGCAAATAGGAGTAAAACATAATAATTAATAATTAAGAATTTTACCTAGTACTTACATTATACTATTAACTATGAACACAATAAAAATAATTGATTTGACAAAGAATTACAAATAAAATAATTAATGGATGTCATGCAAAAAAGTTAGAGAGAAAAGACATGTTCAGAAATGGAATGAATAAAAATGGAAATTTACAAATAAAATAAAATAACAACAAGGTGTAGGAAACCCACGGTATACACGCGGGATGCCTATAAGAACTCTGACTTTGCATGATAATAAAAATAATATTTTATAAGAAAACGTGGATCCTTCACCTATCTCAGAGCAACAATCAAGCTATGACACTTCGCAACCTAAGCATGAAAACACCTCCGTATAGTTTCGTTCGAAACGAAACAGAACCATTACTATGACAGAACTGTTACTTAGTGTCATACGATACGTAGGAAGAGAACCGCGTTCGGTCCTGCGTTTGCTCGGAGATCGAACTGCCCGTCCAATGAAAGAAAAATAGGAAAAATAACCCGTGTAAAAGCTAATTTTGGCACAGTTGTAGAAGAAGTTGTTTTAAACAACATACTAAAAGTACTGATGGGTGGGGTTGAAGCTAAGGGGTGGAGGGGGGTGTAAACGTCCCTTTTTTCAGTTTCTCGTAAATAACTGGAAAACTACGGCCTACAGCAAACAATAATGTATAATTAAAGTAATCTATATAAAATTTCCTATAAAAAAGTATTATCCACTTTTTCGGTAGGATCAATACTTAAGGAGATACAGAGGGAGGAAAACGGACAATAAAAAAAAAACACATTTCTTTAAGTATATCACTAAAAATAAATTTCCTAATTATCTTCTAAATCTAAAATATCATCATCGTCAACGCTGTTTTCAATGAGGGCTCTGTTAGTGCATGAGCCGGAGCATACACGGCACCCACAGCGCACTCCACACCCAGTCGTGCATCGGCAAAATTTGGTGTTGAGAATGGTGTCAGTTGCCAGAGGGTCGTTGGTTGTCACTGATTTTAGGATTCCCTTGTCTCCTCTGGCCCAACCCCATCGGGTTGGTGGTAGGGGGTTGCCGAGCCATTGTTGTATCTGTAAGAAATAAATAAGACCAACATAAGTATTTAGCTCAAATAGATATTTGTAACAAAACCGTATTCGACAATAATACAATTAAATAATAATATCTGAATAGTTTCCTGTAGGTACACTCTGAACGAGTGCTGCTTCAAAGCTCCTCTGGTAGCAGGAAGAGTGGCCATATCAGATTTAGGCTTCGTAGATGCTCTCAAAAAAGCCAGAGTAGCGGTGTTTGCTGAGGTTTTGTACCTGCGAAGGTGCCTGCTAAATCGCCAGGAATAGCTTCTTGCCAGCCTGTTCAATATCCTCAGGTAATGTTGAGAGCTCAATAAAAATGTCTGAGATACTTTGGGTCAGGTCTGGCTTAGCTATGAACAGCTTAGCAATTCCCAGTTTGCTCTTTGCATAGATCGCTGATGTGGTTTCGCATACGGAGAAGCTGTGGAGAAGGAGAATCGCCTTGGCGAATGGAAGCTGTTACACTGAAAACAATTTGGTGTCCACCTTCCCACGGTCTGGCATCATAAAGTACACGTTTGTATCTGGTAGAGTCAATCCTATGAGGAGGACTATGAAGTCCACAAAATTCAAAATTCAAAAAGTTTATTTTGCAAAGTAGGTATATATAATACACGTTTCACAAGTCAAATTTAAATCTTATAAAAATATATGTAATAAAATAATAAATGTACATGAACTACTTAGATTAAATGTTTATTTAATTTATGTAGCAATATATATACAATTAAAATTATAGGTGAAATATTATTATACAAGGTGAAATCCAATCAACCGCCCGAACCCATACCGGAGACCCGGCCAGGGACCAGGAACAAGGTTCAATGATCACCAACCGAGCCCCCAGCACGAATCCAGGCGGCCGACCAAATCCCATCCTATATACTACATAGTAATAGGTTACGTATATAAATACATGCCTACCTCCGCCCATTCGATTAGTCTTGCTAAGAAGAACGGGCAAGAAACTTGGCAAGATCATGTCTTTTTTTTAACATAAACTTAAACTATACATTGAATTACTTATATCTACTTTAACCAAGGGATAAGAAAATACAAGACAGCAGGAATTCAGGTTAATGAAAAAAGAAAAACATATATATCTTTGCCTACCTGTCTCATATAGTCTATTTCCTTTTACAGTCTGTAATTAATTAATGTTAACTCTTAAGAGGAATCAAAAGTTAGGAAATTATATTAATTAATTAAATTATTACCTACTATCATCAAAATCAGTATCACTATAACACCATGCTTCACCATTATCCAAATATTCATTTATTTTATAATATGCCTTTTTCAGTAGGCCCTGCTTAATATACTGTTTAAACTTATTCTCTGACAAAGTAAGGACCTCTTTTGGAAGTTTATTGTAAAATCTTATACCATGTCCTACGAAAGAGGTACTCACTTTGGCGAGTCTGATTTTTGGAAAAGCCAGTTTATACTTATGTCTGGTTTCCTTACAATGTTGCTCACCAAGCCTCGGGAGAGACTCAACATTTTTTCTAACATATCTAAGGACCTGGTAAATATATTCACAAGGAACAGTTAGTATATTAATTTCTTTGAACTTTTCTCTTAATGAATCCCGGTGCTTCATATTATAAATAGCCCGAATTGCTCTCTTCTGCAAAACAAAGACTGCGTCTGTATCCGCGGCTCTACCCCATAACAGCATGCCGTATGACATAATGCTGTGAAAGTAACTAAAATAGACTAGTCTAGCAGTATCTACATCAGTAATTTGCCTTATGCGTCTAACAGCGTATGCGGCCGAACTAAGTCTACCACATAGGTTTTCTATGTGGGGACCCCACTGAAGACGAGAGTCTACCGTAATGCCCAAAAACTTAGTTTCGTTAACTAACTCCAGCTTGGACCCCTGCAAAAGCAAATTACAATCCACTTGAATAACATTTGGTAACGTGAATTTTATACATTTTGTCTTTTTTGCGTTTTAAACTAAATTATTTACAGTAAACCAATCAAGCACCAGCGATAAAGTTGTATTCGCGTCGTCAAGGATATCTTTACGTCTATTAACTTTAAAAATAAGTGACGTGTCGTCTGCGAATAGTACTATCTTAGTTAAGTCTTTAAGTAAATAGGGAAGGTCATTTATGTAAATTAAAAACAGCAAGGGCCCCAATATGGAACCCTGCGGGACACCCATTTTAACTAATGCTCCACATGATTTTACCCCATTAATGTCTACCTTTTGAATACGATCACTAAGATACGACTTCATTAACGCCAAAGATTTGCCCCTCACTCCGTAGTGATCTAATTTACAAAAGAGTGTTTCATGATTAACGCAGTCGAAGGCTTTCGAGAGGTCACAAAATACACCAAATGCATCCTGCTTTTCTTCCCAAGCATCAAAAATGTGCTTAACTAAAGCAACTCCTGCATCTGTGGTTGACCTCCCTCTAGTGAATCCGTATTGTTCACAGTGAAGCAACTTATTTAAATTAAAATGAAATAACAATTGATTAAAAACTATTTTTTCAAAAACCTTACTCAAAACCGGTAAAACTGACACAGGTCTATAGTTTGATGGGTCACCGTTGTCGCCTGATTTAAAAAGGGGAATCAATTTACTAAACTTCATTAAGTCAGGAAAGATACCATCATCTACACATTTATTAAAAATTAATGCCAAATAAGGAGCTATTAAATCAATAACAGAACTTATAACTTTCACAGATAGGCCCCATAAGTCCTCGGTTTTTTTCAAGTTAAGCGATTTAAATGCTTTAATTACAGTTAATGAATTAATATGTTTAAAAGCAAATACAGAAAGACACTGCGGTACGTTATCTATTAAAAGATCCTGCGCAAGCCCAGGGCTTGAATTTAAATCTTTAGTTGTTAAGGACGGAATTTCAGTAAAGAATTGTTCAAAGGCATTCGCAACCTCTTTATCTCCCGTAACGACTTCATTGTTAATACTTAACTTAAGCTCGTTATCACGTTTCTTACTTTTCCCAGTTTCAGTATTTATGATGTTCCATACTGTTTTTACTTTGTTATCGGACCTTTTAAGTTTTTTATTTAAGTAGATACTTTTTGCTTTTAAACACACCAATTTAAAGATGCGTGAGTAATTTTTCATGAATTCAGTAAATTTAACATTATTATTGTAGGACTTTATGTCGTATAATTCGTATAAATGATTTCTGCTTTTGTAAATACCTGGAGTCGCCCAGTCACTGAAGGTGATTTTACTTTTGTTAGAAAGTTTTTGCATCTTAAACGTATTTTCGAACTCTTTGGTGACTATGTTGAAAAGGTCTGTAAAGAGAGCGTTTGGATCGTCTTGGAGAAGATTAAAATGTGCTAATTTAACTTCTAGGCTTGCTTTGAAACAATCTACTTTGTGAGTTGTAATAGGCCTGCAAAAAGCTTTTTTGGGCAATTGATTTACGCTTTGTTTAATGGTTATAGTTTGGCCACTGTGATCGGACTGCAAGCGGTTGATTACTTTATTGTCTGAATATTCGCAATCACAGAATATATTGTCGAGGCATGACGCAGTATCCCGAGTAATTCGAGTAGGTTCTAAGAACACATTAGACAAATTAAATGATTTGAATAAATGTATTAATTTTGATCGCATAATCGATTTTTCTAGTAAATCTACGTTAAAATCTCCACATACAATAACTTTTTTCTTGGCATCAAATAATAATTTTAAAACCTCTTCCATTGCTTTTTCAAAAATGCTGTAATCTTGTCCCGAGGGTCGGTAAACACAGAGGATAATATATGTACTCATTTCTATGCAAGCTAATTCAATTTGATGTTCTACAGAAAGTTTTACAATGTCTTTTCTTTCCTTTGCTTTTATATTATTTTTTACAAGAATCATGGATCCACCTTTTTGTATTTTTAATCTATTGTAGCAACTAAGAACACTAAAATTATTAACATTAAACTGCATATTATGTTCATGTAGATGATGTTCGGTTACACACAAAATATCTGTTTTTGATTCCTCTAAGAACAACTCGATTGAAAGTATTTTGCCGAGAAAGCCGCCTTGTATATTTTGATGTACCAACTTTAATACAGGCAGCCCTCCCGTTGTCTTCAATTCTAAAAAGAATTTTTTACAATTTTGTTAGTACTTGTACTAACCGTGTCAATAGGGACAAAATTATGTAAATAATTAACATTACAAATACCATCAATTATAACAGGTATTGGAAAATTTTCTGTTACACACTTTGTAACAGATTCACTACATTCTAAAATGCATGCTAACTTAGTAGCTAACTGTTTTTTATAATAATTTGCAAGGTACCAAGTACCTTCTGTCAAAGAAAAATTACGAATGTGGATATTCGTTTTAAAGTAGTGCACTTTGTCACTGTGACACGCCGAGAAGTTGTGCATGCACATATTCAAATTATATAAATTAGTTTTTTGTGACCCTGTAAGTAATTCTGAATAAGGGAATTCACAAATAATGATTTTTTTAACCCTCCCCAATTATTGTAACAGTCGGATGTACAGCAGCTTTATCCAACACGCACCTCACAAATGTACCATCAGCATCTCCTGTTGCAACAGTTGTTTCAATCCACGCCGCCGGCATTTTCTCGGTGAGAAACTGAATCAGTCTCGTTTTGTTCCTTTCATTGGCGAGAAAATGCTCCTGTTGAACTGTGATGACCGTGCTTTTGTTACAGTTAATGTCAACCGAAGTTTTTGTCAGACCTCTTTGCTTGTGTTTCGCTCGTTTTGTGCTATTAACATCATTGTAGCCATCAAAAACCACCATACAATTTGAACCGTAATGTGTCTGTACGTATGCAATGTACTGATTGCAAATTGAAAAAATGCTAAAGGACGGTTTCCACTTCATGCGGTGTAGAAGAGAACCACCATCTACCACATTGGTGCTTCAAGTGAGATTGAAAGTTGCGTTATTCTCCACTGGCAAAACATCGTAGAGGAATGGCTTCTTCCCTTTTCGCATCCCACCCTCGAGGAACAGAGCCAGGGGGAATGGAGTTAATTCATAAGTCAAAAGCTTGAAATTAAAATTGTCAGAAGGTTAACAGTAATGCTATTTGCCATTGATTTTAATACTACTGCTACTGCTTATACTAGCTAGTGACAAAAACACATTCTTTCTAGACTGCTTCATGTCACCGAATTTTCTGCCAATGAAATGAGAGATGGTCTTTGAACACTTCTCCAATCTTAGGTCTATCTCGTGAATCTCTCTGTTGCCGTGATAGCCGTAAATCAACGTGCTGTTTTCCACTTGCAAAAACCACTCCGGTGAACTCCTCCAATGACGTGCAGTACATTTGGCGATACAGAATCAGCTATTCCTCTCCCTCGCATCAGGCCACCTGATAGGCCGCATGAGAGTTTGTTCGATGACCACAAACAAATTCCAGCCCAAGGTGGGTTAATGATGTAATACCTATTTTCGGCAATTTCTTTGTACGCCTGTGGATGGCTGTTTTTAGGTGTATCAAGTCTTGCACATAGAGATGGGCAAATTTCACGTATTGAAAGTGTCCACTTGCATGGGAGAATGGGATCATTTGTTTTACATATGCCAAGTGGCCGTCCCAATCAACGCAACACTCAGAATTAATGAATTTCTTTATGAGGGTAACCGTATTGAAATACTCCACCCACAAAGCAGCGGTAAATCACATTTATTCAATATATTTAATTCAAAAATAAGAAAGAGAATCTTAAATTGTGCATTTTGTACCCGATACAAAACGTTACCCCTATTATTACATTTCTAATGTGTAAAATATATCACAATTAACTTTCCCTCCCCAATATCTCTTTAAATATTGATCCCAGCAAAAAAATGTATTTCACCTTTTTTGTAAAAAATTTAATGTTTATTAATTTAGCTTTGAGTCATTTTTTTCTATAGGCCACAGTTTTCGAGTGATTCACGCAAAACTGAAAAACGGGACCTTTACACCTCCCCCCACCCCTTAGCTTCACCTCCACCCATCATTACTTTTAGTATGTCGTTCAAGACACCTTCCTCTACAACTGTGCCAAAATTAGCCTTTACACGAATTATTTTGCCTATTTGGCCTTTTTTGGTCTTCGTTGGACGGGCTATGTAGAAGCTTTCGGAAAATACCCACGTTGGCGCATTCTGAAACTTTATATTTACGCAGTCTAAGTAGAAATATATCATATTAACTTAGCTAAAAGCCCAGCACATACTTAAACATGTAAACAAATATAAATTAACATGTTCTTACGTCTATATTTGCATTGATTCATTGATATGTATCGTTTTTTTATTGTTTAATTACGACACTGATCGAAAAAACAATGTTTTGAATGCGCTTTTTCTGCAAATGGTATTTTTAATGTTGCTGTTTTAGGAATTTTATACTTACATTTCAGGAATTTTGTGAATTTAAATCATAAAGATTATATTTATTAAAATCTATATAGTTTATCTACATAGGTGATCCAAGATTTAAAAAAATTACTTAAATCTGCTTGATTTATGAAACACTTAAAAAGAATGCATTATGTTACAATAGATTGGCAAATAACTTTCTTAAAGTGGCATTTTTCATTGTTGACTTTTTTAAATTCTTCTTTTACTTATTCTTGCTTATAATCATTATACGAATGTGTTGCAGGGATATTAATGTTAAATTATTATTACATACGGCTTGAACACTCACGTGTGATTGTTGTTGACTATATGCCAACCGTTTCACCGATACAATTTCGGCATTATCAAGGCAAGTGTCGTTCTTAGGACGACGACGCGGCGTTCACCGTCGTTGTCAAACGGGCACTGGCAGCCGCCGATCGGCAAGCTGCACGCATTGCTCGTGCGCTGAGCGTTGGCTGCGTCGTCGAGGGGGGTGGGATGGTGGATGCACTTGATTCTTTTAATTGTTCCAATTGTTTGTTATTAGGGGCGGTTATTAAACAAAACGAACTCACAACATCGTCACTGTCACTGGGCACTGTTCTAAAGTTGCTCGATCCATCGAGAACCGGTTTCCAAGACGGAGCCAGCTGCCAACCATGATCCCTGTTGAAGTTGGGATTACGACTTATCTCGATGGCTTCGTGTATTTTGCGAGGAATGGTATATTTCTCCTTCACTAATACTGTAGCCTTGTCGAAACGGATGAAGTGGGTCGTATCCGAACTTAGTGCATGTTCTGCTACTGCTGACCCGTTAATGTCCAGTTTCTTCATGGATCGAATATGTTCAGATAGTCTTGTGGACACGTTGCGCTTGGTTTCTCCTATGTAGCTTTTTCCACAATCGCACGGGACTTTATAAACTCCAGGTGTGTTGAGAGGGTCTCGGTCCTTTGGGGATCTCAGCCAGTTCCGTAGTTTGGTGGGGGCTCCACCCCCCTCGACGACGCAGCCAACGCTCAGCGCACGAGCAATGCGTGCAGCTCGTCGATCGGCGGCTGCCAGTGCCCGTTTGACAACGACAGTGAACGCCGCGTCGTCGTCCCAAGAACGACACTCGCCTTGATAATGCCGAAATTGTATCGGTGAAACGGTTGGCATATAGTCAACAACAATCACACGTGAGTGTTCAAGCCGTATGTAATAATAATTTAGTATGTCAGCTCACGCGAGTTTTAATGATATTAATGTTGATTATTAGTTCGTAAAAAAAAGTTTTTTTGCGAGTATTGTCGATAATTATAAATTATTTTCTGGTATCACTAATCGCAAAAAAATATCTCGGTTGGTTACTGTTTTCCTGTGAAAGAAATAGAATAGACCTCATACATAATAGACTTTGTGTATCTCATCAAGAAGACTAGTGATAATAATAAATCTGGCCAACGGAAAATTCTGTGAATGCAGTTAAATTGTAATAAAAAAAAGAAAAAAATCTATGTTTTTAGTTTTCTTATATCTTAAAAATTGAAAGCTCAAAGTTCGACTCCTCGCGAAACGATTTTGTCAACTGAGCGTGGCATGTAGGATCGGTGATGACGTCACAACTAGTGTCAGGTGATCGGATCGGTCGGGCTCATTCGGCTAGCGCGCGCTATTCTGTAAACAACTCGCATTATACACACGAAAAAGAAACGATAATGACGAAGAAATATTGCATTGTGCCCATGTTCAGTAACTCGAGTGTAAAAACACCAAACAAGTCATTTTTTTGGGTGCAATTAAGCCCTAAAATCAGAAAAAAGTGGTTGATCGCCGCAAAGAGAGCAGATCCTCTTTCAAATAAAAACAATGTGGCTTTCTGTTGTGAAGATCATTTTGACGTAGGTTTTACCCCCCTTTTTATATGTTTTACTTGTAATACCTATGTACCTCTTTCAATTTGTTGTTTTTTGAAGTATAAAAAATATGAGTTTGTATCAATAACCTCAGGAATGAGCAAGACTTTGATTGCGTGTTGCGCGTTTTTGACGTCTGACCGAGAGTGAATGGTGAACCGAAGCGTTTGAACCTTAGTAGTTTATCTTCCCTGCGGTCCGAAATATAATAACAATGGATCATAAGCCATTCACTTCATACTTTCGTAATCGATTTTAGCGATATAATTCTATTTCGGACCGCAGGGCTTGTCGGGGATATAGTAAACAAAAAAAGATCATTGTACTCACTGTCACGTGTCCTAAAGAATCATGATGTTCTGTGTTCTCTTTTTAATCGATTTACTAATAAAAGTTCTTACATGAAAGGAGAACCATATACAAAGTGACAAATATTACTCCCAAACTCATACTGGAGGCTTGGTAAGTGAGCAGTATCAAGAATCATGAACATTTTTGCGTAATTTGAAAAAGAACATTTTGGCTTTCCATAGTAAATTGACTCAAGGATTGTGTTTGTAGAGGACAGGAAAAAAATAATTTTAAATATCCCAAAAAGGGTTATTGAACCTTGCTACCGATTACTTACCGAGTCTTTAGTATGAACTTGACTGTTTAAATAAATGTCACCTTATATAAATTACATTCATTTAAACATATTTAAAGGTGACTGTCTCGGAGTCCTCATTCTCGTGATGGTATGAGGACTTGGAGACAGTACTGGAACTCAGGAACCAGGAATAGTAAGAAAGTCGTGTTTTATTTTTATTTGTTAACAATGATGAGTTGGTTTCGGAAACTTGGTGTCATGAGCTGGTGATGGAATGAGGACTTGGAGACAGTACTGGAACTCAGGAACCAGGAATAGTAAGGAAATCGTGTCTGGACTTTATTTGTTAAGGATGATGAGCTGGTTTCAGAAACTTGGTGTCTTGAGCTGGTGAAGAATGAGGACCTGGAGACAGTACTGGAACTCAGGAACCAGGAATAGTAAAGCAGTCGTGTTTGGACTCTTTTAGTTGAGGACGATGAGCTAGTTTTGCTTACATCGTGTCATGAGCTGGTGATGGAATGAAGACTTGGAGACAGTACTGGAACTCAGGAACCAGGAATAGTAAGGAAGTCGTGTTTGGACTCTATTTGTCATACTCATACTCATTTATTCATAATTTATCATTACATGTCTAACATTATTATTACATTATTTCAATAGTATTACATTATTATTAAATTATTATTACATTATTATAAGATTAAAGTAGGACAGTAGGTTATATTCTATATTTCAATTATTATATTTCAACAACACAGCTTTTATGTAACATTATCCGATAGGTATTCTTTTACGGAATAGTATGCCTTTTCTAAAAGAAATGCTTTAACTTTGCTTACAAATGTTCGCAACGTAGGCACTTTTTTAATGTGATCGGGCAGCTTGTTAAACAAACACGGAGCTATGCAGTGCAAGGAGTTACCTGTCTTGCTGAGACGATGCTTAACGGCATGTAGGTCATTCGGTCTGCGGGAGGGGTAACGACGGTCACCAGATTCGAAGTTACGAAATTCGGCAGAGTTCTGCTTTACATATTTCAGCACCTCCAAAATAAATAAACTAGGTACCGTCAGGATACCCAGCTCTATAAAATAGGGTCGTGCATGCATGTCAACAGGAACTCGTGCGATACGTCGCACTGCACGCTTTTGAATTTTGAACGGCCTATCACAATCCGCAGCCTGTCCCCACAGGTCTATGCCGTAAGTTAGTAATGAATGGAAGTATCCATAGTAGGCAGTAAGCAAGTGTTCTTTAGACAATGTAGGAGACAGTCGCGAGAGACCATAGTACGCAGAGTTCAATTTGGCGCAGAGTGCGTCAATGTGTTCCGACCACTGGAGACCTTCATCGAAGGTGAAACCCACGAAGCGGACTGACTTAACGACAGGTAGCGGGATGTCTCCCACCACGAGCGGTACCCGCTGTGTTCGACCGACTGGCGCAGAGCGAACTTTATTATCTGAGTTTTCTCCAAACTCAGTTGCATGCCGTTGGCTGTAAACCATCCAGTTAGCTCATTGATAATCGAGACCAGGTTTTTCTCCAGCTCGTCATCACCTTACCTTCAAGGGCATTGACCTAGTTTTGCTTACTTCGTGTCATGAGC
Source organism: Ypsolopha sequella (assembly GCA_934047225.1). Lineage (NCBI taxonomy): Eukaryota > Metazoa > Arthropoda > Insecta > Lepidoptera > Ypsolophidae > Ypsolopha > Ypsolopha sequella. Next base: position 298,562 of record OW203988.1, on the reverse strand, counting down.
TGGTGATGGAATGAGGACTTGGAGACAGCACTGGAACTCAGGAACTAGGAATAGTAAGGAAGTCGTGTCTGGTCGTAGCTCATCATCCTTTACAAATACAGTCCAAACACGACTGCCTTACTATTCCTGGTTCCTGAGTTCCAGCACTGTCTCCAAGTTCTCATTCCACCACCAGCTCATGACACCAAGTTTGTAAACCAGCTTATCCATTTTTTCAGTATTAGTTCAAACACGACTGCTGTACGATCATTCTTCATACACTGAGGTACCAAGCTATTTTCGACGAGATAAACCGAATAAATAGAAGTGGGTAAAAACAACATAACAATGTTTTACTTGGACGGAAAATGGATAGACGGACATACAAGTGGGTGAAGTTCAATACTTACCTACTTTTGTAATTTTATCCCACGCAATTCAGCACCCACGTAGTCACTATTTTTCGAAAAATACTGCGCAACCATAAAAATGCCCACTTTCGGTAAGTTGTCAGATTGGCCTTTGACAAATCCCTCATCCATTTTAAAACTATATGATTATAATACAAAAAAAAATTTTACATTCGACTAATGACGGCCCCATACCGAGGGCCGAAATATATCGAGTTATAATTTTTTTAATTGTTTTAATAATAGTACTAATCAAAAGCTCGTAAAAGTTAAATATAATATATTTATAAATGATTATAATACTAAATTATACACTAAACACACGTAATTTTATATTTTATAAAACTTCAATAGCCAAAATCGGTGTAAGAAGACATTAAGATTAAGAAATTATAACTAATCAATTTTGCGTCTGCGAGCCGCAAGGTCGAACGGCCGACTGACTGCGAGACTAGCTATGACGTCATCATAGGCCTAGATGCCTTATGACAAATTTACAAATTGTTTCGGAAATGGCCGATATGTTTTTAATATAATATAATATAATAATATCTTTATTGAAACAAACATTTACATATTTTTACATGGTCTCTAGTCCCTACACTAGGATTCCCTTTATGCTGTAGGTAACTAGTCTCTAACGCTCAGTACATTTTCTAATAAGTTTAGTTCAATAAAATAGAATTTAGATAATTGAGATACATTTTAGAAATTGATTTTTCAATAAAAATAAAAACAAAAACGAAAACAAGACACTTATGTACACTTTCAAACTTATCTAAGAAACAACTTATTCTATTATATAATTGTGGTGTATGTGTGTGTGGCGGGTGTGTGAGGGTGTGTGATTATGTGTGATTGTCTGTAAGGTGTACGAAAGAGGATGTGCAGGTATGCGAGGGTTTGGATGTGAATTAACAGGAGATGTGTTAGTGACTAGCAGTTTAAGGGGAAGGATTAATTTATCTTAGTTATAGTATATGTATATTAATTAACTATTCGTGGATACAGAGGATGTCCTCAGTGTCATTGTAGCCTTCCTGGAGTAGCCATAAGGTTACTTGTTTTTTGCATGCAAATCTGGTAGCATTACTAATATTAAGACATTGGTTAATTTTATTGTATAAATACGGACCAAGGTAGGAGTAGCTTTTTTGTGCAAAATCTGTTCGTAGATGCGGAACACGCCAGGTGATGCGTCTTTGAGATCTTATTGTTGCATTTTGGCTATTATGAGCTGTTTTGTGGAACCTAAGAATAGTTGACAAGATAAAAAGCTGTCTGACTCGAAGAACTTTACACTCGTCGAATAAGACATCCGTAGGGTAGCGAAACGGTCTCTTGTGTGCAACTTTCAGAACAGCTCTTTGAGCTCGTTCAGTCTTTATCAGAAGAGTTTTGCATGCACTTCCCCAAGCTATGATGCAATAGTTAAGAACAGATTGGCAGAGTGCATAGTAGACCATTTTAATAGTTTTGTCATCTGCAAAATTTCTCAGTTTCTTAAATATGTACAGCATTTTGCGAAGGCGACTGCTAACAGAGTCAATTTGTTGTCTCCAAGTGAGCTTTTCATCAATATAAACACCTAGATACTTAATGCAATTAACCCTATGAATGGCTTGGCAATTGCAAAAGCCCCCACCATTACCGCAAGAGTGAAGAATGAGACGTGTAGGAAAATTGTTAGATACATGATCGCGGATGTGGAAACACGCAAAATGTGTTTTTTCAACATTCAGAGTTAGAAGGTTTGCATTCAACCAGTTGGCAACTAAACTCAGCCCATTCTGAGCCACCTCAACGACCCCATCCCATGTTTTACCACTGAATAATAACGCTGTGTCATCGGCGAAAGTGTATACCCTAGCTTGAGCGAGACTCATGTCACTAAGGTCGTTGATGTAGATCAGAAAAAGCGTTGGTCCCAAGACGCTACCCTGGGGTACACCGAAGTGGGTCTCAGAGTAATCACTGCATATACCATCAATAGAAACACGCTGTTTACGTTCCTTTAGATATGAACTGAACCATTGAAGTGCAATCCCTTCGACTCCCATCCGTTCCATTTTTTCAATAGCATTTTTTGCGACACCGTGTCAAATGCCTTTGCGAGGTCTAAGAAGACCCCTACACATTTTTGGCCTTTGTCCAACTCCACCTTTACATGGTCAATAAGGTTTGATACAGCATCGTCGGTAGACCTGCAATGGCGAAATCCAAATTGATTTTTGGAGAGAAGGTTTTCTTTCTCAAGGAAATTTATTCGTGCGTAGGGAAGAAATGACCAGAAGTAAAACCATGGAGAGCACATGTTTCTAAATAGTAATCAGCATGTGGGTTTTCTGTGCCATGTTTAATATCGATGTTAATGTCACCTACGATGACGCCAGACTCGCCTATGCACATTGGAAGGATTTTATCAAGGGAGTCATTAAAATTGGCAATATTAATTTTTTTCATGAACGATGGTGATCTATAGATCGCTACAATGGAAAATTCTTTTCCAATGTGCACTAAGAGGCAACTAGCATCTTTCATTGACGGTTCCATAACAGTGGCTTGTAAGCTAGTCTTACATAAAACAATTACGCCATCGTTTTTGTTGTAGTGGTGTTTTGAGCAATGGTAATCGTATTCATTAAGAAAAATATGCGAGGGCTTATTTTGCAAAAAGCATTCTGTCAGAACAATAACGTCCGGTTTGAAGCTGAGCCTAGACAAAAATACAAAAAAATCTGTTAAGTTTTTATCGCAACTTCTTATGTTCTGGGATATTATAGTAAATTTATTATTGACGTGTCCTAATTTCTTGAAGCACTCTTCGGGACTATTCACTAGAACACTATCGATTATTTCAGTATTATCAATATCATCTATGAGAGACTTAATCATGTTTGAATAGAGAGTTACGCAGGGACCAAAATTTAGTAAGCCTCATACTCCGAGAGTGGAACTTTATTTTGGATTTATTTGGTTGTCTGGACATATACCAAATTGGGATAAAATTATTGCTTATTTTAGACTTCCTATTAGGTAAGAAAAGGGAAGGAGATGGTGTGTAGGTGTGTGTGAGTTTGCTTCTGATACAATATAAACTTATATTAACTATCAAAATTTTAACTAAAACAAAAAAGTAGCGTGCAGGTGAGCCAAAACAGGTTAATTTTGGATATTTAGGGCCTAGTCATTTGTATTCCTGTTTCAGTTTAGTTAGGTCAGCCTCGTCTTGGATTCGTATCTGTGGGGACCCTTCCTTACGGCGCAAGAATACCGTTCCGCGCGATGTCCAGCAGAAGTCAAACTGGTAAGTTTTAGCAAAATCACGTGCGAGATAAAATAGCTTCTTGCTCTTAACTTGGTCATAACTTCGGTAATACTGTGACTATTACAACGAAACAAAAACTGATGTAATGTCCAAAAATCTGGCTTTAATACCAAGTGCTTCTTTTTGCAAAATTCCGACCCTTTAGCCTTATTCATATTTAGCATGCCCTTTATGCTTTATGTTTTTGTGGCAACATTTGTTTGGCATATCCTGCAGTGGTGCCAGATTAGGCGAATTATCGCCATTTAGGCTACCTTAGGGGGTCAAATGGCGACCAAAAAATCAGATCGGCTACCAGTAGCCATTTAGGCTATCTAGGAAAAAAGAACAGGCGATTTAGGCTATTTCAGGATTACTCAAAATTTATTGAATAATTCCATAAAATGCTTGTAACAAAACGTAATATAGTACGTCCGCAGTTCTTTCACGCTGCTTGCGTTCCATTGCATCCACTAAATTTGTAGGAGTGAGATAGACAAACGCGTTTATCATAGAGAAAACAATCTTTCTAACTCATTTTAACTCACATTTTAAGAAAGTGGCGCCCCTATTTATTTCATGACTTTATAGTTGCAATGTACGTTTCTTCTTTATTTGGGCTAAATTTAGGCTACATAGCTCAAAATGTTAGGCAAATTAGGCTACTTGACAAAAATAAATAATTAGGCGATTTAGGCTACTCGGTAGTCAAAATTAGACGAATTGAGGTAGCTGATATCTGGCAACCCTGATATCCTGTTCTGTTATCCATCTATTTGCTTTGCTGTCTTATCTCTCACCGACTTGTAAAACTAAATCTAAATCGATCAAGTGTTCTTTTGTTATTTACCGACATATTTATTTCTATAATATAATAATTTGGCCTACGGTGTCCTCTTGTCGCCCAAAGCATTTCCTCCACAAATAGAAAATTTTCGTTCCAAACGTGTCTAGTCACTTGCAATTTCCACAGTGAGTGAAAAACCGCGTTCAAACTGTTCTGTTACTTAGGCTAGTGTCAAAAAAGCACGCTCTTGCTGCCGATTTGCTAAGTACAATTGCGTTCTGACTGTGAATTCACCTCCGTTGCGTTCTAACGGAGCAAAAATGAGCTCCTGCTTTTCTAGTTCCGCTACTGTCCGCTTAGAGCGGTCATGAGCGGTGTCCCAGATTCCATACGATTTTAAATGTAGTTTGAAACGTAACTATACGGAGGTGTTTCGTGCTTAGGCAACTGCCACGGGCCCAAATCAAGGAACAAAATATTTCGGACACGTATTTTGTTTTTTTTTTTTTTTTAAGAAAATGATACATGACATTTCTCCCCCCTCCTCTCCTCTCCTACCCCGGCCTTCCCCTAGATCAAGCTAAAGACAATTTATTACGACCTTAAACAGATTAAGAACTGGGCATGGAAAGTTTCCTGCACACTTGAAAAGACTCAACCTGATCGCATCAGACATATGCCAATTTTGTAATTCAGATATTGCAACACTGCAACATCTTATAATGGAGTGTTCAAGTTTTATGATACAAAGATTAATTTTAATAGATGGCATACAAATGATATATGGTGCTAAAGAAATCCCCCGCCTTTTGCCATCACTACTCAAGGAAAGACATATTTACCCATTGTTATATGAGTACATAACGACGACTTTTAATAAAATTTAAAGAAAATAAAGCATAGGCTGAATGGACTAGTATCCAAAGCCGTTAAACAAAGTATTAAAAAAAAAAAAAAAAGGATCAAGCAAGACGCCATTGGAAGCGCGGGAACCGTAGACACGAAAGGCGGCATTTTTTAAAGCTAACTAAAGTTTTCGTGAAAATTAATTGTAAATATTGTATAAATTCCCTATAAATAGTATAAATAAAGCTTGTGTATAGTATAAAGTTAGTGCATCAAAATGGGGAAGGGCTCGAGGGTCCGTAAAAAACGGAAGAAAGATGAAGCAGAGTCTTGACGATCTATCAGAACCGAGGGACATTTCTTCAGAATCTGAAATTGATGATTCTGAGGACCAAGACAAGTACAAAATTTTTAGAATTGCGGACTATGTACGTTTCTACCCAGAAGATGGGGGAAACTTTGATTACATTGTATTTTTGGAAAGCTTGGAAGATGGTAAGCCCATTGGGGATAGAGACTTAATGAGCCTAGGAAATGCATTAAAAAGACATAACAAAGGAGTCAAACAACTATGACGGATAAATAAATTTAAGATTGGGGTCAAATTTGAACGACCAGGGTTGGCAAATGCAGCCCTCATTAACAAAAAGTTTTTAGATCTGCACAAGCTAAAAGCGAGTATTCCTGCAACAATGACGGAAACTACTGGAGTTATTCTGCATGTACCAATAGAAATGTCAAATGCTCAGATCTACGCGGCTATTTCTAGTACTAAAAAGGTTGTAATGGTTCGCAGATTTATGAGAAAAGTAAAAACAGATAAGGGTTTCAGCTTCCAGCCAACAAAAACTGTATCAATCACATTCTCATGCCCGGTTCTGCCTGACAGTGTTGATCTGAACAGCTGGAGATTCGAAGTACGGCCTTACATCCCGCCTGTCAAACAATGTTTAAAATGCTTAAGGTATGGACACATTGCCAAATTTTGTAAGAACACAGAAAGATGCTCAATTTGCGGTGAAAATCATAATTATAAACAATGCTCGTCAACTACAAGTCCTCAGTGCTGTCATTGCAAGGGTGACCACATCGCAATCTCATCAATATGCCCAGTCAAAAAACAAAAAATAGAAGAAAACAAGAAAATTCATGAAAAAAAGACTTATGCTGAAGCTTTTAATAATAATGAAAAGTCATTTCCACCACTAGGGAAATCTCTCTCCCCTTCAGAACAATTAGCATCTTTACTTAATTCAGACACAATTTTAAACATTTTGGCAAATACATTAGTCAAATTAATAACATTAAATAAAAGTAATGAAAAAAGTATTTCAGTAAACAACATCAAAGATGTTCTTTTAGAAAATTTAAAAATTAAATAATGGATTCTCTTTTATTTAATTTTTAAAATGGATCAGTTAAACTTAGTCAATTGGAATGCTCAAAGTATTTATAGTAATCGACATATTTTCACACATTTTTTATATGAAAAGAACATACATATTGCAGTTATTTGTGAAACTTGGTTAAAAGTACATCAGCGTTTTAACATTAAAGGATATAATATTGTTCGTCTAGATTCAGGCAATGACCACAATGGTGTTGCCATACTCATACATTCAAGCCTAAAATACAAAAGTATTGATACTTATTATGATAATTCTATACAAAATATAGCAATTCGTTTATATTATGGAGATACAGAATTTTCTATAGTTAGCCTTTATAGTCCTGGAGATTGCTCTCCGCCTTTCACTAAGCTTAAACTAAATAATTTAATCAATAGCATCCCAGGTCCTTTGTTGATTGCGGGCGACTTCAACGCTCACCACTCAGCATGGGGCTGCGCAGACACAGATGCTCGTGGCCGTGACGTTCTTGAAAGCATAGATGATAATAATTTAGTTCTTCTCAACAATGGTCAAATGACCACTGTAGGGACACATAGGTGGAAAAGAAATGCTTTAGATTTAACAATTGTATCTCCTTCTTTAGCTCTGGTTTCTGACTGGGAGGTATTTGATGATCCACTCGGAAGTTATCATTTACCTGTAATAACAAAAATAATGATAAACAATAACTCTTTACCCCCAATAAATAATACAAATAATCCATCATTTTATAACTATAGTCGTGTAGATTGGAAAGTGTATAGCACAAATTTAGATAATCTGTTGATAGATTTTCACATCAACCACTCCGATCCCCTAGATTCTTATAACAAATTAATATCAATAATTAAAAAAGCGATAGAAAATACCATGTCACTATTTCACAATACCAAAATTAGTAAAAATAAACAGATTCATTCCTCATTCATTAAAAGAAAAAGAGTTCCACTACCATGGTGGAATGAAAAATGTTCCAAAGCTGTTGAAGGTTCCAAGGACGCCTACATTAAATTCAGGAATGACCCTTCTGAGGAGAATTATGTTAACTTCAAGAAGTTACAGGCCTTTAAAAAGTTAACACTAAACACAGAAAGAAACCTGAGCTGGATGAATTTTTGTGAAACATTTAACCGTAACACTCCAATTTCTAAAATTTGGAACATAATAAAGAAATTCAATAAAAGTTATCAATATAACCATAGTAACACAAATCAAACTTGGATATTTAATTTTCTTGAAAAATATACACCTGATACCGTAGAGGCCCCATTTCATTTGGATAATTATATTACAGCTAATAACAGTGACTACATAACCAAACCTTTCTCTTGGCAAGAATTTAAATCTGCTATATTATCAAGAAGAGATACAGCATTTGGCCTCGATGGTTTGCCCTATAAAGTTTTGAAAAATGCGAGCAATACATCAAAAACGATAGTTTTAAATGTTTTAAATTTACTCTGGATTAATTCAATAATACCTAAAGACTGGAAACAAGATTGTCTTATTCCAATTTTGAAACCAAATAAAGAAAAAGATTTAGCTGACTCATATAGACCTATTGCATTAACTTCCTGTATAGGTAAAATCTTTGAACAACTACTCAAACAAAGATTAGAGTTTTTTATTGAAAGTAATAACTTACTACCTTCAAACCAATTTGGTTTTCGTAAAGGAAGATCATCCCGAGAAAGTATTGCTCATCTTCAATTAGACATTTCCAAATCTATGAAAAATAATAATGTTCTGGTAGGTGTATTTTTTGATGTTGTTGGTGCTTTCAATAACGTCAATCATCACATTCTTTCTGTAGAGCTTTCTTCACTTGGTATACCTGAAAAATTTGTAAGTTGGATTTTTAATTTTCTACATGGTAGAGAAGTTTTTGTGAAACATCAAAATCAGATGATAGGACCCCGATATTCATACAAAGGTGTTTGTCAAGGTGGTATTTTAAGCCCCTTAATATACATTCTTTATATTCACAAACTTAACTTGATCTTAGGAACAGAGGTTCATAATTTACAATTTGCAGATGATCTAGTAATTTATGATTCTGGACCTAATATCAGCAATATTGAATATAAGATAAATAACGCACTCCTAAAGTTAAATCAATATTTTGAATACCTTAATCTTCATATAAGTGCAGAAAAGACAAAAGTTGTAGTATTTAGTAAACAGATTAGAAATGTTACCATTATTTACAATTTCACACAACTTCCTGTTGTTCTTGAAGTAAAATTTTTAGGTGTTATCTTTTGTCACAATTTATCATGGAAAAAATATGTTGATTACATAATTGGAAGAGCTTCAAAAGCTTTTAATATAGGTAATTAAAATGTTAATGAAAACTGATCCTAAAATACTGCTTATGTTGTACAAGTCTTTAATTCGCAGTCATTTTGAATATGGATTTTTATGTTATAGTTCTGACAACAAATTACTTAAAAAATTGAATATTTTGCAAAATAATAATTTAAGGTTAATAACAGGTGCAATGAAAACAATAATAAGGTTGGATGGCACTAGAATGAAATCTTCTTGGAGTTGTTGCTAGTCTACCAACTTTATTATCAAGTCTCTTGTCATCTCTATAAAATGTCACTCGTAAATAAAAACTGTTTCATATGTGTGTTATCTCAAACTATTAATCCAAAGAAAACCTCCATCTCACTTCTCTGTTAAAGTAATAATAACAGGTTATGGGCCTCACCGGAAGAAGAAAAGAATAGGGTAAATATAATGGATTTCTCAACAAAAATAGATATTGGGAAACTTGAGGGCAAGAAAAATTGGTCAACATGGAAGTACAAAATTTCTGTAATGCTAGAAGGCACAGAAGGTGCCTTAGATGCTGTCCAAGGGAAACTTCAACGACCTATACTTGCTGCGGAAGGAGGTGACGCTGCGACTAGCGCCTATAACGCCGCAATGGCAAAGTATAGGAGGACTGAAAGCGGCGCTCTGCTGATGCTGACCACCAATATGACGGAGGAAACACTGCAAAAAGTTATGAGGTACAGAACGGCTCACGAGGTTTGGCAAGAGCTCCACAGGCTTTTTGATGGACAAACAGATGATAGGGCCTATAATTTGTGTCTAGAATTCTTTGGACTGAAACATAACAAAGAGGATGATATACCTACTCATATGTCAAAGTTAAAGAATTTATGGAACGACTTGAAAGTTGAACTATCAAAAATTGACACAACAGCGAAGCTCCCTGAACTTTTTCTGATTTGCAAAGTCTTGGATACGCTTGATGATAGATTCTTCAACTTCAAATCGAGCTGGCTAATGCTAAAACAATCCGAAAGGACTATCGACAGTTTGACGAGTCACCTCTGCACGTTTGACAGAGATTTGGGCAGTCAAGAGAACTCACAAGAGGAAGCACTAGTGACTACGCCCCCGTATGGACGAAATACGCAGAAAAACGATGACCAGTTGATATGCAACTATTGTTCTAGAAAAGGACATAGAGTACGCAAGTGTAAAAAGTGGATTAAGGATGGGAGGCCACCTAAACCAACTCCAAGCACCTCATCTTCTGGCTCGAAATCCAAACAAGTGCAACAAATTTCGTTGATGGTAAACGCATGCTCAATCAGTCAAAGCCAAGACCGAGAGAACTGGTATGTTGACAATGGAGCAACAACGCACATTGCAGTAAAGAGGAATGTTTTCAACGATTTTCATGAATTTGACTCGGATCACACCGTAATAACGGCAGACGGAACTATTATACCTGCGTTGGGAAAGGGCTCCGTAGTGGTTGAATCAAATGTCGGTGAACACAAGGAAAAAATAACCCTTAACGATGTGTGGTTAGTACCATCGCTAACAAAAAATCTATTTTCGCCATTAGCAGCACAAGATAGGATGCAAAACAGCATCTTCATGTCGACGACGAGAGAGTGTAAACTAGACATAGCAGGCACAACTAGGGTTGTTGGCAGAAGAGTCCCGCATGGTGGACTGTACAAATTGGATATGAAGACAGTCATTCCAACAAAGCAAATGACTATAGAAGTCAATGCTGTGACAGGCTCGAATATGCTACAGCTGTACCATGAGCGCTTTGCTCATCAAGACAAGAAACATGTAATTCGCGTTGTAAAGCGTGAGTTAGGTATTCAGCTAAGCCCAGACAAAGCAAAGTGTGAAGGCTGCATATATGGAAAGTCACATAGAAAACCGTTTGGAACAAGGGAAAGAGCAAAAGCAGCTGGAGAGCTGATACACACCGATGTTTGTGGTCCCTTTGCAAAAAGCATCTCGAAGTACCAGTACTTTGTACTATTTAAGGACGACTATTCGGGTTATCGATTTGTTTATTTCATCAAAGAGAAGTCGGAAGTGAAAGACAAACTTCTGCAAATGCTACAGGAAGCGAAAAATGCTGGCCATATTATAAAAACGCTATTAAGTGATAATGGAGGCGAATTTGACAATGCAGCTGTTCATAAGATATTGCAGAAGCAAGGCATTCAACACCGACTCACAATGCCCTATACGCCGGAGCAAAACGGCTGTAGTGAGAGGGAAAACCGGACTCTAGTAGAAGCTGCCAGATCGATAATGTATACAAGAAGGGAGATGCCACAACTACTTTGGGCTGAATTGATCAATACTGCTGCTTATGTACTCAATAGGACAGGTCCCACTAGAGTGGAGGACAAGGCACCTTACGAGCTATGGCATGGTAAGAAGCCCAAGATTAGTCATCTCAAGATCATCGGGAGTGAATGCTATGCCCATATTCCGAAACAAAAGCGAAAAAAAAAAATGAGTAAGAAAGCTATCAAGGGCATTCTTATAGGCTACGAGAATGATGATGGTTATCGTGTCTGGGATGGTCACAAGACATTGAGGTCTAGGGATCTTACTTTCGAAACTGATGTCGAATTCAAGATCACCACCAGTTTTCCTATTTGTTCAGAGGGAGAAACAGGCATAAACGATAACGGAAATGTTCCCGTACAAGAGCCAGACAATCTTGAACATGTTCTAGAGGGAGTTAGAAGAACAGATGGCATAGAAGACCAAGTTCAAGAGGAGGAAGCTCCAACTATCAGAGCTGAGGTCGAAAACAATGATGATTGTGACGATGAATATGTCGACGCAGATGAGCAATTAGAAGTAATTGAGCCCCTGAGAGAAGCGGAGCCTCGATACTATTTAAGAGACCGACAAACTATCGCATGTCCTAAGAAGTTTGACGACTACGTATGCATCGTTGGCTCTGACGATTTCCCGGAAACATACGAAGAAGCAATTAAGAGACATGACGGTGTTGAATGGCAGAAAGCCATGAGAAGTGAGCTAAAGTCTATGAAAGACAATGATGTCTGGACGTTGTGCGAGCTACCTTCCAACCGAAAGGCGCTTCCATGCAAATGGGTTTTTAGAATTAAGCGCAATCCAGATGGAACCATTGACAAATATAAGGCCAGGCTGGTAGTAAAGGGTTTCAAACAAACAAAAGGAATTGATTATGAACAGACTTACAGTCCTGTTGCAAGAATGACTACTATCAGAGCCCTGTTAAGTGTCAGCGCCAAAGAAAAATTGCATCTTACACAATTTGATGTGTCAACTGCATTCCTGAATGGCAAGCTAAAAGAGGAGATATATATGAAGCAGCCAGAAGGATACAATGACGGCACAACCAAAGTCTGTCTTCTGAAACGAAGCATTTATGGATTAAAACAAGCCCCTCGTTGCTGGAATTCTTGTTTTGAAGACATACTGCTATGCCAAGGTTTCGTTCAGAATGAAGCTGACTGTTGTTTATTTACGAAGAGTGTGGGAGATAAGAAGATTCTGATCACATTATACGTAGATGACGGACTTGTGGCTACGACAGATGAAGAACTAGCGAACCAATTCTTCAAGGAGTTGGGAGATAAGCTTAAAATCACAACTAAGGTGGCATCGTACTACCTAGGACTGGAAATTGCACGTTCGAATGATGGCTCTATTTTCATTAATCAAGAGTCGTACACAAGAAAGATTTTAGAACTTTTCGGCATGTCAGAATGCAATCCAGTCTCAACGCCTATCGACAGGAATCCGACTTCAGAATCAGGGAAAGTCGTAGACGGAGTCCCCATAGAGAAGAAATTCCCATATCGTGAGGCTGTAGGTGCTCTCGCGTACCTCATGACGGGTACGCGCCCCGACATAGCTTATGCTGTGGGGGTAGTATCAAGAAAGTTGGAGAATCCAACAGAAGCGGATTGGTTAAGAGTCAAAAGGATATTTCGTTATCTAAAAGGAACAGTATCCTACGGCATTAAGTACAGCGCAGATAGTACCAGTGGAAGTATAGATGGCTATAGTGATGCAGATCACGCCGGTGATGACCAGACTGGACGCTCCACTACAGGAGTCATTTGTTTGTTTGCTGAAGGTGTCGTTTCATGGCTGAGTCAACGACAAGCATCTGTTGCGATCTCAACAACGGAAGCAGAGATTGTAGCCGCAAGTGAAGGCGCACGCGAGTTAGTGTGGCTTCAAAGGATCTTCAGTTCACTAACGTTTTTGGAAGAAATACCTACTCTGAAGGTGGATAATGAAGCGGCTATACGTCTTGCACATAACCCCGAATTCCACAAGCGGACCAAGCATATCCGAGTACGACATTTTTTTGTTCGGGAGACAGTGCAAGAAGAACTTGTCAATGTTCAGAAAACAAGCTCTGCTGAACAGTTAGCTGATCTTTTGACAAAGGCAGTTCCTAAACCCAGACTGGTGAAGATCAGGGCTGACTTGGGGCTGCAAAGTATTTCCTGCTAGTGAGGGAAAGTAATAAGGTTGGATGGCACTAGAATGAAATCTTCTTGGAGTTGTTGCTAGTCTACCAACTTTATTATCAAGTCTCTTGTCATCTCTATAAAATGTCACTCGTAAATAAAAACTGTTTCATATGTGTGTTATCTCAAACTATTAATCCAAAGAAAACCTCCATCTCACTTCTCTGTTAAAGTAATAATAACAAACAACACCAATTAACTCATTGCAAGTAGAATGTAATATTCAACCATTACATTTAAGATTTAAATACTTAAAGCAAAGATTTATCTTAAAACTATTTTCTATGTCCGAACATTCGCTTCTGAAAAAACTTACCTCATTTAATGAGAGAAATCCAGTGTCTAATCTAGTCAATGCCCCATATATTCTTCATGACTTTTCCGAAACATATAATCTTAGTCAGCACCATCAAATTCACAATAATATCAACAACTGGGTGTGTTATTCTGGAAAATACGAAGATAAATTCAGCAATCTAGACATTCGGATTGATTGTGAACTAAAGACTAAAGAAGTCTACCATATGATAGCACAATATCCTTTACATAACACGATTTTTACTGATGGCTCAAAGAAAGGTTCAAGAGTGTCGATGGCAATATATATTTCCCATCTACGGACTGGACATGGTGCTCTTCTTCCACAAGAAATAAGTATTTTTTCGGCAGAATCTCTGGCTATATTGACAGCCTTACAATACATCAAAGAACAGAAACATCAACGGACACGTTGGCTGATTGTGACCGATAGCATGAGTGTTTTAAAAGCCCTTCAAAATAATAAACTAGATTCTAATACCAATTACATCCTACATAATATAAAACAGTTGTACTCAGAACTTTCACCTGTTGTTGATATAGCCCTTACATGGACTCCTTCACATATTGGAGTTTTTGGAAATGAAAGTGCAGATTATCTTATTATTATTATTATTAGCCGTTTTATCTGGCTTCTTTAAACGTGTCTGCGCACATTAGTTCCGCCAATATCTTGTTTTAAGCGAAAAGACTCATAGGAAGAAAGCTTATTACAGAGATTTTTTTTTTTTTTTTTTTTTTCCCTATACTTGAATTTTCAAGCGTGAAACTACAAACATAGAATATAGTAACTTCTACATCTATGAGTACTTACAACAAAATAAATAAATATTAATATACTTAGGTAACAGTAATGAATACCAAATATATATATTGTGTATATTAGAAATATATATGTATATATATTAAGATTATTACTCTAAGAATTAATTCTTTTTATAATTTAATATTATTTAATTTTATAAATTTACACAACGTATATATAAGAGGACTATTTACAAAAGTCAGTAAAAAGTTGAAGTTGATGGGACGAGGGATTTGTGAAGGGAGTGAGTCGTATAAAGAGTATTGTAATCTTTGACACTCAAAAAACATATGATCTACAGTACCGTCGTATAAACCACATTCACAGAGGGAATGATCCCTCACCCTGATTTTTGTCAGGAAAACCGGAGAACATACATGGCCTAGTCGAAGGCGACAAACAATGGATGTGGACATCTTGTTAGCATCACGGTATTTAAAGAACCACGGACGCTGCGGAATATCAGGCTGAATAGCAGCATAATGTCTGCCTGTGTGTTTCATGGATTCTTTCCATAACATGGACCAAGTTTTATCTAACTTGGATTTTGCTAGAGGCAGAAGATCATGGTGATAAACTACGAGGTGGACAGAAGTACCTATTTCTACTGCGTCTTTAGCACATGAGTCAGCCATTTCGTTACCTGAAATGCCATGATGACCTGGGATCCAAGCAAGAACAATATTAATATTTTGTTCTTTGCACATAAAAAGCGCCTCTCTGATTTTAAGGATTACAGGGAAGCGAGACTTGCTCTTAAAAGGGTTAGACAAAATTGCTTGGAGACAACTCAAAGAATCCGAAAATATAATTGTGTTATTGAGTTTATGAGAGTTTGAATATGAGATTGCTTCAAAAATTGCAATTGCTTCCCCAGTGAAAACAGAAGCTTCAGGGGGACATTTGAAGTTGAGAATAATGTTATATTTGGGAATCCAAACTGCGGCTCCAACATTATTTTCGACGGATACCTTGGACGCATCAGTGAACATAGTAAGCCAACCCTGCCAGTCTTTTTCTAGAATGTAATTAAAGGATTTATTAGCCATAGTCGAGCCTTTTTCTATGCCAAAATTAGAAATGATAGACGGTTCCATAATTAAGGCTTTGTACGGAATATGGAATGGGGGATTGATTTGTAATTTAACAGTCGGATGATTAATTTTAGAAAGACTGATATAGCTTCTTAAAACACAAGGAAGAGCAGATTCTGAATTAAGGCCAGTTTGAGAAACAAGGTTGTGTAAATACTCTAACTTTGATAAAAGAGGGTGGTTGGAGTTTTGAGCAATTTTGAATAAAAATCTATCTGATAAATATTGTCTACGTAAGTGGGGAGGTGGGTCAACACATTCAACTTGCAAGGCATTTTTAGGCGAGGATCTCATAGCACCTACAACAATTCTCAGACATTTAGCTTGAATTTTGTTAATTTTTTCCATTTCTGATTTGTTACAGGGGTCCAAGACAAAACTACTATAATCTAAATGGCTACGAACAATAGCATTGTATAAAAGTTTTTGCGAGTAAGGGTGAGAACCCCACCATACACCAGAAAGTGCACGGAGGACGTTCACCCCTCTCTCGCACTTCTGGGAAACGTAAGTAAAATGTGGAACTCCTGTAAGCCTGGAATCAAGAATGACTCCTAAAAATTTCACCTTATTTTCTATTGGGATAGGATCATTGTTAAACTTTATTTCCACATCAGGAATTAGACGCTTTTTTGTAAAAATAACAACACAACTCTTCGAGACAGACAGGGATAACCCATTGTTCTGAAGCCAATCATTAAGGTAAAATAATGCAGAGTTTAAATCTTGCTAGATCAATTGTGGAAAATGACATTATCGACAGTTCGAAAAATGTTGCCATTCCCTATTCCGACCTACTAAGCAAAATTAAAACTAAAAATCGCGAAGATTGGCAAAATACACTTACTACGAAAGGCTGTTGGTATGCTAAGATCAATAATACTATTGGCTCCTCTCCCTGGTTTACCAAATCAAAATTGTACAAAAATAGAAAATTTTACACAATTTTAAATCGTCTGAGATTCGGGCACTGCCGTATCAATTACCATCTTCATAGAATGCATATTATACTTTCACCATTATGCACAGATTGCAATTCCTCAATAGATCAGACCTTAGATCATATTTTATTTCAATGTTCCTCATATAACATTCAAAGACTCACCTTGATTGACAAACTTCTCAATATTTACAAAAAACCGGAAAATATCCCGCGCGACACTCAAGAACTGCTTATGAACTTTGAAACCTACTACGCAATTTATGAATTTATATCTACGACTATTCAAAGTATCTAAATCAAGAATCAAGACAATATATACCTAATAAGACAATTAAAATGATATGACATTGAAAAGAAGACTACCAACCAAGACTTGGCTGTGGCCTTATAACCCGTTTAAAACACGAAGAAGATATTGAAACTAAGACTTGGCTTCGGCCTTACTACTTTGATCGAGGATGAAGACAATTCACTAAGACTTGGCTATGGCCTTATATTTAATTGGACATGAAAAAAATGAAATAAAATAAGACTTGGCTGTACGGGCTACTGCCCTTTGCCTATTCCAAGACGGAATGAAAAATGAGAAAAAAAAAAAAAACAAGACGCCATTTTGTTTGTTTGTTGTTGTTGTTGTCGTTGAGAATATCGAGAAATTGGCGTAAAAATATTGTTTCGTGCCATTTACATTAAATACTTACTGTTTCTCTAAGACATTGTGATTGTAGGAATGCGTTATGATAAGTGTTGTGTGCCGGGATGCAATAATACAAGAAAGGACGTTAAATTGCTTATATTCCCAAATTCTGAGAGAAGACTCAAAAGACAAATCGAAATCACGTCTTTTGGACGAT
The DNA here is from genome assembly GCA_934047225.1 of Ypsolopha sequella. Taxonomy (NCBI): domain Eukaryota; kingdom Metazoa; phylum Arthropoda; class Insecta; order Lepidoptera; family Ypsolophidae; genus Ypsolopha; species Ypsolopha sequella. The sequence goes on along the minus strand of OW203988.1, from coordinate 281,007 downwards.
GCTTACACAGCATTATTTACTGCTAAAGAAATAACCAGTGGGCGTCCATCAACCAGCCAACCAGTTCATTCTGGTAAGAAACGTTACAAAACGTGCTACACTGCTACCTACTTATTATGTGTAGTATAATAGGTACTTATCTCATTTTAACACTAATATTCATTGTTATCTTTATATGTCCACAGAGAATTATTATCCAACAGCTGATCATAGCTATGCCAGGAAGTGGCACAATGAACATTCATATGCCGCGTCAAATCATGAACAACCTCCACAAAAAAAAAACTAGTCATACCATGGAAACTTGAACAGGTACCTACCTACTTACATTTATTTTGGTCAGTGTCGATAAGATGCTCAATACTAACTTTTCTATAGGTAATTGTTGGTGGTAATCTTGTTATACAGTGACAGTGAATTAACCAATCCAGGCATTTTGTATTGAAATTGTAATTGTGTTATCACAGCGATTGGTGAATATGCACATATAGGGATAAAGAATTGCATGGGGAGCAGCAACAGGCTTTTGAGAGAGTATGTATCTCTCATTCTCTCTTACACTCTGTACAAAATAAGCTTACCTCCGTCCCCTGTTCTGCAATGGTATGGGTGAAGACGGACTTATACAGCCTATGTATTATTATTATGTACATTCATTTATGTGAGCTAAGCCACCTTTTTTATATTATAGTGCTGGCTGAATTGAAGATGTTGAGAATTTTTATAATTTTTAGATCACCCACCATTAAAGCCAATTCTGAAGGCTTTAATTTTAGTATTAATGCTGTCAAAACTAAATTTTATTTATTGTAAAATAGTTCTTAAATGCTAGGAACAGAAGCTAAATTACTTTGGAATAATTTTAGTTTTGACAGCATTAAAACAAAAATTAAAGACTTCAGAATTGGCTACATTATAAGCATTTAAGCCTGCTCAATTTGAACCGAGTGTGACTTCTATTGAAACTCCTCCAATTATGAAGAACCAAAAAGGTGTTGCAAGTTTTCAACACGATTATCAATATTTAAATTTACTTATTATACAATATATAGGATGGAAAAAATTTAAGGGCCTTCAAGGGGAACTACCTTAAATCCTTTAGTTAGGTCACTTTACTGAAAGGTAACATTCCTTTATTTTTTAAAAGAAACAAAACTGCATTCAAAGATATTCTGAAATTCGCTTGTCTCACCCGGGAATCAAACCAACTAAAAATAAAAAAATAAACCCTCACTATTTTATCATACGAATCGGTAGGATGATTGTTCAGGATAAAAATTTGGTCTTTCACTCATATGTTGTACGCGATACCCATGAAATTAAATATTTGTTACAAGTTCTTTATTAACAATACCTAGTACTTTTCACTTGTAACAAGTAAATGACACGTTATAATTTTCTTATCTCTCTTACATCCAAAGAAATCGTATGAAGTACAAGCTTGCTAATGTTATTTATTTTAAGTACCTTGTTGAAGACTTCAATAAGAAAATCGTTAAATGGTAATATTTTTAAAATAGATAAAAGTATTCGTTCGAATTTCAAATTTTGTTTGTATTTGCTTTCATTCCGTGCTGTCATTGTGTATCATTATTACTTTACAAGTGAACAGTACTAGGTATTGTTAATAAAGAACTTGTAATAAATATTCAATTCCATGGGTATCTCGTACAGCAGATGAGTGTAAGACTAAAACATTTATTAGACAAATTTTATCCTGAACAATAATCCTACCGATGTCCGATTCGTATGACAAAATAGCGAGAGTTTATTTTTTTAATTTTTAGTTTGTTCTGTTCCAAAGTTCCAAATGTGAGACAAGCAAATTTTAGAAGATCCTTAAATGCAGTTTTGTTTCTTTTAAAAAATAAAGTAATGTTTCCTTTCAGTAAAATGAGCTAACTAAAGAATTTAAGGTAGTTCCTCTCCAGGGCCCTTAAATTTTTTCCATCCTGTATATATGTATTTAAAATCTTTATACCATATTAAATAGCATTATTATATTTATCATGTAGGTTTTTTTATGTGCATGTTTTTTAATCAAGAGCACTCACCCAAACTCCCCATTTGCACTGTTCCCTGATGATATACTTATTTATTAATATTATAATTAAATATTTTATTTTTTACTTGTTTCTATCCTTTCAGTTCATGTATTAAGTTCAAAAGTTTACAATTTTTCATGCAGTCTGGTTTTTGTTTTTTTGAATATTTTTTTAATTCTTGTGGTTTATTTGTTATCTTTTGTGTATTATTGTTGTGTGTGTAAATAAATAAATTATAATTTATTAACAATTATTTTCAGAACCCTCAACATTTAAATCAGTCAGACTGGCAATTTTTAGCTGCTGTAATGTCATTCATTAACAAAATATTAAGAGGCACAGATGTATTTCGTTTGGAAAATGTCAAAAACTTATGCAAGCAAAAGCTTTACTAAAATATAAAAAAAAATTGAAAAAGGTAATAAAATAGATTAAAAGATAAAGATTTGTTTTATTTCGTATCTAATTTTGTTTCATTTAAGGACTAAAATGCACAAAAGTAGGAAAAATCGTAAGGTTTCCTACTTTTGTGCAATTTTAGTCCTATGAAAAACGAAAGGCCTGCCTCCCTGGTTTTTTTATATATGGCTGTTTTGAGTTGGTGTCTTGGCGTACACGATAAGATGTGAATAAAAAAAAAAGTGATATATCGTTTTCCCCCAGCCAATCAGGAGGCAGGCGTGTCTGAGGTTAACTACAGGCGAGAGGGCTATCTGATACGTAGTATCCCTCTATAATGTGTGGCTAATGCTCTCTCCGGGCGCTGTAGTAGTTTGTGAAGTGTGACGTCACTCTCAGAGAGGCCGCCTGGGAGCTATCGTTTATTCCCGCGCATTAACGATATGAACTTTAAACTTCTCTAACTTCGTCAATTATTATCAACTTTTGCCAAAGTTTTTTAAGTTATTAAAAGTACATTCAAAAAATATATATTAAATTTGTTGTGGAAGTCTATTGTTTCCTGCGTTCCTTCGTCCGCCATCAACATCTAGTCTGACCCGAGCCTGACAACAGGCTTTTTAACATCAATTGAGCAACTTATAACTTATAAGTAATGAAAAATGAAAATTTATCTTTATTATAAATTTGAAAACTAATTCTAGCCTTTTTGAAAATGTGGTAACATACAATAAATATACGAATTTTTTAAACAGATCGTTCATCAACCATACATCAAACACTTCCGAGAATAAATTCTAAAGCTAACAAAATACTACCATACAATTTTATAATTTATCGCGAATCGATTATGTAAATAATAATGGGGTTAGTACCTATTCTTTATAGGACTTCCCCTTACATTAGATGTAGCCGAAAGAAAAATTGGCCTTTTTAGTTTTCGGCAGAGCTAGTATGACGTGTGTACCCGTTGTTTTCAGTTTTCTGTTTTGCCTCCGGACTCGCTAGTATGACGTATAGCCTTTCTTCAGCCTTCTACTCTATTCGACCTATATCTGCTTGTCATTTTAAAAATTTCCTAGACAATATTTTAAATGAATTTACAAATGCCTGAAAAATATACATTTATGGTAACATCTATTAAGTATTATTATTATTACATACAACATCGTAACCTTGTAATGTTTTAGGCAATTCTATAACTTTTACTTTCTAAATAATATTTTAAGATGCCGCCTCCATAGTTGCAAACTTTTCTGGTATTTTTTAACTTTAGGTATATATCGATCCGAATATCCTATCCCTGGACTTATAACATAACATTTTACATCCTTATTTCTCCTTATCATAACATAACTTAAACATCATTACTTAACATAATAACAATAAACAATTAGGTATTTCCCATATCATCCTGCCAAGGCACCCGGACTCGTGGTAACGGTTGGTCGTCACGTTCGGATTATGAGTACCTTCTGTAGCTAAGGAGAGCTAGTCCTACAATAGTTCCTACCCTTACTTACATCCTGCTTTCATACTTGTCACACTTTCTTCATCACTGTCTTTTTCGCATTTCGATTCCTTGCATTTAAACACACTTTCATAACAGCGGGTCTACCGCGTAATTTTGATTTGTATCAACTTCAAGCAAATGCATGCAAAATTCAACGCGTGCAAAAGAGATGGTATGTTAGGCTGGCGTCATCGCACGCACAACAAATTTTAATCTCAACTTGATGTTGATGAAAATCAGAATTACGCGGTAGACCCGCAGGTCTTCCAGCGTATCAGAAACTGTCAAAATTCAGAGTTGTAATATGTACAGACATAGACAGATCTATTTAGGGACATGTATGTCAGGGTACCTATTTGCAGTTCTTATTGTGTCATTATACCCATTATTAAAATTGTTTACAAATCGGACAGGTGAACTGTAGGTTTGATATTTTTCACCATTTGATTAGAGTGTCAAATGGGGACATGAATTTATATTACTCATAATGGATTATTTTTGTTTTGTGTAACTTCTTCAGCACAAATTATATTCATTTATAAGAACTACTTGGTTTTGTTTATTCAAAAACATTGTGTCCAAGAAACCTAATTATAACTATGCTACACCTGAACCACACAAGCACATAACAAGTCTTTCGAGTAGCAAGCACAGTAGTGTTTAAGAAACCCTCACTAGTGATAGGCCAAATGCAGTTCAGAAACAATCAGGTCGAGCCTTGATCTCGGCGACCAGAGCGCGCTCCACGAGCGGCGCGGTGAAGCGGTCTAGTCGCAACGACAAGCACACGAGGACCGGGCGTGCCAGCGCCGCCGCTAGCCGCCGCCCTAGCGCCGCCGCCTCGCCGCCAGCCCCCATCAGCACCGTGGCGAGGGCGCCGCCCTCCGGCGCTGGTGCACCTAACGCCGCCTCGCCCAGCGTCGGCGCTTCGGCCGCGCCGACCCACAGTAGCAACGAGTCTCTCATGCGCAGTGCCTCGCACACGCAGACCAGCTCGCCGCTCCACACCTCGAACCGATGCACGCGCCATGCACTCTCTGTCAGTGACACCACTGCCATCTCCAAAACCAGTCTTCGAGCTAAAACACACAAAGAAAGTTGGATTTCTTATACTCGCAGTACATACATACCAAAGAGTGTAGGGAATTAAGTACACGTATCAAGAAATAAATTGTTTGTATACCCTATAAATCATGAAGTCAGCGCCAGTTCCTGTATAGGACACTTACTATACTCTTTGGTCAGCGCAATGGCCGCAATGACAGGTAAAAAAATGGCTTAGTATAATATCCTTTTTTTTTTTTTGTTTTATTCGCCCTTGTCAGGCAGGCAAAGGTGTATAATATCCGTCTGACTCTGACACTAACACCGCGTTCCGCATGACACTAATAGTGCCAACACTACCATCAAGTCATTCCGAATGGACAATGGCGTCCATCACTGCTTAAACTTATGATCCATTCGGAACGCAACATGGACGTTGACACTTGAAAGTGACAGAATTTGTTTTACGTTACGTGAATACAAAGGGTATACTACTTTACTAGGTCCAAGAAGTCATTTCCTCTAACTTCAATCTTTGAATCATGGTTTAATAATAAACTCTTATGCTCCGAATAAATTATTTTTAAAATTGCCGCCAGCCGGCTGTCACTTTTCATAGATCGCTCACAGTGCAAACGCTCTAAAGCATGGACAATGATAGCACAACATGGCGTCGTTCGTGATGTCATCTATGACGTCATAGCGGCCATTGTAGGGCTATCGTTATCGCGCTAACATTGATTCGGAATGGCTGTTGACGCGATAAAATCGATTATGTCGTCATTCGGAACGCGGTGTAACACCGACATAAATTTCGCACTGAGTGTTGCCAGATACCAAAAGAGAAAATGCGGAAGAATTGCTTAAAAAAAGCGGATTTTCGAGTAAAAAAGCGGAATTTCTTGTTTTTTATATCTATTTATTTTTAACGTTTTAAAATTACTCGCAAGAAAACACGTCCCGGAGGATCGCCGTCAAATTTTTTTGCAAACTTGTCAACTTTGTTTATTCTAAATTTTGATAGTTAGGTATCATACTTTTAAAAGCTATGAAACTAGCAGCACCTTTAATTTTTTCGAAAAGCCTGGTGCTTTAAGGGTCCGTATTAGGTCAGATGCACAACTTCAAATGAGCATATCACATTGTGTAACTTGGTCAATCGGTTTCATAAAAATAATATAGACAGTAGACTATAGGGCTCATAGATTCGTTTTAGAATGAACGGAAAAGAAATAAGTTCGCTCTTTCAAAAAAAAATACGAATTTACCTCTAAATTTCATGTTTTTCGAGTATTTAATGTAATATTAAACAAATCACCACGTCTGTTCGTTATAGAATATTTAAATAATTTCATCTAGAAGCAGAGGTATTAAATAAAAACGCAGGTTTTTCTGGTCACGTGTTTCTTGCGGTCGTAACAGTGACGGCTGAGAGCGCGCTATTTTAAACTAAAAGCTAAGGTCGTAAAGTTCAGTTCTGATTGATTCAAAGTGAGTGCTCAATCTGATTTTATATGTAGCCTTAACAAGTACTCCACTTGTGTTTACTGTTGAAGTTATTTAGGAATTTTGCTTATAGGTACATTATTTATAAGCTTATGTTATTTACATTTGAGAAATTTTAAACTTGAAAAAGTCTTTAATTGTTTGAGGAGATTCGAAAAAAAGCGGAACCGCGTTAACCCAAGGTGGAAAGCGGATCCATTGACAAAAAAGCGGGGTAAAACGTGGAAAAGCGGTACATCTGGCAAAACTTAAATACAGGCCCACAAAGTTATCTGACCCGGTGACGGCGTCGCTAGAGTCGAACCCAGTGTTGCCGTCAATTGAAAGTTGGCGATTTTTAGGGTACAATTAGTTCGGTCCGGTTCGGTTCCTTAAAAAACTAGATTAACGTTGATAAAAATATTATGTAGTAGACTTTTCAAGAAAAATATGTAAATACATATTAAATAAACCACCTGTAAGGAAATCTTAAAAGGAAGTGTTTTAAGGAAATCTTTGTTTGAAGTTTTTAAGCATGAATAAAAAAATTAACACAAAAAAATTACCAATTATATTTTAATATTATATTCATTTTCAATTTTACTGGGTTTAAATTGACTATCTAAAAATTATCGTTAATAATGAAAAAAATAGAAAATATGTAGTGATAAATAACAATTATCTTTTTTTAATTAATTTTGGTTTTCATAAAATAAAAACTTTCGCCTTTGTGTTTGTACCAATGGTAACAAAAAATAATTACTGCAGAGTTTTCTTAAATATTTTTTTGTTTAACGGGGTATTTTTGCTGAAATTATTAAAAGTATGATCTTGAATTTAAAGAAATAGTATTTTATTCCTGTAAATCTACAATAACTCATCCAATTTTCACCAAATAAGGAGTAACAAAATACATCGACAAAATAGGACGCCTTTTTTTACTCCTTAATTGGATTTTCACAATATTATCATTGAAACGGTGAAATCACATACATGCTATATGTACATATCATTAATCTAAACCTTGTCCAAGATCTAAACATATTAAACTTTCAGATTTTAATGTTATACGATATTTATATCTTGGACCATTTTTTAAATTAGTAGCAAGAACGTGATTAGTAGCATATTTTTCAAGAAATGCTCAAATACCTTAATATTACATGACCGCCTGCGCCCCCTACCTCCTTTGATATTATGGATGGATAGACTACAATATTATTTTATACTACCAATAGGAAGCAGACAAATGTATGATTCGGTATGTTATTTGTTAAAATACAAGTCGTGTTTTAATTAGATTGGTTTGAAGTAAATGACAATAATATTTCTACCAATCAGAGACGCGGGAATTCCTCCGAGTCTATGGATTCCGATGCTTGAGTGAAGTTGTCCTGACTTCAACAGAATCAACACTAATCAACAGTCAGTCAGTCAGTCAGTTCTGTCGTCCGTCAGTCAGTCAGACACATCTTCTTCATTGCGAAAGTTAAACATTTTGGAGGTGATTCTTAGCTTTTCGGTTACCGGCTATACCTAACATATTATTCTAGAGGAAGTAAATAACAATAGCGCATTAAAGTTGGCTAAAAGAATGAAGTACTTGATCCTGTGCGCCGTGGCCGTGCTGGTGCTCGCAGGTGAGTCTTGTCGTGTCATGTTAAACATGTGAAACAGTTATCTTCGTTGCCTACGTTGCAGCTGCAAGCCCAACGCTTCACACTCATCGCCGCTGAATGTTATCTCTATTCATTCATTAAATAAACTTGCTTAGAATGTATAAATTGGTTGCTGTCTTAGTCGGACGCCGGCTAAACATTTTTTAAGTAAAAGATATCTACCCCCCTACCCCCTACCCCCTAACAACACTGACTGAATATTCACAAAGAGCTGTACCTCACATTTATTAAATTTTTTGATATTTGCACAAGTACTTACCTGTATTCATTTAAAATTGATCATCATTTTATGAACCCCATAAACTTCTATTTTGGATGTCTCGCTCAATTCGTTTTTTTTAAAGGCGATAATGAGAATGACTACAAAGTTCTCTTCTATTTTGATATGGGACACTAAAATAATATATAAAAGAAAAGGGGTGGGGCGGTGCATTCTTACCATTAATTTTTCTTTTTAAATCAAGTAAGTAGTTCATACATTTCATCTTTTTTTAGTACTGGGATTGTGGGCATAATCCAGGACTCACGGAGTGTGGGTAAGAGTGGGTGTTGATTAGAGGGCATGATCCAGGACTCACGGAGTGTGGGTAAGAGTGGGTGTTGATTAGAGGGCATGATCCAGGACTCACGGAGTGTGGGTAAGAGTGGGTGTTGATTAGAGGGCATGATCCAGGACTCACGGAGTGTGGGTAAGAGTGGGTGTTGATTAGAGGGCATGATCCAGGACTCACGGAGTGTGGGTAAGAGTGGGTGTTGATTAGAGGGCATGATCCAGGACTCACGGAGTGTGGGTAAGAGTGGGTGTTGATTAGAGGGCATGATCCAGGACTCACGGAGTGTGGGTAAGAGTGGGTGTTGATTAGAGGGCATGATCCAGGACTCACGGAGTGTGGGTAAGAGTGGGTGTTGATTAGAGGGCATGATCCAGGACTCACGGAGTGTGGGTAAGAGTGGGTGTTGATTAGAGGGCATGATCCAGGACTATATAGAATAGGCCTCTCAGATGTACTTAGATGTTACTTCTCACTTATGATTATATTTATAAATTTGAACTAGCTTTTGTCCGTTGCTTTGCCCAGGTTGATTTAGTTTTTGGGCTCTATTAAATCTGTAAATATTTTTCAGACCAATAATTTTAAAGTATGTGACTGATTTGTATCACTTAAACTTACACTGCGCTGCTCCCTTTTATCATAGCGTGATGATACATACCCTAAAACCTTCCCAAAGAAATGCTCTATCTTACAATGAAAATTGCATCAAAATCGATTGAGTAGTTTCCAAGTTATAAGTGATTATACAGACAGACAGATGTTGTATTTTATATGTATAGACAAGAGACGTATGAACCTATGTATATGTCCCTAGAAAACTGTCCATCCACAGGGAACACTAGCCTATGTCCAAGTAAAGAGTCTAACCACTACAACAGTGAAGTCATTTTTAAAATAGGTTCAGTAATTATTAATGACTATGTCCCTAAGAACTGCACATCCCCAGAAAATGAACTAAAGCCTTTATCAAAGTGAATAGTTTTACCATTAGAATAGTGAAAGAAAGTGTCTAACTAACCATTACATACAACAGTGAAACAATGTTCAAAATTGGTTCTGTAGTTTTTAATCACTATGTCCCTAGCAAATTGCCCGTCCCCAGGGAAAAAAGGGAGTCTGACCATTACAACTTTTTAAATAAGGTCTGTAGTACCGGAGATTACCCACGTGAATTTAATTAATGGCTAGGTCCCTAGGGAACTGCCTATCCCCAGGGAAAAAACTATAGCCCATAGCACTCAGGGTTAATGTAGTTTCCTGTAAGTGAAAGGATTTTCAAAATTGCATGAGTAGTTCTGAAGATTATCCCCTCTACATCCAAACTCACAAACACTTCCTCCTTATAACATTGGTGTACATTTTGAATGTCTTAACTCAGATTTCATGACAAAATTATGAGCACATGTAGCTTACGCTCTTTATAGTGCATACCTTAACAATAATTTACAAAGACAAATGCAGTTTTTTTTTAATTGCTATGGAAAAAATATTTATTTTATGTTTAGAATTACTTATCAGATGAAAATGGAAAAATATGGGAAAGTATCCAAATGGATAAAAACTGAGTATTCAGTGAGTGAAATGTTAATGTTACAGGATGCAGCAGCGCACAGCAAGCTTCGGGTTCCGTAGAGGAGATGTTGGTGGAGGCTGACCTCGGCGCCTCGCGTGAGGGCTCCCGCACTGGTCAGTAGCTTTGATCATATTATATTAGGGTTTTCTATTTATCTAACCTAAGATAAGACTTTAAAGTAGTTAAATTAATATCGGAACAATGTTTATCAAACGTTGTAGTAATCTTATAAAAACTTATCAAATTTTAGTATCAGTGTCTTGTTAACTGCCCTGTGTATAGCTGATTAACATGACCTTCTAATTGTGTAATTAACATGACCTTCTAATTCTGTAATTAATCAACAGAGACCTAAAGCTAGTAAGTATGCTTTTTGTACTTTAAGTGTATATATCGCGTATCTATAGGGAACTGATAACTTACCAGGAGTGGGCAGTCCCAACTCTAGGAAGTTCTTTGCTCCTTCGTTTCGGAGATAAGGGGGGGGGGGGGGCACATACCTACATATTTTTGGGGTTTCTTAAATATTTCTCGAAAACATAAAAGTATATATTTTTACAATCAGCTTTTTAATATTTACAATTCGATACCCATATTGTATTTTTAGGCTAATATTTTTTATTTTTCTCACTTTTGTTTTGGAAATATTTTGAACAATTTCTAATTTTTCATATGTATTTTTACACCGTGATATGTGGGCAAATGAATACTATTTTTGTGCCAAATTTCATGTATTTATCTTTAATGGTGCTAAAGTAATGAGGCTGTGACATAGGTACGGAACCCTAAAAATTGAAATTAAGAGGCTTATTCGCCTAAAAGTTACGCAGTAACCTATTTTCACAGCAAAGCTTGAAATAGAGGTGGGAAGGTGAACATAAGTAAACTACTACGACTGTCCCTACTGTCAGATTACAATATTCATAATTATAAGTGGTGCAAGATAACACTAAATTTCACGCGGAAAAAGTCGCGGGCAACAGTTATAATAAATAATTATTTTTTTTATCACTATAATAACTGAAAATTGTAATGTTAAGTATTTAAAATATTATTTAAAACTGTAAAAGAGCCATGTCTATCTGTCCGTGCAGTGACGGATTTAAAAAAAAAAATTGCGGTGTAGGATATTGATACAATTTTTTTTTTTCGGTATTTTTGTCGGTATTTCATGCATCACGCAAAAACTACTGAACGAGTTTTGGTATGGTTACCACTGTTCGATACTCAGCAGTGAGGCATTAATTGCAAATAAAGAAGGAAACTGCGGAAAACTTCTACTGCGGGAATCCCACTGTGGCCGCATTATCTTCTTTCACGCGGACGAAGTCGCGGGCATCAATGTTTTATATGTTACTAGCTTCTGTCCGCGGCTTCGCCCGCGTGGCCTACAGGAAACAAATTGCATTTTTTTCAGAAACAAACATTTTAAGCGCTCTCACTCCCTCTGGGAGACAAGGTGTAGTGCTCGGCCGAAAAATTAGCATGCTCGTTTTTCGCCCTCGTGGAACTTGGCTCGGCCTTTGGCCTCGCTAGAGTGCCTAATACGGGGACTCACCAATCAAAGTTTTTCCGAAAAAGTGTCAAAATCCCTATCAGTTGTCAAAAAATGTCAAATTTGAATACGGCAGCGTAATCGGCGACCCCAAGTGCCCCTTGATACCGAGTTTCATGCAAATCAGAATACTTTTTTAGATCTGTCAAAAAACTTTGAAAACCTTTTTTTGGTCATGTCTCCCCAGCTTGATCCGTTTAGGAGATACGGCCCTGTAAAGTTTTGACACTTTCGGCAGGTAGATCTCGTCGAGACCTTTTCCTAGACACCCATCAACATGGGTCGAACTCCAGCCGTTTGGGAGATACAGGCCGTCAAAGTTTTGACATTAAAAAAATATTTTTTTTGTCTCCCCATGGTCCAACCCCTATGGATGTACCACCTACCGTTCCAAAGATATTTTGCTGGGATATAGATAGATAGATAGACAGATAGATAGATAGATTGTGGATATATAGATTCCTCAATAGGAAAAAATGGAACCCTGAAAGGATCACTTGTGTGGCTGACAGGCCGTCAAAGTTTTGAAATTAAAAAAATATTTTTTTTGTCTCCCCATGGTCCAACCCCTAGGGATGTACCACCTTCCGTTCCAAAGATATTTTGCTGGGATATAGATAGATAGATAGACAGATAGATAGACAGATAGATAGACAGATAGATAGACGGATAGATAGATAGATTGTGGATATATAGATTCCTCAATAGGAAAAAATGGAACCCTGAAAGGATCACTTGTGTGGCTGTCTGTCTGCCCATCTGTTCTAGCACACATACTTTCAAGAATTTTCATGTCCACTATATTAAATTTCAAAATCGATGCCATTTTCGTAATTAACGTCCCAAAAAACCATAAAAACGACACCCATATTGATACTTACATATTTCAACCTCATCGCACTCCACCAGGGGATGATGGTATTTCACGTCCACTACATTGGATTTAGAAATCGTTGTTGTTTTCGTAAACAGCGACCCGATAAACCATACAACCGATACCCATGTTGGTTTTCAGACTTTGTCACCCCATTTCCCCCCTTTAGGGGTTGAATTCTGGAAAGGCCTTTTTCACGTCCACCACGTTGGATTTTAAAATCGTTGTTATTTTCGTAATCAGCGACCCGATAAACCATACAAACGATACCCATGTTGGTTTTCAGACTTTGTCACCCCATTTCCCCCCTTTAGGGGTTGAATTCTGGAAAGGCCTTTTTCACGTCCACCACATTGGATTTTAAAATCGTTGTTGTTTTCGTAATCAGCGACCCGATAAACCATACAAACGATACCCATGTTGATTTTCAGAATTTGTCACCCCATTTCCCCCCTTTAGGGGTTGAATTCTGGAAAGGCCTTTTTCACGTCCACCACATTGGATTTTAAAATCGTTGTTGTTTTCGTAATCAGCGACCCGATAAACCATACAAACGATACCCATGTTGATTTTCAGAATTTGTCACCCCATTTCCCCCTTTTAGGGGTTGAATTCTGAAAAAACCTGAATCACATGTTTACTCATTTATAGATAGGAGTACTCCTGTGAAGTCTCGAATAAAATAGTCTAACTAATCTTGTTTCCCCATACAAACTTTGGATCACCCCTTAAAATTATTTCTTAGTGGATGCCTACACTATATAAGGTATGTTTATGCAAAATTTCAAGTCTATAGAACCAGGCAGCGGTTTAGGCTGTGCGTTGATATATCAGTCAGTCAGTCAGTCAGGACTTTGAATTTTATATAATTATACAGATTTTTGAGAATTTTTAAATGAAACGGGTTATTAGTATTGTACTAAGGCCAAAACTATTTTATATTGGTCTTTTTTCTGTAAGTATGTATGTTTCGTTTTAACTCGAGAACCACACAATGGATTTGGATGCGGTTTTCTTGATTATCATCGCAGTGGTCAACATAATTATATCCTGATCAGCATATGCTATAAGAAGTGTTGATAAAATAACTGCCAAGCCGAAAACTATTGATACTAGTCGAAGTTTGAAAGACACTTCCACGCGAGTGAAGCCACGGTCAAAAGCTAGTGATAGTATAATTACTTGTTCTACTGAAAAATTAGTCGATCTCTTCTTCACTCTATTGTCATCGGATTTACCGATATTGAAGGCTTTGCGGTGGTTGAACAGCTAGCCGGCTGTCTCCGTTATAGTGCAGTAAGTATAGCAGTAAGATTTACTGATTGTGTGTGCAGACGCAGAGGCAGTGCTGCGCGAGGAGGAGGCCATCGACCCCGACGAACTGAGCGTGGCGCAGCAGCGTGAGCTGCGGGACCGAGCGCAGAACTACACCTTCCAGACAGAGGTCAACCGCATGATGAAGCTCATCATCAACTCGCTCTACCGGAACAAGGAGGTCTGTAACATTCTCACTCACTGATCCGGGGGCACAGCAGGCCGGGTATCATGTCACTGCAGCTTCCAAAGTCAAAGTAAAGCATTTATGTAAGAAGCACAGAGCCCGGTTTACTTCACTTGCGTCTTTCTTCGGAGGTGTCACACACAATCGTAATATGAATGGTGTAGTGTACAAACTTGCGGTAGTAAGTAAAGCTCGGTGCGGCATCTTGCAGATCTTCCTGCGCGAGCTGATCTCCAACGCGTCGGACGCGCTGGACAAGATCCGCCTGTTGTCGCTGACGTCACGCGAGGTGCTGGGCGCGCAGCCCGAGCTTAGCATCCGCATCAAGGCGGACCCGGAGCGGCGGCTGCTGCACATCATCGACTCGGGGCTCGGCATGACGCGCGCCGACCTCATCAACAACCTGGGCACCATCGCCAAGTCCGGCACCGCAGACTTCCTCTCTAAAATGCAGGACGTTGAGAAGGTAACATTTTCCATGGACGATTTTTCCGTATCGCCCCATCTCGGGCATCAATTGTTTTTTCTCTGCACACCTACATTTTTTCTTGTATCTCCTGTAAGGTTGGTTGACTGTGAGGAAATGATTTAATAATAATATAATTTTATTCCAGACCAAGTCCATATTTTGTTAGTAACAGAATTGCTTAAAAACTATAAAAACTACTTAAGCATTAAGTCCACCCATTATACATCTACTCTTGTACACTAAAGAATTACTTAAATGATAAATTAATCGATCAAATGGCATCCACCGAAATCATTGGAATTCCCTGTAATAGATTGACACTGTCGCACACCTCTGGTGGGCTCAGTGCTAGCGCTGTGGGGCGTGATTCCCTGTAATAGATAGACACTGTCGCACACCTCTGGTGGGCTCAGTGCTAGCGCTGTGGGGCGTGATTCCCTGTAATAGATTGACACTGTCGCACACCTCTGGTGGGCTCAGTGCTAGCGCTGTGGGGCGTGATTCCCTGTAATAGATTGACACTGTCGCACACCTCTGGTGGGCTCAGTGCTAGCGCTGTGGGGCGTGATTCCCTGTAATAGATTGACACTGTCGCACACCTCTGGTGGGCTCAGTGCTAGCGCTGTGGGGCGTGATTCCCTGTAATAGATTGACACTGTCGCACACCTCTGGTGGGCTCAGTGCTAGCGCTGTGGGGCGTGATTCCCTGTAATAGATTGACACTGTCGCACACCTCTGGTGGGCTCAGTGCTAGCGCTGTGGGGCGTGATTCCCTGTAATAGATTGACACTGTCGCACACCTCTGGTGGGCTCAGTGCTAGCGCTGTGGGGCGTGATTCCCTGTAATAGATTGACACTGTCGCACACCTCTGGTGGGCTCAGTGCTAGCGCTGTGGGGCGTGATTCCCTGTAATAGATTGACACTGTCGCACACCTCTGGTGGGCTCAGTGCTAGCGCTGTGGGGCGTGATTCCCTGTAATAGATTGACACTGTCGCACACCTCTGGTGGGCTCAGTGCTAGCGCTGTGGGGCGTGATTCCCTGTAATAGATTGACACTGTCGCACACCTCTGGTGGGCTCAGTGCTAGCGCTGTGGGGCGTGATTCCCTGTAATAGATTGACACTGTCGCACACCTCTGGTGGGCTCAGTGCTAGCGCTGCGGGGCGTGATTCCCTGTAATAGATTGACACTGTCGCACACCTCTGGTGGGCTCAGTGCTAGCGCTGTGGGGCGTGATTCCCTGTAATAGATTGACACTGTCGCACACCTCTGGTGGGCTCAGTGCTAGCGCTGTGGGGCGTGATTCCCTGTAATAGATTGACACTGTCGCACACCTCTGGTGGGCTCAGTGCTAGCGCTGTGGGGCGTGATTCCCTGTAATAGATTGACACTGTCGCACACCTCTGGTGGGCTCAGTGCTAGCGCTGTGGGGCGTGATTCCCTGTAATAGATTGACACTGTCGCACACCTCTGGTGGGCTCAGTGCTAGCGCTGTGGGGCGTGATTCCCTGTAATAGATTGACACTGTCGCACACCTCTGGTGGTCTCAGTGCTAGCGCTGTGGGGCGTGATTCCCTGTAATAGATTGACACTGTCGCACACCTCTGGTGGGCTCAGTGCTAGCGCTGCGGGGCGTGATTCCCTGTAATAGATTGACACTGTCGCACACCTCTGGTGGGCTCAGTGCTAGCGCTGTGGGGCGTGATTCCCTGTAATAGATTGACACTGTCGCACACCTCTGGTGGGCTCAGTGCTAGCGCTGTGGGGCGTGATTCCCTGTAATAGATTGACACTGTCGCACACCTCTGGTGGGCTCAGTGCTAGCGCTGCGGGGCGTGATTCCCTGTAATAGATTGACACTGTCGCACACCTCTGGTGGGCTCAGTGCTAGCGGTGTGGGGCGTGACTCCCTGGCTTCCAAAATCCATTGTTTTCAACAAATAAAACATCATATAACGATTCCCATTGCCTCCAAAAATAAAATATATCTCGAAAATACTTTAATTGTTATTTTTCTTGTGTTTATTGTGGTAACTGATCCCGTAAATATCTTAAGGTAGGTGATGCTAGTTGGAGATGATTAATTAACACCTTAGTAGACACTTTAAACAACTCTTTATTATTTTACAAGTTATGACATCTATGTTAAACAAGCACAGACATGAGAGAGACAATGGCGAGCCTTGGTCCGAGTTACCACACTCTTCCTCGGCTTTTTAAAAAAAATTACAAACCGAAACCTTACTTATCTAATAAACCCATGCACTTAAGGGGAACGAAAATACAAACAGAAATAAAATGTCAGCTTTCGGATGATTTTGTTGCAATAATTAGGTAACGTATAGCCATAAAAAAAATACATGTTTTTGAGTGAACTTTAAGGTATTCATTTTCCACAAACCACGTTAATCGATTCATATTTGTACTGTCAATGAATTTTTTTGTAACCCTCTATTGCACACTTCTTATCGATTTTGTTTCAGGTATCGCTTTCGCGATTTTGTTGGTTTTTTTTTTAATAAAATTAGTGTGAATGATATCTATTCATTTTCCAAATACCACGTTATTCGGGTCAAAAAAAGCACCCCCTTTTTCCAAAAATACGTAAATCCACTGATGCAGTCAGCGGCAGCAAGATATTGTCAGTCTACGCCTAGCGTTGGCGCCCGTAAGACGTGGAACCTGTGCCCTTTTTTGCAAGCTATAAATATCTCCCAAAACTACTTCAAAACACATTGAAATTAATTTTATAAAGTAATATTTCGAGGAGCATCATATTCCTGCCGTTAAAAACTCAACAAAATATGCGTATGAGTGATTTAGCTACATCGTGCCATAGTCATAACAACAAAACTGAATGAAATCTTGACTAATAAAAGCCCCACCATTATCCGTCACATGCCTGGATGCAAAATTCACCAACTCTGGTTCCGACACAAGCCCTAGGCAGGGCTTCCCATCAGAGTTAACTGCCATGTGAATTCACCAACTCTGGTTCCGACACAAGCCCTAGGCAGGGCTTCCCATCAGAGTTAACTGCCATGTGAATTCACCAACTCTGGTTCCGACACAAGCCCTAGGCAGGGCTTCCCATCAGAGTTAACTGCCATGTGAATTCACCAACTCTGGTTCCGACACAAGCCCTAGGCAGGGCTTCCCATCAGAGTTAACTGCCATGTGAATTCAAATGCCTGGATGCAAAATTCACCAACTCTGGTTCCGACACAAGCCCTAGGCAGGGCTTCCCATCAGAGTTAACTGCCATGTGAATTCACCAACTCTGGTTCCGACACAAGCCCTAGGCAGGGCTTCCCATCAGAGTTAACTGCCATGTGAATTCACCAACTCTGGTTCCGACACAAGCCCTAGGCAGGGCTTCCCATCAGAGTTAACTGCCATGTGAATTCACCAACTCTGGTTCCGACACAAGCCCTAGGCAGGGCTTCCCATCAGAGTTAACTGCCATGTGAATTCACCAACTCTGGTTCCGACACAAGCCCTAGGCAGGGCTTCCCATCAGAGTTAACTGCCATGTGAATTCACCAACTCTGGTTCCGACACAAGCCCTAGGCAGGGCTTCCCATCAGAGTTAACTGCCATGTGAATTCACCAACTCTGGTTCCGACACAAGCCCTAGGCAGGGCTTCCCATCAGAGTTAACTGCCATGTGAATTCACCAACTCTGGTTCCGACACAAGCCCTAGGCAGGGCTTCCCATCAGAGTTAACTGCCATGTGAATTCACCAACTCTGGTTCCGACACAAGCCCTAGGCAGGGCTTCCCATCAGAGTTAACTGCCATGTGAATTCACCAACTCTGGTTCCGACACAAGCCCTAGGCAGGGCTTCCCATCAGAGTTAACTGCCATGTGAATTCACCAACTCTGGTTCCGACACAAGCCCTAGGCAGGGCTTCCCATCAGAGTTAACTGCCATGTGAATTCACCAACTCTGGTTCCGACACAAGCCCTAGGCAGGGCTTCCCATCAGAGTTAACTGCCATGTGAATTCACCAACTCTGGTTCCGACACAAGCCCTAGGCAGGGCTTCCCATCAGAGTTAACTGCCATGTGAATTCACCAACTCTGGTTCCGACACAAGCCCTAGGCAGGGCTTCCCATCAGAGTTAACTGCCATGTGAATTCACCAACTCTGGTTCCGACACAAGCCCTAGGCAGGGCTTCCCATCAGAGTTAACTGCCATGTGAATTCACCAACTCTGGTTCCGACACAAGCCCTAGGCAGGGCTTCCCATCAGAGTTAACTGCCATGTGAATTCACCAACTCTGGTTCCGACACAAGCCCTAGGCAGGGCTTCCCATCAGAGTTAACTGCCATGTGAATTCACCAACTCTGGTTCCGACACAAGCCCTAGGCAGGGCTTCCCATCAGAGTTAACTGCCATGTGAATTCACCAACTCTGGTTCCGACACAAGCCCTAGGCAGGGCTTCCCATCAGAGTTAACTGCCATGTGAATTCACCAACTCTGGTTCCGACACAAGCCCTAGGCAGGGCTTCCCATCAGAGTTAACTGCCATGTGAATTCACCAACTCTGGTTCCGACACAAGCCCTAGGCAGGGCTTCCCATCAGAGTTAACTGCCATGTGAATTCACCAACTCTGGTTCCGACACAAGCCCTAGGCAGGGCTTCCCATCAGAGTTAACTGCCATGTGAATTCACCAACTCTGGTTCCGACACAAGCCCTAGGCAGGGCTTCCCATCAGAGTTAACTGCCATGTGAATTCACCAACTCTGGTTCCGACACAAGCCCTAGGCAGGGCTTCCCATCAGAGTTAACTGCCATGTGAATTCACCAACTCTGGTTCCGACACAAGCCCTAGGCAGGGCTTCCCATCAGAGTTAACTGCCATGTGAATTCACCAACTCTGGTTCCGACACAAGCCCTAGGCAGGGCTTCCCATCAGAGTTAACTGCCATGTGAATTCCCGGACGTCTCTCAGAGACCACAGTCCACAAAGACCCCGCCCCTAAACCAGAAAGGGTTCCTAACATAAGAACTAAGTATTCATATATCATTCACAACAAAAATCTAAATTATGAAGACCTAAAAAATAGAAATTGTAAAGAAAAGTCATGTGAAAAATTTTATGCAGAAATCTCGTTCCTGTACCTGTACCTAACATCCTGTAGGAGTAGATAAGTGAGAGGGAGAGAAATAAAGTGAGAGGGAGAGAAATAAAATAGTAGTGTGACACCCGTAGCTCGCAGTACCTATAAATCTCGAATTTCTCAGACTTTTTGTTAATCGAATATAAAGCAGCACAGCTAAACGTAGAAACTCTAAAGGTCCTAAATTTTGGATAGGAATAAGGGACGTATGTATTATTCTTTGCATAAATAAATTGTGACACAAATAGTTGATATATAAAGCTAAATCGCATTTGTGTTTAACACTGAAAATATATTATTTACTTCACTCCCGACACTTAATTTCAGAGCTCCGAACTACAACCGTGCACGTCGCTAACATAAATTGTTTCAGAAATAATCGTTTTGATCAAGATCCAACCAAAAATACATTTTCAAAACCGTGTTTAGCGATATCTCTCAACTTTAGAGACCAAATTAATATCTACAATTGAGGTCACCTTGTAATGGTATATGACCTGAATGTCACCCCGCTGGGTATGATGTGAAAGTCTAACACGGTAACTAGAACATAATCTCGTTGTTTCTCAGATGATCGTAGTTGTTCATTATTGTATTAGACTGCTACGCGATCTGACATGTATTGTGTATCGCGTACACTTAAACTATTGTATCTTTGTGCTCACTTGTGATTGTAACCATTGTCCACTGTTAATTAATAATAATAATACAATGTTTATTTCAGATCACAAATCGATAAATGTTGTTAGTAACAAAGTAACTTAGACTATATTAGTAGGTAATTAAAATACATCATCATTGATTGGTTCTGTATATGGGCCCATCGGTTACATTATGCACGTAAATAGTATGTCTAACGTTGTGAAGAATTGTTCAATGTACATGTATGCGGATGATACCTGCTTGTTCTACGCACATAAGGAATTAAAATTTATTGAAACCTGCATACAAGCTGATTTAGATAATATTGTAAAATGGGCCCATGACAATGGCATTATTATAAACTTAAATAAAACTAAATGCGTGCATATTCGGTCACCATACACAAAATCAGATAATAATTATAATGTACGTATTGTGGGTCACGGTTATGAATGTTTACACAACAGAGGGCGGATCTGTAACTGCAGTGAGATAGAATTCGTAAATAAATATAAATACCTTGGACTTACTGTGGATCAAAATATGTCTTGGAAAACACATGTGAACAATGTTTGTAACAAACTTAGAGCGATTCTTGCAAAATTTTATCATCTTAGTAGATTCGTAAACAGGGCTACACTTTATACAGTGTATTACGCACTTGTTGATGCAATTATATCTTACGGACTAAGCAGTTATGGATGCACCTTCCGGTCATATCTAGATCAAATCAAAATTTTACAAATGAGAATAATGAAAACCCTTGTTGATAAAAATACTAAAAATAGCTGTAAAAAAGAATATGAGAAATTGTTTGGAATTTGTAAAATATTGCCTGTTCAGGAGAAAGTAAAATTAGTAATCATTTTGGAAAACTTCAATTGTAATCAATTTAAAACACCCATATCACATAAAATTATAACTAGAAATATCACAAACAAAAGGCTTTGTACCCCAAAAATAAATAATTATTATGGTGAGCGTACAAGAAAATTTTTATTACCCAATATTTTGAATGAAATGCCTGTAACAATAAGAAGCAAGGAAAAAAATGTAACTAAGCGTACTTATAAAAAATATGTTTATAGTCATCTTTTGGATGACTACACAACTAAAATAAAATAAAAAAATTGAAAATCTGTTTAACTTTAATTATAAGTAATTTTTCTTTTGTAGTATTAGTCGGCTAGTAGTTAAGTTAAGAGAGTAACATCTGCCAATAAACTTTTTTAAAGTTTGGCGGAAAAAATCATAAATGTAATGTTGTTTTTTTTCTGCGAATAAATGTTTTCTTTCTTTCTTCTTTCTTCTTCATTACTTATCTATTTTATCGCACCGGTGACTCCACCCAAGGCTTCAGGAAGGGAGAGTCAAACCGTGCAGCGGTCCTCCTCAGGGTGCTGTTGCGGCTGCCACGCGTACGTTGGACACTTTGTTGCGTATTATTGCGTGGAGTCCATCGGTTCGCGCGTCCGCAAACATTTGAGATACGCTACAGTGGCGCGGCAGCCCCATCAGCATCCTGAAGGCATTGTTAAACTTTACTCCTGGGTGTTGTTAAATTAAGAAATTAATGAAACAATTTAACGCTCACTGATATGTTCGTTTTACGCTCATTATTTTCATGTCGATTCGACTTATCAGATAATATCGTACGATATCGGAGATTAATTAATCAAATGAAAGAACAGAATCCTTCCTTGATGTATACGAACACTCTCTTCGTCACTTATTTTTGGGCGGGGTAGCCGCCCGTTTCTGTGGAATTCAGTGTGACGTAACGTTTCGTCAATAAAACGTGGAAGATAAAGCCATTGTGAACTTCGCTGAAACTGGTCGGCTACTCCGATTAAAAATGAGTTCCAGATGACTCTTTGGTTAACGTAACGTATGTGCACGTTCAGGGTGAAGGCGGGGACATGAACGACATGATCGGCCAGTTCGGCGTCGGCTTCTACTCGGCGTTCCTCGTCGCCGACAAGGTCACCGTCGTCTCCAAGCACAACGACGACAAGCAGCACGTATGGCAGAGTGACGCCTCAGAGTTCACCGTGGCCGAGGACCCGCGCGGGGACTCGCTCGTGCGCGGCACGCATATCACGTGAGTGTACTTCTCTCTCTATACTATGTTTTATTTAATCCTTTCTCTCCCTCTTAAAATATCGCTTCATACGAAAAACGTCCATATTCTGAGGTCATCTGAAAATATTCACAGCACTAGTCAAACTGTCAAACAGCATTATCTATCATTTCACCTAGATCTTAAAGTTAAATGTAGCATGACAAATATGAAAAAAATTGTATAATAATAATAGAAAGCCTTCATTTCCCAAATTCTTGAAAAAAAAACAGTGAACTATTTCTTAATCTAGTCTATACATGTATACTTATTATAAATATGATTTACAGAATAGCGAGTATTAATCGTGTGTTACATCAAGATTATTTGATTTATATCAAATAATATGAAATAATTAGACATTAAAAAGAATAAAAAATTGCAGCTATAAAAATAATATTTAAATTAATAAGTCCATTTTCAATTAAAAAATTTGTTATCAAGTAATTTCCAAATAATACGAATAATAGAATAGAACAGAATAAAATAATAATTCCATACAAAAAAATAAACAATGTCAGATAAAGGTTAATGTGAAGTATGTAATATTACATATTATATGATATAAGTCATATAATATAAGATAAGATTTAAATATAATCATCAATTCACACGATTCAATAAATTATTTTCTAAATTAATTGGGTCGCACATTTGCGGGCAAAGGCCTCCTCCATTTGGCGCCAGTTGGTTCTGTTACTAGTTAGTCTCATCCAGGTTTTACTGCACGTTGCCTCTATGTCGTCTCTCCAGCGCCGCCCCTGTCTGCCGGGAGGACGGCGCGAGTCGCGAGGGTACCAGTGTAGCACCCTCTCGCTCCTCTATGTCGTCTCCCCAGCGCCGCCCCTGTCTGCCGGGAGGACGGCGCGAGTCGCGAGGGTACCAGTGTAGCACCCTCTCGCTCCTCTATGTCGTCTCCCCAGCGCCGCCCCTGTCTGCCGGGAGGACGGCGCGAGTCGCGAGGGTACCAGTGTAGCACCCTCTCGCTCCTCTATGTCGTCTCCCCAGCGCCGCCCCTGTCTGCCGGGAGGACGGCGCGAGTCGCGAGGGTACCAGTGTAGCACCCTCTCGCTCCTCTATGTCGTCTCTCCAGCGCCGCCCCGGTCTGCCGGGAGGACGGCGCGAGTCGCGAGGGTACCAGTGTAGCACCCTCTCGCTCCTCTATGTCGTCTCTCCAGCGCCGCCCCGGTCTGCCGGGAGGACGGCGCGAGTCGCGAGGGTACCAGTGTAGCACCCTCTCGCTCCTCTATGTCGTCTCTCCAGCGCCGCCCCTGTCTGCCGGGAGGACGGCGCGAGTCGCGAGGGTACCAGTGTAGCACCCTCTCGCTCCTCTATGTCGTCTCTCCAGCGCCGCCCGCGTGCGCTAGATAGAGTATACAATATGTGATGTATCGATGTGTTGCAGGCTGCACCTGAAGGAGGAGGCGGCCGACTACCTGCAGCCCGACACGATCCGGCAGCTCGTCAAGAAGTACTCGCAGTTCATCAACTTCCCGATCCACCTGTGGGCCTCCAAGACGGTCACCGTGCCGCTCGACGACGACGAGGCCGAGCCCGCGCCCAGCGACAAGGTGGACGACGACGACGACGACGCGCAGGTTACTGACACATCTGTTTATATAATTAACTGGTCACTGTTACTGGCGTTTGTTTTGTTCGAATGCAAAACAACGATTTATAGAACGTATCTATTTTTGCATAGACTCCGTGCTTCAAGTTGTCAGTTCTGCGTGATTAGCTTTTCTTTGTACCTATAATACGAATGTCTTTATTTTTCGGAAATGTTTCTTTTAAACAATACAGTAAATGATGTGCGCGTGCAGGTGGAGGAGGCGGCGGAGGAGCCGCGGGGAGAGAAGAAGACGACGGAAAAGACGGTGTGGGAGTGGGAGCTGATGAACGAGGCCAAGCCGCTGTGGACGCGCAAGCCGAGCGACGTGAGCGACGACGAGTACAACCAGTTCTACAAGAGCCTCACGAAGGACGCACAGACGCCGCTCGCGAAGGCTCACTTCGTGGCGGAGGGCGAGGTGACGTTCCGTGCGCTGCTGTATGTGCCGCGCGTGCAGCCCGCCGACAGCTTCAACCGATACGGTACCAAGACCGACCACATCAAGCTCTACGTGCGACGCGTGTTCATCACTGACGAGTTCAACGACCTGATGCCCAACTACCTCGCCTTCATACAGGTACTTATGAATATAAAACAGATTTGAATTTAATTTTGTTGTTATATCAAAACCGTCAACTGACAAGTGTAAGCGCTCCGCAAACTTGTTGATCTGGTATTAGAACGCATGTCCAATATGACCATATCATTTAGGTTGAATAACTCGTGGTCTGGTATTAGAACACATGACCATATCATTTAGGTTGAATAACTCGTTCCTTATTTATTCCATATTAAAACCTCAGATATGGCTGTATGGGACATTTGCCTTCCCTCTTCATGTAACTGTACTTTTGTAGCAAAAAAGTTATTTTAAAGCATTATTTTGCTGACAAAACTTTACTTATATTTGATTTTTTCCTGAATTAGAGACGTTCGTAAACATAATTGTCATTGTCATTGGTACCGATTCGGTGAAGCACATCTCAACTTATTTGACAGGACTAAACTTAATTTAAGCGTTCTGTCCCTGTCTTTTCGATAAAGAAAGAAAATGACAGGACGTTTAAATTAAGTTTAGTTCTGTGAAATAAGTTATGTCGTGTTATACACCGAACCAACACCATTATCAGGGTTTTATGATATGAGTGTAAATAAATTATTTTAAAAAGCTGCTTTCATTTTTCCTTGAAAAAAATAAGTCAAAATGCATTGGAATATCTTTTCCCTACTTATGGTATATGAGAAGAAATGATTGCGCTTACATAATTTTGGTTTTGATTGGCAAAAAGCTCTGCAGACACTTCATGGCGTGGAGAGTACCATACATCTTCCTACTCAGGGATTCTACGTGAGGAGCACAAGAAAATGTTTTATAAAACGTAACCCCTGTTTTTAACTGTGTCACTGTTACCAAGGTTGTTTTTAGTGGTATTACAGTACCACTAAAAACAACCTTGGTAATTTGGTCATCATCTACATTAGCTAGCATTCTTAAGCTACCAATGACTAACGCTTGCGACTTGCTATGATTTACTAGTGGACCGAAAGCCTTTGCCCACTTTGCTGTTGCCTGTAAATCTTTATTCAAAGATTGGATGACTTCATTAAGGCTCTCTACAGTTGTAGATCATCAGGATATAAGTGGTAGCGAGAAGATAATTGTTTGGCAAAGATGTTTATAAATATTGAACAAAGTAATGGAGACAAGACGCCACCCTGCGGTACACCAGTTGTTAGAGGGCACCAATCAGAAATAACATCGTTTACCTTTACGCCTTGCTGGCGACCGCGAAGATATGATTCAAACCAGGAAACAACGGCTGGAGAAATGTTAAGAGTGCGTAACGTCTCCAGAAGCAGGTCAAAGTCAACTGAGTTGAAGGCACTGCTGAAGTCGAGCAAAGTAAGAACTGTGAAATGTTGCTTATCCATGTTAAAGCGGTTATCATCAATGTCTTTGAAAATGTCAGTTACAGTGCTATGACCTGGGCGGAAACCTGGCTGTAGCGAGTTAACCAAATTATTATGTGAAAGAAATTTACTTAACTGAATATGGACAAGTTTTTCAAGGACTGGATAAAAAGGGAAGAATAGAAATAGGGCGGTAATTTTTAAAGAAAGTGAGATTTGTGATTTTAGATAAGGGGATAACAAAAGCTTATTTCCATGCGGAAAGGAAAGTATTGCTGGCCAATAAATTATTAAAGATTTGTGAGAGGAGGCAACAACACATCAGGATAGCAATAATAATATCTAAGCCTATGTTATCACACCCTACCGCTTTTGAGGATATGGACAGGATGCACTTCGAAAATTCAATATTCCGTTAAGTGTGAACATTCTTCACTAAATATCGAAATTTCAGGTCTGTAACTCATTCTGTCTACGTGCTAGAGACTCGTGGAGTTACATTAATAGGGCTTCGTTTTGCCCTTTGCGTACGGAATCCTAATATTGAAAATCTCAAATATCTACTTTAACTATTTTCTTATCCCTTAGTTAAAGTATATGTAAGTCATTGGTATAGTATAAGTTTTATGATAAAAATTAAGACATGATCTTGCTAAGTTTCTTGCCCTTCTTCTTAGCAAGACTAATCGAATGGGCGAAGGTAGGCATGTATTTATATATGTAACCTATTAGTATGTAGTATATAGGATGTGATTTGGTCGGCCGTCTGGATTCGTGCTGGGGGCTCGGTTGGTGATCATTGAACCTTGTTCCTGGTCCATGGCCGGGTCTCCAGTATGGGTTCGGGCGGTTGATTGGATTTCACCTTGTATAATATATATTTTACCCATCATTTTAATCGTATATATATACAGGTATATATATTGCCACATAAATTAAATAAACCTTTAATTTAGCTCATGTACATTTATTTTTCATCTCATATATATTTTTACTAGATTAAATTTGACGTGTAAAAAGAGTATTATTTATGCTTTGCAAAATAAAGTATTTGAATTCAAATCAATGCTCATCCACTTTTGAACGTTACTGCGCAGTAGTGGGTGTGTGTATGGTTGAAACAATGCGAGAGGGTGTGTGTGAGTGCTAGTTCCGGTGAGGGTTTACCGTGTGTGTATGTGTTCGCAGGGCATCGTGGACTCTGATGACCTGCCACTGAACGTGTCGCGCGAGACGCTGCAGCAACACAAGCTCATCAAGATCATCAAGAAGAAGCTCGTGCGGAAGGCGCTCGACGTACTCAAGAAGATCCCCGACCACGACTACGAGCACTTTTGGAAGGAATACTCCACCAAGTGGGTACCGCGCCTCCTCGCGTCATACTAATGTTGTTACAGTTCCGGCACATACGCTATAGCTTAGCAAGTTCGTGCGTTCATGGGGGTGGTGACAAACTACGGTCGAAGCCTGCCACCAGTTGAAGTGATAGGATTGTTCAGTTAGATCTTGGTATAACTGTCCAGTGTTCGCCGGGTGTTCTTGGAGTAATCAGTGGTTGTAGCTCAGTTTACGTGACTAACACAGTTTCACCGAACGTCAGTTGCACCCAGGGAACAGCCAGTTCGATTGAGTTCGTCATACGCTTCTCGGCAGAGTGTAGAGCACATACATTTATCGTAAAATCAAATGTAATACTAGCTACACTCATGTTATATTATCAAGTATGTTATGTATGTGTGTGTGTGTGTGTGTGTACACAGCATCAAGCTCGGCGTGATGGAGGACCCCAGTAACCGCGCGCGACTCGCCAAGCTGCTCAAGTTCCACTCGTCGCGCGCCGAGACCATGACCTTCCTGCAGGACTACGTGACCCGCATGAAGCCGGGACAAGAACACATCTACTACATCGCCGGCTCCAGCCGACAGGAGGTACGTGTGTGAAGTAGCCCTCCCGTGCGGACACGTGTAGTGTGTCCAGTGTGTAACGTGTGCGTGTGTGTGTGTGCAGGTGGAGGCGTCGCCGTTCGCAGAGCGGCTAGTGGCGGCCGGGTACGAGGTGCTGTACCTGACCGAGGCGGTGGACGAGTACTGCCTCAGTTCGCTGCCCGAGTACGACGGACACAAGTTCCAGAACATCGCCAAGGAGATCTTCAACCTCGACGAGAGTGAGCTACCCCTTATCTCTACTTAGCGGACTTACTTATGTCTCCCTCTGTATTTATAATGTGACGTAGTCCTCATCAGGTCAGACAAGTTAGCTGCGCTGCACATGTTATATGCTCGTCTCGAAGTCTGATTAGGTTGGCGTTACTCGCGTCCGTCGGTTTACCCTTTAGAGACACGGGTGGCTGTAATTACGAGTCTGGCGGCTACTTGCTCGCTGATGGTGTTTGACACGAGTTTGGACACTTACCCTGCGTTCCGAAATAGAATTATATCGCTAAAATCGATTACGAAAGTATGAAGTGAATGGCTTATGATCCATTGTAATTCTATTACGGACCGCAGGGTTAGTGGCTATTAGGGTCGACTTTTGGCTTCGTGGTGATCAGATGCAGGAGTGCGGACATGTTTGTCTGTTCGGTAGTGCTTGTAACTGGACAGACGTCTCATTCCCTAATAGTAACATTGAAGTGGCCCCCATTGCGAACGAGTTATGCGGGGCACGTGAGTTTCTCTTAACTTGTGTGATGAACACTGATACGTGAGCGCGTGCTTGTGCGTGCGAGCTCAGTGTGTGACGTCATGTCCGGCTCCATCTGGATAGTCGCTGAGCGACCTATAGAGAGTGACGTCCGGATGACAGAGGCGCAACATGTTTAGATAACAATGAAGCCGGGCAAGATGTATCTATGTACTCGTACATAGACATGGCGCGAGGTGAGCGTGGATGAGGGAGCCAGCTTCTGGCGAGTCTGTATCAACGTGTAGTTATGTCATTCACGTCATTTAAGAGCAGCGCTTTGTTCTGCTTGGGGCTATCCTGTCTTGACCCTCTATTAAGGCGTCATTTCTGCTCTCACAGGTAGGCAGAGTGTCCCCGAGCTAATGTTGATGTCGGGCCACTTGTGTCTGTTACGGTGAAACGTGTCGCTAGTTGACGTTTGTCATTGACTTCATTAAAATTCGGGTTTAAGTTGCAGAGGACCGCCTTTTATTACCTACGGCTGTAGCGTGTTGTCGAAAATGGAAAATATTGAATTGAGTGCGGTTGTGCTTGAAACATTTCACTACGGAACTAGTTAATGCTCCACCGTATCTACAGTTGCACGTTTATACGTGGATGAACATGACCCTCGCTCGGGTCGCCACACAATACGGTAGTATAAATAATAAAAAATAATTTATAATGCACAAAGGCGAACTTAATGCTAATTAGCATTCTCTGCCAGTTAACCTTTGGTAATGGGGAAAGTTTTTAAGGGTAGTGCCAGATAAGTTGATTATTATAATCAATTATAGCAACAAATCATATGGATTTGGCCCTGGAGGGGAACTACCTTAAATCCTTTAATTAGCTAATTTTACTGAAAGGAAACATTCCTTTATTTTTTTAAAGAAACAAAACTGCATTCAAAGATCTTCTAAAATTCGCTTGTCTCACCCGGGAATCGAACCAACTAAAAATTAAAAAATAAACCCTCACTATTTTACTATACGAATCGGTAGGATTATTGTTTAGGATAAAATGTATCTAATAAACATTTGGTCTTAGACTCATCTGTTGTACGAGATACCCATGAAATCGAATATTTATTACAAGTTCTTTATTAACAATACATAGTACTGTCCACTTGTAAAGTAATAATGATACGCCATTATTACACAATGACAGCACGGAATGAAAGCAAAACAAAACAAAATTTAAACTCGAACGAATATTTTTATCGATTTTAAAAATGTTGATGCGTTGCAAAGAAAAAATACGTTACCTTTTTAAAGTTTTCGTCAGTACGCCTAGTGCAAGAAGGAATTGTGCTGTGCATAGATTTATTATTACCATTTAACGATTATCTTATCAAAGTCTTCAACAAGGTATAACATTAGCAAGCTTGTACTTCATACGATGTCTTTGGATGTTAGAGAGATATGAAAATTATAATGTGTCATTTACTGGATACAAGTGGACAGTACTAGGTATTTTTAATAAAGAACTTGTAATAAATATTCGATTTCATGGGTATCTCGTACAACAGATTTGTGTAAGACCAAATGTTTATTAGACAAATTTTATCCTGAACAATAGTCCTACCGATTCGTATAATAAAATAGTGAGGGTTTATTTTTTTAATTTTTGGTTGGTTCGATTCCCGGGTGAGAAAAGCGAATTAAGAAGATCTTTGAATGCAGTTTTGTTTCTTTTAAAAAATAAAGGAATGTTTCCTTTCAGTAAAATGAGCGAATTAAAGGATTTGAGGTAGTTCCCCTCCAGGGCCCTTGAATTTTTTCCACCCTGTATATACATAATAATATACATATAAAGGTATAACTTGTTCGTCCACTGCTAGCAGAGTTTGGTTGTAGTTTTATCGTCGTGAGGTATATAACATGATCCTTGCTGTGTGTGCAGGCGCGGCGGCCAAGGAGCAGCTGGAGGCGTACAAGAGTCAGTTCGAGCCACTGACGCGCTGGCTCGGCGATCACCTGTCGGCGTTCATCACGCGCGCCGCCGTGTCGCGCCGTCTCGCTCGCTCGCCCGCTGCGCTCGTCGCCACCGTGTTCGGCTGGACCGGCAACATGGAGCGTCTCGCGCTCAGCAACGCGCATCAGAAGCAGGACGACGCGCAGCGCAAGTCAGTCTCTATCTCTGTCTCTGTCTGTCGAGTATCTGGCGAGTATCGCGTCCCTACTGACCTGTATCTGTCTCCCCGCAGGCACCACCTCAGTCAGAAGAAGATGTTGGAGATCAACCCGCGCCATCCGCTGGTGCAGGAGCTACTGCGGCGCGTGTCGGAGGAGCCCGACTCGGCGGAGACGCGACTCGCGGCCGACACGCTGTACCGCACCGCGGCGCTGCGCTCGGGCTACATGCTGCAGGAGGGACAGGCCACACAGTTCGCGGCCGCCGTCGAGCGCATGCTGCAACAGTCACTCGGTCTGTCGCCGGACGCCGAGCCCGACCTGAGCGACCTGCTGGATGACGCCCAGCCCGAGCTCGATACCGAGCCCGTCGCCGACCACGAGGAGCTCTAGTGTGTGTTAGAGTGTATGTGTGTGTGTGAGAGGGTGAGCGAGTGTGGGAGCGACAGAGCCACGTTTTGAGATTATTTATTCCTCCAATCGGGAACGTAACGTAGCGTGACGTCGTGTCTAGTATTGATGAAGTATGATGCATTTTTATATCGAGGTGTATATCTCGTCACAAGATTGTAAATAAATTATGTTTAATAAACTTTGTTTCACCTTTATCTTATTTAGTTGCACCAAACAATGTAAATGACTACGAAACAAAATGCAGCGCCGGCCCGAACTTGGCGCTCTACGCGAATTATTTAGGGCGTTGTCAACTCGTGAAATCGTAGGATTTTTGCTCCCCACTTCCCCGCAGTAGGCGGAGCTAATGTACATTTTTAACAAATTACGCGATCGTGCGCTTAACGATTCCCACCAATAAAATGCGCAGTGTGTATTCATCAATACCAGTGGATTTCGTTATAAGCATTCAGGGGTCGTGGTCCAACTATTTAGTCCAACTAGTTGGACTACGGGCCTTTGGTAGGGGTGGTTGTCCAACTATTATTTTGGTTGGACCATGGCCCCATTACTAGACCCGTGGTCCAACTGGTTTTTTGCGATTATTTATATAAAAAAAAACATTCTTAATACACTGGAATCAAACCAACACTGGAAATATTGAAGTATTTATTAAACAAAATATATTTAACGTAGTTTATCTAAAGCATGTCCGACAGCTATTTCGCCAGTAATTACTTGTACCTGTATCTCTCTGATGTAATCATCATTTTCAATTTGGCATTTCTGGAGACTTTCCTCGGGGTTGTTTTTGAACAACATAATGCACTCTAATTTTCATAATACAATGCGTAAAAGTACATAGACCGGCTTGTAAGTGATCAGTATTACGGATCAATAACATATGCGAAATTAAAAAAAAAATCGAGGCGGTATCTAGGGGCAGAACGCTGTCCTCTCAGTCTTGAGCTTGAGATCAATATCTCGTCCAAGACAGTTAGACAAATGGGCCAACCAATAATCGCCTCTGTCAAAAGGTAATAGTCTTCGCCATTCGTCTAATTAGTTTAGACGTTAGTAGGTTTAATCCCCGGTCGGGCGACATATGTGCATAGTATTTGTTCTTACTTACCACTTGCTGAACGGTGAAGGAAAACACTGTGAGGTAAACCTGCATGCCCTAAAACATGTATTTTTGTCCCCGAAGTACGGCAATATCTTTAAACTGCCCAGGCTAATTAGACAAATAGACTTTATTGCCTTGTGACAGAGACGATTATTGGTTGGCCCGTTCATCTTATTGTTTTAGTCACTATATACTTACAAGTATAAATCGACGTAATAATCTTCGGTGAAATGCGGGTATACCGAGTGTGTTCTGTGATTTGCAATTCATAGTTCACACTCGGGAACAACTCTGACACCCCCTCGGGGATTCATGTCGTGACGATATGTTGTTGTTGTATAAATCGCTGAACTTACCGAGTCTTCATTATGAATTTGGCTGTATAATAAGGTGAATAGGTGACTGTTTTATATGACCAAATGCATAGGTACTGGAGAC
This sequence comes from Ypsolopha sequella, assembly GCA_934047225.1. Taxonomy (NCBI): domain Eukaryota; kingdom Metazoa; phylum Arthropoda; class Insecta; order Lepidoptera; family Ypsolophidae; genus Ypsolopha; species Ypsolopha sequella. The sequence goes on along the minus strand of OW203988.1, from coordinate 248,141 downwards.
TTGTATAGGAAAACAAAAAATATTTTTCGGATTTCGTAAAACGGGTCATTGAACCTTGATGACTTATCGTCTCGATACTTTACATCGCTGGTCTCCAATATGAATTTGGTCATATAAATCATAGTTACTTTATATATATTTATAATATAAATTAATACCCGATGCTTGGTAAGTAATCAGTATGACGAATTTCGAAAAATAAAATGTTAGTAGGGATTCGGTCCGTGTAGGGTCCGTGCTGAAAGGTAGCTTAACTACTTACTAGCCAAAATGTGGTACCTAAAGGTAGCTTAACTATTTACTAGCCAAAATGTGGTACCTAAAACCTTTGCAATTGGAAACAAAAACGTACGAACGTAGCGAAAGCGTACGAAGTTTGTGTTGCCATACTCATTTATTGGTAAAAAACAAACTTCTTAATCTGACTGACCTAAAAATTCTGTACAATAGAAACAATATTTATACGAGTAAATAACTATGAAATCTATCAAAATTGGCGATTATTTTTAACAAACAAACTGAAAATAATGTTGAAAATTCAACATTTAGGTACAAAAAGGATAATTATAGTACCTACCTCTACGAAGCTTCCGAATCTCTTCCAAAACTTTTAGCGATAAATAAAAAAACCTCCGTACATAACTGGTCCAATCTGTTTTCTGTAAATGTTCCTAAATCCCTAAAAGTACAGATAAATCTGTGTTTATGGCAACACAAAGTCATAGTAAAACAAAACATTTTACTATCGTCGTCGTCGGCAGCGCGTATCATCCCTTTGATATTTGCCGACATTGCTCGGCCGCGTAAGGCTATACGGTAAAACTTGCGCGCGCCAGATTTGGATTCTTACAATTGTTATAGGTAGCTGTGGGTCTACCGCGTAATTCTCATTTTCATCAACATCAACTTGAGATAAAAATTTGGCGTCGTCATGCCATCTCTTTTGCACGCGTTGAATTTCGCATGCATTTGCTTGAAGTTGATACAAATGAGAATTACGCGGTAGAGCCCCTGTTCGGTCATTCGCGGCCGGCACGAGCGCGCTCTCCCCGCGCGCCCCGCTCCCTGCTCCGCACTTGTTCACCTTGTATAGTTGTATCACAGCTTACTTATAGACCCAGGTCAGGACATCCTTTCGTACTTTCGTTTTTAGTGCTTTTGGTTATTTAATTCAAAAGAAACAACATGCAAAATAAAACATTAATGATCTCCTGTTCCTGTTTGTCTAACGAATACAATATAATAGTATCAAACGGACGAATGTAGGATGCTATTAATAGTATGTAAAATATTTTGGACGATTACTGTGTGGTTATATGAGTAACTAAATGGATATTTACTGTGAAATTCAATTGGTTTTGGAAAAGAAAACTCGTGTAACGAACAATTTTTACGCTTTATTTTGTGCTTTTCTCTAGAGAACTATACAGGCCGTAAACTTGTGCTTGTGCATGTGCTTCCCAAAATATGTTTTGACTGAAGGAAAAGTGAAGTAAATTGAAAAAGATTTATGTAAAGTACATGTGTATTTTTTAAACGTAGGGCGTATACTACATAACAAGTATTACCACCGGTATACATTTTTAGGGGGTCGTACCTAAAAGGTACAGAAGGAACCTTTATGGTGAGACTCCGTTGTCCGTCCGTCCGTATGTCACAGCCTCATAACTTTAGCACCGTTCAAGATAAAGACAAGAAATTTGGTACAAAAATAGCATTAACTTCTAACATATCACAAAATAAAAATAAATTTGGTACAAAAATAGCATTAACTTCTAACATATCACAAAATAAAAATAAAAATGAAAATTGAACGTTATGGTACCGTGATCCCGCTGTGGTGGCAGTCATTCTAGTGACAGCAAGTGTAGTGACAGTCATTCTAGTGACAGCAAGTTTAGTGACAGTCATTCTAGTGACAGCAAGTTTAGTGACAGTCATTCTAGTGACAGCAAGTTTAGTGACAGTCATTCTAGTGACAGCAAGTGTAGTGACAGTCATTCTAGTGACAGCAAGTTTAGTGACAGTCATTCTAGTGACAGCAAGTTTAGTGACAGTCATTCTAGTGACAGCAAGTTTAGTGACAGTCATTCTAGTGACAGCAAGTGTAGTGACAGTCATTCTAGTGACAGCAAGTTTAGTGACAGTCATTCTAGTGACAGCAAGTTTAGTGACAGTCATTCTAGTGACAGCAAGTTTAGTGACAGTCATTCTAGTGACAGCAAGTGTAGTGACAGTCATTCTAGTGACAGCAAGTTTAGTGACAGTCATTCTAGTGACAGCAAGTTTAGTGACAGTCATTCTAGTGACAGCAAGTGTAGTGACAGTCATTCTAGTGACAGCAAGTTTAGTGACAGTCATTCTAGTGACAGCAAGTTTAGTGACAGTCATTCTAGTGACAGCAAGTGTAGTGACAGTCATTCTAGTGACAGCAAGTTTAGTGACAGTCATTCTAGTGACAGCAAGTTTAGTGACAGTCATTCTAGTGACAGCAAGTTTAGTGACAGTCATTCTAGTGACAGCAAGTTTAGTGACAGTCATTCTAGTGACAGCAAGTTTAGTGACAGTCATTCTAGTGACAGCAAGTTTAGTGACAGTCATTCTAGTGACAGCAAGTTTAGTGACAGTCATTCTAGTGACAGCAAGTGTAGTGACAGTCATTCTAGTGACAGCAAGTTTAGTGACAGTCATTCTAGTGACAGCAAGTTTAGTGACAGTCATTCTAGTGACAGCAAGTTTAGTGACAGTCATTCTAGTGACAGCAAGTTTAGTGACAGTCATTCTAGTGACAGCAAGTTTAGTGACAGTCATTCTAGTGACAGCAAGTTTAGTGACAGTCATTCTAGTGACAGCAAGTTTAGTGACAGTCATTCTAGTGACAGCAAGTTTAGTGACAGTCATTCTAGTGACAGCAAGTTTAGTGACAGTCATTCTAGTGACAGCAAGTTTAGTGACAGTCATTCTAGTGACAGCAAGTTTAGTGACAGTCATTCTAGTGACAGCAAGTTTAGTGACAGTCATTCTAGTGACAGCAAGTTTAGTGACAGTCATTCTAGTGACAGCAAGTTTAGTGACAGTCATTCTAGTGACAGCAAGTTTAGTGACAGTCATTCTAGTGACAGCAAGTTTAGTGACAGTCATTCTAGTGACAGCAAGTTTAGTGACAGTCATTCTAGTGACAGCAAGTTTAGTGACAGTCATTCTAGTGACAGCAAGTTTAGTGACAGTCATTCTAGTGACAGCAAGTGTAGTGACAGTCATTCTAGTGACAGCAAGTTTAGTGACAGTCATTCTAGTGACAGCAAGTTTAGTGACAGTCATTCTAGTGACAGCAAGTTTAGTGACAGTCATTCTAGTGACAGCAAGTGTAGTGACAGTCATTCTAGTGACAGCAAGTTTAGTGACAGTCATTCTAGTGACAGCAAGTTTAGTGACAGTCATTCTAGTGACAGCAAGTTTAGTGACAGTCATTCTAGTGACAGCAAGTGTAGTGACAGTCATTCTAGTGACAGCAAGTTTAGTGACAGTCATTCTAGTGACAGCAAGTTTAGTGACAGTCATTCTAGTGACAGCAAGTGTAGTGACAGTCATTCTAGTGACAGCAAGTTTAGTGACAGTCATTCTAGTGACAGCAAGTTTAGTGACAGTCATTCTAGTGACAGCAAGTGTAGTGACAGTCATTCTAGTGACAGCAAGTTTAGTGACAGTCATTCTAGTGACAGCAAGTTTAGTGACAGTCATTCTAGTGACAGCAAGTTTAGTGACAGTCATTCTAGTGACAGCAAGTTTAGTGACAGTCATTCTAGTGACAGCAAGTTTAGTGACAGTCATTCTAGTGACAGCAAGTTTAGTGACAGTCATTCTAGTGACAGCAAGTTTAGTGACAGTCATTCTAGTGACAGCAAGTGTAGTGACAGTCATTCTAGTGACAGCAAGTTTAGTGACAGTCATTCTAGTGACAGCAAGTTTAGTGACAGTCATTCTAGTGACAGCAAGTTTAGTGACAGTCATTCTAGTGACAGCAAGTTTAGTGACAGTCATTCTAGTGACAGCAAGTTTAGTGACAGTCATTCTAGTGACAGCAAGTTTAGTGACAGTCATTCTAGTGACAGCAAGTTTAGTGACAGTCATTCTAGTGACAGCAAGTTTAGTGACAGTCATTCTAGTGACAGCAAGTTTAGTGACAGTCATTCTAGTGACAGCAAGTTTAGTGACAGTCATTCTAGTGACAGCAAGTTTAGTGACAGTCATTCTAGTGACAGCAAGTTTAGTGACAGTCATTCTAGTGACAGCAAGTTTAGTGACAGTCATTCTAGTGACAGCAAGTTTAGTGACAGTCATTCTAGTGACAGCAAGTTTAGTGACAGTCATTCTAGTGACAGCAAGTTTAGTGACAGTCATTCTAGTGACAGCAAGTTTAGTGACAGTCATTCTAGTGACAGCAAGTTTAGTGACAGTCATTCTAGTGACAGCAAGTTTAGTGACAGTCATTCTAGTGACAGCAAGTTTAGTGACAGTCATTCTAGTGACAGCAAGTTTAGTGACAGTCATTCTAGTGACAGCAAGTTTAGTGACAGTCATTCTAGTGACAGCAAGTTTAGTGACAGTCATTCTAGTGACAGCAAGTTTAGTGACAGTCATTCTAGTGACAGCAAGTTTAGTGACAGTCATTCTAGTGACAGCAAGTTTAGTGACAGTCATTCTAGTGACAGCAAGTTTAGTGACAGTCATTCTAGTGACAGCAAGTTTAGTGACAGTCATTCTAGTGACAGCAAGTTTAGTGACAGTCATTCTAGTGACAGCAAGTTTAGTGACAGTCATTCTAGTGACAGCAAGTTTAGTGACAGTCATTCTAGTGACAGCAAGTTTAGTGACAGTCATTCTAGTGACAGCAAGTTTAGTGACAGTCATTCTAGTGACAGCAAGTTTAGTGACAGTCATTCTAGTGACAGCAAGTTTAGTGACAGTCATTCTAGTGACAGCAAGTTTAGTGACAGTCATTCTAGTGACAGCAAGTTTAGTGACAGTCATTCTAGTGACAGCAAGTTTAGTGACAGTCATTCTAGTGACAGCAAGTTTAGTGACAGTCATTCTAGTGACAGCAAGTTTAGTGACAGTCATTCTAGTGACAGCAAGTTTAGTGACAGTCATTCTAGTGACAGCAAGTATAGTCCAGTAAGTAAGTCATTCTAGTGACAGCAAGTTTAGTCCAGTAAGTAAGTCATTCTAGTGACAGCAAGTTTAGTGACAGTCATTCTAGTGACAGCAAGTTTAGTGACAGTCATTCTAGTGACAGCAAGTTTAGTGACAGTCATTCTAGTGACAGCAAGTTTAGTGACAGTCATTCTAGTGACAGCAAGTTTAGTGACAGTCATTCTAGTGACAGCAAGTTTAGTGACAGTCATTCTAGTGACAGCAAGTTTAGTGACAGTCATTCTAGTGACAGCAAGTTTAGTGACAGTCATTCTAGTGACAGCAAGTTTAGTGACAGTCATTCTAGTGACAGCAAGTTTAGTGACAGTCATTCTAGTGACAGCAAGTTTAGTGACAGTCATTCTAGTGACAGCAAGTTTAGTGACAGTCATTCTAGTGACAGCAAGTTTAGTGACAGTCATTCTAGTGACAGCAAGTTTAGTGACAGTCATTCTAGTGACAGCAAGTTTAGTGACAGTCATTCTAGTGACAGCAAGTTTAGTGACAGTCATTCTAGTGACAGCAAGTTTAGTGACAGTCATTCTAGTGACAGCAAGTTTAGTGACAGTCATTCTAGTGACAGCAAGTTTAGTGACAGTCATTCTAGTGACAGCAAGTTTAGTGACAGTCATTCTAGTGACAGCAAGTTTAGTGACAGTCATTCTAGTGACAGCAAGTTTAGTGACAGTCATTCTAGTGACAGCAAGTTTAGTGACAGTCATTCTAGTGACAGCAAGTTTAGTGACAGTCATTCTAGTGACAGCAAGTTTAGTGACAGTCATTCTAGTGACAGCAAGTTTAGTGACAGTCATTCTAGTGACAGCAAGTTTAGTGACAGTCATTCTAGTGACAGCAAGTTTAGTGACAGTCATTCTAGTGACAGCAAGTATAGTCCAGTAAGTAAGTCATTCTAGTGACAGCAAGTTTAGTCCAGTAAGTAAGTCATTCTAGTGACAGCAAGTTTAGTGACAGTCATTCTAGTGACAGCAAGTTTAGTGACAGTCATTCTAGTGACAGCAAGTTTAGTGACAGTCATTCTAGTGACAGCAAGTTTAGTGACAGTCATTCTAGTGACAGCAAGTATAGTCCAGTAAGTAAGTCATTCTAGTGACAGCAAGTTTAGTGACAGTCATTCTAGTGACAGCAAGTATAGTGACAGTCATTCTAGTGACAGCAAGTTTAGTGACAGTCATTCTAGTGACAGCAAGTTTAGTGACAGTCATTCTAGTGACAGCAAGTTTAGTGACAGTCATTCTAGTGACAGCAAGTTTAGTGACAGTCATTCTAGTGACAGCAAGTTTAGTGACAGTCATTCTAGTGACAGCAAGTTTAGTGACAGTCATTCTAGTGACAGCAAGTTTAGTGACAGTCATTCTAGTGACAGCAAGTTTAGTGACAGTCATTCTAGTGACAGCAAGTTTAGTGACAGTCATTCTAGTGACAGCAAGTTTAGTGACAGTCATTCTAGTGACAGCAAGTTTAGTGACAGTCATTCTAGTGACAGCAAGTATAGTCCAGTAAGTAAGTCATTCTAGTGACAGCAAGTTTAGTCCAGTAAGTAAGTCATTCTAGTGACAGCAAGTTTAGTGACAGTCATTCTAGTGACAGCAAGTTTAGTGACAGTCATTCTAGTGACAGCAAGTTTAGTGACAGTCATTCTAGTGACAGCAAGTTTAGTGACAGTCATTCTAGTGACAGCAAGTATAGTCCAGTAAGTAAGTCATTCTAGTGACAGCAAGTTTAGTGACAGTCATTCTAGTGACAGCAAGTATAGTGACAGTCATTCTAGTGACAGCAAGTTTAGTGACAGTCATTCTAGTGACAGCAAGTTTAGTGACAGTCATTCTAGTGACAGCAAGTTTAGTGACAGTCATTCTAGTGACAGCAAGTTTAGTGACAGTCATTCTAGTGACAGCAAGTTTAGTGACAGTCATTCTAGTGACAGCAAGTTTAGTGACAGTCATTCTAGTGACAGCAAGTATAGTCCAGTAAGTAAGTCATTCTAGTGACAGCAAGTTTAGTCCAGTAAGTAAGTCATTCTAGTGACAGCAAGTTTAGTGACAGTCATTCTAGTGACAGCAAGTTTAGTGACAGTCATTCTAGTGACAGCAAGTTTAGTCCAGTAAGTAAGTCATTCTAGTGACAGCAAGTATAGTCCAGTAAGTAAGTCATTCTAGTGACAGCAAGTTTAGTGACAGTCATTCTAGTGACAGCAAGTTTAGTGACAGTCATTCTAGTGACAGCAAGTTTAGTCCAGTAAGTCATTCTAGTGACAGCAAGTATAGTCCAGTAAGTAAGTCATTCTAGTGACAGCAAGTTTAGTCCAGTAAGTAAGTCATTCTAGTGACAGCAAGTTTAGTGACAGTCATTCTAGTGACAGCAAGTTTAGTGACAGTCATTCTAGTGACAGCAAGTTTAGTCCAGTAAGTAAGTCATTCTAGTGACAGCAAGTATAGTCCAGTAAGTAAGTCATTCTAGTGACAGCAAGTTTAGTCCAGTAAGTAAGTCATTCTAGTGACAGCAAGTTTAGTCCAGTAAGAAAAAAGAAATGCTTGAAATGTGGATTCATTGGACATTTTTGCAAATGTTGTAGAACTAGGGCTAACAAACGCAAAATCGATGACGTTCTGTTATAGGATTCATATGTACAGTAATCTGCCCTGTTTCTAATATTTTCCATTAGAGTCAGCAAAGTACATTGTACAAAACTCCTGGACCGCTCCGCGGCCAGTTAGTTCGTCACAGCCCGCGTCGCGTTCCAGACATATACTTTTAAAGGCAATTTTTAATAAAGAGTTTTATTTTGTCTAAAAGATTATTTCCTTTTTTAAAAAGACTTCCAAGGCCGATCCTAACAGTGGTGGCAGCGTAAAGGGATACTAAAATCCCCGGGACGTCTCTTGTGAAAATTGTGTGAAAGTGTTTCAAACAAAGGCCAGAACCCTTTTTATAAAAGTTTAAATTTATCAAAGTGAAGTCTAACACGACGGGCGAACTCATCACCTAGACCTGCAACGGGTTTAGTACACGGGACAGCTCCAGCAGCGAGCGACATACTTCAGCACAGCATCCAGCTGTGTGACCAGCTCTACAGCGAGCGACATACTTCAGCACAGCATCCAGCTGTGTGACCAGCTCTACAGCGAGCGACATACTTCAGCGCAGCATCCAGCTGTGTGACCAGCTCTACAGCGAGCGACATACTTCAGCACAGCATCCGGCTGTGTGACCAGCTCCATTGGCGAGATCTTCATACTCCAGACGTGAGACCAATTGTTAGTTCCAGATGGACGTATCACTACTGTGAGTCAATTTATTTCTATCCACTTCCACAAGTGATAAGTGAAAAGTGTTTTTATCTTTTTTAAATTTTTTTTACTAGAAAGTTATTTCAAAAAGCTTTCATAAAACTTTTGTTCAAAACTTTATTGTAATTCATTCACAGTAATAAAGCTCAGAGAGCAAGTAACATCCGCGATAAGATTTCTTCGAATTCAATCTCACTCGAACCTTCTAGCTAGACTAAACAATTCTTATCTCATAATGACTGGTACTCAAAGCACTGACTTACAAGGAAAACAAACTATTTCAACAAGTCAGATAGATTTGAATATTTTAATTAAGTTTATAAACAAATATGATGGGAGCCGAGAAAAACTAAATTCATTTTTGAATAATTGTAAAAATGCGATTAGCCTTTGTTCCCTAAATCAACAAGATATATTATTCAAATTTATTTTGAGTCAATTGGAAGGTCGAGCTGAAACGGCATGTTCCATAAAAGAGTTTCAGAATTGGACTCAACTTGAAGAGTTTTTAAAAGCTCAATTCGGTGAACGTAAACATTATTCACACTTGCTCTCCGACCTTCAGGATTGCCGTCAATCCTCTAGCGAAACTGTTAATCAGTTTGCCCTTAATGTTGAGTCTTGCTTATCAAAACTTTTAACAGAAATTAATATTTCTATTCCAACAAGCAAAAAGGGTGAATTGGCAGGCCGTGTCGCTGCAATGCAGGATTTGGCTTTGCATACTTTTGTTACGGGTCTTAACCCGAAAATTGCAACTGTTGTTCGATGTCGCGACCCTAAGTCTTTAAATGACGCAATTAATTTAGCTGTTTCTGAAGAAAAAATTTACCAAGCATCTATTCGCAAGACTGTTGCATCATCATCATCTTCGCATTCTAAAAATGTGATTTTTTCTAACAAATTTAAGCAGCCTTCTCAATCGAAGGACCACGCGAAGCCTCTCCACGAAGGTAAGTCTTCGAGTAAACCTGACCGGTTTTTCTGCAAATATTGCAAAACGGCGGGACACACCGTCGAATATTGTCGCAAACGGCAACAAAATCATTCAGAGCGTCCCTCGACCTCTAACAATCGCGTTCATAACGTAGATTTTATCGAATCCGATAACGAATCGGAATCTCAGAATTTTCAGAACGAACCTGAATACGACGTTGATGACAATATCGTCAACGAACATTTAAACGAGTAGGGTTTCCCGAATCGCGTCAGTCGGGAGACAAATCTTTCCAAAACGACGCCATACCCCAAAAACCTACGAAATTACAGGTTTCTGATGTATTGACTACACGACAGGGTAACCAGTCCCAAATAGGAAGTCACACATCTACTTCGTTGACTACACGACAGGGTAACCAGTCCCAAATAGGAAGTCACACATCTACTTCGTTGACTACACGACAGGGTAACCAGTCCCAAATAGGAAGTCACACATCTACTTCGTTGACTACACGACAGGGTAACCAGTCCCAAATAGGAAGTCACAAATCTACTTCATTGACTACACAACAGGGTAACCAGTCCCAAATAGGAAGTCACAAATCTACTGCATTGACTACACAACAGGGTAACCAGTCCCAAAAAGGAAGTCACTCAATTAATGCGATGACTATACAGCAGGGTAACCAGCCCCAAACAGGAAGTCATACACAAAATAACAACCACACTTTTACAGTGTCTACCGATACTACAAAAAAATATTTGCCTTATGTAAAACTACAGACCAACCTCGCTAAAAGTGCTTTAACCTTTTTGGTTGATACAGGATCGTCTGTAAGTTTGATTAAGAAGCAATCTATTGAGACTATGCCAAACATTATTCAAGATAAAATAAAGTTGAAAGGTATTGACGTAACTGGACTCTCCACTTTGAATTTAGGCCATTTCACCTTGTGTTTATTTCCTGACTTTGACGACTCCCCGATATATAAATTTAACTTAGCCGACAAAATAAATTTATCTTATGACGGAATCATTGGTAATGATCTTCTTAATGATTTACAGTGCATGGTTGATTATAACAAAAACACCTTAAGAATTGGAAAAGTTACTTTGAGATTAAAATTTTCTGAACCTATTTACACGATTGCTCCAAGAACAGAAATGGTAGTCGAATGTTCCGTTTTGAATCCATTATTAAAGGAAGGCATAATTATTGACCAAAAGATATCGGACGACCTTTTAGTGGCAAATTGTATAGTCAAGGTCAAAGACAATCAGCGTGTTAATATAACAGTTATCAATACTTCAGAAGAACCAATCACTTTCGAATCAAATCTCAATTTAAAACTTGAATCAATAAACAATGAACCTTTCGTGCCAGTTCATACTAGTTCTTTCAAATCAAATGTTTCCAAAAGAACCAGACAAGTATTAAGTCAATTGAGAACTTCTCATCTTAATAAAGAAGAAACAATATCCCTGAATGAAGTTTGTTCTCAATTTTCGGACATATTTTATTTACCTAATGATGAATTGAGCTATACTACAGCTCTTGAACACAAAATCAGGACAATAGATGACAATCCAATTCATACCAAATCATACAGATTTCCAGAGGTTCATAAGAAAGAAGTCGAAAAGCAAATAAATAAAATGCTTGATCAAAATATTATTTCACCATCAGTTTCTCCATGGTCTGCACCCATTTGGATAGTCCCCAAGAAACTTGATGCAACAGGTCAACGAAAATGGAGAGTAGTCATCGATTACAGGAAATTGAACGACGTCACAATAGGTGAAACTTACCCTATTCCACAAATAACGGAAATTTTGGATCAACTTGGAAAGAGTAAATACTTTTCAACGTTGGATCTTGCATCAGGCTTTCATCAGATATTGGTATCCCCTGATGACGCAACCAAAACAGCCTTCTCCGTACCTCAAGGTCACTTCCAATTTAACCATATGCCGTTTGGGCTTAAGAATGCCCCTTCAACCTTTCAAAAATTGATGAATACCTGTCTTTCTGGCCTCCAGGGCACACGATGCTTTGTCTATCTTGATGACATCGTAATTTACTCCCCAGACCTTAAATCGCACATTGAAAACATCACCGCCGTTTTCCAAAAACTTAGAAGTTTCAATCTCAAGTTGCAGCCTGACAAATGTGAGTTTCTTCGCAAAGAAGTAGCCTACCTTGGCCATGTCATTAGCAGTGAAGGTGTTAAACCTAATCCAGAAAAGATCAACTCTGTCACAGAATTTCCGATTCCCCAATGTGCAAAAGATATAAAATCCTTTCTTGGCCTCGTCTCTTATTATAGACGATTTATCTCTGATTTCTCTAAAATCGCAAAACCATTAACAAACCTTCTTAAGAAAGAAGCTTATTTCGAATGGAAAAATGAACAACAATTAGCTTTCGAAACCCTAAAAAATAAACTTGTCTCGGCTCCAGTACTTGCCTATCCAGACTTCAATCAACCGTTTGTACTCACATGTGATGCTAGCAACTTTGCCATTTCCGCCATATTATCCCAAGGTCCAGTAGGACATGATCGCCCTATTGCCTACGCGTCACGCACTCTGAATAAAGCTGAGTGCAATTACTCAGTCACCGAAAAAGAAGCTCTTGCAGTAATATTCGGTGCAAGAACATTCCGTCCTTATCTGTACGGATTCCATTTCACAGTCTTTACCGACCACCAGCCCCTCAAATACTTCTTTAAATGTTCTGATCCAAATTCACGACTTGTTCGTTGGCGCCTCAAAATGGCAGATTACGATTATACAATCGAATACAAGAAAGGCAAAACAAACAGTAATGCAGATGCTCTTTCTCGTTACCCTATCCAAAAATTAGTCTCAATCCATCCAATTACATCACCAAGTAATGTTCCCGACGAATGTCTAGATCTCATTCTAGATAACGAGCAACCCAGAGCAGGTACTTCCTCCGATAATAATCAAGATTTGATTGAGTTAACCGACTTGCTATCATCACCAGCTCAAGAAGACGATCTACTTTTTCAACCATCTCCTTATCAATTATCTAATGATAATTCTAATCCAACATTTTTGAATCCTTCATTGAATCCTCCAAACATAGATGACATTATTGGGACGGATCCTCCTTTAAACTTGCCAACAACCGAATCACCTCATTTAGATCAACCAGATGACCAAACTTACTCAAAATGCTTAAAAGCAGTTTCTAGTAAAACATTTGCTTCAAATGTTACAATCAAAGAACATAATGAAAGTATTCTTAAAAGTAACTGTAATACTATTATCATACCAACATCTATTGATCTTGATGACTCAAATCCTTATGTTGAAGAAATTGTTTCAAATTTGCAAGATTCTACAGATATCCTACAAAGAGAAAGGACTCTGTACTCTTTTATAACGTTTCAGAACAATAATAAAGAATATTTTTTCATTTTCCCCAAAGTATATCACTTTGAAAAATCTTCATATGAAGATTTGTTTAAAACCCTAAAACAATTGAGAAATGAACTCATAACCAACAATACAAAAGAAGTTGCAATTACAGATTTTAAAAATCCATTTGATAGCCATCAGTTTATCAAACTATATAATATGATCCTCTATTTATTTAATAACACTGGAATATGTGTACACATTTATCAAAACTCTCTGATTTACCCCTCACCCAGTGAAATTCAGAAAATACTAAAAGAAAACCATGATTTACCCATTGCTGGCCATGTTGGCTGTTCAAGAATGTTGAAACGATTACAAGAACGGTATCATTGGAAGGGTATGCGCAGCGATGTTGACACCTATGTAAAAAAATGTAGCTCGTGTCAAACAAATAAAGCGTTACGTCAAATAAATAGAGCACCAATGCAAATCACGACAACTTCAAGTAAACCATTTGACAGAATAAGTCTTGACATTGTTGGACCGTTACCAGAAGCTGGACTTTTAAATCTTAAATTCATCCTCACTATACAGGATGATCTCACCAAGTATTCAGTAGCATATCCTATTGCAAATGTTACAGCTGAAGAAACATGCGAGTGTCTTGTACACTTTATATCAATCTTTGGAATCCCCAGAATGATATTAACCGATCAAGGGACTAATTTTACTGCTGACCTATTCAAAAAGACCTGTGAGTTCTTAAGAATAAAAAATTTATGGTCTTCGCCATACCACCCACAAACGCAAGGTGCTCTTGAACGGAGTCACTCTACTTTAAAAGAATACTTGAAGTCTTACGTAAACGATAATCAGACAGACTGGCATAAATATGTTTATACCGCAATGTTGGCTTATAATAGCAATGTTCATACAACTACCCAGTTTACACCATATGAACTCCTTTTTGGTAATAAGCCATTTATTCCCGACTCGGTTTACGAACTTCGCCAAGATGCAACATATCCAGAATACATCAGAATGCTACACCATCGCTTAAAACTTTCTCGTGAAAAAGCTCTTGAGCATATCCGAAATTCAAAAGAGAGATCTAAAACCTACTATGATCAACATTCAAGACAGACTAGATACAAAGCAGGAGATTATGTTTATTTAAAAAATCACCTGAAATCTAGAAAATCACTTGCACCTGTATGGAAAGGTCCGTACAAAATTATTAAAATACATGGACACAACACACTCTCTCTCCTCATTAATAGACGACATATTAAACATCATTTTGATGAGGTCAAACCAGGACCCGAAGTTGTAAGGTCAGAATAAATAAATGTTTACATTAATTTTAATTTTTTTTTCCGTCATTACAGCCTCCTAATAACCTGCAGTATTACATTGGCTAATTGTAATGAAGAAATCATCGAATCAATATCCAAGAACCCTGGTATCTACTTTGATCCTGTTGGCAAAGCAAAGTTAGTCAACGACCATGTCCATCTGATTATTCCGGTAGACATATCCTTTATCAATTCACATATCCAAAATATTAAAACTGTTTTTGGTACAGTCAGGTTTCTTTGTCAAAACAGTGAAGCATTTAATAAAATAGAATGCCATAATATGATTCAACCCTTAGATGCACTTTTTGACGATATAATCAAAGACTACGATTCCATATCTCACCTTATTTCTCAAAAATCAAAGAGGTCCGCCTGGTTCTCCGGCGTTGGAACAATATTTAAACACATCATTGGAACTTTAGATGAGGAAGATGCAACACGTTATAATAATGCCCTTCAAAATCTACACGATAATGATGCCAAACTGGCATCTCTGGTGAGAGATAATCTAATCTTATCTAAATCAGCAATATCTAATTTTAATAACTCAATTCGTCAAATGAGTAAGAACGAAGCACGTTTGAATGATGTTATTGAAAAACTCACTCTTACTGTTAATAATATGTCAAATATAACGAATGCGTTAGTATCAAAGAATAATGTAAATGAAATTTTAAATGTTTTACAATCTAGTTTGTTAACTTTGTCTTTTAAGTTAGAAGATATTGTTAATTCTATTCTATTTGCAAATAGTAATGTCCTACATCCTTCAGTCATTACACCCAAACAATTGTTTAATGACATGTTAGATAATTTAAGATTTTTGCCTAGATTTAAAGAATTTCCTGTAAACTTAGAATTAAATAACATTCATATTTTGATAAATGTATCAGAACTTATATCATATATTCTAGATAGTAAGATTATTTTTGTTCTTAAACTTCCTTTAGTATATTCTATGGAGTATAGTTTATTCAAGGTCATTCCAGTTCCAGTTCCACATAATGTCAGTGAACCGAATTCCTTTGCTTTAATGATTCCTACAAAATAATACTTAGGACTAAGTGAAGACAAATCAACGAATGTAAATTTTGACGACTTAAATAATTGTAAAACAATTTTCAACCAGGCTTTCCTTTGTAATAACTTAGATATTTCCACAACCACAAGTAGTTCTATATGTGAAATTGACATTGTAACAAAAGTAACCGCAAGGTTACCAAGGGAATGTAAAACTAAATTCCTGTATGGAAACTTAGATATTTGGCATAGACTTAACGATAACAAATGGTTGTTTGTACAATCCCAACCAACTAAGATTTCTATAGAATGTAACGCTGAACTCATAGACAAAACTATATTAGGTACAGGTATACTTCATATTAAACCTGAATGTACTGTATTCTGTAAGAATGTTAAGTTACTCGGTAGAGTTAGTCCTAAGATAAAAATAAATAGAATAAGCTCAGATTTTGACTTGATAAAAGATCAGTGTTGTAACTTTGATAAATTTAAACAATTAAACGTCAATCTCAGTATTCCAAAATTCTCAAGTATAGATCTTAGCGATTTGAAAATTTTGAAACAAATGTCTGATAAATTGATTGATGAATCTAAAACAGTGATTGTTCCTAACGATAAACTAAGTAATCATATTAGTTTTCCTATTTTAAGTACATTTTCAATTATTTTATGTTTATGCTTAATTTTGTATACTTGTAAATCAAGTAAATGTCTGAAACACTTTCGCAAGGTTTATAAAGCAGATAATTCTGATAACTGCTCTTCTTCCAATCATCAAACCGAAATGGTTGAAGAGTCTGTTCCTCAACCAAGACTAAGAATAGATTAAAATAACATAAACTTCGCCTAATATTGCGTAAGTTTACTCTTAAACAAGGGGTTGTTATAGGATTGATATGTACAGTAATCTGCCCTGTTTCTAATATTTTCCATTAGAGTCAGCAAAGTACATTGTACAAAACTCCTGGACCGCTCCGCGGCCAGTTAGTTCGTCACAGCCCGCGTCGCGTTCCAGACATATACTTTTAAAGGCAATTTTTAATAAAGAGTTTTATTTTGTCTAAAAGATTATTTCCTTTTTTAAAAAGACTCTTCTCAAAAGCTATCAATTCATCAAAAAAATACAAAGCTGTACCTGAAATGGTGGACTACATATTTCATCTTGATTGTGATGACAGTATCAAATGCACATTAGGGGGCGTGGAAATTAATATGATTGTAGATTCAGGCAGTAAATGCAATACTTATAATCAATGATGCAATTTGGGAGGTACTAACTAATGAGCAAAGACGTTCAAATTGAAAACCAAGTAAAAAATCAAGACTAAATATTGATGGCTTACGGAAGTCAGAATCCTTTAACAGGTTAAAGATCTTTTGATTCTTTGAAAGTGGTTGGCGATGGGCATGAAAAAAAAGCTACTTTTTACGTCATTAAAGATGGTCCAAGAAATTTGCTCGGGAAAGACTTGGAGTTCTCAAAGTAGGTTTTGGAATAAATTTAAAGACGTTCAGATTCATGTCCATATTGGTACATCCATCAAACCTGTCTGTCTGTCAACCTTCTCGAAGAGTCCCTATTCCCCTAGAGTCTAAAATAAACAAAAAAATCCAAGATCTAGTTGATATAGACATTATAGAGCCTGTTGATGGCCCGTCTGATTGAATTTAACCTCTGGTACCGGTACTTAAGGGGGACGGGGATGTTCGAATTTGTGTAGACATGAGGATAGACTTAAAATAACTACGCAAGTTTTAAAAAGTAACGAAATCCTCCTTATAAGTGTGAGTATAGAGTCAAAGAAATAGAATTTCTTGGACATCATTTGTCCAGTAAATAAAGGTGTCAAACCTCTCGACAAATACGTCAAATTAATCGAGTCCTTTCGAGAGCCCACTGTTATTGAAGAAGTACAAAGTTTTTTAGGTCTTGTCAACTATATCAACGGTAGTAGTTGTAGTTCTTATCTGAAATGAGTGGAATATGGATCTCGAAGAGGAAGTAGTTAGCTGTCACTCGTGCTTTTACGGAAATTAACTTGTAAAGTTCCTTCAGGTCCCCTCTGACGTCTTCAACTGGCAATGATAAAGTTCTTGGGAGACTTCCTAAAATCTCATTCAACTGCTCAATCAAGACGACAGGAGATAGTAGGTGGATGTCTATGTGACCTTTATAGACATCAGTTAACGTATTATACAGAATTTCCTGAATGGTCTTCAAGTTGTTGATTAGTAGGTATGCAGCAAATGAAGCGGAGTTAAAGTAGTTTGAAGCCATCCCTATTGACTGTAGATCCATAGGTCGCTGGTTCAAATCCGGCTCGAAGGACTATAAAATGTAGGAGTCAGTAGTTTAGGCATCGTACATTTAAAAGAAGTTGTATAGTTGTGGAGCACTAAGAGAAAAAGAACTAAGAAACCTCAGTTAAGGTACTGTATTGATATCAAAGTAAACAGAGTTCAGTTTGACGTCTCTTTCTCTATGTGTGTCGGTGTCGACAGTTAGTTTCGTACTGCTTTAAAAACGGTAAAATATGAAATTAATTATTATGGCTAAGTAAATAAAGTAGGCTGCAACGCAAGCAAAACAATGTGCGGTTATGAAACCGTACAACAATAATGTAAATTTATTTGTAGATCAAGCTTGTCCCATAGCTATCCCTTTGGCTGAACTGAAAAGGGCTTATGACAGAGACCGAGAAATTGAGTTAGTTAGAAGTTTTTGAAAATGAACTTTGCTTCCGAAACAATTTATTTTTACGTGGGAATAAAGTTGTTATTCCTTCCAGCCTGAGATCAAAAGTTTTGGCAGCTGTCTCTGCTCCAAACCCTCCTAACCTAATCCTAACCATAACGCATAGGTGTAGAAGAGAACTTCCAGTATAATCCTTGATTGATGATAGGCCATTGCCTAGCAGACATTATCTTTTGGTAATTGTAGACTATTTCAGTCGCTATAAAGAGGTAAAAATTACTAAAAGTATTGATGCTACACACACCACAGCTATACTTAAAGATATATTTTTACAGTTAGGCGCCCCAGTAAGTATCACTGCTAATAATGGTCGACAAGCTCACAATTTTCTAGTTTTTGCAATGAATTTGGTATACAGTTATTTCATAGCATTCTCTACTAACCTCAACAGAATGGCGAGGTTGAGAGACAAATCCGCGATATACTTACTTAAAAGACTACTTACGAATAAGCCAAAGTCAAAAGTCCAATTGGTAGGATGATTTACTTAAATATCTGACTATGTTATGTATATATAATACACCCTCCATTCGATCACTTGTAAATCACCAGCTGAGCCCTTTTACAGGCGCCTTTTATTTGTTGTGGATGTGGAATTCGCAGATATAGATCTAGAGACAAAAGACAGAGACACAGAAATAAAAGCTAAAAGGAAAGAATATGCAGACAGAACATGAGAGACATGAAGAGAAATCAACTATTGGTATTGGAGAAAAAGTGTATGTGAAAAATGTGATAAAAGAGAATAAGTATCCACGACCTTTAATGACGCACCACACACCTTAATCAACAAAAAAGGAAATGACGTAGAACTAAAAAATGATGATAATGGCAACAGCTACGTAGAAACATAGTACACCTAAAACGAGTGGAAGGTCAGTGAAAAGTTTGCACTGATGGGAATAGTTCTGGTGATATCATGGATAAAAATTACGCTCTTATTGAATAGTACAGTGAAGATTAAACTTATTTTTGTAGAAGCTGTCATTAACGAATCATATATTTGATTTAGAATTTATATGTGTCTAGTAAAACCAGGTTTAGTTCAATTGTTGATTATTGTATTATAGTTATTAAAAGTGGAGAAACATTTATATTTTAAAATGTTGTAAAAGGCAGATGTAACGTATAATAAACATAACCACGTATGCTGGTGAGAAGAGTGGCGGTAGGAAGGAGCCGCCGCTCTCTCTCTCTCGCTCCGCCGGCCTCCGCACGAGCATCGTGTGTATACTGAAATAGTGTTTTATTGAATACTTATCCGAACCTGTACAGTTTTTACACGATTTTATCGCACATTTACAATTTTTCCAAGCAAAATAATAAATTAACCACCAAAAACACACAACGGGCGCTCGCACCGCCAGTAATCGTATGACTACTAGCGCTTGCGGATGAAACAATGCGATGTTCTTACCTGTGCATACTGTTCATACTTAGAAACACTTCCTCTATACCTTACAATGTATCCTCTAAGGAGGAGATGGTTGTGAGTGAAGTTGGATGTAGGAGATAATCTCTAGAACTACACATCCGATTCTGAAAATTCTTTCACTAATAGGAAGTTACATTATCCCTGAGTGCTACAGGCTATGGTTTGTGCCCTGAGGACAGGCGTTTCCTTTCACTATTGTAATGGTTTCGGTTTCGATAGAACTACACAAAAACTAAACAAACGCGGGCAAAAATTAGTAGGTAAGAACACTCGATCGAGTCACCTATCAAACCAATATTACTAAATGAAAATCAGTTCATCCATTTCGGAGCTACACAGAAACTCAACAAACGCGGGCGAAGCCATGGGCAAAAGCTATTAGCTAAAAACACTGAAAACATTCTCGACCAAGACAGCTTTCAAACAAAAAAAAATTCAATCAAAATTCAATCTGTATGAAAAATAAATCAGGTACCTACAGACGTAGACCGATCGGGAAATAGACCGATGTGAATATTGGACGCATTGAGAAATGGACGGATTAGGAACAACAAGTGTACTGTAAAAGCGAAAGTTTGTACTTTAGCTTTACAGTATCTTATTTTGAAACGTAATTAGTAGCGACATTTGTGATGTGAGGTTCAACAGTTTAAAATATGACCAACCCACAAATGCACTAAGGGTGTGGCCAAATACTAATAATTTAATTAACTTATTGTTCATATGTCTTTACATTAAAGTTTAATTTTGAATGTTACCCTACGTCTTTTGAAGCTTTATCGATAGGGACTGTTTTGTGGATTCTACGAATTCACAATGTCTTCCAAAGGTAACGTGAAGAAACTAGAACGAAGTTGCGACCTTATGTCACAACGTCATAGGGACCAAGGTATTAAGTATAAAAACGCATAGATGCACTCTTTATTTGGCAGAGGTTATATTTGGCGCCAGAAGATTTTTTTTAATAGAGTTCAAAGGCCATAAAACTGATAGATTAATTGATCGTCGAGTACTTGTCAGGTTTTATGGGCAGAAACCATGTTACAGTTTTTTTCGGTCATCTCGAGAAGTTGTACGGGGACACAGAGCTGCAAACATACAGAGGGTGAAATATTTTGTGATTAAATTTGTACTGAAAGACTCGAATTCTGAAAGACTGCTTTTTATTATAAATTAACAACTGAATGACTCTAGGTTATGACTCTGAGACATATTTTTCTAGTTTTAAACGTAAACCAATCAGTGTTGTTTTTAAAGTACGTTAGTGAAGGCAGAAGAAGTGGAGGCAGGCTTTGACAGTCGAAGATATTTTATAATATCCCTTTGCGTTTAAAATAGAGAAGTTTTATTCAGAAGGACGTTTAAATTTCTATATTTTCAGTTTATTTCTATTTTAACTTAGACTATGAGGCAACAACACTGTAATTTTCGATACTCTGTATATTGCAGCGGACGAAATACCATAAAATTTAATGTGTTTCACACTCTTGACTGTTTTTGTTGAATTTAGCGAAAACAAACCTCAAGTAGGGTTTGACAACTAATTAATTAATAAAATAATGTGTCTGGAAGGGGGCGTGACCAGAAATGGTCAGGGAAATCGTCAGGGAGTTGCGCAGGAGCAACGTGAAAGCTGGGCAGTCGGTTTTGGGGAAGAAAACGGGACGGATCGCCGGGTTGATGGCCATCAACGTATAATAAAATTACATCATATCGGTTTCCCCTTGGCCTAACGGATACGCGCTTTTTAGTTCGGGAGAATAAATCGTAGACGCGTGCGGTTCGGTTTTTGTTCGGTTCGCTAAAGTGTGTAAGAGTGTTTTATTTCTGAAAAGTGCGAGTGATTTAAATCGAAAATAAGCAAACAAAATAACGGATTAAGATATAGAGTCACCGGTTAAATTAACACGAGCGTAAACCACATATATATTCTATATTTTAAGAATTTATATCAACAGTTTATTTATTTACAGCAATTTTATATTTATCACTTATTTTATTCGAAATCTAGATTCCGGAGAAGGCGTCACTATATATTTCTGTTCCAACGTTTTGCTGAGATTTCTAGAGTTTGCGAGAGGAGGCATTATGTAGGGCCACGAGAAACCAACGAGATTTCGCTTTATTTCCTTTATAGCAGGTTACAGCTGGCAGCATATATTTGTATATCTATCTTCTAGTTTTTCTTCATACAGGTACGTCGAGTGCAGAAATAATGGCTCCTCTCAATTCTTTTTGTTTATTTCGAATTCTAGCTTTTATTTACTTTTCTGAGAATGTTGATGTGTGCTACTTTATTTAGATATTAGCTAGGTACTTCAAGAGGTGGGAACGAGCTATTCAATCCGTGATTGTGGCATAGGGTTCCCGGAAATTCAGTATGCAGTTAGCTCGCCTGAGGACGCCGATGTAGATCGTGGTTCAACAAGGGGGCTGGCTGAATTTTCTGCTATTCTTTGCCCATAATCAAGGAGAGCCGAGAGTATAGGAATATTTCATGGGGTTTTCTAGGTACTTCAAGAGGTGGGGACGAGCTATTTAAACCGTGGTTATAGCATAGGGTTAATGGAAATTCAGTGTGCGGTTAGCTCGCCTGAGAACGCCGATATAGATCGTGGTTCAACAAGGGGGCTGGCTGGATTTTCTGCTATTCTTTGTCTATA
This sequence comes from Ypsolopha sequella, assembly GCA_934047225.1. NCBI lineage: Eukaryota > Metazoa > Arthropoda > Insecta > Lepidoptera > Ypsolophidae > Ypsolopha > Ypsolopha sequella. Next base: position 226,077 of record OW203988.1, on the reverse strand, counting down.
ATCAAGGAGAGCTAAGAGTATAGGAGTGTACTATGGGGCTTTTAGGAAGTACGTAGTTTTAGCTTGATCAAGCGCAGAGATGGAAAAAACGGCTTTATATTGAAAATGACTTTTAGCTTAATGGTTTTTATGAAAAGCTGGCTGTATAAACAGCTTTATAGCTTAAAAACGCTTTTTAATTTTTTGATCATAGTAAACATTATAAAGTATTTTTTCCTCTTTTTCTATTATCAATGAACTTCCCATCATACACCATCGTATTCTATACACTTATATGTTTAAGGCTTAGATGTTTTTTAGGTTCCTTATTGTATTTTGTACAATATTGTTTTTTTTACAAAAATTACACTGCTTTTTATCCTGCTGTTTTTCAAAATGCTTCTCCACTGCTGTTTCGAGACATTTTAACTTTTATTTACACAGTCACGAAATAGATTTACACTTAACAAAGTTTGTTTACACGACGTTACGTAATTGTTACAAAAATTAACACGAATTAATCACGCAAAGCAACGAAAACGCATAAAGCATATGAACGCATCCACCCAACAACGAAAGCTAATAAACACTGAAACAGAGATGGAAAAAACGGCTTGATTCAAGCGTCGTAGGAACTACAGGAGGGATGAATGAAATCAGTTGTGATGGTTTGAAAGTTGGGAAATGCATGGTTTAAAAATTATAGGGTTTAGGATGGTTGTATCGCACTTTCGCTGGATTTGTAAGGTGGCTAGACTGATTGATGTCTAGTTAGGTCCAAGTTATTAGGTGTGCTGGGAGACTTGGTTCGTAAAACAACAGTATGCAGGGCCCCCGTTTTCTTCTAGCCCTATTTTAGGTCTAGAATCCCTTGATTATTCTATCCCAACGCAACTCAGCGAGCAACGGCCAGGAATCTCTTTTAAATTCACAACCTTAATATATAAATATATTATATTCATACACCTAACATATTTTCATTAATATACATAACTATGATATAAAACATAACAGTGTTTACGTTACAAATACAAATCGTCTTTGTGCAATCGCAAGTGAAAGTGTCGTTTTATGTGAAATACGGAACAGCAGTGAATGCGATTTCTACCCTTGGCCGTTCTGCTGAAATACGTAGCTAAGTAGCATGCATTCTCACCTTTTCTTGATAAACCTGGATGTCGCGTATTTCGATTTATTCGCTTCACTCGGAGCATATTTCTATTTTCTCTACTTACTTTGATTAACCGTTTTGAAACACAACGTATGGGTCTTAGCAGTAGGTAAATTAGACGATCACAAAATTTAATTTATGGCCAAATTAATTACTAATTGATGTACTTATTAAAGTACATCCACACCTCCTCCTCATAATGTAAGAAGGCGTAAAACCCTTCATTTACAGTACCATTTGGTAAATAGACCAATAGCGAAAGTAGACCAATTGGGAAAGTAAACCGATCGCTCCGGAGGGATAGTAAGGACGGACGGGGTTATAGCGCGCTAATATGGGTGCGCAAACTGATGTGCGCACCGTAATTAATTCAGTCGCGCTGGTAACATCGTTGGTTGTGTACCTAATGTAATTAATTACGGTGCGCAAACTGATGTGCGCACCGTAATTAATTCAGTCGCGCTGGTAACATCGTTGGTTGTGTACCTATTGTAATTAATTACGGTGCGCAAACTGATGTGCGCATCGTAATTAATTCAGTCGCGCTGGTAACATCGTTGGTTGTGTACCTATTGTAATCTTTTGTTACAAGAATGAAACCTTGTTTGGTGAAGGGTTGTTCAGGCCACAATAAAAAGCTGAACAACCAAAAAGATGATATTTCTTATCACCGGTAAGTTACAAATACTGTCAATTGCACTACATATTAAGTATACATATTAATATGTATTAATATTATATGTATATTAATATTATATTATATGTTTATAATATTAATATATGTATATAATATTAATCAAAGAATGGATTTGTTTTTCACAAAATGTCATTTTGTTCGCCATTGTGAGTGCCGCAGTGTTCGCAAATCCAGTAAAATCTACCAAAACCTAGCAGAGCTGCGTTCAGTTTTAACGATATTATTGGATAATTACTTATAGAATAGTCCATATTGGATAAGACCACTTAGCTTATCGTATTCTCCTAGTCAAATCATTCTTTATAGCCATATCAAGCGGGTTGCTAAAAAATAAGAAATCGCCATATTGTATATAAAATGACGTCACTTAGCTTATAATGCATTGACACCAAAACTTAAGAGTATGACATAGCCAAAACAAAAACCAGTTCCGGGCGTGGCTTATTCTATATTACGATAGCGCGCGGGGGGAAATTCGTCCCGGTCTCGAAGCTCGCGTCACCATAGCAAAAATACGAATAGAGTGGACGAGGCAGGGTCAAAAGTCATACGTATTTTATTTTATCTAATTTATTAGTGTATTTCGATCATCGTCACACGGCATTGATCCTACTTGCTATCACGTCGGAACGTAAATTTATTATGGTCGGCTAAAAGTGGTTTTTTGAGTGTTTGATTTATCAGTTGACCCTCGGAACATTTCAGACACTCCTTTAGGGATACATAATAAATATCGTGACGGTTAATTGTCACCATTACCCATTCTTTAAATATTTTTCGCCCGTTGAGCTGGTTTTACACTTGCGGGAAAATAAATTGGACCAAAAATTTCTTTACAAAAAATTTTTACTAAAGTTGTTATTACAAAAAGTGGAAACTAACAAATATTCTCAGAAGGAATGCACCACGTCACTATCTATCTGACTGTAGCCTATATCAATTATGCCTCTCTCATTCAACCATGTTTAACTGCGATACTATCTCATTCCAACTCATTTTAAATAGCGTCACTATTTATCTCACTCTAACGCGTGTTAAATGGCATTTCTAATGAACGTCAAATATTTTTACTGCCCGCCACTCTTTCATTCTAAATTCTAATTATTTAAAAAAATACGCAGTTCCTTTGGTAGTAAAATAGCAATAACTTTTTTTTCAAAAGTAATAGGTACACAGAAATTGCCAGATCATTTGAAAAACAATATTTGATGAGCCGTTATTTAAGACAATTTGCAAAACTAACATAGGACATTTTTTTTCAGGGTGTGGTATCGAACTAACCTAATTACAAAAAATTGCTCATAAATTGGGTTTTTATTTTTCTTCCTGATGTAACAGCATTTCAAGGTTTATTTTTGACTTTATCAATAGCATGACTATTCAGAGTTGCGCAACAAAAATTTTATTCTTAGAATTTAGAACTGGTTAGCTTTGACTCTCAAAAATCTATTAGAATTTATAAAAGTACCATCAACTCGAAGACTATCTACTTTTTGCTGAGGTCATAATTTGATATTCTGGTCAGTCATGAGCTGGCCTACCAGCCTTCCAAGGGAAAGCGTTGACTTTTGGGACACCTGTTTACCCTTGGGATAAATCGCCAAGTGTTTAAAATATAGAAATTTATTTGTATCATAGTTTGAAATATGCAGGTCCCTTTACGCAAAATGAAAAAACAAAACTCTTTTAGGATTAATTTGTCGTCCCTATGTTTGTCTGTTTGTCCGTTTGTCTAGGCAATTTTTCTGGGTAAAATCAATAAATGCTAATATTTACAGCCCTGTAAAATATACATATTATAACGTTTTTATGGCCTTTTGTTTAACTTTTTCATACAAATTTTCTCTTTATGAAAATATAGAGATCAACACTTGACATAATATTTTGCATTTGAAAAAAAGCACAGAAAGGAACTGTAGAACAAATAATGTAAAAAATATAAAACCATATCTTTCTATTCTAAAGGGATTAATAATTTACTGTTTGTTCAATGTGGCGATAGCTTTGTTTATTATTTTTTTTTCTTTGTTACAAAGACAACAAATATTTTCATACAAGGTTTTCCTTGAGGGCTATTTCTCCGAATTTGTAACAAAATATTAAGAAATAATTATAACGGTAAAGTACAACTTTTAGCTAAGACAATTTATTGTTAAAAGTTTGCTATATGCATAAACATATTTTAATGATATTATGGTATCTTCAAAATAATTGGGTTTTCCATAAGCCTGCTATCAGATTATTTAAGAAATTTACGGCTGGTATCACGACGACGGATAAGCCAATTATTTTATTACTATTGTAATATAATTAAAAATATGTTAATGCATACAGCAGACTTTTAACTATAAGTTTTCTTAACTAAAAGTTGTATTTTTACTTATTGAAATTGTATTTCTCATCAAGAAGTGCAAGATGACAAGATATTCAAAATAAGTTAATTGAATTTGTGAAATGGATTCAGGTCAAAACAGTTTTCCATGAAACGGTAATTGTTTATACTTAGCAAAGTGTGTAAACTTAGTCATCTTAACATGAACGACGCCTGTATTTCTCTCTTTTTTATTTCCAGTATATATAAAAATATACAAACTTGTTAAACTTTGCGTAAAAACGAGGCAATATTGACGATATCCTGACAGCTATTATGATGGTGTTTTATCAAATTTTGCTTTTTGGGCTGTATAGAGACGTAGTTAGATGTCACTAGAATATACTCATGAAAAAAGATATGAAGAAAATAAGCTGTAGACTTCACATTCGGTTTATACCTATTGTATGAATTTTAAGAAAATACAGGGGTAAAGGGACCTCTTAAGGAAAACCTTGTATTAAACTATTTGTTATCTTAGTAAAAAATAACTCAAGGAAAAAAATAAACAAAGCTATCGCCACATTGAACAGTAGATAATTAATCCCTTTAGAATAGAACAACATGGTTTTCATATTTTTTACATTATTTGTTCAACAATTCCTTTCTGTGTTGACTTTTAAATGCAAAATATTATCTCAAGTGTTCATCCCTACATTTTCATAGTGAGAAAATTTGTATGAAAAACGTAAAAATCTAAAACGTAATATAAATAAAAACGTCAAAAGTATGTTTTTACAGCTCTATAGAGGGCCGTTAATATTGGTATTTATTAATTTTACCCAGAAAAAATTGTCTAGATAAACGGACAGACAGACAAACATAGGGATAACAAATTAATCCTAAAAGAGTTTCATTGTTTTCATTTTGCGTAACAGAACCTGAACATGTACCAACAGGATTATCTACGATCTAATAATTTTGCCATGCACTGTAAATATTTCAAAATAAATTTCTATATTTTAAATGCTTGGCGATTTATCCCAAGTAAGTGTACCTATATAATTTGCAAAAAACTTCACTTATTGGACCTGAAATGGTGAGCCAATACTAGAGGGTAATTTCACTAAAAGGTCATTGACCTTTGTTACAGATCTCAGTAAGTGTAAGTAAATTAATTTGGGTTTCAATAACGATCACAAAATTATTCTTTTAGAGTAACATATATTATTTTCCCGCATAAAAGTATGAATTCATTCAGTTTTGTTGTTATGACTATGGCACGATGTAGCTAAATCACTCATACGCATATTGTGTTGAGTTTTTAACGGCAGGAATATGATGCTCCTCGAAATATTACTTTATAAAATTAATTTCAATGTGTTTTGAAGTAGTTTTGGGAGATATTTATAGCTTGCAAAAAAGGGCACAGGTTCCACGTCTTACGGGCGCCAACGCTAGGCGTAGACTGACAATATCTTGCTGTAGCTTAGACTGTTAGACCCCAAAAAAGGCATCAGTTTAGTTTTCCGGAAGAAAGGATGCCACTTGCCACAATTGTTTATTGGACCAATATCTACCGATAAAGATCGGTAGCCTTCGGGAGCCTCTTCAATTTGGGGGGGGGAGGGCGTTCAAAGATGCACTGCGCCAAGCGTCATTTAAAAAAATTTAACTGTCTGAGTTTGTCAACTACATCAAGATGGGTGTCTTTTTCAGGTAAATTAAGGACGTAGAATTCATTTCTGATATAAAAAATTGTGATATTTTAAGTAATTTCTTGAAAATTTTTACATACATTAAAATTTTATGAAATACTTTTTACTTTCAGGCGCCACCAAAAAAAAACCTCAGGTTTTTTTAAGTAACAAAAATACGTTACGAAAGCCTATTTTATGCAGATAAATAAAAATATAAGTTTTATTGGATTTTTAAAGGAAAAAACCATAAAAAAAAATAAAATAATGTCGGTGAGCTCTTATTTTACTACTACTTATTAACTAACCTGATAAAAGTATATATATGTATAGTGTATTTATAAAAGTATCTATATGCATAAAAACTATAAACACGTAAAAAATGCTTTTCTATGGTTCTAAAAGAGTATTAACTATTTAATTATCTTTTTCATTTTTTGCAGCTTCTACCATCTATAACAAATAGTTCTAGGTGTGAAGTAAGTAAGTACTGCTGTAAGAAGACAATTGTGTTCCTGGTCACGGGTACCAATCTTTAACAAATAGGTTCTGGACTAGTCCTATCTTCTGTAAGAGAAATAAATATCCTGCTTATAGATGTATACACATATGTGTTATGTACAGTCATATGTACTTATAGTACTTAGTAGGTATTTATTTAATAATTAAAAGATGACCGCTGCAAGCGGTACAATCCGTATAATGAGGTTATAGTAATGCATATATACCTCTCTACATCTCCTACGTTATTATGACATACTTGAGGAGTACATCGATTTATTAATTACAAATTAAATCATTGGCCGTGATTTATTTCTGTGATCGTCTAGTAGATTAAGACGTTATGTTAAAAAACGGTTATGCTCAAAACAATGTATATCATAATTCAACAAAGGAAAATAAAGTATGCAAGAAAAACTAATGTACTAGGTATTTGTTAAATGATACGATTTAGCTGTATTCTGGAACTCAGCTATAGTTCAAGGCTATTATTGCCATTGAAAATCCAAGGGAAAACGAAACACATTAATGACGAAATCACTATGTAAAACCACTTTTCATTCGACATTCCGTAAGACGTTTAACGAATAACACTTTCATAGCTTCGTAAGTTGCGCGCGACGTTATATATCTAATTAGATAAATGATTATGTAATTATCGGATAATATAGTAAAGTGTGTGGGTGTGTGTGTAAAATATAATATTGCAGTTGTCTGGGTTAGAAAAAGGGGTTGATGAAACGTAGATACTCGAGGCACGGTGGCTGCACGCTGTACGTTGATTTAGCTAGACTTTTGGTATTTAATGGGATTCTAGACCCAGATGAGCCCAGAATGAAGTGGGGGTTAAATTTATTTTAGCACAGTTGCATCTTTTTTGCATCCTACTTTGCATTGACACCTTGTTATCTCGAGGCAAATGCTGTCCGCAGCTGGGTTGTCAGACCAGTGGGGTATCTATTGGCTATTTTTCTGCTTCCAGCCCCGATCGGGGGGACTAGGCAGAATTTGTTGCAGCACTAAAGCCTGGCCCCACTCATGAACTCCCTGGCAAACTGCGCGTAATATTTTCTCCAGGATGACACGAATAAAGAAGAGCTGTTTGGACTCCTGTCGTTCAAATATCACCCGATGGACTTGCCCATCAATAAAGAAATTGATGTAGTGAAGGGTAATCTTTTCTTTCCAATGTTGCTCGTGAACTGCCAAAATTGGAGCCTTTAACTTGAACTTTAACTTTAAATTTAACTTGAAGCGTCTGACACGCGAATGATGGTTCACTTGGCGGATACAGTAGACCAGGGTCATACGAAGTTAATGCACAGCAAACACCGATATGGTAGTTATCGCTCTGGCATGTGTACTGAAATTGCCAAGATTAGCGGTATTATGGGTTCATGTGGTAACAGGGAAAAAGCACAATTTTTTGGCATGCCTCTAGATTGAATCAGCTCTAGGTATGAGCGTTTCTTTTAATAGTCAAGAATGTATAATATATAAATAATCAGTTTAATAGCGTGAGTGTGTATAAGACAATTTATTTTGTTTAAAGGTCCTGAAAGAGCGGAGGTCTTGCCTGTGTTCCACGAACTTAGTGGATGAGATACAGTATCGTCTTTTAACGGCAGGGGAAAGAAAAGTACTTTTGAAGCATGGAATTCATTCTCTTTTGCCACTAAAGGGTTTAAGGATCTTAAAGATGGCAATATAAATGAGGCAGAGATTGTGCTACATAAGTTTGTCATAGCCATGTATGATAGGTATGTTAGCCAATTACTGAGTACTAACTAAAACATTAATATAAAGTTAAATTCATCGTAGCGAAAAGTCATATTACATGAACTTTTTCAGATTAAGTCCCTGTCCCTGCGCGACTATCAATCATTGCCGTAAATATCTTTTTACAAAAACAGATCGGCAAATTGAAAATTTACCACCAACAGAAGCGGCCCTTTGTCAGCATATTTTACGCGCAGCTTGCCAGGGAGTTCATGAGTGGGGCCAGGCTTTAGTGCTAGAACAAATTCTGCCTAGTCCCCCCGATTGGGGCTGGAAGCAGAAAATTAGCCAAGAGATACCCCACTGGTCTGACAACCCAGCTGCGGACAGCATTTGCCTCGAGATAATAAGGTGTCAATGCAAAGTAGGATGCAAAAAAGATGCAACTGTGCTAAAATAAATTTAACATGTACCGAATTGTACCAATACTCTTTTAGAACCATAGAAAAGCATTTTTAACGTGTTTATAGTTTTTATCCATATATATACTTTTATAAATACACTATACATAAATATACTTTTAATACTAACTTTTAATAATAAAATATACTAAGGTTGGCTGGAAGAAATCGCTTTAAGTGATAAGTCCGCCTTTGTACAAAATTATGTTTTCAATTCTCTGTTTTCTTTTATGTCTTTTGTGTACAATAAAGTGTCAATTCATTTATTTATTCATTCATTAATTCATTCATACTTTTATCAGGTTAGTTAATAAGTAGTAGTAAAATAAGAGGTCACCGACATTGTTTTATTTTTTTTGATGGTTTTTTCCTATAAAAATCCAATAAAACTTATATTTTTATTTATCTGCATAAAATAGGCTTTCGTAACGTATTTTTTGTTACTTAAAAAAACCTGAGGTTTTTTTTTGGTGGCGCCTGAAAGTAAAAAGTATTTCATAAAATTTCAATGTATGTAAAAAATTTCAAGAAATTACTTAAAATATCACAATTTTTTATGTCAGAAATGAATTCTACGTCCTTAATTTACCTGAAAAAGACACCCATCTTGATGTAGTTGACAAACTCAGACAGTTAAATTTTTTTAAATGACGCTTGGCGCAGTGCATCTTTGAACGCCCTCCCCCCCCCCAATTGAAGAGGCTCCCGAAGGCTACCGATCTTTATCGGTAGATATTGGTCCAATAAACAATTGTGGCAAGTGGCATCCTTTCTTCCGAAAAACTAAACTGGATGAGCTAATGGACCCAGCTACTGCCGCTGACTGCATCAGTGGATTTGCGTATTTTTGGAAAAAGGGGGTGCTTTTTTGACCCGAATAACGTGGTATTTGGAAAATGAATAGATATCATTCACACTAATTTTATTAAAAAAAAACCAACAAAATCGCGAAAGCGATACCTGAAACAAAATCGATAAGAAGTGTGCAATAGAGGGTTACAAAAAAATTCATTGACAGTACAAATATGAATCGATTAACGTGGTTTGTGGAAAATGAATACCTTAAAGTTCAACCAAAAACATGTATTTTTTTATGGCTATACGTAACCTAATTATTGCAACAAAATCATCCGAAAGCTGACATTTTATTTCTGTTTGTATTTTCGTTCCCCGCGAAATTTCAACTTAATCGATTGGGTGAATTGGTTTCAAATTCAGTTGCATTTTTTTAATAATTTTATTAATTAATGTTTGAACCCAATTTTTGGTTTCATTGGTTAAAAAATAATAAAGTAATTTGAATTATTGAGAACTAGCTTTTCACCCGCGGCTTCGGTCACGTTTATTCAATCTTTGCTCCGATTTCGGCTTCGCTGTTATTTTATCAACACCCCTTATAGACTTTTAGTCTATATATTGCCCAACGTCACTAAAAAAACGCATCTAACTCTTTTGAGTGGTTCTCGAGTTAAAACGGAACTGATAGACAAACAAATTGTAGTTTTGGCCTCAGTATAATGTCAATAATCCATTTCATTTAAATATTCAATCTACGGACGCGACTTTTAAATATTTTTCAATGCATGTGCTCGTAAAGGCCCACTTTTTATGCATCAAAACCGAACAAAAAGTCGATTATTTTGCCCTAGGGCTTTATTATTTTTTTTTTTTTATTTATTTACAATGGTTGGCTAACCTGCAGACTTTCCTGTGTACCATAGATGTAATACTTTTTTTTACACTGTTTAACGGCTCTGGATACAGTCTTTTTGAGCCAATTATAATTTAAAGTTCACAAGATTATATTTGTTTTCATTTCCTCACACTATGCATTGAAAAACGTAGTATGATACACGGGCGTAAAAGCAATAAATTACTCGGTTACGTTTAAAACACTCGCTACGCTCGTGTTTTAAATCGTCCTCGTAATTTATTCCTTTGCGCCCTTGTAGCATAAACGCGACTGTTTTACTAATTTATTATGTGTGTAGGATTGGAAAGGGTTCACCTTCTTTTTTATTAGTCGGTACTGGGAAGTTTTTATTTTTTATTGGAATATATTAAATTCGTTGTCAGATGATGCCCACCTAACACTGACAGCGAATATTATTAAAAAAAAACTTGAAACACTTGAATCATAGAGAGATGTTTGTGAGTGACGTTGGATTAGATCTGAATAGATAGATATTATATATATTTATGTTTATGTAGTTTATTACACACTATGTGTATTTATAATATTTTATATATTGTATTTATAGTAAGTATTGATATAATTTTTTATTTTGTTATTAAACGTGTATAATTGTTTGTATATTCTTCTTCTCTGTGTACACGTGTATGATTACTCCGTTTATGTTACTTTTTCCTATTGTGATGGTTTTGCTGTCAGAAATCTCTGTTTAGAGATAAGCTCGCCAATGTGCATCTTTTTACTGTAATTTTGTTTATGTTTATATTTCCGTGTGTACAATAAAGAATAAAGGAATAAAGGATTAGGAGATAATCTCTGGAATTTTTAATTAAGGCTCGGTTTCGCCGCCGGCCGCCGTAGAATTTATGTATATCGACGCTTGCACACAGCGGTAACAGCTCTCACGCATACTCGTATGCATGCACAGTGGGCTCGAGCCGCCGCCGTACTATCCACTAAAGTTTTATTCAAAATGACGAATATGAGAAATAACTGTCACATTTTTAGGGTTCTCTAAGTGTTCTTGTGGCGGTTGAGCTAATGTCGGGTAAAATGGGAAATTGTGGTTCCATATGAAACGGAAACCTTTTAGTGAATGAAGCATCTTCTTGTCTACCGTTTGCGGCACAATTCATGAACGGCTCGACCGGTTGAGCTGCAATTTTGCTTGAAAATTTATACTTTTATATTCACAATATGGATGTCACTTCAAAATATGATTTTTCGCGAATTTGACATCGTTGTGAAATTTAAGATGGCTGTCGCAACATATTATTTACTACTTTGAAATATAGGTGTCGTTTTTAAGGTTTTTATGGTGATGCTGTGGCATTTTTCTGAGTCAAGGACCTTTTTTTTGCTGCAACTTAGCAATTTAAAATATATTAAGAGAGTTGATAATTGTATTTGTTTAGGTTGTAGCATCAAAATAAATGTTTTATTTATTTCTTGCTTTCGTTATTTATTTAGCACGAATTTGAAGAAATGATTTTTGAAATCAAAGATATACGTATTCTGCGACAAACTGACAGTTACAATTATACAATTTTTTCCCATCCCTAGTGTCCAAGTACATCACTACGAACTTTGCGCTCGCGTGCTCGTTCTGAAAAATGTCAATTTTTCCCATCCCTAGTGTCAAAGTCAAAAAATGACAAATTACATCACTAGGAACTTTTTCCCATCCTTAGTGTCCAAAAACATCGCTATGAACTTCGCGCTCGCGTGCTCGTACTGAAAAATAACAATTTTTCCCATCCCTAGTGTCAAAGTCAATAAAATGTCAAAGTACATCCCTAGGAACTTTTTCCCATCCCCAGTGTCCAAGTACATCACTACAAACTTCGCGCTCGCGTGCTCTATCTGAAAAATGTCAATTTTTCCCATCCCTAGTGTCAAAGTCAAAAAATTACAAATTACATCACTAGGAACTTTTTCCCATCCTTAGTGTCCAAAAACATCGCTACGAAATTCGCGCTCGCGTGCTCGTTCCGAAAAATGTAAATTTTCCCATCCCTAGTGTCAAAGTCAAAAAATTTCAAAGTACATTCCTAGGAACTTTTTCCCATCACTAGTGTCCAAGTCCATCACTACAAACTTCGCGCTCGCGTGCTCGTTCTGAAAAATGTAAATTTGTATATTATGTTATTGCCTCGTCTCGAATGCCATACTAATTTGTATAGAGAAATCACGCGGGAAAATGTTTAGTCTTTCAGTATTTTTTATAAAATAACGAAAGGAAAGAAGTTTAAATAAATAGTAAAATAAGCTAGTTTGACTTCTTAACTCTAGATAATATCATTCTATTTTTTAGTTGGATTAGTAGATATATCATAATTGTCCAAACGCCTAAAGCTGTTTTTCGTGATTTTAGTGATGTTTCCGATTTTTTTTCTCGAAGGTTATGATACTTATTTCAAATCTAAAATATAAGTAATGTAATTTGACTTCTTAACTAACTACAAGAATTTTATTTGTTTAAAATATTTTGATTTAATATGCTAAATTGTCCAAACGCGAGAGCATGTTTGGCGAAACCGACCCTTAATATAAAATTGATTCTCTGGAAAAATAATTTGATGTTCAATTTGCGTTGTATTATGTTACGTTTCTGCAAACCCAAAACAGTATGAACGGCCGTTTAGACATGCCATACAGATCTGACGTTTACACATGCCATACAGATCTGACGTTTAGATATGCCATACAGATCTGACGTTTACACATGCCATACAGATCTGACGTTTAGATATGCCATACGGATCTGACGTTTAGATATACCATACAGATCTGACGTTTAGATATGCCATACAGATCTGACGTTTAGATATGCCATACAGATCTGACGTTTACACATGCCATACAGATCTGACGTTTAGATATGCCATACAGATCTGACGTTTACACATGCCATACAGATCTGACGTTTACACATGCCATACAGATCTGACGTTTAGATATGCCATACAGATCTGACGTTTACACATGCCATACAGATCTGACGTTTACACATGCCATACAGATCTGACGTTTAGATATGCCATACAGATCTGACGTTTAGATATGCCATACAGATCTGACGTTTAGATATGCCATACAGATCTGACGTTTAGATATGCCATACAGATCTGACGTTTACACATGCCATACAGATCTGACGTTTACACATGCCATACAGATCTGACGTTTAGATATGCCATACAGATCTGACGTTTACACATGCCATACAGATCTGACGTTTACACATGCCATACAGATCTGACGTTTAGATATGCCATACAGATCTGACGTTTAGATATGCCATACAGAGCTGACGTTTAGATATGCCATACAGATCTGACGTTTACACATGCCATACAGATCTGACGTTTAGATATGTCATACAGATCTGACGTTTAGATATGCCATACAGATCTGACGTTTAGATATGCCATACAGATCTGACGTTTAGATATGCCATACAGATCTGACGTTTAGATATGCCATACAGATCTGACGTTTAGATATGCCATACAGATCTGACGTTTACACATGCCATACAGATCTGACGTTTACACATGCCATACAGATCTGACGTTTAGATATGCCATACAGATCTGACGTTTACACATGCCATACAGATCTGACGTTTACACATGCCATACAGATCTGACGTTTAGATATGCCATACAGATCTGACGTTTAGATATGCCATACAGAGCTGACGTTTAGATATGCCATACAGATCTGACGTTTACACATGCCATACAGATCTGACGTTTAGATATGTCATACAGATCTGACGTTTAGATATGCCATACAGATCTGACGTTTAGATATGCCATACAGATCTGACGTTTACACATGCCATACAGATCTGACGTTTAGATATGCCATACAGATCTGACGTTTAGATATGCCATACAGATCTGACGTTTAGATATGCCATACAGATCTGACGTTTAGATATGCCATACAGATCTGACGTTTAGATATGCCATACAGATCTGACGTTTACACATGCCATACAGATCTGACGTTTAGATATGCCATACAGATCTGACGTTTACACATGCCATACAGATCTGACGTTTAGATATGCCATACAGATCTGACGTTTACACATGCCATACAGATCTGACGTTTAGATATGCCATACAGATCTGACGTTTACACATGCCATACAGATCTGACGTTTAGATATGCCATACAGATCTGACGTTTACACATGCCATACAGATCTGACGTTTAGATATGCCATACAGATCTGACGTTAAGATATGCCATACAGATCTGACGTTTAGATATGCCATACAGATCTGACGTTTAGATATGCCATACAGATCTGACGTTTACACATGCCATACAGATCTGACGTTTAGACATGCCATACAGATCTGACGTTTCTGAAACGCGAAAAATGTTGATTTCATAATCACGTATCGCAGCGAACCCTAAGTCTATGACGTATCCAAACCCATAGTATGTACCGTTCATCATTGTCACAATCCAAGCAATCGAATTCCATAATTTTTTTCGCGATTTTGGCGTTCGTATGAGTGATATGCGCACACAAAGGTGTGTAGAGCGCCAACTCACTCTTTCCCATGAATTTGGTCCCTTCCTAGCTTTTCGATTTATATTATTTTCTTAAGGATTGGCGCCCTCACGGCTCGTTGTCAAAAGTAGGCATATTACGCACGCACTCATTCTCAGGCCGCGCACGCACACATATATAACTTCAGCAGTGGTACCACGACGAAGCGCCGCGAACTTGCATAAGCGAGCGAATTCCTCAACACGATAGCATCTCGATAATTAAATATAAATGTAACATAACATCTCGATATAAAATTATTTACTGACGACCCGTACAGTGTAGTTAATAGTATCTGCCTTCTGCGCCGAGGGTCTCGGGTTCAATTCCCGGTTGGGCAGATTTGTAATTTATGATGAATTTAAATATCCGTCGGTTTGGAAACTCTTGATATAATTTGGCTTGTAATCGATTTTACCAGACTTCAAAAAAATTCTCAATTCGACACATACATATGTATGTAATAATCGTGACGATATATTTATTCATTTATTTATTTATAAAATTTTTGAATATACTAGCTGACTTTTTGATCATCGTCCAAATTCATACTGGAAGCTTGGTAAGTGATCAGCATCATAAATCGAAAACAATAATTGTGAATTTCATTTTATGAATTTTACAAAAATCGTTATTGGTTCATGATACTGATCACTTACCAAGGCTCAAGTATGAATTTGGACGATGTTCACAAATTCACCTTGTATATAAAGCTACAAAACGGTAACTGACTCACTCACTGATTGACGTGGTAGTTTAGTTTGAAGGAGTCGTTTGACAGGGTAGTGATGTATGTGTGGAATGTAGAGTGTCTAATACTGAGTGGGATAAAAAATTGACATTTTTTGACATTTGACATGGTTTTTTGAGTACGAACGGACGGACGAGCACGAAGGAGCACGAATGAGCACGAACGAGCACGGACAAGCACGAACAAGCACGGACGATCACGAACGAGCACTAACGAGCACGGACGAGCACGAACGAGCACTGACGAGCACGAACGAGCACGAACGAGCACAGATGAGCATGAACAAGCACGAACGAACACTAACGAGCACGAATGAGCACGAACGAGCACGGACAAGCACGACCGAGCACGGACGAGCACGGATGAGTACGAACGAGCACGGATGAGCACGAACAAGCACGAACGAACACGAACAAGCACGGACGAGCACGAAGGAGCACGAATGAGCATGAACGAGCACGGACAAGCACGAACAAGCACGGACGATCACTAACGAGCACGGAAGAGCACGAACGAGTACGAACGAGCACTGACGAGCACGAACGAGCACGGACGAGCACGGACAAGCACAAACGAGCACTAACGAGCACGAAGGAGCACGGACAAGCACGAACGAGCACAGATGAGCACGAACGAGCACGAACAAGCACGGACGAGCACGGACGAGCACAAACGACCATGAACGAGCACGAACAACCATGAACAATTTTGGGACATCCCAAAACGGTCAACAAGTACGGGGCGGGGGACATCGCTAGGATGTAAATTTTTCCCATCCCTAGTATCAAAAACGTGTATTTTTGAATAGATCTTGTCAAGCCCTCTTCTTAGAGTACCATGAACATGGGTCTAGCTTCAGCGGTTTGAGAGATACGAGCCGTCAAAGTTTTGATATAGGGAAGGGGGTAGATCTCGGCGAGACCTTTTCCTAGACACCCATCAACATGGGTCTAACTCCAGCCGTTTAAGAGATACAGGCAGTCAAAGTTTTGACATTAAAAAAATATGTATTTTACACCCATTAGACCAACCCCTAGGGTACCTAGGGTATGTACCTTTCGTTCCGAAGATATTGTTGAAACAATTTTTTTTTGGGACGTCCCTAGTGTCAAAGTCAAAAAGTAAACCCCTAATGTCTGGGGGTGTCCCTAGAGGCTAGGGACGTCCCTAGGAACTGCGAACGCTCGCGCTTCGCGCTCGCATGCTTAGTTCCTAGGTGAGGTGTCAATTTTTCCCATCCCTAGGATCAAAGTCAACAAAATCACGCATACATCACTATCATGTCAGAACAATGCAATGAGTCAGTCAATGAGTGACTGTTATGTAATTTTATATACAAGGTAAATTTGTGAACATCGTCTAAATTCATACTCGAGCCTTGGTAAGTGATCAGCATCATGAAATTTCGACCCCCCATAGTGATTCACTCAGGACTGGGAGTTAATTACTATGGGAAGTCGAAATTTCATTATACTGATCACTTACCAAGCCTCCAGTATGAATTTGGACGATGATCAAAAAGTCATCTCGTATATATATATATATATATAAATATATATACATATATATATATTTATAATATAAAACTAGTGTTTTGCGTGGTGCGCGGGCTGCAGGCAGCCCGCGTGAGTTGTAATTGTTCTTTGTTGTACTCTATTTGTTGTTGTTTGTTGTTGTTATGTACTTGTTGTTCTAACTTTTTCGTTAACGTGACAGGATAAGGTATCGAGTAAAAAACACGTTTGAAATTGAGTTGAAACAGGTGATCAGACGACATTCAAGTAATGGGCAGAAGTCAATTGTACCACGAAAAGTCATCGGTCATAATCGGGTGGGAAAAAAGTCATCGGTCATGATCAGTTTTTAAAATTGTCATCGTCGTAACCGTAATAGCGCGTTGAAATACGTGTGGTAACTTTGATTCCATTGAAGTGGACTAATATTTTGCTATTGTGTACTCTGACAGTTGTCAAAGGTCCAAAATATACACGGTCGAAATGTGCTGGAACCAACTTTCAACGGAGTCGAATCCCGCTAAGCCCAAGCTCAAACGTTTGGAAGATGCGTCCAAAAGAAACAGTTTTTTAATGCTCTCGGGGTAAAGTGAACTCGGCCTCATGAACTCAGATACTCGGCCTTCGGCCTCGTATGTTCGTTCATCGGCCTCGCTTATACTCGGTTCGGCCTTCGGCCTCACAGGCTCGACCTCCGGCCTCGCCGCTTGGTACTGTTTGGCCTCCAGACGATTCCTCCGGAATCGTCCTCCGGGGTCAGCCTTCGGCCTCCCTAGGATGACATCAGATATGACTCTGGTAGCCGCGGTGTTGTGCTCGGCCGAAAAACTCGCATGTTCGGACTCCGAACGCTGCCAGCTCGGCCTTCGGCCTCACTGGCGCGTTCTCCGTCCTCACATGCTCGTTTTTCGGCCTCGCTATAAAGACACTTGTAGGCTCGGCCTTCGGCCTCGCCGGGATCCTTTACGCGAAATGTTTCCTCTGACAGCTGTCAAGTGTCCAAACTGTCAACGGTCGAAATGTGCTTGAACCAATTCAACGTAGTCGAATCCCGCTAAGCCCAATCTCAAAGGTTTGGGAGATACGTCCAAGTGAAACTGTCTCGTAATGCTCCCGGGGTCAAGTGAACTCGGCCTCATGAACTCACATACTCGGCCTTCGGCCTCGTATGTTCGTTCATCGGCCTCACTTATACTCGGTCCGGCCTTCGGCCTCGCCGCTTGGTACTGTTTGGCCTCCGGACGATTCCTCCGGAATCGTCCTCCGGGGTCGGCCTTCGGCCTCCCTAGGATGACATCAGATATGACTCTGGTCAGTGGCGTGCACAGAGTTTTTACACAGGGTAGACATAAAAACCGGTCAAGTGCGAGTCAGACTCGCGTACCTAAGGTTCCGTATCGTGGATGAAAAATGTAATTTTGTTTTCGTGAATTTCTAAACTGCTATATTATTCCTGTAATCTTTACGTAAGCACATATTACCATGATTTTTTTTTATTTTTCGATCAACCAATTTTAGAGATAAGTTGAGGGACATCAATTTTTTTTTGTAGTTTTTCGAGGATTTCCCAAAATAGAGGCAAGTAAATATAGCTAAGCGGCATCGTTCCAAACAGTTTGGTTATTTGAACATAACAAGCAGAAGAAACAAAACAGTCGATTAGTATGTTTACAACCTGTCAGCCAGTTAAATGTTTCATATTGTTTTGGATTGAATTTTCTAGTTGCTTTACCTTTTATTTGAATCCGGTACGAAGCGGCTTTTCTCGATTACTTCTTTTTTTTCAGCATAACACAGTTTTGAAAACGTACCATTTCTTAATTTTTGCACACACACATTCCCAGCACAACTTTCACAGTAGTTACTACCACCACTAGCCATTTTTTGCAATTTTTAGACCCAATTTTATTTTATTTATACTGCTTGTCATCAATTTGCGTAACGAACGAACGCAAAACAATAATGGATGGCGCCGGCTCAGCTGCTAAGGCGGCTTCGTAAGACTTCGGTAATTTTCGGTGAATGTCGTAAAACTAAAAAGACGTCGTCTTTTTGCAGTTTTCGCATACATGTCGCACGCAAACAAGCAAAAGCTTTTGCATTTGTGTGCCATGTACTTACAGTAACGCACACAACAAAGATACTGTTGGAATAATGACCCACACATAAAAGCCGGTACTGGCCGGTAGCCACCATTCCGCGATGGCTGGTCCGATATTGAATTACAACGAATCATAAGCCATTCACTTCATAGTCTTTCGTAATCGATTTTAGCGATGTAATTCTATTTCGGAATGCTCGAGCATAGATACTTTATCTATGGCTGGAGTGAGCGAGCGAATCGCAGCTGTGAACTGAGACTCGCAGTTCCCGCTAATGACAATAGATGGCGGTCGGTGTGGCTACACTTTTTTTTTACGATATGCGTAAAAATGCGTAAATGATGTGTATTTGTCAGGGTAGACAGTGTCTTTTTGTCTGTATGGACTGCACGCCACTGACTCTGGTAGCCGCGGTGTCGTGCTCGGCCGAATAACTCGCATGTTCGGACTCCGAACGCTGCCAGCTCGGCCTTCGGCCTCGCTGGCGCGTTCTCCGTCCTCACATGCTCGTTTTTCGGCCTCGCTGAAAAGGATCTTGTAGGCTCGGCCTTCGGCCTCGCCATTAGATCCGAAGAAACGTCCGACAATTTTTTTTTCTAAAAAGTGTCAAAGTCCCTGTCGGTTGTCAAAAAGTGTCAAATTTGACAGTGGATTCGTAATCAGCGACCCTTGATACCGAGTTTCAGGCGAATCGGAGCACTTTTTTGGACCTGTCAAAAAAATGTCAAATGTTTTTATGCGGTCGTGTAGCGCTCGGCGAACCAATCACTAAAGTCGAAACCGCAACTCGCTAGGACTTACGGTTCGGGAGATATGGCCGACCAAAGTTTTCGTTAAAAAAAAATTTTTTTTTCGACTTTTTTTTTTAATTTTATTTCCAGAAAGATCTCGCCGAGCCCTTTTCTTAGAGTACCATGAACATGGGTCTAGCTCCAGCCGTTTGGGAGATACGGGCCGTTAAAGTTTTGACACCGGGGGGGGGGGGCTAGATCTCGGCGAGACCTTTTCTTAGACACCCATCAACATGGGTCTAACTCAAGCCGTCTCGGAGATACGGGCCGTTAAAGTTTTGACATTTGAATAAAAAAAAACTTTTTTGTCACCCTATGGTCCGACCCCTAGGGTTGTACCACCTTCCGTTCCGAAGATATGGCCAAATCAAAATTTTTTTGTAGTAAATTTTAGAAAAAAAAAATATTCCCATCCCTAGTGACCGGGGACATCCCTAGGAACTGCGCCCGCTC
Organism: Ypsolopha sequella; assembly: GCA_934047225.1. NCBI lineage: Eukaryota > Metazoa > Arthropoda > Insecta > Lepidoptera > Ypsolophidae > Ypsolopha > Ypsolopha sequella. Next base: position 205,661 of record OW203988.1, on the reverse strand, counting down.
GCGCTTCGCGCTCGCGGGCTCGTTCTGTCAATAATGTCAAAAATGTCAATTTTTCTCATCCCTAGTACCCAGGTACATCACTACGAACATCGCGCGCTCGCGCTTCGCGCTCGCGTGCTCGTTCGTAGGCTCGCCCTTCGGGCTCGCCTACTCACTCGCAAAACTCCCATACAAAATCCCATACAACGACCCGCCTCACTAAAATGTCAAAAAACCATGTCAAATGTCTGATTTTTTTCCCCACTCAGTATTAGACACCCAACATTCCATATATACATCACTACCACCCCAGAACACTCTTTCCAACTAAACAACCATGTCAATGAGTCAGTCAGTGAGTTACCGTTTTGTAGCTTTATATAATATAGTCAATCAATAAAAAAAATAATACGTCTTCACTTCGAATCCAGAATAAACATCAAACTCTAAATCTTACAAAATGTTATCCATATTCGCATACGAAAACACTCGCGGCGTTTTGGTTGACACCATCTTGCATCATTCAATAAACATCAAACTCTAAATCTTACAAAATGTTATCCATATTCGCATACGAAAACACTCGCGGCGTTTTGGTTGACACCATCTTGCATCATTCAATAAAATCAAAGCGATGTGCATACTTACTTTTGTCAAATATAATATTATACCACTGCAGTATGTTTTTGTGTCTGTACACGAGACGACTGTTAAAATAATCTACTATGCTATGTGTATTTGTACCTTTATTTAAAAAGTATATTTGTCTATGGTCCTGGATCTCTCTGGTTCCATCTTCCAATGTTTGTTTTTGTTGTTCTCTTAAATAAAACTTAGGTACTGTGCGTGTGCAATTTCTCTCATTAAAAACTAAGTATCTAAAATAAAATCTTGTTTTTATAAAACACTAAAAACCCTACAAGGGATTAGGTTATGGCCCAAGTTAAGTTTCAAGGCGCTATCCGGTAATAAACAAAACAAGCAAAAAACAAAAGTAAAAACCTAAAAATCAAACAAAATGGAGGACAACCTAAATATGTATTCCAAAATACAAGTGCTTATAGGACGTTTTTATGTTCCTATTTATAAATAAAGCTGTAGATAGCCAGTTATATCATATTTTATTGTTGATATTGTTACCAGAATATTATCTCTCTAACTCAACACAAGAGTTGACATTAGAAGTCATTTTGTGACTCTATGGATGCATTTGTACGAATGCGCATGGAGGTTTTATTTGTGATGGGCGAGTCGCCACACCACCCCCCTAGGAGAAAGTTAACCCATACCTAAATAACTATAATCTTATAATGAAACAGGGGCAAACATAACATTTCTCATCCTTAAATTAACTAAACAGAATTACATTTAAAAGTCACAAAATATTTACAAAATCCTCGAAAGGCGAGTAAGTCAAATATGTAGAATAATGATATAGGGAATAATATTTACAACAACCATTAACATATTATGTAAACCTTACTAACGGGTGGGAACCAAAACAGCAAGTCAAAGGTCGAGAGGAGTCTTGAAACGAACACTCCGTCCCGCACGTGTTATGTAGTTTGGCTTTACAGGTGCTGGGTTAATGGGGTTGGGAACAGGAGCAGAAACAGGGTCAGCAGAGTTACCAGGTACAAAAGAAGCTGCTGAGGGTGTAGCAGGAGCCGAAACTGGTGTCAGAGTAACCGATGAACCAGGAGACTCAGCGTCAACGCAGAGGTATGCCGGTTTTACACGGTCGATGCTGACCTGTATGTTCTTGTCTCCAATGACGATAGTGAGCTTCTTTTCCCTCCTAGAAACGACTTTGTATGGTCCAGTGTAAGGAGGTTTTAAAGAAGGCCTCACCGTATCATCACGCAAGAAAACGTGACTAGAGGATGCCAAGTCCTTGTGAATAAAGATGGATTTCCTACCGTGTGCTAACGTAGGAGTAGGCTGCAGTTGCGACATACAACGCCTTAACTGTGTGGCAAAGTTAGTCACATCAGTGTTGCAATGGGGAGCTGCGGAAGGTGAAATGAACTCACCGGGTAGGCACAAGGGTTCCCCGTACAATACCTCGGCGGGAGAAACTTGTAAGTCTTCCTTAAGAGAAGCACGCATCCCTAACAATACCATGGGCAGGGCTTTACACCACGTCTCTTGGTGGCACATCAGTGCAGCTTTCAATTGGCGGTGCATACGCTCAACCAACCCGTTCGCACACGGGTGATAACTCGTGGTACGAACGCGCTTGGCTGAACAAAGTTGCATTAAAGCCTGAAAGAGGGCAGACTCAAATTGTCGGCCCTGATCTGTCGTTACCAAGGATGGAACGCCATATCTAGCAACCCAGCCGCTAAAAAATGTCTCGGCGACCTCCTCCGCTGTTATACCCACCATCGGCCATGCTTCAGGCCATCGACTAAAACGGTCGACAGCTGTCAAACAGTAGTAAAAACCTTTACTGTAGGGCAAGGGGCCTATTATGTCCAAATGGACGTGGTGAAAACGCTTAGAAGGCGTGGCGAAGGTTCTGAGAGGAGAGTTAGTGTGCCGCGTAATTTTGCAACGTTGGCAAGCTTGGCAAGATCGAGCCCAAGTGCGGCAATCCTTTTGGATGTTAGGCCACACAAATCGCTCAGAGACGAGTTTGGCTGTATTTCGAGCGCCTGGGTGGCTAAGATTGTGAATCTTATCAAATACAGCGCGTCTAAAATCGTGTGTGACAAATGGCCGGGGCTTCCCAGTAGAGGTGTCACAGTAAAGGAAAATATCCGTCCCAGGAACTGCGACTTTTTCAAGCTTGAGGGATGAGCGGTTCAACATCTCACGCAGTTCGTCGTTTGCCACCTGATCAGCGGCGAGAGCGGCGAAATTATCATCAAGGCAAATGGCCTCGATGCGAGACATAGAGTCGGCCACCACGTTGTCCTTTCCGCTTATATGGACGATATCCGTCGTAAATTGGGATATGAAGGACAACTGATTAAGTTGAACTGGAGGTAACTTTTCACGACGTTGTGAAAATGCATAGATCAAGGGTTTATGATCCGTGTAAATACGCACATGTTGTGCCTCCAAAACGTGTCGAAAATGTTGGACAGCTTCATAGACAGCGAGTAACTCTCGGTAATAGGCTGGCCATGTTGTTTGTCGAGTAGTAAGCTTTTTACTAAAAAATGCAAGAGGCTGCCAATCGTCTTCAACACGCTGTTGGAGACATGCTCCTACATGGGTTGAAGATGCATCTGTGAAAAGTCCCAGTGTGGCAGTGGTGTCGGGATGAGCTAGGATTGTTGCGCTAGCCAAATGATCCCTGCATTTTTGGAAAGCAGATTCTAAATCTGGTGTCCAGGGGACGGGTTTCTTGCCCTTGAGTTGTGTGGACGCCAACATGTCTATAAGCGGAGCTTGATACTCAGCTGCGTTAGGTAGGAACCGGCGATAAAAATTTATCATGCCTAAAAACCTGCGTAGGCCTTCTACTGTTTCCGGCAAGGGGTAATTTCTGAGGGCCTCGATACGTTCTGGTGGTGGACGAATGCCGTCTTTGGAGATCCGGTGACCTAAAAATGTCACTTCCTCGGCACCAAAAGTACACTTTGAGGTGTTGATGACAACGCCATATTCCGAAAGTCTTTGGAAAAGGGCACGAAGATGATGGTTGTGCTCCTCCTTTGAACGAGAATAAATCAGAATGTCGTCCACATAAGGAAAAACGAATTCAAGCCCGCGTACCACCTCGTCAATAAAACGCTGAAACGTTTGTCCCGCGTTACGTAACCCAAACGTCATATAAGGAAATTCAAAGAGGCCAAAGGGTGTTGTGATTGCCGTTTTGGCAATATCCTCTGGCGAAACTGGTATTTGTTGGTAAGCTTTGACTAGATCCACAGTGCTAAATACCGTAGATCCTGCCAGCTCTTGGCCAAAATCCCCTATATGCCGAACGGGATAACGATCGGGGATGGTACGGGCGTTAAGGGCACGGTAGTCCCCACAGGGGCGCCAGCCATTTTCACCCTTCTTTGCCAAATGTAGTGGCGAGGACCAAGCGCTGTCGGAAGGTCGGGCAGTCCCACATGCAACCATCTCTTGGAATTCTTTTCTGGCTACCTGCAACTTTTGCGAGGCAAGACGGCGTGGGCGAGATGCAACCGGTGGACCCTCTGTAGTAACGATGTGATGCACCGTGTTATGCTTGATTGTCCTGTGGAGGCCAGGAGGCCGTGTGATGTCAGGGAACTCTTGCAATAACCTGATGTAAGGTGAGTCCCCAGCAACAATGGTTTTGACACTTGATTGGGAGACCTGTGCGATGGTAGCCTGTGTTGCCAATTTCGTGGAGCCGTCAATTAATTTAAGGTTACAGCAGTCTGGTAACAGATGATAATGTGCCAGAAAATCCGCTCCAATTATGGGACTGGCCACGTCTGCAATAATAAAATTCCATCGGAATTCCCGGCGTAGCCCAAGGTTCACACGTAAAGTAATGGAGCCGTAGGTTTTTATAGGGCTACCATTAGCGGCACGTACGTCGAATCCAGTAGGGTGATGTATACCCTTCATGAGCTGGCGTGGGTAGCAGCACAGATCTGACCCAGTGTCGATCAGGTATCGGACCTTTGATACAGAGTCTGTTACGAATAAACGACGGCTGGAATGACCGAAGCAGTCAGATGCCGCCGCTACTGGCTGCTGGAGGAGTTTTCCTGGTCAGGCTTCCAACCACAAGGAGACATACACTTATTTGCCTGGTTGGCATACTTTTTGTGGTACCAGCAGAGGCGGGTGCTGGGCTGTGAAGAGGATCTGGACTTAGATCCTGAGCGAGAATTGGATCGATGGCGGTTAGACTGATTCTTTGTAAGGGCATCAACTTTCTTCGACAGTTCGAGTAAGCAACGCTTAATGTTATCGAGTTCGCTAATTGAAGAAGACGCTGCGTGTATGGCTGAGGGTGTGGAAGTTGACGGCGTTTCAGCTATAGCATCAGCAATTTCAGCGACTTTGTCAAGTGACAAGTCACGCTGCGCCGTCAAAATCCTCTGCACCTCTTCCGGTAATCGGCGCATCCACAGCTCACGTAATATATCTTCATCCCCAACGGTCATTCCAGCCAGTGATCGCAAATGGCGGAGAAAAGCAGAAGGCTTCCTATCTCCCAGTTGTTCTTCACTCAATAATTTTCTCACCCGCTGCTCTTTTGACGAAGATAGCCTTCGAATGAGCTCCCTTTTAAGGTTCTCGTATTTGTTAGAGGCGGGCGGGTTGGCGATGACGTCCTCTACCACATCAGCCAAACGAGCATCCAGTTAGAGAGATAATATTTGATATGTTGAGTTAGAGAGATAATATTCTGGTAACAATATCAACAATAAAATATGATATAACTGGCTATCTACATACAAGTCATAAGGCAAAACACCAAACACAAAGAAATAAAAAAAATCTACGTACTAAAAAGTTTTAAATATTAAATCTGATAAAAGGTTTATGAGCCCTTACTATTTGGGACAAATTTAATTCACAATAAGGTTAATATACACTCTGTATATGCAAAAGTATGCACATAAACTAAATAAGTAACTAAAATCAGCACACAAACTATCACAAACTTATAAAAGAGAATTAAGATTAAGTTTGCGGAAACAATATTTTTTTTTTTTATATTAATTAAATGTTAAGTTAGTTTGCAGTTCACCGAACACTTTCACCAAGTTATTTCAAAGTTCGAAAACAGATAAATGAAGAAAACGTGTTACCGTCTGTCCGTAGTCCATACTGTACCAGTTTGCGGTTAGGCAGTTTCCAGTGGCCCCTCTAGGTGCTATGTGGCGTGCAGCAGCAATGCTGGATATCCCACAGGTGGCAGGAAGCTCAGGAAGTCGAAAGTTACAATGCCCAACCGGTGATGTAATAGTTTGGAGAACGTGAACACAAAATATTGTAGTTCATACGGGCAACATAAACACAGAAGGTTGTAAGTATAGATCACGTCGGGGTCACCAATATAGGACGTTTTTATGTTCCTATTTATAAATAAAGCTGTAGATAGCCAGTTATATCATATTTTATTGTTGATATTGTTACCAGAATATTATCTCTCTAACTCAACACAAGAGTTGACATTAGAAGTCATTTTGTGACTCTATGGATGCATTTGTACGAATGCGCATGGAGGTTTTATTTGTGATGGGCGAGTCGCCACACCCTCACTGGTGAAAAAGACTTTATGCTGTGGAAATTTCAAGTGGACATTCTTTTTAAAAGTTCTAACCTACAAGACATTGTTTTTCCAAGTGAAACCATACCGCTCGCACAGGGTCAAACTCCCGATTTTCAAACCCGTGATGCCAAAGCACAACGAATCATCATGATGACAATCGACAAATCTCTCATGATTCACATTATGCCTTGTGAAAATGCGAAAGAAATGTACCAAAAACTGTGTTTTTTATATCGGCGAAACAATGAACATGAAAAGTGTGATATAATGCAAAAATTCTTCAAGTTTGATTATGACGTAAGTAAAGATGTAGCCTACAATGTCGGCGCTCTCCAAAACTATGCCTACAAACTGTCGATGATAGATGAGAAAATCAATGACAATATGTTGATTTCAAAAATCTTGGCGATATTACCTGAAAAGTTTAAAAGTTTCATCACTGCATGGGACTCATGTCCAAATCATGAAAAAACACTCAACAACCTCACATCAAGATTAATAGCTGAAGAACAGCGTGAAATAAAACCACAAGAGGAACAAAATTTTGCATTTAAAGCAAGTTACTCAAATAAAAACAAAAAATTGTTCTGCAACAATTGTAAAAAGAACAATCATGTCGAGAAAGACTGCCTTTTCTTGAAACAAAATAAAAACAGGTGTAGCATCTATAAAAAAACGAACCATCCAACTGAAAAGTGCTATTTCAAAAAGAACAATACAACAAGTTCAAAGAAAAATAATAATGTGGCGTTCGTGACATATGAAAACAAGAACTCAGAAAATAATACTACCACTTTTGTGATTGACTCTGGATGCTCCAGTCATATGACAAATGATCCAAATTTATTGAAAGATCTGAAGTGTATGCCATCTTCTGTTGGTGTAGCAAAACAAGGCACCGGAATGACATCTCAAGGTGTAGGAAAAATTGAACTCGAACAATGCATTTTAAAAGAAACCCTATATGTACCTGACCTCACACAGAATCTAATGTCAGTAAGTGCAATAACAAATAATGGAGGTACAGTATTTTTCAAAAATGATGAGGTTAATATTTGCAAAGATGGTGAAACTATATTAATAGGCAAAAAGGAAGAAAATAATCTATATACTGTGAAAGTTGACAAGAAAGAAAAAGAACGAATAAGAATGAAGCTCATGAATGGCATGTCAAATTAGGACATCCAAGCAAAGATTCATTGTTAAAACTCTCCAAATCTGTTGACCTGAGAATAAATGAGGAACAAATAAAAAATTTAGACAAAACGTGTGAAGTTTGTATATTATCAAAACAAACAAGAAAACCGTTCAATTCAGTAAGAGAACGAGCTACTCGACCACTTCAAATTCTACACAGTGATATATGTGGCCCCTTAACACCTACATTTGATAATAAAAAATATATACTTACTGTACTGGATGACTACAGCCACTTCACAAAAATTTACCTCCTTGAAAAGAAAAGCGAAGCACCTAGTTGCATTAAAAATTACATCGAAGAAACAGAAAGAGAAAAGAATCTAAAAGTAAGCAAAATACGGTGTGATAATGGCGGAGAATACACTAGCAATGACTTCAAAGACTGGTGTTACAAGAAAGGTATCATGCTCGATTACACGATTCCCTACTCACCTCAACTAAATGGGAAAGCTGAAAGGCTTAATAGAACTTTACAAGAAAAAGTACGAGCTTTGATGTTCGAAACTAAGACTAAAGATTATTTGTGGGGAGAAGCTGCAAGAACAGCAACCTACTTGCTAAACCGAACACCGTCCGAATCAATTGCAAACATAACACCATATGAAAAATGGTTTGACAAGAAACCTGATCTGAATAATATCCAAGTATTTGGTTCTATGGCTTACAGCAAAAAGTTAAGCCGTTTACAAAAACTAGAACCACGAACAGACACATACATAATGGTTGGTTATGCTAATACTGATTATCGTTTATTCGATGAAGAAAATAAAACAATACTAATTCGAAGAGATGTAATTTTTAAATATGAGAAAGAAGAAAAATCATCACAAGGAGAAAAAGAAATCACAATCGTGACAGAAATAAAAAATAAAAAGAATGAAGAAGACAAAGAAGAAAATTCTGAAAATACTAAAGAAAACCTGGGAAAAGAAAAGTCAAAGTATGATGAAGAAAAATCAGAAAATGACAAAGAAAACTCAAAGAAAGATACAGAGATAGAAGAAAAAGGAAAAATCATTAATAAAGAAGTTAAAAATACAACACTTATCTATGAAGATTGTATAGATTCTGATTCAGAAAGTTCAAAGACTGAAGAAGACGAAGAAAAAAGAGAAGTAGAAATGGAAAGACCGAAAAGAACAAGGAAACTACCTATAAAGTTTTTAGACTACGCTATGCTAACTTACAAAGAAGCTATTACTAGCCCTGATAAGAATGAATGGATAAAAGCTATAAATTCAGAAAAACAATCATTAAATAAAAATAATGTATGGGAAATAGTGAACAGAGAAGAAGCCAAGGGAAGAAAAATTATATCTAACATGTGGGTTCTAAAAGTGAAAAATGACAGCAAATACAAAGCTAGACTGGTAGCTAAAGGTTGCCAACAAATTCAAGGAATTGATTATCAAGAGACATTCAGTCCTGTTATGAATAATGTTTCTTTAAGAACGATCTTAGCTATTGCTGCATCTAAAGATTTTCATATAATGACATTGGACATAAAAACTGCTTTTCTTTATGGTCCGCTAAAAGAAGACATTTACATGAGTATTCCTGAAGGGTATGACTATGATCCGACAAAGAAAGTCTGCAAACTAAAAAAGAGCTTATATGGTTTAAAACAATCACCATTAAATTGGAACAAGACATTTTCTTCAACTTTACTAAAATATGGTTTAACGCAACTAAAATGTGACAAATGTTTATTCAAAAATGAAGATAGCACAATTATTCTAGGAATATATGTTGACGACGGAATCCTTATTGGAAAAGATGAAGAAAAACTGTCAGAGCTCATAAATAACCTAAAACAAGATTTTGAGATGACTTATACAAAGAATCCAGATAATTTTCTAGGAATAAAAATAGAAAAGACAGACATTGGCATTGAACTAAATCAAAATATTCAGTTGGAGAAGATACTTGAAAATTTTAATATGTCAAATGCAAAACCAAGTTCAACACCCATTGATGCAAGTGACTACAATGCAGAGCAAGACTCACCAAATGTAAACTACCCATATAGACAAGCTATTGGACAACTTTTGTACAATGTTAACAATATCAAGAAGACATTCAAATATCTCAGAGGCAAGACTTCTGCAAAATTAGTGTTTAAGAAGAAAATGGACTGTACAAAGATTGAAGCTTTTTGTGATGCTGATTTCGCCAACGACAAAGAGACAAGAAGAAGTACAAGTGGTTTTGTCCTGATATATTGTGGAGGTCCAGTCCAATGGAGCACAAGAAAACAGCCTATCGTGGCTCTCTCCAGCTGTGAAGCGGAATATATTTCAGCTGCGGACTGTACTAAAGAAGTGTTATATTTAAAAGGATTAATAGAAGAACTGTTGAATGTCAAAGTAACTGCTAAACTCAATATTGACAACCAAAGTGCTATGAAACTTATTGAAAATGGTACATTTAATAGAAGGTCTAAACATATAGACGTAAGATACAAATTTATACACGAGAAAGTGTCTTGCGATGATATAAAAATCTCTTATTGTCAAACTGATCATCAGTTAGCTGACATGTTTACCAAACCTCTTAAGAAAATTAAATTTAACTATTTTGCTACAAAACTGTTAACTTTTTAATAAGCTTGTGTTTTTTGCTGCTATGCTTAGTACCTAACCTAATAATGTAAGTAATCTGTTTGTTGTTAATTAACAACTTAAGAATGCACCTACATTTTAAAATTTAAGTTTCGTAAATAAATATGTATAATGATATGATAAGTAGATTACAGGGGCATGTTAAAATAATCTACTATGCTATGTGTATTTGTACCTTTATTTAAAAAGTATATTTGTCTATGGTCCTGGATCTCTCTGGTTCCATCTTCCAATGTTTGTTGTTCTCTTAAATAAAACTTAGGTACTGTGCGTGTGCAATTTCTCTCATTAAAAACTAAGTACCTATCTAAAATAAAATCTTGTTTTTATAAAACACTAAAAACCCTACAAGGGATTAACGACATCGCGGAATTTTCTTATCGAAAAGACGTAACCTTCCACCTTAAGAGGCCGATGCCAAATTAATTATCCATACAAACGTAATACCAAAATCATTTGCAATTCGAGCATATTTCAACCAAATTATGCTGTTATTCTGATCAAGACAGTATTTTTATAGGTTCATGAATATGTTTCCTTCCAAAATACTAACCTGAAACGAAATGTCAGCGATTTGCAATTCGCACATTTTTACACCGTAAATTACCCGTTTTCTTCTTATTTGTTTTGTATTAAAAACAACAAAACGTAAGATATTGTTCGAGCGGAAACATAGCCTATGTTATCAAGTTACAGATTATTAAAATGAAATTTAAAACACATTAAGTTTTCATTCAACATTTTTGGTATTACGAAATACGCCCGTATTCAGTACAAATTCTGAACGGCTAGTAGCTGTGTCGCATCTTGTTTGACGCACGCACACATTCACACAGTAGAGACATAGAGAGATGTCGCGTGGATTCGCGCGTCTGGGCCTGGGGCCTCCTTTGGGTTAGGGTACAATAGTTTTGCATTATACTTTAGTTGCTCGCTCGATAACTGACATAACTCAGTCAGTGACGATTACTTTACTATGCTATGCATGCGTGTTTGTTTGCCTTTTTTTTTTAAGGGATTTACCGAAAAAAAAATTGTTTTGGCCATATCTTCGGAACGGAAGGTGGTACATCCCTAGGGGTCGGACCATAGGGTGCCAAAAAAGTTTTTTTTTTTTTTAATGTCAAAACTTTAACCGCCCGTATCTCCTAGACGGCTTGAGTTAGACCCATGTTGATGGGTGTCTAAGAAAAGGTCTCGCCGAGATCTAGCCCCCCACAGTGTCAAAACTTTAACGGCCCGTATCTCCCAAACGGCTGAAGCTAGACCCATGTTCATGGTACTCTAAGAAAAGGGCTCGACGAGCTCTAACTGAAAATGAAAAAAAAAAGTCGAAAAAAAAATCTATTTTTGCCAAAACTTTGATCGGCTATATCTCCTAAGTAAGTCCTAGCGAGTTGCGGTTTCGACTTTAGTGATCGGTTTGTCGAGGGCTTCCCGACCGCATAAAAAAATTTGACATTTGACAGGTCCAAAAAAGTGCTCCGATTCGCTTGAAACTCGGTATCAAGGGGCAAATGGGGTCGGTGATTACGAATTCATTGTTAAATTTGATACTTTTTGACAACCGACAAGGATTTTGACACTTTTTTGAAAAAAATTTGATCGGACATTTCTTCGGATCTAATGGCGAGGCCGAAGGCCGAGCCTTCAAGTGTCTTTCTAGCGAGGCCGAAAAACGAGCATGTGAGGACGGAGAACGCGCCAGCGAGGCCGAGTCCGATCAATTTTTTTTCAAAAAAGTGTCAAAATCCTTGTCGGTTGTCAAAAAGTGTCAAATTTAACAATGAATTAGTAATCACCGACCCTACTTGCTCCTTGATACCGAGTTTTAAGCGAATCGGAGCACTTTTTTGGACCTGTCAAAAAAATGTCAAAACCTGTCAAATGTCAAATTTTTTTATGCGGTCAGGAAGCCCTTGGCAAACCGATCACTAAAGTTGAAACCGCAACTCGCTAGGACTTACGGTTCGGGAGATATAGCTGATCAAAGTTTTGGCAAAATATATATTTTTTTTTTCGACATTTTTTTTTTTCATTTTCAGTTAGAGCTCGTCGAGCCCTTTTCTTAGAGTACCATGAACATGTGTCTAGCTTCAGCTGTTTGGGAGATACGGGCCGTTAAAGTTTTGACACTGGGAGGGGCTAGATCTCGGCGAGACCTTTTCTTAGACACCCATCAACATGGGTCTAACTCAAGCCGTCTAGGAGATACGGGCGGTTAAAGTTTTGACATAAAAAAAAAAAAAACTTTTTTGGCACCCTATGGTCCGACCCCTAGGCATGTACCACCTTCCGTTCCGAAGATATGGCCAAAACAATTTTTTTTCCAACATATAATCGCTTATATGAAAAGCAAATAAGGTCTTTGCCATTAGACTTATTGTGCTGGACGGAAATTAAAAAAAAGTTGCTAGGGTATGCCATCCTCTTAATCGAAGTTTTCAGGTATTTCAATATTATTCAATTCGGCGTTCTTATATTGGTTTTTATGTTGCTATATCGTAGGAAATACGCCGACTTCTAGATAACATAATGTTTCAGGAAGAAAGAAGTCGGCAAAAGTGTTGCTTCGGTACCATCGGTCTTTATAGAATTATTATTAACTTTTTAGTGAATGACTGCTGTTACTATTGAAGTCGGTTGCTATTTTTTGTTAAAAGTTTATTTTATTTCACATTATTTAGTGTTGCTGGGTTCGGGTAGTTCTTGCAAACGTGGTTTTAATATGAAACGAAGTTCAAGTGAGTATAAGTAGCTATGTTTGAGTAGCTTCCTGCTATCAATCTCGAGTTATGTGCTGTCATTCGTTAAAGAGTTCTACGGTGATGAAGCCAAGATCGAATGTCAGGTGGGTACGCTGGCAATTTTCAAGCAATGCCCTGCAATGAGCACCATAACACAAACTGATTGCCGCAATCCAAAGTTATGTGCTGTCATCCGTTGAGGAGTTCTATGGTGATGAAGCCAGGATCAAAGGTCAGGTGGGTATTCTGGTAATCTCCAAGTAATACCCTTGAATTAGCACCCTTACGCAGTGATTGCCGCAATCTCGAGTTATGTGCTCTGATCCGTTGAGGAGTTCTATGGTGAATATGGTGATGAAGCCAGGATCGAAGGTCAGGTGGAAGAATGATGATTTTCAAGTAATACCTTGTAATCAGCACCCAGGTACAAAGCGATTACCTCAATTTCGAGAGGTATGCTGTCATTTTCTGAGGAGTTCCACTGCCTATCTCTGAAGACCTTCATCAGATCATGACCAAACCCAAAATGGGACCTACCTGGAAGTACACTATTTCAAACAAAAAAAGAATTGTTCAAATCGGTTCAGAAATGACGGAGTTATGGAGTAACAACGCCAAAAAAAAAATAAAAAAAAAACAACATACAGTCGAATTGAGAACCGCCTCCTTTTTGAAGTCGGTTAAAAATACACGACATTTTTTTGACTATTTATCAAATTGTAGCACAGCATTTATTGCATAACTCTATTGAAGTAATCTAACGGACTGTTTCGGACCGGACCGGCTTTTTACCGAAATAGGGCTAGTCCGTTCGGTCCGCTGGAGTTTAGGGCTCACCATAAAAGTCCATCGGACCAGGTCCGAGTCCTATTTGAACGGACCAACTTAGGGCTTATATTTGGTCCATGTGACAGCTCTGGTGGTGAGCTCTATCGCCGTACTTCGGGCACAAATCCGACCGGGGATCGAACTTGGAACCTCAAGATTGCTAGGCCAGCGTTCTACCCCTGAGCTACCGCTGCTTACAACCAACGTATGGTAAAAATCTAAATCCTATAAACCAGATTGTTGAGTGATCTTTCTGATTACTAAATTTTACTTTTTTTGTACGCAAGTGTCAAGTTGGTACCTCATAACTGCAACTGGAATAATTTATCATAATCTTTTTAGGGTTTAGTACCCTGTCAATACAATACCCTTTTTCTAAACCTATAAGTTTGTACGGAACCCTCGGTTTGTGGGTCCGACTCGCACTTGGTACTTACTTTAGGTAGGTTTTCTCTACAAAGCCTCGATCTCCAGATATCCTTATATTTTGATAAATAAATAATTGGAGATACAGGCATTGACTTGTAGAGGAATTTCCATAAAACGCATTACTAGTAGGTATGTTCACTTACGATTCCCCGACGTAGATAACAAAAAAAAAGCAAATCATGAACATAGTGCATACGTGACGTTATGGTTATGAATGAATGGTACACACATACACACAGCTGCACGCCGCGCTAACCGCGCGCCTGATAGGGACAGCAGTATTCCGACCAATTTTGCACTCGCCTCGAAACGTAGTTGCGAGATTTTGGACCCGAACTCTTAACAGCTCGTGATTCACTGAATGTGGCAGCCTTGCGCACGCAATTTTATAGTCAAGTAATTTGAGCGCGCGCGCCCATAGGAAATTGTATGGCGAGTTAGTCCCTAAAATATCGGAATATTTGGTAACGTATTGCGGAAAAGCTATGAATAGTATCGGAAAACTTTTTATGTAATAATGTTTGTTAACGTGTTGTTATAAATCTGAAATATGTTTTGTCTTTAATTTAATCCCAATACCTATAACGCCGCAATGCTATTTGAGGGATTTTCTGGAGATTCCTGTTTTTTTTCTGAAGTAACTATAAATTAGAGCCGCGATTTTTTTCAAAGAACTAGTACTTCATCTTGTTAGGTAGTAAGTGGTATTTATTTTGTTTAGAAATTTAAAATTTTACTCTCTTAAATAGGCCATAACCCCGAACCCTGTTTTGCACAATCGTGGAGCTCTGACCCTTAATATTAGGCCGCCATCTTTAATTTCTTCAACGGTATATTTTTAAAGATTTGTATTGACACCCCTATTAGTAAAATCCGCGGAGGCGTTTTGATTCTATAATTTTTTTTTATTACGCTGGAAAAAGTCCACCATCTTGAATCCCAGTGAATAAAATTTTCATTTCCTCGGATGCTGTTGTTTCGTTTCAGGATCAAAGTGGTGGATCCGGGTTTTGTCCATGATCACAAAGCGTGACAAAAAATTCTCCTGGTCTGCCTGGAACTTTTCGAGATTTGCTTTCGAAATGTCGACTCGTTTTTTCTTCTGCACGTCGGTTAACATTCTCGGGACCCAACGCGCCGAGACCTTCTTCATGAGCAATTCGTTCGTCAGAATCCTTTGAATGCTGCCAAATGAGATATCTGTGACCTCAGATAAGCATATGCCTGATGGTCACTCTTCGATCTGATCGATATTTTTTAAGTTATCTTCGGTGAGAGACGTGGATGGGCGTCTCTCGCGATGTTCATCTTCAGTCAATGTTCTGCCCAGCGTAAACTCTTTGGCCCAGCGTGCAACTGTAGAATATGGAGGAGCAGAGTCCCCCAATGTTTCCACCAAGTCGTTGAGTATGACTTTGATATACATTTTTTTCAAACATTGGTACTTGATTACAGCTCTAATTTCGTTTTTCTCCATTTTGATGTTATCTCCTCGGCGGTTAGTATTCAAATGAATGCAGCTCCCGGAAATTGAGGCCTATTTATATAATTTTTTTAGGTTGACTTAGTGGCTACAGTGGCAAGCCAAAAATATATTTTTAGATTTTTATGCTAACTGGAAATAGTCGATTATCATTACTTTTCGATCACCCCTAGTAGTCTATAATTTTGCTAAGCCCTATAATTAAACAATCTCAAATTTTGACATTTATCTATTTATCATTGTATCTATTTATATTGCAACAAATATTGGTTTGATTTTCGTACTTATTCGCATAAATTGGCAAATTTCGCCTTTAATTCGTATATAAGAAAATTGTAAAAAAGGCATAAAATTAAATTAAAATGTTTCAATATGAAATAATTGTATGATGATTGATGATAGCATTTTTCCGCACTGTAGCATTTATTACTGGAAAAGCACCCTAATTTATCTGTCAGTGAGTCCATACACCGCAACCGCTATCCATATAAGTACTACAATATCAAAGGAGAGGAGATACCTAAATTGGCTTGGATAAGGAAATTCAATATTCTCGCCTAGAATGTTGACCTGAGACCTGTTGAGTACGGATTTCTGTTAACTTTAACTTGTTAACTTTGTGACTGATCACTTGATCACTTTGTGACTGATCACATGATCATTTTGTGACTGATCACTTGATCACTTCGTGACTGATCACTTGATCACTTTGTGACTGATCACTTGATCACTTTGTGACTGATCACTTGATGACTTTGTGACTGACTACTTGATCACTTTGTGACTGATCACTTGATCACTTCGTGACTGATCACTTGATCACTTTGTGACTGATCACTTGATCACTTTGTGACTGATCACTTGATCACTTTGTGACTGATCACTTGATCACTTTGTGACTGATCACTTGATGACTTTGTGACTGACTACTTGATCACTTTGTGACTGATCACTTCGTGACTGATCACTTGATCACTTTGTGACGGAACACTTGATCACTGTGTGACTGATCACTTGATTACTTTGTGACTGACCACTTGATCACTTTGTGACTGATCACTTGATGACTTTGTGACTGACTACTTGATCACTTTGTGACTGATCACTTGATCACTTTGTGACTGACCACTTGATCACTTGATTACTCTGAATTCTGGGTACGGCTTTTCATGAACGCACTAAAAAACGATAGGGTACTGAACGGCATCGGGGTAAAAAAAAATACAGTTTTAAAACAAAATTTGCATAATTGTAAAAACATTTGTAAAAATAAGTTGAATTGCACTATTATATACATATATTATAAATAAGGTCTTTCAATTTAAATAGAAAGTAATTTAGGAGGTGATTAAGTATCATTAATGCATCCCATTCCACTGCAAAGAACTTTTTTTTGCGCGAAGTTTTTCTTCACTTGTCCATACAAACTGAGTCAGCTGATCGGACAACTTTGTACTGAGAAGTGAAAAATAAGTTCGCGCAAAAAAAATGCTTTGCAGTGGAATATGATTTATTTATTTATTTATTTTTATTCAGGAAACACACAGTCACAAACATAATAGATAACAATATACAAGACACACAAACAGACCTACAGTTCCTTAAAAGATCGTTTACAAAAATAATGTGGGAAACAACAGGGGTGGTTTTGATAACATTAAATAAACACTGATAACACAAATGATGTATAAACGATACTGAATCACCTCCTAAATTACTTTCCATTTAAATTGAAAGACCTTATATATATATAGATGTATTATGTATATATACTGGGTGACTTTTAATCAAAACCCCAAAAATTTTAAGATGTTTTTAAGAAACGTTAGTAGAAAATAAAATAAAAATTTGAAATATGAAACACATTTCAAATGCAAAAACAACTAAAACAAGAAGTGAAAAAAAAATATTAAAAAATTTAACTTGGAAATATAATTTATGGTTATCCTAGACATTTTCATACGGAACAAGTTCAAAATAGTGGGATCAACAATAAAAATAACTTTGCGCAACCATGATTTGTTTGGATTTTACGGAATTTTTAAAGTGGTTCTAATTTTTTTTTCAATTGATGAAATGAATTTTGGATGGTTATTATGAAACCAATTTTTATCCTTCTATAATCTATTAAATTATCGGAGTTACATTAAAAGTCACTCTGTATATGTACAAATAATTAGTTAAATCCCATTTCGGCGCATCTCATGCGACTCATGCGAGTATTGTTTAACTTGTTAATATCACCATCACGTTATTATGTAGCTAGCTATACACTAAACGGGCAGCAGCGGGGTTGCGGCGCGGGCGCCGGGGCGCGCCTTGGCTCGGTTGTATGCGAGCACGCCGAGCGCCGCGAGGGCCATACCGGCGAGGTTGAGGGGGGGCGCGGGGTTGCGCAGCACCAGCAGCGAGGCCGCCACAACCACCGCACGCTTCGCTGCCGACGCCACGCCGTACGCGAGCGGCGACACGCGCGCCAGCACGCCGAGCGCCGCAACCGCCTGCAGCCATGCCAGCACCGCGTCCCCAGCCAGCAGCAAGAGCGTGTGCGTCCAGCCCGCGGGCGGCGGCGGCGACACAGCTAGCGCCGGCAAGTCCCGCAGCGCCCACAGCGGCAGTAGCGCCACCAGTGCCAGCGCGCTCAGCGCACGTAGCAGCTGCAGCGGCTGTAGGCCGGAGCGCAGCGCACGCTTGCTGTAGAGATGCTGCGCGGCGAGCAGCGCGGCGGCGGCGAGCGCACAGCACAGTCCGAGCGCGTCGCCCTGCAGCTCCGTGCCCGCCGCCAGCGCCACGCCGCAAGCGATCATCCCCAGCGAGACGAGCACGGGCCGCGAAACTGTCTCGCCCCACGCCAGCCACGCAAGCCATGCCGTCCACAGTGGCGTCGTCGCCTTTACTGTAACCATCCAGTTATTGTTCATGCATACTGTTAAATATTTACTACCACGCGGAATGATGATGATGATGATGATGATGATGATGATGATGATGATGATGATGATGATGATAATGATGACGATAACATAGAAAAAAATCGTAGTTACACCACGGACGTATATACGTACGTGAGTCACACCTTCAAAATCTTATAATGACGTTAATGACATGTATTTTATAATCTTATAATTCGCGAGAAATTTCTACATAACTTGAGACGTTTGTAGAAGGATTTTTATTTAGATCTCCTAAAGTAGCGGCAAATTCAATATAACTGATGTTTTCTCGTGCGTGGCAGTTGAGTAGAGCAGGATAGACAATTCAAAAACAAAAGCGTTGGTGCAGGACGAAAGTTTAGCTTGGTACTGAGCCTTACCTCTGTGATGAGTAAATAAGCGACAGAAGAAGTACCAACTCAAAAAAACTACAGCTGTATCTTTGACACAACACGCTGCTTTCTAGGGTACACGAAGGGTGCCAAAAACGAGACCCTATTACCACACCCCTGGCATTCATTAGTAGCATAGACTAGGTATTACAATAATACTTGGTCTATGACTACATGTTCCCGCGGCTCCGCCCGCGTTGCAAATATAATAACTATAAATAAAAACTAGTGTTTTGCGTGGTGCAAGCAGCCCGCGTGAGTTGTATTTGTTCTGGGTTGTTTGTTGTACTTGTTTGTTTTTTGTTGTTGATGGTTGTTTTTTTGCTGTTGTTTTATCTTTTTAGTTTACGTGACAGGACTGAGGAGGATTCGAGTTTAAAACACGTTTGGAAGCTGAAATTGAAGTGTAACTAATTATCAAGCGACATTCAAGTAATGGGCAGATGTCAATTGTATCACAAAATGTCATCGGTCATGATCAGGTGGGAAAAAATGGCAACGGTCATGATCAGTTTTCAAAACTATCATCGTCGTAACTGTAATGAGAGCGTTGAAATACGTATGGAAACTTTGATTCAATTGAAATGGAATGAAATTTTTGCAAATATGTACTCTGACAGCTGTCAAATGTCCAAACTGTCAACGGTCGAAATGTGCTTGAACCAACGTTCAATGGAGTCAAATCCCGTTAAGCCCAGCCTCAAAAGTTAGCGAGATACGTCCAAGAGAAACAGTCTTGTAATGCCCCCGGGGTTAAGTGAACTCTGCCTCATGAACTCACATACTCGGCCTACGGCCGCGTATGTTCGTTCATCGGCCTCGCCGCTTAGTACTATTTGGCCTCCGGGCGATTCCTACGATCGGCCTCCCTAGAATATCATCAGATATGACTCTGGTAGCCCTCCAACCTCGTAGAAATCGTCCTCCGGGATCGGCTTTCGGCCTCCCTAGAATGACATCAGATATGACTGTTCGTTTTTCGGCCTCGCTTGAAAGACATTTGTAGGCTCAGCCTTCGACCTCGCCATTATCCAAAAAAGTGTCAAAAACCCTATCGGTTGTCAAATTTGAATAAAGATTCGTAATCAGCGTCCCCAACTGCCCTTTGATACCGAGTTCTAAGGGAATCGAAGCACTTTTCAGGACCTGTCAAAACGTATCAAATGTAAATTTTTTTTGCGATCGAGTAACCCCTGGTAAACCGATCACTGTAGTCGAACCCGCAACTCGCTACGACCTGCGGTTCGAGAGATATGGTCGATCAAAGTCTTGGCAATTTTTTTTTCGACATTTTTTTAAATTTTATTTTCTGGTAGATCTCGTCGAGCTTTTTTCTTAGAGTACCATGAACATGGGTTTAGCTTCAGCCGTTTGGGAGATACGGGCCGTTAAAGTTTTGACATATATTATGAAATAATATATATTTTTTTGTCACAAAATGTTTCGACCCCTAAGGCTATACCACCTTCCGTTCCGAAGATATGGCCGAAACAAAAATTTTGTCGGCCCTCGGATAAAAAAAAAAATTTGGCACCCTATGGTCCAACCCCTAGGGTTGTACCACCTTCCGTTCCGAAGATATGGCTGAAACAAAATTTTTTTCGACCCTCGGATAAAAAATAAAGAAAATTTTTTTTGACACCCTATGGTCCAACCCCTAGGGTTTTACCACCTTCCTTTCCGAAGATATGGCCGAAACAAAAATTTCTTCGGCCCTCGGATAAAAAAAGAAAAAAATTTTGACACCCTATGGTCCAACTCCTAGGGCTGTACCAACTTCCGTTCCGAAGATATGGCCGAAACAAAATTTTTTTGCGGGACATCCCTAGTGTCAAAGTCCAAAAGTACACCCCTATTGCCGGGGGACATCGCTAGGAACTGCGCACGCTTGCGCTTCGCGCTCCTGCTTGTTCCGACAAACCTCGCCCGCTTGCGATCATTGATCAGAAATATAATAAATAAGTGCTAAGAGAGGAATAGTTATTTTTAAATTATTTATTTTTGTTATTAGTCTGAAAGTTTGAAAAATAATATAAAAACCTTCGTAACTCGGAGACCATTCATTTTCGACACCTAGTTGATAGGACTTAATTCGTTGGAAATGATCTCTAGTATAACCCCTTTCAAGGAATAGGTCGAATTACCAAGCACCCTGTATATTTTACCTATAATTTTAATCGTATATATATATATATATATATATATATTGCTACATAAATGAAATAAACCTTTAATTTAGTTCATGTACATTTATTATTTTATTACATATATTTTTTTAAGATTAAATTTTGACTTGTGAAACGTGTATTATATATACCTACTTTGCAGAATAAACTATTTGAATTTGAATTTGAAATATCTAAAAAAGGGGTAAAACTTACATCAAAATGATCTTCACAATTGTGGGCACCACTTTTATTTCCAATAGGATCTGGGGCCTTATTCTTGGGGTCTAACTTCAACATCTATAGCTATCACTTTCAAACGTAATGTGACATAAAACGTTTCATGCATTATTTAGATACTAAATGGAATTACTTAAAACGATACGATAATGATGTTACCAGCTATTCCTAATTTCTAGGAAATTTATAAAATGACAAGCTAGGCCGAACAGAGCAAAAGGCAAAACAGAAGGCCAATCAACACACCTACAAACAGAAGGCCAATCAACACACCTACAAACAGAAGGCCAATCAACACACCTACAAACAGAAGGCCAATCAACACACCTACAAACAGAAGGCCAATCAACACACTACAAACAGAAGGCCAATCAACACACCTACAAACAGAAGGCCAATCAACACACCTACAAACAGAAGGCCAATCAACACACCTACAAACTTTTTCAAGGATTTTTCCAACTTTATGTATTGATGATCTGATTATCCTATCCCTGCTAATGACACACGAAAACATTACTGTTGTTTTCACAGTCCAGTTACTGCACATGGGCACGATTCAAAATTTTTTTGGTCATATTTAGTTCTTATTCATATTTATTATGTGATATATATTGTAAGAGTTGTTTACTGTATGGTGCGCTTGAGCCGAATGAGCCTGATCCGATCCCCTGATATACTATATGACATCATCGCTGCTCTTGCATGCTACCCTCACTTGAGCCGAATGAGCCTGATCCGATCCCCTGATATACTATATGACATCATCGCTGCTCTTGCATGCTACCCTCACTTGAGCCGAATGAGCCTGATCCGATCCCCTGATATAATATATGACATCATCGCTGCTCTTGCATGCTACTCTCACTTGAGCCGAATGAGCCTGATCCGATCCCCTGATATACTATATGACATCATCGCTGCTCTTGCATGCTACCCTCACTTGATAAAATCGTTTCGCAGGGAGTCGAACCTTGATCATTTCTATAGCTTTTCGATTTTATGTAACAGGGTACGTGTTCTTAAACACCAGGGTAATGATAACAATTTATCGTCACCCATTCCGCAACTACCTACCAGTTCTCGAAGTCGTTCATAAACCTTGTCAGAAATATAAAATTAACTTTTAACAGTAAATTTCACTTTGACATTTGTCATCACATTGCACCATTTTGATTCTCAGAATAAGGAATTCCCTATTCTGAGATTTGATTACAGTAATAATGATACATAAACAAAGAAATAACCTTTGCCACCCAAAGATTTCAAAAGTAAAGATAAGCCCTTACCGTACTATGACAGCATCAAAGTGTTTCCACCTTTAAATGTGTGACGCTCACACGTTTGGAATCAGTGCTCATCTGAATACAGTGATAGTTGGACGCCTTAAGGCGATTACCATCGCCAAATTAGCAGCTCGACATTTGTCACTACAAATATCAACGGAAACGACATTGAAATAACGTTCATATCAGCGCGCAATGCATAGTGGCTGTTACGACGCTCGCTGCGTCCTTGATAGGGCGAAATAGGAGAAAATTATACTTTTCACTTGGACGTGATTACTCGATTGAATAATCTTATGTTATGTTTAAAGCTATAAAGTTTATCTATTTACCAAAGCATAGATGAATTCAATCGGCCAAGCCACTCAGGAGCAGTAGGGAATTTGAGGTCAAAAAACACCACTCAGTAAAAAAAAAATCATGTAGAAGTTTTGGTGGTATGAAAAAGAAAAATGTTGCATACGTTGTCTAAGAATTGATTATTCATAATACATTTTTTCATTATTTTTGGTTTGGCCATAAACGAGGAGTAGGCTTTAGAAAGTACCCATTTGGCAATAGTAAGGCCCTTAAGTGTACTTAAAGTTAATCATTTTAACAACTTTAGTAGTCTGATCAGTTTGCTGACCGTAGGTAGACAGATTGCGCACTCGTAAGTGTGCGCGCGTCGGCATTATGTTAACACACACATTCAAAAACAATACAATAGATTTTAGGTGCCAAGGCTCATCTAAACTTTCGAAATCTTTGTTGCCACCTAAATAAACTGCCTTTACAAAGTCGCTGTTCCAAAACTATTAGTAAATAGATTCAGTCTCAGCCGTATCTCTTTCACTTTTACGGAGTAAACTTAACATTTACCCAGGCCTATTGGAACGCTACCTAAATACCTAAATACTAGCAAGCCAATTTAAATCATCATAAAAGGATATTTTACACGACCTTGTGGTACAGTTGCATTCACAAAAAGAATCTGTTAAGCACATCGAAATAATAAGGGAGGGAAGTATAACCGCGCTTGAAAATTGACGCCACTAAATACGAGTAATTGCCACGGTGGGCATGTGCTTGGGTTTAAGTGCCGCAGGTCGAGCAGTCTCGTGACAGCTGTGCGTGAACTAAGTCGTCGAGTTTATACTGTAACGTTTAAAAAAAACCGGCCAAGTGCGAGTCAGACTCGCGTACCTAGGGTTCCGTATTGTGGATGATAAATTTAATTATGTCATTTTTTTTCGTGAATTTATCGACCGCTTTATTTTTCCTGTAATCTTTACGTAAACATACATTACCATGATTTTTTTTCATATTTTTTGGTCCACCAGTTTTGGAGATAAGGGGTTTTTTTTTTTATATTTCTCGAAACCAGTGCCAGTAAGTATAGTAAAAGTATGTATTTTTATAAACTATCGTTTTTATTTCTTTTACTTCTTTTTTTATATTTCTCATTAGCGCTGATTTTTTTTTAATCGCTATAGTTTTCCTGTAATTGGCTAGTTATGATCTATAATAGACATTTTTTTCATATTTTTCGGTCTACCAGTTTCGGAGATAAGGGGGGGGGGACATACATATTTTTGGGGTTTTTTAAAGATTTCTCGAAACCGGTGTCAGTAAATATAATAAAAGTATATATTTTCACAATAAGCTTTTTAATACCTACAATTTGATACCCATATTGTATTTTTATAAAATATATTTTTATTTATTTTGCTTCTTTTTTTATATTTCTCATTAGTGCTGATTTTTTTTAATTGCTATAGTTTACTTGTAATTGGCCAGTTATGATCTATAATTGTCATTTTTTTCATACTTTTCGGTCAACCAGTTTCGGAGATAAGGGGGGGGGGACATACATATTTTTGGGGTTTTTTAAAGATTTCTCGAAACCAGTGTCAGTAAATATATTAAAAGTATATATTTTTACAATTAACTTTTTAATACCTACAATTTGATACCCATGTTGTATTTTTAGGCGAATATTTTTATTTTTCTCACTTTTGTTTTGGAAATATTTTGAATAATTTCAGATTTTTCATATATTTTTTACACCCTCATATGTGGGAAAATTAATGCTATTTTTGTGGCAAATTTCATGTATGTATCTTTTACGGTGTTAAAGTTATGAGGCTGTGACATACGGACGGACGGACAACGGAGTCTCACCATAAAGGTTCCTTTTACCTTTTAGGTACTACGGAACCCTAAAAAGCCACAGTATGCCTAGTTGCATTGTGAAATGGTGTCTAAGCAAGTCAACGAAACATTCCAAGCGTGATGGTATAAGTTTCTATGCGTAAGTATGAAAATTTACATAATTTTTCAAACATTAGTCGAAAATAAATAACCTAAGTGACCACATAAGTTTATAGTCGTTCCATATATAAACATAAGTTTATAGTCGTTCCATATATAAACATAAGTTTATAGTCGTTCCATATATAAACATAAGTTTATAGTCGTTCCATATATAAACATAAGTTTATAGTCGTTCCATATATAAACATAAGTTTATAGTCGTTCCATATATAAACATAAGTTTATAGTCGTTCCATATATAAACATAAGTTTATAGTCGTTCCATATATAAACATAAGTTTATAGTCGTTCCATATATAAACATAAGTTTATGTTAACATAAACTTATGTTTATATATGGAACCCTCAATACGCAGTCCACATTGATAGACTTGAAAGAATACAAAATAAATTTCTTAAATCACTTGAGTATCAAACAAGAACCTTTTTTCAAGGTTATGAGAGGGCGTCTAAACGTCATAGTATTTCATCCTTACAAAGTAGACGCAAGTACCTAGATTCTTTATTTCTTTTCAAAATTATTAACAATAAAATTGATTCTGATGCATTACTAGAAAAAGTTACATTTAAAATTCCTCGTGTACATTTAAAATTCACGTTCAAAGGATACTTTTTATTTACACTTCTGCTCAACCAATTATGCAAAAAATACTTTTTTCCGACGTGCTTCTAACACGTATTAACACATGTCTATGCTATATAGATATCTTTGCATTATTCCTATCAAGTTATAAACATACAGTTGGAGAAGCTTTATTCTATGTATGAATGTGTTCTTTGCATTTTTTTATTTTCGTGTGTATATTATTGTTAAACTAGTATTATTATATAAGTAATTAATGTATGTACAGTTAATAAGTACTGCTTGTTCATTAATGTTTAGCATATTTTTAGTTTATTCCGTCTTGTTTAATTGGTTCGAAATTTTTCAATAAGTGTTTCACTTTTATGGGACTTTAGGTCTGTTTGTTATAGTCTATTTATTTATTTATTATTATACGTAAATTACTGTTTGTTTCCTAAATAAAATAAAATAAAAATAAATTTTTCCCAAATTCTGATAATAAAATATATACATGAATATTAGTTCAAATATTGCGATAGCCTTTAATTGCTCAACCGCTAAATAAGGGCTACCGTAAAATTTAGGTTTGACGTCATTTCGGGTTACGGTACCGATTAAATAACGGCTACCGTTATTTTGCCTTGGCTTCGGCTCGTCTCTTTGTAGACGCCGCGTCGCCACGCGCCTGCCTGTATTCTTTGATGGCACGCGCCCACCCACAGCCATCTTAGTCGACTTCTAGGACTTACGTTTTTTATCCTTTTATTAAGAGGCTATGCGAATTTTATTTTGTCCTGTCACTCCAAGCGAAAACACGTTCAGTGCGACAGGGGCGGATTCAGGGCGAAAGCAAAAAATGTTTTTTTTAGCCATATTTTTGGAACAAATGGTAGTACACACCCTTTAGGGTTGTACCATAGGGGGTCAAAAATATAATTTTTTTTTATGTCAAAACTTTAACGGCCTGTATCTTCTAAACTGCTGGGGTTAGACTCATGTTAATGGGTGTCTAAGAAAAGGTCTCGCCGAGATCTACCCCCTCCCAAGTGTCAAAACTTTGACGGACTGTATCTCCTAAACGGTTAGAGTTAGACCTATGTTGATGGGTGTCTAAGAAAAGGTCTTGGTGAGATCTATCCCCCCCAAGTGTCAAAACTTCAAAGGCTCGTATCTCCTAAACGGCTGAAGCTAGACCCATGTTGATGGTACTCTAACAAAAGAGCTTCACGAGATCTACCTAATGGTAAAATAAAAAATAAAAAAGTCGTAAAAAAAATAAAAAATAAAATTGCGCAAATTTTGATCGGCTAATATCTCCTAAAAGGCTGTTCGACTGTTGTAAATGGCTTGGCAGGGGCTAAGTGCCACAATCAAAAAATTTGACATTTGCCAGGTTTTTCCAAATTCTCGTTTAGACCTTTCAAAAACTTTTAAAACCAGTCAAATATCAATTTTTTTGATTGTGGCATGTAGCCCCTGCCAAACCATTTACAACAGGGGCATTCCACGGTGACGGTCGGGACATTTTTACTCTGTTTCATTTAAGTACTTAACATATTTTCGTAGTTATATTAAATACTGTACTTTATATAAACAGTAACATGAAATTAAATAAGTGAGCTTTAATTTACCTGCATTTTACATGTTAAGATTATATGTTTCAATGAAAAAATGTATGTATTAAATTGTGACGGTCGGGACTCTTACTTTCTAGTCTTCTCCAGATTTACAACTACTTCTTAACGTTTGTAAGAAACTATCAATAATATTAAAACAAATAATTCTGTGAGTATACTTTAAGGTTCAAACTTTCGTTTCATGAAGATTTGGTTTATAACTAAATTCGATTTTTCAACAAATTCGGATTAGAAGAATGTGACGGTCGGGACAATCCGATGTGACGGTCGGGACAAATACCAAATTAACAAACATACATATATTTTTATATATTTATTATCGGATTTTTACATCATTTACAGGTAATCTGTTATAATGAAATAGGTTAGGTATTATCCCGCCTCGAAAACTTCAACATTTTCATTAAATTGGCATAGATTTAATTATGTTAAAAAAGGTGTGTTAATTCGAAAAACATTTCGAGATTTAGGTTTAATAAGCCGTATTTTAGAACTTGTGGTCTAAAAAACCTCATGAGAATGAATATTTTTACGAAAAAGCTGCAACTTACATTTGCCTTCGTGTGACGTCACTTGAGAAATGGATGTTTAATAATATGTCCTTTGCTATGAAGAAAAATTTATAAAAATTTGCTTCTAACTGATTTGATAGCTGGATGATAGATGAGTAGACAGACAGAGACAGACCACTCTTTTTATAACCAATCACACATCACAATCAGTATAATGTCTTAAATTCTCAAGTGACGTCATATCCTACAATTCTTTAAGAAACCATTAGAAAATAATGGTTGATTTATATACCAAAATAATGAAAACTAGTCCTAAAATGGCGTATAAACCCTGAAAAAAAAAACTTCTAGAAATTAAGCTTTGGGAATTCGTAGTAAATTCGTTCCTTTTCTCTTTCTAACAAAAGCTTTTTTTTATCCGGGCCTTCTCTTAGTCTGGCCCTGGACAGACGTTTTCGCGCTGCCGCGTCATGCAAATAAAAGAAAAACTCAGTAAACCCCAATAAAAACCAGAGAAATAAACGAAAAAATATTGTGGATAAAGCCATTTACACTCGTGCCAGTGATATTTGTAAAAAAACAAGTATTTTGCTACTGGGCATCGTGACGGTTGGGACTGTGACGGTCGGGACAGTGACGGTCGGGACAAAACGTAACATTTATGTATAAAATGCACTACAGCCCATAGCTACATTAAAAATAGCCAAGTCACTCAGTTTTTATCTGTTTGCTACTTCTAAAACACACATTTTATCATGCATATTCGTTTTGTAGTTTAGAATTAACAAAATTGAATTAAAATGTGACGGTCGGGACGTAATCCCGGCTACCAATTGTTGCATTGTATCTTAGAAAGTAACTTACGTTTTTGCTTGGTATTTTCTACAGTAAATCTTTAATATTCCCTCGATTTATTTAAGTTCACAACAGGCCGATTCACAAACAAAATAGCTGAAGTTTTTACTTTTAAAACCATGGACAATTTCTCTACGCGTTGAGCTTGACTACATTCGATGCTACAATTGAGCAAAAAAAGTAAAATTACAGTTATTAACGAAAAATTTAATCTGTTTCGTAAACTTAAGACTATGTACTGTCATTCTAAATGCATTTTGAAACTAATCTTTGACTTTTATTTTATGGTTGTCTGGTGTCACTTACTGTGGAATGCCCCAACAGTCGAAACTCGGTGTCTTTGGCACCAGCCTTTCGGGATATATAGCCGATCAAAATTTGCGCAAGTTTAGACCCCCTATGGTACAACCCTAAAGGGTGTAGGTACCACGTTCCGTTCCAAAGATGAGGCCAAAACGAAAATTTTATGGTGCATCCCTAGTGGTATATCACTATTTCAAAAGCATAACCGTAACATCAGGAACATCACTATCAAACAAAAAGTATCATTATTTAAAATCAAAAGGAACCCTAATTTCAATATTTGATCCATGATGGCAGTGAAAATCTTGTCACGACGCAACGCGACAGGTAGATAGACCTATATGATTATGGTTATACATACACCGCGCGTGGCGCGAATCTGCATGGCCGCGGCCAGAGATGCGGGGCGCGGGGTGCGGAGGTAGGCGGCGCGGTGGGCCCGGCGCGCAGCGGTAGCGGCGAATCAAAGTACTCTTCGCCGCGCTAGCCCTGCACCCGCGATGCAGATGCCTGATTTCGGCTACCCAAATAATAACTGGTTAAATAAGGGTTCGAAAGATTTCGGTTGTATTAACCTGTACCGAAATTCATATACGGTGATTAACCGTTTCAACAGTACCGAAAAGAGTTCCTGTTTTGAATAAATTATTTTTTCTTGTATAACATTTCTGTATTTTGATTCCAGCATCTATTGAAAAAATATTTTTAGTTAAGTGTGGTTCATAAGTAAAAAGATAAATCTGTAGTTATTGTATTATATATTTTTTTATTACTTTAATACTGGTGTTTTATTTATTATGCTTATTGCTACGTATATTGTGGCACAACCTGGCAAACAAATATCAAAAGTTTTTCGATAAGGGTATCCAATAGATTTATTGACGGAACCGCATATAATAATTTCATACAATTAGACCAGTAACATTTGTTTGTCAAGAGAAAATCCCAGATTCAATTTCTACAAGAATATCTAAAAATATTACTAGTATTAAAATAAAACAAGTATATCTTTGTTGATCAGTGTTACTTGTTAATAATCTTGATCCTTGCCGAATGTTGCATGAACATATCTATTTATATGATGGATAATCTGGCCCATTCGAGTTGCTTTGGTTAGAGCGTCATTCGACTTTGTTGTCTTGTTTCGTTCACACACAGCGTGTTCAGAGCGATACTGTCGCTTACTTGCTGATTGTCAATTGGTTTCAGAGGTGGAGAGATAACATTGCATGATTTTTGCTGACCAATGAGCTAAGCGTCTGTCGTACACCACAAAGCATACAATCTTCAAAATGTGGCATCACAGTTTCCTACTGAGATTATACTTCCCTTTATAATTATTTCAATGGTTAGGCATTAAAAAAATTATTTGCTGATCATCACACCCATCTAGAATCTGTTGGAAGGGGTTATCGACACTCTGACCATGTTTAATAAAATTTGTCTCTTGTTAATTGTACTAGGCCAAAACTAAATTTTTTACAATTTTGTCTGTCTGTCTGTTGTCTGTATGTTCCATTTTGACTCGAGAACAACTCCATAGATTTGGCTGCAGTTTACTTTATTATCATCAGTTCATCAGTGACCCTGGTCAACAAATAGGTCAACAAATAGGCTATAAGGGTTTTTTGATAAAATAATAGCCAAGCCGAAAACTGACAATAATAGAAAGACTTCCACACGAACAAAGGCGCAATAACTGTGCATTTACTTTAAATATATACCCACCAGTATGTGCAAAAGAGACAGGCATCCGCCAGATGGCAATCTGTGAGAGCAGCATCGTGGCGAGCTTAGCAGCAGCGAGTGGCAAGAGCGCGCGCCATGTGGGGCCTGCCAGGGCGCCGCGGCCCGCGAGCGAGGTCACCACCTGCGACAACAGCGCCCCCGCCACGAGCTGCGCTAGCGTGGCCGTCAATGGCAGCGGCAGCTCGCTCAGCAGCAGCTTGCCCACCACGTTGCTGGCCGAGCTCAGCGCGTACCAGGCGCCGCACAGTGCCGTCACGACCAGAGCCGCGCGCCGCGAGCCCATCGCGCCCGCACCGCTACCGACCCGCGCTGCTGCCACCAGCGCTCACGCCGACCCGCTGCACCATCGGTGGACGTGCGAGAAGACTTTATGTCGAGCGAACGAGACACTCCTTCAGCGCGCACTTACAGTACCGAGGTAGGTATCCGAAGAGCATACAAAAATTTAAAACTTAATTCAAAACTGGTTTTATTTTCTTAAATGGATTGAATTTTTAAATTAATTTGATCTTCCTTCCTTTACTTCCACGTCTTTCCGTCTCCGTATCCATCCATCATGATCCATCCAATCCATCCATCCATCACTGACTTTTTTTTTCTTTTCCCACTAAGTAGAAAAGCAAGAGGACCTTAGCCCATACAGCCATGTCTGAGGTAATATTTTTTATCTGTTTATAGCCACTATCATTTTCTGTTGAGGATCATCTGAAAGGTCTGTCCTGTCTTAGTCACTGTCCTGTCGTTTCCGCTATGATGATAGCCTTATAACGCAAACACGACTGGGTTAGAAAAAACACACGAAAAGGCACAGCCCGCACTTTTGTTTCATTGAACAACACACTGCACCGGTTACGGCGATTTTAATTCACAATATTCTATCACTATTGTTGATCAAAACACGCAAAATGTAATATATTTTCAATAAAACAAAAAAACGACGCCATCACATCTTCGCGCCTATTTTCCAACCTTTTTTTTTTGTACTTTTAGGTAGCGTTCCTAAACGCCTGGGTAAATGTAAAATTTAAACTATCAAAAGTGAATTTTACATTTCTGACGAGGCTAACGAAAATGTCGAATGTTCGATCGGTTCGATCGTGACCGCATTGCGGGTAATTTTATGATAAATTGAGAAACCGGGTAATTTGGCAGGTATTTGTTGTCTTCAGGGTAAAAGCGGCTATTTTTTATAGTAGACAATTTTAATTCATAAAACATGTTGGATGTTTGGAAGTTAAGGTTATGCCTGTATTGCTAGACTATGAAACAATTCATATTATTAGGTAATTGTGAGGGATTCACCTCCTGAATGCATGTACGCTATTGAATGTATTGAAGGTCCGTAGCTATTAGCCATTTTAACTATTGGTCAACACAGATTTTTACAAGAAAACCCAAATGTTTTAGATTACTGGAGGAAGACCTTTGATAAAAAAGTAATGCTGATATGAATGTATTCCTAAATCTCAAGAAAGTGAAAGTCATATTATAAGAATAAGAATAAGATACCTACGTTTATTGTCAAAAAAAAACAGAAAACAAAAAGACACAGCTTTAAATAGGTATTCACAAACAACACTTATTAGGGGCAAAATACATTAAATTAACACGAATATATACAAAACAATATATTTGACAAAGGGAGAGAGCTCAGCTAAGATACTGGCTACCCTGTAAGAGGTCCCCAGCGCTGGTTTTCAGCACCCCCTGGCTCTTGTGGTGTAGAGCAGAGCATATGAGAAAAAACCGGTATTTACACAAAACAAAATATATAACACTAAAAACAACAAAAAAATGCATGCAATTCGAGAAAAACAAAAATAAATTACAGATGTGTTTGTTAGTTTTTGTGTGTGAGAAGGTGTGTTTATGTGGTGAGGAAAAGTCTATACGAGTACCTACATAGCTTGTAGGAGAGGTAAATAATAAAAACTGTAATTTAAATAATTCGGAAATATGTCTATGAGGATGCTTAAAACTCTGCGTCTGTTTTTGTCTCTGTAATAAAATTACTTTGAATTTTGTTTTAAAATAAAAATTACTCATTTTTGAACTTAGTGGTGGTGGCAAATTGTTCCAAATTTTTGAAGCAGAGTATTTAAAACATACTTCATATCCCTTGGTCCAATGCTGTTTGACATAGAGTATTTTTTAAATTTAGATCGGGTAAATTTGTGGATATATTAATAATTTGCAATATTCCGCTAAACACTCTTACCATGCTATTCAAAATGCAGACTCAAGCACCGCCCGTATGCGCCCGTATGATGGACTTCCGCAAAGTAACGCCTTTTTTAATAAATTTTATTAGATCGGGTATTTAAATGTTAAAAGTTAATGTCTTAAAGCCATGTAAATTTTTCAAAAAGGTATTCAGTATTTTTATTATAAAGTATGTTTTTTGTTAGACACGCAATATGTAGTTCTCTTCTCGACTTCATGTTAAGTATTCCGTGTTCATTCAAATAAAGTGTTATGTGGGCACATTTGAGAATCTTAAAACAAAATCTTGCGCAAGCATTTTGTACCTACTCTTTGAATTGCCTGCTCAGTTTTTGCATAAATTCTGGGTCCATAAACAGCACTGCAATAATTGAGCGGCGAAAGTACTAGCAAGTCTGTCAAATGTATTCGCAAGTTAACGGACAGATAGTTTCTAACATTATATAGTACTTTGAGCTCATAAAATGCGGTCCAGATTTTATTACTAACTAGCTGACCCGGTGAACTTCGTATCACTTACCTCTTAATATAAACCATATTAATTTAAACCATATGTATGTATTTCAGAGCCGGCAGCTTTATAAAGTCATCATCAGATAGTCTAAGTATCGGCTCCATAGTGGGCGGAAAGAGTGGGCAAATCACGCACACATGTTCAGCTTAATGTTCATAAATATTTTGCATGAGACATTATATTTGATGATACGCTTATAGTCGGAGATTACAATCTTTCTAGTATTAATTGGACACTAAAAGATTCCCTAGCAATCTGTTCTTCAGTCACAGTCCCTTCTTGCTCAAACTCAGCGTTAGAACAAACCCTTATAGACTTCTTAAGCTTACATGAATTATGCCAATTTAACGCGATTCGTAACAACAAGGGTAAAATACTTGACCTAGTCCTCTCACGTAATTCAAACATAATAACTCAAATAGCTGAACCGTTATCAAAGATCGACAAACTCCATCCTCCATTGCATATATCCTTTGAATTCCCACTACCTAATTATCTGAAGAAAAATTGTGTCGAAAAATATAATTTCTTCAAAGCAAACTACGCTGAAGTTAACAGAGAATTAGAAAGTATTGATTGGCCCCTGAATTTTGATTCCTTAACTGATGTTAATGATATGGTTGACCTTTTCTATACCAAAATAAATGCAGTAATTAAAAAATCAGTTCCTCTTTCTAAACTTCAAAGTGGTAAATATCCTTCTTGGTACACACCAGATCTTATACGCGTTATAAAAGAAAAAGAGAAATATAGAAAAAAGTTCAAGAAATATAAAAACCCCTTGGATAATCTTGACTTCATAAAGGCAAGAACGCGGTGTCATAATTTGATCAAAGTTTGTTACAACAAATATTTAGCATCAATTGAAAGTTCTATTAATTGTAATAACATTAAAGCATTTTGGGCGTTTATCAAAAGCAAAAGAAAGAACAACTCTACTATTCCCAATGTTATGTACCTCAAAGACCAAATAGCCACATCTCCAGCAAAAATATGTAATAGCTTCGCTGAACACTTTTCCTCTGTCTACGTTAATAATGACGACACTTCTTCAGCCGACAGCAAAAACGACCAACCAGAGACTTTAAATAACCATATTTTTAGTAATTTCACAACAAGTTCATACCTGATAGAAACAGCTTTAGGAAAACTTGACGCTAACTTAGGGGCTGGCCCTGACAATATACCAGCCATATTTTTTAAGAAATGTGCTCACAATCTCTCTTATCCTCTTCAGATTATTTTCAATAAATCTCTAGCTACTGGATCTTTCCCTACCGCTTGGAAATTGGCTAACGTAATTCCAATTCCTAAAAACAGTAAAATCGACAATATAGAAGAATATAGACCAATATCACTTTTATGTATTCCTGGCAAAGTACTCGAATCTTTAATATGTCCAGCACTGTCTACCCATTTCAAACAAGTTCTCACTCCGAATCAACATGGCTTTCGTAACGGGATGTCTACTTGTACAAACCTTACAAGTTATATATCTGATTTGCAAACTCTTGTCGACGAAGGAGCACAGGTTGATGCAATATACACAGATTTCAGTAAAGCTTTCGATCGAGTGGATCATGTTACCCTGTTAAATAAGCTCTCTCGTCTTGGAATACATGGGAAATTACTTGATTGGTTATCTTCATATCTTATTCATAGAAAACAAAAAGTGATTGTCTGTGGATACGAATCTGAGACCTTTTTGACAACATCAGGAGTGCCACAGGGGTCGCATTTAGGTCCTATTTTATTTTTAGCCTTCATAAATGATTTGGCAGAGGAAATACTATACTCAAAATTCTCTTTTTTTGCGGATGATCTTAAAATGTATAAAAAAATTGACAATCTGTCTGATGCCTTGCTTCTACAAAAGGATATAGATCAAATTACACTTTGGTCTACTCTAAATAAATTGCCCTTAAATATACAAAAATGTAAGCATATAAAATTTACAAGGAAAAGAATTATTTTGCCTACCTCTTACAACATTAATGGTTATACCCTCGAAGAAGTTGACATGATCAGAGATCTTGGTGTAATTCTTGACAAAAAACTATATTTTAATCAACATTTAGATCAAGTAATTAAAAAAGCTTATAAGATGCTTGGGTTTTTGTGGCGCAACTGCAAGGGATTTAAGAATATTGCAGCTTTAATAGTTGTTTACAATGCTCTTGTCCGTAGTTTGCTTGAATACTGCTCTAATGTATGGAACCCTCACTACGCCTGTCACATTAAACGGATTGAACGCATTCAAAAGCGTTTTATATTTTTCTTATGTGTCCACCAAAAAAAAACAAAGGAATTGCATTCCTATACCGACAGGCTCTTATATTTTAATTTGATTTCACTCAAGGATCGCCGATGGTTGGCTGACAATTTACTACTGTATAAAATATTAAGAGGGCTCGTTGATTGTCCACAACTATTAGACAAAATAAAGATACATACACCTAGGGTACCTTGTCGATTAAATAAGCTTCGTCTTTTTGGCTTGGTAAAGTCAAGGACTAATCTTGGCCATTATAGCATTCTTAATAGAATTTGTCGTTCTTTTAATACACTTGCTTTGCATGATGCCCAAATTGATATTTTTTCTCAGTCTTTCAGAGTTTACAAACAGAATCTATTGTCTCTGATAGAAATAATTTAATTTTGTACTTTTTTGTTAAGATTTCTTTTCTCATTGTATAGTTTTGTTTTTTTTAACCTTAATTTTAATTAGTTTTTAACAGTTTTACGTTTTGCGAAACATGTTTCACTTATGTAGCAAAAATACTATTATTGTTTAATTAAGTATGTTGTGTCTGCCTGTTATTGGGTATGCACTCTAATTTAAATTGTTAAAGCAATTTTTATACATATGTCATAGTGTAATATCTGTTGGCAAACCTAATAAATAAATAAATAAATAAAATAAATTATAGACACTTATATTAACAAATAAGGTACCAGCCTATTTTTTTTGTCTGTATCGATTACGCCACATTACTAAACGTAATAGTAACCTGCCAACACTGACTGTCAGTGTCACTGTCACCGAACTTTCCAAGAAAATATAATTGATATTTCAAAACTATTTTTCAGAAGTTATAGTTAACTTTTAACAATGAATTGTCCCTTTTGTAAAAAGTGGATAGAGCGGCAGAACAACAGAAGTACCTGTCCTAGTTGCACAAAAAAATTGTAAAGATGCGACGAATGTTTCACAATAACCGCTGATACCTTCAAGTTTTGTATAAAGTGCGGTCACAATTTGAGCCGAATAATACGAATTAATAGGGCTAAGGAACAAAAAAATCGAGTGAAACAACAACTGTTATTAAAACCGAAGTTCGTCTCAACAATCCCGTCATCATCATCTGTGTCATCATCTGAAGGAATAACATTTTCAGAACTTAATTTAACTTCCGATGAACTAAAGGATTTGCATGAGATTTAAGAAAGTTATGAGCACAACATCGGCAATATTCTGGTTCTACCAGATTTGTCCGAGTCACCGAGGCCTTCCGCCACGCCGTCAAGTCCTGGCGAGGCAAGTCAAGACATCTTTAGCAAGCATGGTTCGCATTTGCTGTTAGATTAATTGATATGTTGCCGATTCAGGTGTCAATCGCGGAAATTTTAGAAAATATGGTTCCTACCGTAAAGGTTGATTTATATATCTTTAATAAAAAATATTTGAATTGTATTAAATTGAATATTATTTCAGACATATATGTATTAGTAACAACAAATATACCCAAATGCACGACACCGTGGTGGCGCGGCCTTCCAATGTAAGGGGCCGGCAAAATTGTCATTTTTCCCACATTGTTTGCATTGCCATCGGCATTAATAGCATCGCGAAGATGAATGTACTCTTCAGATCGAAGCTGCTGTTGGTTTAGACGGATGTACGTCAATCGTTCAGTCTCAATTTTGACATACATGTCAACTGCAAACTGATGAAAAAGCCGTTGACACATCAAAATGTGATTTACTTCACCTTCACGGATTCAGTTTGAATAAAAATTCATAGCACTGACTTTTTTGTTGGTTTCAGCACCTGTAATCAATTAATCAACCATCCCAAAAACTAATGATTCTAATGGATCAGGTGGTGGGACTAATTGTGGCAATTTTACTTTACCACCAGCACAACATAATCCTGCAAATTCATCGCTGTATTTTAAAGCTTTACAATTTTGACAAATGATTGACATTTCCCCAATAGTTACAGATTTGTCGGCACTATAATCTATTTCTTGATCGTAGGAGAATGCTCCTCGTGCCAGGTTCACAGGAACATTGCGTCTCCGGAATCGATCAAATTTCATTTGTCAATTTTATAATTGCTAAAAACTAAGAAAAAAGGAAGCAGTTTGATCACAGAAAACTGTGACGTCATAATGTAAAACCTCATACAAATTTCATAGTATCGGGGCGTTTTGACATTTGATAAAGAGTCGCTGATTTGATTTTTAGGGAAGTACCCAATTTCAGATCGTATAGCGAACTTTACTGTTTCAAAGTATATTTCTGAACGCACCCAACACAACAACCAAGTGTCATTATAGTGTCAATATTTTACATGTTTTAAATCTAAATACGCGATAATCAGACTATTATGGATATATGTTGTCGATTCCAAACCCTTATTTAATCTAGATCTACATGTTTTTATTCCTAAAATACCGAACCGACGCGACGGGGCGAACATCAAATGTTTGACAGGTAAGAACAGTTTGTATGGGAAAATAAAATTGTCGTTTTTTGTATTTTCCTCGCAATTTTTCCACATTTTCTCATCGCTTAAACCTTCCCTGGACTTCCACGAATATTTCAAGACTAAAATTTGCCAAATCGGTTCAGCCGTTCTCGAGTTTTAGCGATACTAACGAACAGCAATTCATTTTTATTTATATAGATAGAAGATATGTTGATGAAACGCAACTTGCTATCCATTATTAAACCCAAGTTTTTTGCTTCTGTATCTCTAGGTATTTTAGAGCCGTTAATAATAAGTTTAGGGTTGTGCTCAATCACCTTTTCCACATGTTTTTTTTGTACCTAAAATTATAATTTTTGACTTTAAGGGATTAAGAATCAACGAGTTCGGGAAAAAAATGTAACGCTGTGTCCGGTACAGTTCGTGTTTAATTCACGTATTACAAGAAAGTAACAACAAACAATGTTTCCCGAGGCGAGCTAGTCGCACACTACTCAAAGGTATCGAGTGCGCGGTGGCGGGGCCGCACGGAGGTGCGGAACGCGGGGAGTGGGGCGACTCGTCGTCCGAGATCTATTTATCAATATGTATGGAGGTATAGCGCGTTACATACTCCCCCTCCAAGTCACAAAATCGCCCCGATGGTGACTTGGCAAAACAACAACACTTATTGAAAAACGAAATCAATACATATAATGTAATGATAACACTGATTAGCAACAGTCACACGGTTTACGTGGGCGACCTCGACGTCTTCCAGGTTGTACTGGGACGGACTCACCAACACTTTGACCCATACAAGGTGTTATGTCCCTGGCATGAAACTTCCCCAAAAGTTGGCCCTCGGAGTCCTCGACTTCGTAAGTAGTGGGGCTAATTAACTTACGGATAATATAAGGGCCGTCGCGTAAAGGCATGAACTTTTTTGTTAACCCCTTAGCTGCGTTACTGAGGGCATGTGTTGTTAGAAATATTAGGTATCCCTCAGCGTGCGAAACAGATGGGTGACGACTGCTATCCGAAACATCCTTCCTAGCATCCTGTTGCTTCTCGACACGATCTTTAATGTCTTTCAACGTGAGCAAAAACTTTTCCAAATAAGGAGTGGCTTGTGGTACAAAAGTGTCTTTCGAAAGAATACCACGTAGGTCATGATTGGCATCAAACGGAGTTCGCATTTCCCTAGCAAATGTAAGATATGCAGGAGTGTGACCAGTAGTGGCACAAGTAGCACTGTTCATAGAAAACCTTATGTGAGACAAAAATTGTGGCCAAGATCGATGTTCTGTCTGTACAAGGATAGAAAGTTGAGTCTTAAGGTCGCGGTTTTTTCTTTCCGCTGGGTTCGCCTCAGGGTGATACAGAGGTATAAGGTTTTGCTTGATACCCAACAGGTGCATGCACTGCTGCATAACAGCCGACACAAATTGTACACCATTATCTGATATAATTCTACGTGGTAAACCGTACCTTAAAAAATATTCTTCGATGAGTACTGGTGCACATGTTTCTGCGTTTGCGTCTTTAAGCGCAAATAATTCGACCCAACGGGTGGCAGTATCCTCGACTAGTAAGATCCATTTCTCACAGTTTTTACCTTCTGGAAGAGGTCCGAAAAGATGTACAGCGAGTACCTCATTCCGTTGATTAAGCACGGGAGTTTGCAAAAGTCCAGCAGGCTTCTGGTTGGAGATCTTATACCTTTGGCAGTCAACGCAGTTCTTCAAATACTCTGTGACGTATTTCCGCATACCTGTGAAAAAGTACTTACCCTTGATCCTTTGCAAGGTACGTTCTACACCTTGGTGGCCTGCAGTCGGTGCGTCGTAAAATTCTTTTAGCACGGATTCTTTCATAGAATCAGGGACGACCAGCTGCGGCTCTTCGGAATCGGAATCAGGGTCGTAGCGATACAGTACTCCTTGACTAAGTAGGTATCCTCGTTCTAACCACCTGTCATATGTTAAAGGATCCGTCTGCTCCAGGTCTTTGATAATTTTTGATACCTCCAAATCTTTGAGCTGCGCTGAACGAAGATCAGCAGCGTTGACGTGAGGAACGTCGATAGTGACTGAGCACACGCTACAGTCATCCTTAGAATTTCCATCGCACGTTGGACGGCTAAGGGTATCGGCCAGAACATTAGACTTACCAGGTTCGTATTCGTATTTAACATCGTAGCCTTGTAGTTTCAATGCCCACCAGGTGAGACGACCATTAGGCGACTTTAAGGTCATAAGCCACTTCAGTGGTTGATGGTCGGTCTTGACGCATACGGGATGACCATCAATATATGGACGAAACTTTTCTACAGCCCAAACAACGGCGAGAGCTTCGCGTTCTGTTGTGCTGTAACGGCGTTCCGCTGGCGTTAAGAGGCGGCTTGCATACTCAATAGGACGTTCGTCGTTACCTTCTCCTTGCATTAACGCCGCCCCAACGGCATAGTCGCTCGCATCCTTTCGTAGCACAAAAGTTTTGCTAAAGTCAGCCTGTATTAAAATTGGTGCAGAAGCAAGCCTTACCTTTAGTTCGTCGAAAGCAGCTTTCTGTTGCTCCCCCCAGCACCAAGGTTGGTTTTTCTTGGTGAGCATCGTAAGGGGTTGAGCTACTTCAGAGAAGTTTGGGATAAACTTTCGGAACCAGGAGGCTGTCTGAAGGAAAGTTCTAAGATGTTTTAAATTGCTTGGTACCTTCATCTCTGTGATGGCTTCAATCTTGGAATGGTCAGGCTTAATACCGTCGGGGGTAATTAAGTGGCCTAAGTACTTAACCTCTTTGCAGGCAAACATGCACTTCTCTCGGTTTGGATGCAGCCGGTCAAACACTAAGCGTAGATCGTCTAGATGCTTCTAAAAACCATCAGAAATCACCAGGAGATCATCCAGGTATGCCAGAATGATGGTATCGCCGAAACAAGCACCAGATCTAAAGCGGTCCATCAATCGTTGAAAGGGTGCCGGCGCGTTTTTCAAGCCGAACGGCATGCGGGTGAAACGGTAAGTCCCGAGAGGTAAAATAAACGCTGTTTTGTCCCTGTCAGCTGGCGCGAATATACCTGCCAGTAACTGGATTTCAGGTCGATGGTGCTGATGATGCAATTCCTTTTTGTTGACTGGAGGAGCTCATCGATGACAGGAAGAGAGTAATGGTCAGTTTTTGTAACGCTGTTTAGTTTACGGTAGTCTACACAGAACCTTACCTGATTGTTCTTCTTCGGAATTAAAAGAGCTGGTGAAGTCCAAGCTGACTCGCACTCTTCAATTATCCCGTCTTCGAGCATTTTGTCAATTTCAGCTTTCATTATCTCTTTCTTTGCGGGTGTTAGCCGGTACGGTGGTACAGAAATTGGCAAGTGTTCACCTGTATTAATCAAGTGCTCTGCGAAAGGAGTTGGATCTCCCCCTGGTTTGAAGATGGCCTTGTTGTCCTGAAGAAGCTGATCGAGCAACAAGCACTGTTCACTGGTAAATAGAGTACCTTCGTCCTCGCGCAGTGAGACAGGTGAGGAACCGGAAGTAACTGCAGCAACCGCTGTATACTCTTCATACTCTAGAGGGTAAGTTGTATTGCTATCTGAAAAGCACCAAGTTGCTTTGCTAAAGTCGATTTGAATACCAGCTGCTTTAAGGAAATCAATCCCCAAAAGAGTTTGGCTTGCATTGGCTTCAGGGAATATAACGAATTCTGTTGGAATGAGCCGATGATTGACCTTGACGTCAACTTGGGTAATTAACACAATACGTGATTGTGAAGTTCCATCAGCAAGCTTTATATTCATGCATTGCCTTTGAAATTTGTTATTTTTTTGTTGGAGCAAAGCAAACAGCTGGGAGCCAGCAACACACCTTTTTGCAGCTGTATCAATTAAAGCTAAACCACGAAGACCCAATACTTCCATGTACAACACAGGCCGTAAATTATTAGATTGTGATACGTTGGGATTATATACAGAAATTCCACGACGAGGATTAGGCACTGTCACGTTTCCACTTTGACCGGAATTCGTATCACGCACGGTTTTCATTTTATTATTTAAAACCAACCCGGAAACAGTACTCTTAAGTTTGAGTAAATCAGCTGAGTGGACATGAGTACTCAACGGGTTAAGCCTACATTCACCGTTGGTCGCACTCGACGGGTTAACAAAATAATTATCTACATTTGTATTCAAAGGGTTTACAGAACACTCGTCACTGTTCGCAGTGAAAGGGTTAACATAACGCTCATCGTTATTCGCAGCTGAAAGGTTAACAGAATACTGATCGGTGTTCGTATTTGAAGGGTTAACAGAACACTGATCGGTGTTCGTATTTGAAGGGTTAACAGAACACTGATCGGTGTTTGCATTCAAAGAGTTAATAAAACACTGATCGCTATCCGCAGTCGAACGGTTAACCAAATTCTGATCGGTATCGGCAGTCGAACGGTTAACAAAATTCTGATCGGTATCCGCAGTCGAACGGTTAACAAAATTCTGATCGGTATCCGCAGTCGAACGGTTAACAAAATTCTGATCGGTATCGGCAGTCGAACGGTTAACAAGATTCTGATCGGTATCGGCAGTCGAACGGTTAACAAAATTCTGATCGGTATCCGCAGTCGAGGGTTTAACAAAATACATGTGCGACGTCAAGGGGTTAACAGAATTTGACGTTGATTCGTTGCTACCACTGTTATCATTACATGCAATAGAATTTTTCGCGGTAATGTTAGATTGGGCTGCGCTCACCTGATTATTTATCTCGACGGATGAAAAAGTTACCTCTCTACAATTCGCACATTGAGACCAAATGACTCCCGGCGTCCCACATCCGTAACACGATATCGTAGACGTAGTTGTTAAAGTGTTCGATTGACGATCGCGGAGTTTCCGACACTGTTCACTTCTGTGGCCGAAATTTTTGCAATAGCTACATTTTGGGCGAGTGTTGCGGCTTGACGACGTAGAGTTGGTGGCAGCAGTTGCGTCGGCGGGCAGCTCAGCGTGGCGGCGCGCAGGGGGGACGCCTGGCCGTTCTAGCGTAGACGGCGCGGGCGATGGCGTGATCGCAGGCGAAGCCAGCTGAGGGGGGGCGGGCGGCGCGGTGTACCGTAGTTGGCGGGACGGCTGTTGCGATGAGGTCAACGACACTGGGAGCGCGCGTTGAGGTTGCGTCATTGTAGGACGAGGGGCGAGGGCGGGGGGCGCTTGTGGTTCCCTCAGCGCGTCCACGATGCTTCTTGCCTTACGAAGCAACTCGTCGAATGACGTCACGGTATCTCGATCGAGCCTCCTTCTGATGCGGGTGTCGAGGAGACCGTACACCATGTCCAGCTTTACTTTTTCGGACAGATCACCTGGCGGTAAGCGCGACAGAATTGCGCGTGCTTTAGACACGAATATTTCGATGTTTTCTTGACCTTGTCGCATCGAAAACAGCTCCGTGTATATGCGGTACGGGGGACGGCGCTCACCGAATGCGCCCCGAAGTCTCTGTATAGCGTCCTTCCAGTCACGTACCTCTTCTCGGATTCCTTGCCACCATACGGCGGCAACGCCAGTAAACAGCAACGACAAGCCTTTCGTGGCGTTTTCCTCAGAAATATTCACACAGGACTTGTACACCTCGGTGCTATCAATAAATGCTTCGAGCGACTCCTCAGGACAGCCTCCGTAACGGACCGTGCACTGGGAAAAATTTGCGTTCGTGGCAAGTGCTGACAAGATTGCGGACTCTGAAGCAAGAGTGCCGTCACCTATCGGTCTGGGTGTTGAAGAGCGGGCGTCTGCTAGGAGTCTCTGGCAGAATTCTGTCTGTGACCGCTGGAGTGTGGCGACCAGTTCTTGTAATGCTTCCGAGGTCATGGTGATGTTGTTTCTCGACTCGCGCTCTTGTGACGACATATTATTATTCTTTCTTGTTCGCGGCATGTTACACTATTCACAAACGTTGGGCAGCCATTTGTAGGGTTCGGAAAAAAAATGTAACGCTGTGTCCTGGTACAGTTCGTGTTTAATTCACGTATTACAAGAAAGTAACAACAAACAATGTTTCCCGAGGCGGGCTAGTCGCACACTACTCAAAGACATCGAGCGCGTGGTGCGCGGGGCCGCACGGAGGTGCGGGACGCGGGGAGTGGGGCGACTCGTCGTCCGAGATCTATTTATCAATATGTATGGAGGTATAGCGCGTTACAAGTTTCGTTTTGCCCACAAGTAAATTTGATCCAAGTCCTTGTTTAACTGTTCCACCGCTTATGGAGTGTCCTTATTA
The DNA here is from genome assembly GCA_934047225.1 of Ypsolopha sequella. Lineage (NCBI taxonomy): Eukaryota > Metazoa > Arthropoda > Insecta > Lepidoptera > Ypsolophidae > Ypsolopha > Ypsolopha sequella. The sequence continues at coordinate 161,496 of OW203988.1, read as the reverse complement.
TCAAAAGAACAGTAGATTTGCGTATCATCCGCATAAAGATGATATTTAGAAGTATCTTTATTACAATATCTACTACATTAGCAGTAAAAATTGTTAAAAAAAATTGGACTTTGGCGACCAGCCTCAGCCACTACGGCTCACGCGAGTGCCTGACCGTTGTTACGGCGGGCAAGAGCTGCCCTCTCTTTGCGCCTTCGGCTTTTTATATAAACTCTAGGGGTAGTAGCCAAAAGACTGTATAGAGTGGGGGTGTGTTGAAACGGTTTTTTAACAGTTTAAACCTACCAGTACAAAAGACGGTTTGAATTACATGTAACTTCTTGTAATTTAATAACAAACCAACTTAACATTCTTTTATTTTAGTCTATGAAACATGCATATATTGTATAATATTGACGATATTCTATAATATTTCATGTCTATGTGTTTTTTGACGTTTCAATACCACATTCACTTTAAATTTCTTTATAAAATTGCGCTACGCATTTCCTCGGAAAAAGAAAACAACTCTGTTAGGAAAAGTGCCTACCCAATATCGATTTCATACCTCATTAGTCATTACAATCAAATAAAGGGCGCACGATATAAAAACCAACCCTGCGTTTTCCTCGTGAACAAGGAGCGTTGGTCACACATTTCCCCGATTCATATCTGTACCCTTTTTTTAATGTATCATGAGTATCATACCAGGTCTCATCGAGATAAATTGTATGTTTTCCCTGTGATCGTTTAATTTGAATTTCATTTAAATACTTATCTCTCAACTGTAACAATCTGGGAGACTGCATTATCACTTTTCTGTCGTCGAGTCTGCCGTATGCAAACTTCGTTTGCTTCTGTGACAAACCTTTCCCTTTCTGTTGTACCCGGCTGGCACCAACACCTGTTCCATCATCACCTTTCCTTCTCACTGACTCTATCTCTTATCCTTCACGTAAACTAACATTTCAAACATATAATTTACAATAAAGACTGCGCGTTCAATATTTACAGTTTCACCACCGTTCCTTCTCCTCTCATCGCAACCCACACATGGCACGCTGCCACCATCTGCCGTCCCGCTCACAACGCGACAACCTAGTCATTTCACTTCTGAACATAAGGATATTTCCCCTCCCGTTCAGTCATCCCACCCAGAACACTGTATATTATGTAAACTCACGAATCACTGTATAACAGTTCACTTCATGACATAATCTACCGCCTACAACTCTCATCAATAACCTTCCGAAATAATAATAATATAAAGTATCAACGTTGACGCGTCGACGGACTGGAAGGAAACGACTGAACGAAGTCAAAGATGTCAAAGGTGATGTCTTTTAAACTTATTTCACCACGTGTTCTTTCTTTTCTTTTTTAAAAGCTTACATCACTCTACTGCTACTTTAACGGTGAATACCCCAAATGCGTACAGTCTGCCATGTCCGTATAAACCGAACAATTTTAAATGTAATCACGATTGATTCATAACAGTTTAAATATGCATGTTTTTTTTTTCACATTATTAGTCAGTATGTACGGATCACGGGTGCTTTTATTTTTATTTTGTCTTATTATGTCAGGTGACGAAATCGTTGTTTTAGCGTGTGTGTGCATATGCAATGTAAAAATTTTTTGGCTTTTTCTAGCCCCACTTCTCAAGACCGAATTTGTAACCCTTTAGGGTGTCCGCTAGCCCCTTTGCAAAAATCAAGATGGCAACACTGACGTGTGGAAATAAAACCTTATCTGAGACTAAAATCATTTTAAGTGGGAAACACCTATACCGCAAAGAAAAAAAAACTATGGGTTCAAAAGGACGAGAATCCAGAGACGTCTAAATATATAAAAAATGTTTTGTAAGTTTTTTTTATACATTATATTGTCTGTCAGTCTTACTGACTATACTAGTGTTGATTATACATCGATAGTTAACAAAAATGCTATCGATATATCGATAGTTTTTTAGATACTTATCCAAAAGTAAATATGTGGTTTTTTTTTCGTAGTTGAACTTATTTTTGTAACAAATTATAATTAAACGAGTAAATTAATAATACTAACTGCAAAATGTCACTTAAAATCATAACTTTTAATAAAAAAAAGTACTTTTCAAAGTCAAAGTACTTATTACCAATGACTAAGTATGAAAATGTCTTAATCTGTAGGGCTTAAGTTTGTGAGAAAAACTTTATTCAGGCACAAAATATGTAAACATGCTTTCCTCATTGTAAACATGCTACTACCACAGACTATCAAGATCGCGTTTCAAAATCAATACTGCTGAAGGACGTGCGGACTATCTTGTTTTTATTAGACTTATCGATTGTGCCGATAGTGAATATACTATCGATTAATCGATTAACTATCAATGTTTAAGCAAGCAACACTAGACTGTACCCTCTGTCCATACAAAATCATGAGATGAGTGAGACACTGGAGAAAGTTATTGTGTTTTTTCGAGTTTTATATTTTTATTACTCAGTATCAGCAGTAGTTTGAGTTTTGTGTATATGTATACAATACTGTGGTTTTCATTTGTCTGCAAAGAGTAGCTCTCAAATGTAATAATAATCACATATTATAATCAAAAAACATTCAGTTGTTGCCAAGTAGATGACAGAGTCTTCCAGTTCACTCCGAGGGTCCCTGTATGAACGTTGCGATTGCTATCCTGCACTGTACGGCTTGGTGAGCCCTCAGCCACTGTGAGTTGTTTAATTATGTTGATGTGATGACGACATCATTACATTACCTACCTTGTATCTTCTTGATCTAACATTGTTATCATTCATATTATTATGTTATCTATCACACGTATCATTAAATACTGCGATATTTTTGGCTGCACCAAATACACCAGTTGTAGTGTAGATAAAAGGGGCACTGAAAGAAAAGAAAATTAAACATTTCTACTTGGGCATTACCTGTATCTGTTCCTTTGTCTTAATACACCTAAAATAACGTCAACCTAAATCAGGTTCCAGTGTAGATATGAGGGCACTGACAAGAGTGAGATTTGGACTCTGCGTCATGACTGACAAGAACGAGATTTGGACTCTGCCCCATGACTGACAAGAACGAGATTGACACTCTGCCCCATAACTGACAAGAACGAGATTTGGACTCTGCCCCATGACTGACAAGAACGAGATTTGGACTCTGCCCCATGACTGACAAGAACGAGATTTGGACTCTGCCCCATGACTGACAAGAACGAGATTTGGACTCTGCCCCATGACTGACAAGAACGAGATTGGGACTCTGCCTCATGACTGACAAGAACGAGATTTGGACTCTGCCCCATGACTGACAAGAACGAGATTTGGACTCTGCCCCATGACTGACAAGAACGAGATTTGGACTCTGCCCCATGACTGACAAGAACGAGATTTGGACTCTGCCCCATGACTGACAAGAACGAGATTGGGACTCTGCCTCATGACTGACAAGAACGAGATTTGGACTCTGCCCCATGACTGACAAGAACGAGATTTGGACTCTGCCCCATGACTGACAAGAACGAGATTTGGACTCTGCCCCATGACTGACAAGAACGAGATTTGGACTCTGCCCCATGACTGACAAGAACGAGATTGCGACTCTGCCCAATAACTGACAAGAACGAGATTTGGACTCTGCCCCATGACTGACACTGATCTGAATCAGGGTTGCATGATGTTTGATGGCTCACATTGCTGATTCAGGGGTGCAATTTGTAAACTACTATTCGCCTAAGTAAATTACCCAATTTGACAGTTGAAATCGTACATTTTATGTTTCTTACACAATTCCAGGGCAAAGCTCTCAGGTAGCCCAGTATAAAGAGATGGTATTTGGTTAGGATAAACTCATTGTTATGTCAGAAATAGTTTGTATTAAATCAGTCGTAGGTCTATCTTAGCTGTTACCTTATTGATCTAAAATGCTTATATTTATACATTATGCAGAAAAAAGCACGGTACACCACCCACATTGAGGAAAATATATATATATCAATTTGTGTACACATGCACTTTTTAAAAATTAATAACTGACATTAAAAATAATTAAAGGTAGCAATAAATAAATAAAATTATCTTACAAACAACTTTGTGTTATAAAGAAAACAATAAATAAATAAAATATCTGACAAATAACTTTGTGTTTGTCAGTTAATTTATGGTTGTTTGATGGGCTTTTGGATACCTATACATATACATCTTTATCTTTATTTTCGATACCTATATATATCTTTGTTTTTCACTATGGTATCATGGCGTGCATAGAACTTTTTTCCGGAAAAGCAATCAGAAGGTCAAGATTGACAATAAAAAAATATGAAAAAATTTAAATAACACGAATGTATGAAAATGTTCACTCTAGGGTAGGCAGTGCCTACCCTGGCGTCACTCAAACTTTTTTTTTCAAAGTGTTATTTAAGTTTTTTCATATTATTTTATTGTCTTGAACTTCTGATTGCTTTTCCGGAAAAAAGTTCTATGCACGCCACTGTATCAGTGTAGGAGTGATGGCGACTATATTTTAGTCACCAAATTTAATAAAATTTATTTATTAACAAAATCCACAGCAATATAATATAACAGCAAATCTCTTCTCTTCATATATTAATAAGAGGACACAAGCTGTCGTGGCCAGTAATTTTATCTCTAATTGGGTTAGGATTCCAAGTGGTGTACCGCAGGGCTCTTTACTTGGGCCTCTATTATTTATAATTTTCATATCCGACATAGATTCATGTTTCCATAACTCCAAGGTACTCATTTTCGCTGATGACATGAAGATTTTTCGCCCGGTCACTAGTGAAGAAGACGCTGCTCTATTGCAGGATGATCTTTACCGTCTTGATAACTACTGTACACACAATAAATTAGATCTAAACCCAACAAAATGCTCATGTATTACCTTTACGCGGAAACATTCACCAATCATCTACAATTACACTTTAAAAAGTTATCAACTTAAAAAGGAACAGGAGGTTCGTGATCTAGGTGTCATCCACGATAAAAAGCTCATTTTTGATAAGCACATTAATTCAATCACAAGTAAAGCCTTCAAGGCACTCGGTTTTATAATGAGAATATGTAAAGATTTTAAAAATATCAAGACACTAAAGATCCTCTTCTGTACGTACGTAAGAAGCAAACTTGAGTATGCTTGTGAGGTATGGAATCCTAGATATAATGAATATATTAACATTTTGGAACGCATACAAAAGAAATTTATTCAGTATATTAATTACCGCACATACTCAAAAACTAAAAAATTATTTAGAGACATGCCAAAAACATCATATCCTGCCCCTTACTATACGACGTGATATAGCGGACTTGGTCTTGTTATCAAGAATCGCAACAGGCTACATTGATTGTCCTTCTCTTTTAGAAAAATTAAAGTTTTATGTCCAAAATAGATCGCGACGCAGTTACCCTGTATTTTCTTTAACAACTGTGTCTTCAAATTATAGGCAAAATGCGTATTTGTGGCGAGCGTGTAACAATTTTAATGCAAAATCTCAGGAACTTGATCTCGATTTGTTCCATCTATCTGCAGCAGGGATAAGATCAAAAATAAGTGCAAATTTCTTTAAAAATTAAATTTTGTTTGGTTTAATTATTAAATTAGTCTTTAATTAACATTGGTTTTTTTTTTCATGTTTGTCTATTTTTTATTTATATTTTTATTTTTACTAGCTTAATTTTACTTTACTTTCATAATAACGTTTGTGTCCGGAATACCGGTAATTTATTGTTTTTTCATTTTATTTTGTTAATTTAATATAACAAAGATATTTAAAAGTGTAATTAAGTAACTACGTAATAACTAAATTTTTAAGAATATTCATAATACAAGGCAGAAAATCTCGTACTATGTATAAAGACTTAATCTATAACTATAAGTGGAAACTTGTAATTGGCCTTCTGTAATATTACTTTTAAGTTTATATGCTATTTCTTGTGCTGTAAGTTTTCCGAATAAATAAATAAATAAATAAATAAATAAATAAATAAATAAATAAATAAATAAATACAAAATGTGTTAACTTAAAAATATTATTTGTAGATACTGCCAATAACAGATTTTACTATGTTTATATACTTAGTACATTATTAATACAATTACTAGGAACAGGATAACTATTTCATTTTATAACATACAATGACAAAAACACAAGACTCATCAAAACTGTGAAGGATTTATAAAGGTGTGTGTGTGTTGTATATGATTAAGCGTGACAAGGTCTGTATGAGGGCGTGAGGGTGTATTTGAGGGTGTGAAGGTGTGTGATTCTCACTGAGTGAAAGCAGTCACAAACTACTTGTTACAAATTTAATTTGTTTTTGATAACTAGTGTATTTGATGTGAAATTTCATCAGAATTATAAAACAGTATGTAGCCGCTGGCTACAGGATGCAGGGCTGATGGAATTTGAGTGGGAGAGCAGACAGGATAAGAAAAAGATTGTGGGTAAACTGACTGACCTTTGATGATGTCTGTGGACGGGCCGACGGGAGATGCGGTGACGTGCTGAGCCTTCTTGTTGGCTAGTTGAGCTGGCGTCTGTGCAGGGATGTATTGAATGTCCTGGTTTGAGTGATGTACACAGCACTTGTATTAACACTACACTTTAGGTACGCGATATTGTTTGTGCTGACGCGAATGTCTATTGTTTAGAGCTGTCGGCTGCGCGGGCGCGCGCGCGTGCGCCTTGAGAGGCTCGTCGATCCGAACAGACCGAGCGAGCGGCGGTCAGCGCAGGACTCGATTCCGTCGCGAGTCACCCTTTCTGCGCATGCGCTGACGTCACGCTTTTTAGCGTGAACACAGTAATTGTTTAAAATTACGTGTTTGATATTTTGTGATATGCAACATGCGGTAGTGTATGTACTTATGTACCATGCAAAAAGAATAAAGTGCTACCTACCATATTAATCTCACAGCTACTTGTATAGTTTATCTGCCCTTGATTATTATAATTAAAAGTAAAGTAATCAGGAAGAATGAAAAAATAACTTGCCTTTGGTACAGATTTAACATAACACGTCTTAACTTATTTGACAGGACTAACCTTATTTTAAGCGTCCTGTCTTTTTCTTTCTTTATCGAAAAGACAAGGACAGAACACTTAAATTTAGTTTAGTCCTGTCAAATCCGTTCAGATGTGCTTCACCGAATCAGTACCACTGTCAAATAAGTCATGTAAGTTGGATGTTTAAAAATAAAAATGGAAACTAGAAATAAGAAGAAAAAAACCGGCCAAGTGCGAGTCAGACTCGCGTACCTAGGGTTCCGTATTGTGGATGATAAATTTAATTTACTATTTTTTTTCGTGAATTTCTCGACTGCTTTATTTTTCCTGTAATCTTTACGTAAACGCTATTACCATGATTTTTTTCATAATATCGGTCCACCAGTTTTGGAGATAAAGACATACATTTTTTTATATCAATGTATTTTTACAATCAGATTTTTAACACCTACAATTTGATACCCATATTGTATTTTTATAAAATATGATTTTATTTATTTAACTTTATTTTTATTTCTCATATGAGCTCAACTTTATGTAAATCGCTATAGTTTTCCTGTAATTGGCCAGTTATGATATATAATCGACATTTTTTCTACCGGAGATAAGGGGGGGCTTTCTTTTTTGTGATTTTTTCTCGAAACCAGTGCCAGTAAATATGGTAAAATTATAAATAATAAAATTTTTAATATCTAAATTTTGATACCCATATTATATTGTATATTTAGGATAATATTTTTAATTTTTCTCACTTTTGTTTTGGAAATATTTTTGCAAATAAATGCTATTTTTGTGCCAAATTTCATGGTGCTAAAACATGGTGCTTAACTTTAAAGGTGCTAAAGTTATGAGGCTGTGACATACGGACGGACGGACAACGGAGTCTCACCATAAAGGTTCCTTTTGTACCTTTTAGGTACTACGGAACCATACAAATAATCAAATTTGAGAGTGCTGAAGATAAGAAAACAATTCTTTGAAACTGTAACGAGATGTTTTATTGATCGTACAGAACAACCAACTTTTGAAATTACGTAAAAAACGTCATTATTTCGGAACAAATTAGAGAAAATTGTATCTCATTGTTGTCTCCAGCTAGTCTAGCATAGAAAACAATATAGTGCCCTCTCTCACTCTGTTGATCTACCTCGAGAGGGATAGACAGCTATGCTAGACCCCATAAACAAATATACAAATTTAAAATATTTGCATCATTTCAGATTATATAGGAGAGAGGTGGTGGAGAGGGGGCGCGGGCGCGGGGGATGCCGCAATGGCGAGGCGGCGCGTGACGCGCAAGTGGGAGGTGTTCGCGGGCCGGAACCGGTTCTGGTGCGACGGACGCCTCATGACGGCGCCGCACCCGGGCGTGTTCCTGCTGACACTGGCGCTCATCACAGGCACGTGCGCGCTGCACTTCGCCTTCGACTGTCCGTTCCTGGCGACGCGCGTGTCTGCGGCGGTGCCGGCGTGCGGCGTGGCGCTCTGTGCGCTCACACTATCGGCACTGCTGCGTACGGCGCTCTCCGACCCGGGCATCATCCCACGCGCCGCACCGCTCGAGGCGGCTGCGCTGGAGGAGCCTGGTACCGGCGGGGACACCGCGCGCCCCCCGCCCCGCGCACGCGAGGTGCTCGTGCGCGGCCGCCTCGTCAAGCTCAAGTACTGCTTCACCTGCAAGATGTTCCGGCCACCGCGCGCGTCGCACTGCTCGCTGTGCGACAACTGCGTGGAGCGGTTCGACCACCACTGCCCGTGGGTCGGCAATTGCGTCGGCAAGCGCAACTACCGGCACTTCTACACGTTCGTGGTGTCGCTCTCCTTCCTGGCGGTGTTCGTGTTCGCGTGCGCGGTGACGCATCTGGCGCTGCTGGCGCGAGGTGGGGGTGGGCTGGCGGGAGCTTTGCGTGCGTCGCCCGCCTCCGCGCTCGTCGCCGCCGTGTGCTTCCTGTCCGTGTGGTCAGTGCTTGGACTCGCTGGCTTTCACACCTACCTCGCCTCCACCGATCAGACCACCAACGAGGACGTGAGTCTCACTATCTACTATACCGTACTACTAGACACTTCCACACCTACCTCGCCTCCACCGATCAGACCACCAACGAGGACGTGAGTCTCACTATCTACTATACCGTACTACTAGACACTTCCACACCTACCTCGCCTCCACCGACCAGACCACCAACGAGGACGTGAGTCTCACTATCTACTATACCGTACTACTAGACACTTCCACACCTACCTCGCCTCCACCGATCAGACCACCAACGAGGACGTGAGTCTCACTATCTACTATACCGTACTACTAGACACTTCCACACCTACCTCGCCTCCACCGATCAGACCACCAACGAGGACGTGAGTCTCACTATCTACTATACCGTACTACTAGACACTTCCACACCTACCTCGCCTCCACCGACCAGACCACCAACGAGGACGTGAGTCTCACTATCTACTATACCGTACTACTAGACACTTCCACACCTACCTCGCCTCCACCGATCAGACCACCAACGAGGACGTGAGTCTCACTATCTACTATACCGTACTACTAGACACTTCCACACCTACCTCGCCTCCACCGATCAGACCACCAACGAGGACGTGAGTCTCACTATCTACTATACCGTACTACTAGACACTTCCACACCTACCTCGCCTCCACCGACCAGACCACCAACGAGGACGTGAGTCTCACTATCTACTATACCGTACTACTAGACACTTCCACACCTACCTCGCCTCCACCGACCAGACCACCAACGAGGACGTGAGTCTCACTATCTACTATACCGTACTACTAGACACTTCCACACCTACCTCGCCTCCACCGACCAGACCACCAACGAGGACGTGAGTCTCACTATCTACTATACCGTACTACTAGACACTTCCACACCTACCTCGCCTCCACCGACCAGACCACCAACGAGGACGTGAGTCTCACTATCTACTATACCGTACTACTAGACACTTCCACACCTACCTCGCCTCCACCGATCAGACCACCAACGAGGACGTGAGTCTCACTATCTACTATACCGTACTACTAGACACTTCCACACCTACCTCGCCTCCACCGACCAGACCACCAACGAGGACGTGAGTCTCACTATCTACTATACCGTACTACTAGACACTTCCACACCTACCTCGCCTCCACCGATCAGACCACCAACGAGGACGTGAGTCTCACTATCTACTATACCGTACTACTAGACACTTCCACACCTACCTCGCCTCCACCGACCAGACCAGCAACGAGGACGTGAGTCTCACTATCTACTATACCGTACTACTAGACACTTCCACACCTACCTCGCCTCCACCGACCAGACCAGCAACGAGGACGTGAGTCTCACTATCTACTATACCGTACTACTAGACACTTCCACACCTACCTCGCCTCCACCGACCAGACCACCAACGAGGACGTGAGTCTCACTATCTACTATACCGTACTACTAGACACTTCCACACCTACCTCGCCTCCACCGACCAGACCACCAACGAGGACGTGAGTCTCACTATCTACTATACCGTACTACTAGACACTTCCACACCTACCTCGCCTCCACCGACCAGACCACCAACGAGGACGTGAGTCTCACTATCTACTATACCGTACTACTAGACACTTCCACACCTACCTCGCCTCCACCGACCAGACCACCAACGAGGACGTGAGTCTCACTATCTACTATACCGTACTACTAGACACTTCCACACCTACCTCGCCTCCACCGACCAGACCAGCAACGAGGACGTGAGTCTCACTATCTACTATACCGTACTACTAGACACTTCCACACCTACCTCGCCTCCACCGACCAGACCACCAACGAGGACGTGAGTCTCACTATCTACTATACCGTACTACTAGACACTTCCACACCTACCTCGCCTCCACCGACCAGACCACCAACGAGGACGTGAGTCTCACTATCTACTATACCGTACTACTAGACACTTCCACACCTACCTCGCCTCCACCGACCAGACCAGCAACGAGGACGTGAGTCTCACTATCTACTATACCGTACTACTAGACACTTCCACACCTACCTCGCCTCCACCGACCAGACCACCAACGAGGACGTGAGTCTCACTATCTACTATACCGTACTACTAGACACGTCCACACCTACCTCGCCTCCACCGACCAGACCACCAACGAGGACGTGAGTCTCACTATCTACTATACCGTACTACTAGACACTTCCACACCTACCTCGCCTCCACCGATCAGACCACCAACGAGGACGTGAGTCTCACTATCTACTATACCGTACTACTAGACACTTCCACACCTACCTCGCCTCCACCGACCAGACCACCAACGAGGACGTGAGTCTCACTATCTACTATACCGTACTACTAGACACTTCCACACCTACCTCGCCTCCACCGACCAGACCAGCAACGAGGACGTGAGTCTCACTATCTACTATACCGTACTACTAGACACCACACATGTCAGGATCAAGGGAAATAATCATATTTCGGCTTCTTTTTCGTGTATGGGAATAGCCCTCCTGAAAAATAATTCAATTGAATTTCTAATTCAATATTCGGTTTTGAGAAGGTTTTGAGTCAAGATTCTACAGAAAAAAACAAATTTCAGGTCTGTATCTCATTTCGTCTGCGAGCTAGCGATCAGTGACATTTGATCTACGAGCTAGCCACCAGTGACATTTGATCTACGAGCTAGCCACGAGTGGCAGTTGGTCTACGAGCTAGCGATCAGTGACATTTGGTCGACGAGCTAGCCACCAGTGACATTTGGTCTACGAGCTAGCCACCAGTGACATTTGGTCTACGAGCTAGCCACGAGTGACATTTGGTCTACGAGCTAGCGATCAGTGACATTTGGTCCACGAGCTAGCCACCAGTGACATTTGATCTACGAGCTAGCCACCAGTGACATTTGATCTACGAGCTAGCTAGCAGTGACATTTGGTCTACGAGCTAGCCGCCAGTGATATTTGGTCTACGAGCTAGCGATCAGTGACATTTGGTCTACGAGCTAGCGATCAGTGACATTTGGTCCACTAGCTAGCCACCAGTGACATTTGGTCTACGAGCTAGCCACAAGTGACATTTGATCTACGAGCTAGCCAGCAGTGACATTTGGTCTACGAGCTAGCCACCAGTGACATTTGGTCCACGAGCTAGCCACCAGTGACATTTGGTCTACGAGCTAGCCACCAGTGACATTTGGTCTACGAGCTAGCCACCAGTGACATTTGGTCTACGAGCTAGCCACCAGTGACATTTGGTCCACGAGCTAGCCATCAGTGACATTTGGTCTACGAGCTAGCCACCAGTGACATTTGGTCTACGAGCTAGCCACCAGTGACATTTGGTCTACGAGCTAGCCACCAGTGACATTTGGTCTACGAGCTAGCGATCAGTGACATTTGGTCTACGAGCTAGCCACCAGTGACATTTGGCATAGGAGCTAGTGATTAGTGACATTTGGTCTACGAGCTAGCCACCAATGACATTTGGTCTACGAGCTAGCGATCAGTGACATTTGGTCTACGAGCTAGCCACCAGTGATATTTGGTCTACGAGCTAGCGATCAGTGACATTTGGTCCACGAGCTAGCCACCAGTGACATTTGGTCCACGAGCTAGCCACCAGTGACATTTGGTCTACGAGCTAGCCACCAGTGACATTTGGTCTACGAGCTAGCCACCAGTGACATTTGGTCCACGAGCTAGCCACCAGTGACATTTGGTCTACGAGCTAGCCACCAGTGACATTTGGTCTACGAGCTAGCCACCAGTGACATTTGGTCTACGAGCTAGCCACCAGTGACATTTGGTCCACGAGCTAGCCACCAGTGACATTTGGTCTACGAGCTAGCCACCAGTGACATTTGGTCTACGAGCTAGCCACCAGTGACATTTGGTCTACGAGCTAGCCACCAGTGACATTTGGTCTACGAGCTAGCCACCAGTGACATTTGGTCCACGAGCTAGCCACCAGTGACATTTGGTCTACGAGCTAGCCACCAGTGACATTTGATCTACGAGCTAGCTAGCAGTGACATTTGGTCTACGAGCTAGCCGCCAGTGATATTTGGTCTACGAGCTAGCCACCAGTGACATTTGGTCTACGAGCTAGCCACCAGTGACATTTGGTCCACTAGCTAGCCACCAGTGACATTTGGTCTACGAGCTAGCCACAAGTGACATTTGGTCTACGAGCTAGCGATCAGTGAAATTTGGTCTACGAGCTAGCCACCAGTGACATTTGGTCTACGAGCTAGCCACCAGTGACATTTGGCATAGCAGCTAGTGATTAGTGACATTTGGTCTACGAGCTAGCCACCAATGACATTTGGTCTACGAGCTAGCGATCAGTGACATTTGGTCTACGAGCTAGCCACCAGTGATATTTGGTCTACGAGCTAGCGATCAGTGACATTTGGTCAACGAGCTAGCCACCAGTGACATTTGGTCTACGAGCTAGCCGCCAGTGATATTTGGTCTACGAGCTAGCCACCAGTGACATTTGGTCTACGAGCTAGCCACCAGTGACATTTGGTCCACTAGCTAGCCACCAGTGACATTTGGTCTACGAGCTAGCCACAAGTGACATTTGGTCTACGAGCTAGCGATCAGTGAAATTTGGTCTACGAGCTAGCCACCAGTGACATTTGGTCTACGAGCTAGCCACCAGTGACATTTGGCATAGGAGCTAGTGATTAGTGACATTTGGTCTACGAGCTAGCCACCAATGACATTTGGTCTACGAGCTAGCGATCAGTGACATTTGGTCTACGAGCTAGCCACCAGTGATATTTGGTCTACGAGCTAGCGATCAGTGACATTTGGTCTACGAGCTAGCCACCAGTGGCAGTTGGTCTACGAGCTAGCGATCTGTGACATTTGGTCTACGAGCTAGCGATCAGTGACATTTGGTCTACGAGCTAGCCGCCAGTGATATTTGGTCTACGAGCTAGCCACCAGTGACATTTGGTCTACGAGCTAGCCACCAGTGACATTTGGTCCACTAGTTAGCCACCAGTGACATTTGGTCTATGAGCTAGCCACCAGTGACATTTGGTCTATGAGCTAGCCACAAGTGACATTTGGTCTACGAGCTAGCGATCAGTGACATTTGGTCTACGAGCTAGCCACCAGTGACATTTGGTCTACGAGCTAGCCACCAGTGACATTTGGCATAGGAGCTAGTGATTAGTGACATTTGGTCTACGAGCTAGCCAGGAATGACATTTGGTCTACGAGCTAGCGATCAGTGACATTTGGTCTACGAGCTAGCCACCAGTGACATTTGGTCTACGAGCTAGCCACCAGTGGCAGTTGGTCTACGAGCTAGCGATCTGTGACATTTGGTCTACGAGCTAGCGATCAGTGACATTTGGTCCACGAGCTAGCCACCAGTGACATTTGGTCTACGAGCTAGCCACCAGTGGCAGTTGGTCTACGAGCTAGCGATCAGTGACATTTGGTCTACGAGCTAGCGATCCATGACATTTGGTCCACGAGCTAGCCACCAGTGACATTTGGTCCACGAGCTAGCCACCAGTGACATTTGGTCTACGAGCTAGCCACCAGTGACATTTGGTCTACGAGCTAGCCACCAGTGACATTTGGTCTACGAGCTAGCCACCGGTGACATTTGGTCCACGAGCTAGCCACCAGTGACATTTGGTCTACGAGCTAGCCACCAGTGACATTTGGTCTACGAGCTAGCCACCAGTGACATTTGGTCTACGAGCTAGCCACCAGTGACATTTGGTCTACGAGCTAGCCACCAGTGACATTTGGTCTACGAGCTAGCCACCAGTGACATACGGATAGACGGACATACAGCAGAGTGACATTAATAGGGCTCTGGTTTGCCCTTTAGGGACGGAACCCTAAACATTACTATAGTAGTGATCTCTTATAACATAATGTTTCATTATACGTAAAACTCTAAAAAGCCGACAAAACCATGCAAAACTTGTTATTTTAATTTACACATTTTTTTTTCATTGAAATTAATTCTTTTCACCTCACTAGCTCGAAAAGCGCGCCTTTTTGCTTAAAAACAGTGAGCAAAATCGACTTTTGCTCAATGGTTTTAAACAAGGAAGAAAAGTGTTTTAAATCAACAATGCTGCGAATTGTTCAGAAACTCCATATCCTTTGCTCAAGAGAAAGAGAGACAGCAAACATCAGCATGGCGGCTATCTTTTTCACTCTATATGAATTCTATACACTTTGGGAGGCTATACACAGCCCCACAGCTTGTCGGATACCATAGACAAGGTAAACTTCTCCAAATCCTGTATATATATATCCTCCCAATGTGTATGGAGTCCGTACCATATACTATAGACTCCGAATAAACAACTGACTTCTATAGTAAAACAAGTAGCCACGCTGGCTATTGACGACCAGATAATGATGAAATTTGATTATCGATATTTTCGTGCTGTTCGCTGCAATGAGTCACGTGAACGAGTCACTCGGAACTAATGATAAAGATGAGAAAATTTACGTTATCTACTATAACAAATGTCAATTTCAGTTCCCGGTACGTTCACTTTGAATCGGCACAAAAAAGAACTGTATTTTTTTATTGCAAAACATGTCCATGTATTGTATTGCTAGACTTCATCAGTGGTATAACAAATGAACTTCTACCGGAAACGGATAGATAGAGTAAAACGCCCGCGTGATGGTTATGTTTTGCGTTTTTGATCGGTTCATCGAAGATTTTCCAATTTTTCGCGGCTCTTGGGATTCAATTAACACTCCTTACATTTTATTTATGTGCAATATTTTCTATGGTGTATTGTTTAAAGAAAAAAAAAAAATGGAATTCTTATAAGTTCGTTCGAAAAGATGGTGTCTTTACATTTATGTTTTCTCGCTAGTGAGGTGAAAAGTTGTAGGTATGTGTCACACGAGAGCAAATTTATTCTGTTTCTTATGCCTCATCACGCTCAGGATTCTAACTTGGAATCACGAGAATCCTTCGCTTGCTCGGGATTCAACCACTGACCCGCAACAAAAAAAAAAATTTTTGCTCTCTTGTTGCACAAATATCGATGTGGGGATGTGGGGAAATTTTCATAATAATATGTGAACTAACAAACAGTTATATGTAACTTGCTTTTTGCCCGCGGCTTCGCCTGCACTGATTTAGTGCTGATTGCATTGTTCCAGGATAAAAAGTAGCATATGTCACTCTCCAGCCCATAAACTATCTCTATGCAAAAAATCACGTCGATACGTTGTTCCGTTGTTGCGTGAAAGAAGGACAAACCAACAAACACACTTTCGCAATTATAATAATTGGGATTTTAAACGTCTGTAACGCATTTATCTGTAATAACCGTCCCGATTCTAAGATGTCTATGTCGATGCTACAGATCAAGGGATCGTTCTCAATGCGGCGCGGTGGCGGCGGTGACAACCCCAATCCTTACTCGCGCGGCAATCCCTGCGCTAACTGCTGGCACGTGCTGTGTGGCCCACTGCAGCCCAGCCTCATCGACCGGTCAGTGTCCTGTCTCCTGTGTATGTTTGTGTGATGCTACTCGCACGGCAACCTGTGCGCTAACTGCTGGCACGTGCTGTGTGGCCCACTGCAGCCCAGCCTCATCGACCGGTCAGTGTCCTGCCTCCTGTGTATGTTTGTGTGATGCTACTCGCACGGCAACCTGTGCGCTAACTGCTGGCACGTGCTGTGTGGCCCACTGCAGCCCAGCCTCATCGACCGGTCAGTGTCCTGTCTCCTGTGTATGTTTGTGTGATGCTACTCGCACGGCAACCTGTGCGCTAACTGCTGGCACGTGCTGTGTGGCCCACTGCAGCCCCGCCTCATCGACCGGTCAGTGTCCTGTCTCCTGTGTATGTTTGTGTGATGCTACTCGCACGGCAACCTGTGCGCTAACTGCTGGCACGTGCTGTGTGACCCACTGCAGCCCAGCCTCATCGACCGGTCAGTGTCCTGTCTCCTGTGTATGTTTGTGTGATGCTACTCGCACGGCAACCTGTGCGCTAACTGCTGGCACGTGCTGTGTGGCCCACTGCAGCCCAGCCTCATCGACCGGTCAGTGTCCTGTCTCCTGTGTATGTTTGTGTGATGCTACTCGCACGGCAACCTGTGCGCTAACTGCTGGCACGTGCTGTGTGACCCACTGCAGTCCCGCCTCATCGACCGGTCAGTGTCTCTGTCTCTTGTGTATGTTTGTGTGATGCTACTCGCTCGGCAACCTGTGCGCTAACTGCTGGCATGTGCTGTGTGACCCACTACAGCCCAGCCTCATCGACCGGTCAGTGTCTCTGTCTCTTGTGTATGTTTGTGTGATGCTACTCGCACGGCAACCTGTGCGCTAACTGCTGGCACGTGCTGTGTGGCCCACTGCAGCCCAGCCTCATCGACTGGTCAGTGTCTCTGTCTCCTGTGTATGTTTATGTGATGCTACTCGCACGGCAACCTGTGCGCTAACTGCTGGCACGTGCTGTGTGGCCCACTGCACCCAGCCTCATCGACCGGTCAGTGTTTCTGTCTCCTGTGTATGTTTGTGTGATGCTACTCGCACGGCAACCTGTGCGCTAACTGCTGGCACGTGCTGTATGGCCCACTGCAGCCCAGCCTCATCGACCGGTCAGTGTCTCTGTCTCCTGTGTATGTTTGTGTGATGCTACTCGCACGGCAACCTGTGCGCTAACTGCTGGCACGTGCTGTGTGACCCACTGCAGCCCAGCCTCATCGACCGGTCAGTGTCTGTCTCCTGTGTATGTATGTGTGTGAGGGTGGGTGTGCGTGTGTGTGATGCTACTCGCACGGCAACCTGTGCGCTAACTGCTGGCACATGCTGTGTAGCCCACTGCGGCTAAAATTTATTTTACGGGAGGGAGGCCTACACCCGCTATGATAAAGTACAGACAACCGTGGGATCCGTAGCGGCTGAGGTCGGCCGCCGTGATCGCCAAAGGCGACCAGCCAGCTCAAGCTTTTATATTCAAATTCAAATCGTTTATTTTGTAAAGTAGATATACATAATACTCTTTTTACGAGTCAAATTTAATCATATAAAAATATATGTGATGAAAGAATAAATGTACATGAACTAAATTAAAGGTTTACAATAGAAGGTCACAGTATAACGAAGTAGTAGTTTAACTGGGCGGCGTCCTTGAAATCAACACCTACGGCCGCTCGGTGCCTAAACACGCGCTAGGGCTATCGCGTTTGCCAGTCTGAGGGCCCTAAAACAGGAACCTGACTAACGGAAATGAAATTAAAGATTAGAGGTAGGCATATGAAAAATAGAATTCAAATTCAAATAGTTTATTTTGCAAAGTAGGTATATATAATACACTTTTTACACGTCAAATTTAGTGTAATAAAAAGATAATAAAATAATAAATGTACATGGACTAGATTAAAGGTTTATTTCAAAATGAACTCGGTTAAATGACCCTAATTAGAGTTTCCGTTACTTTCTTTACTCGTGACTAGAGTTCCCTGCCTTCCGCAGCGCAGATGAGGCTAGCTCTGGACGTCTTGGACGGAGGCTGGCTGTGACGTCACGGGAAGACGGGCCGGCTCTGGACATGGATGTGGACCTGGAAGTAGATGCTCCAAACTGCTCTAAGTTATGATCGTATCGTGGTTCCTTGGAATATAATGTAGGTAGCCGTTAGCCTTGCGGGAGTAGCAGCAGGTGAAGATAGCCCAGCCCTAGCGGAAGCGGGAAATACTGGCTTTAATGCAGGCTACGGCGATATACTAAACCAGGACGGAGTTTACATAATTATTTAAATTAACAAGAAATAAGATTTAAATTTAAAGTAACTGTTCAGTGCAATTATTAATTAGATATTCGTGGCACTTACGGACTAAATTAATTCCAACTTGGCACATAATACCAGTATCAGGAAAACGTTGTACACACTAATTAAATTTAAAATATAAATCACGATAACAATACCTACATTACTAAAACCTAGCTTATAAAATATACGTAGTAATTGTCCATGACTTCACTTACCCAAGTAGGGGAATATACGTACTAATTGTCCATGACTTTACTTACCCAAGTAGGGGAATATACGTAGTAATTGTCCATGACTTTACTTACCCAAGTAGGGGAATATACGTACTAATTGTCCATGACTTTACATACCCAAGTAGGGGAATATACGTAGTAATTGTCCATGACTTTACTTACCCAAGTAGGGGAATATACGTACTAATTGTCCATGACTTTACTTACCCAAGTAGGGGAATATACGTAGTAATTGTCCATGACTTTACTTACCCAAGTAGGGGAATATACGTAGTAATTGTCCATGACTTTACTTACCCAAGTAGGGGAATATACGTACTAATTGTCCATGACTTTACTTACCCAAGTAGGGGAATATACGTACTAATTGTCCATGACTTTACTTACCCAAGTAGGGGAATATACGTACTAATTGTCCATGACTTTACTTACCCAAGTAGGGGAATATACGTAGTAATTGTCCATGACTTTACTTACCCAAGTAGGGGAATATACGTACTAATTGTCCATGACTTTACTTACCCAAGTAGGGGAATATACGTAGTAATTGTCCATGACTTTACTTACCCAAGTAGGGGAATATACGTACTAATTGTCCATGACTTTACTTACCCAAGTAGGGGAATATACGTAGTAATTGTCCATGACTTTACTTACCCAAGTAGGGGAATATACGTACTAATTGTCCATGACTTTACTTACCCAAGTAGGGGAATATACGTACTAATTGTCCATGACTTTACTTACCCAAGTAGGGGAATATACGTACTAATTGTCCATGACTTTACTTACCCAAGTAGGGGAATCTCCGAACACCAGCTAATTATATTGTTATCAGTTATCACTTTTAAAACTGATTTTAAACGCAATATTTTATACGCGGTTTATAGGTAAGTACGTGGACATTTAGGTTTCGCTGAGCCGGTGAAAAGTGACGCGGTCTCACGCGAAGATGATCTAGCACGTACTCGTCACGAGGTAGCAATCGGCGATCCGATGTGCGCATGCGCAGGTAGGGGTCGTGTATAGATCTGGTTATCGACATAGATATGATAGGGAGCTCGGAACGTCGAAGGTCGCGGCTATCGATAATGATATATCGTCATCGATAATATTTTATATGAAGAAAAGCAGGATGCATTTGGTGTATTTTGTGACCTCTCGAAAGCCTTCGATTGCGTTAATCATGAAACACTCTTATGTAAATTGGATCACCACGGAGTGAGGGGCAAATCTTTGGCGTTGTTGAAGTCATATCATGCATGCTGTTATGGGGTAGAGCCGCGGATACAGACGCAGTCTTTGTTTTGCAGAAGAGAGCAATTCGGGCTATTTATAATATGAAGCACCGGGATTCATTAAGACAAAAGTTCAAAGAAATTAATATATTAACGGTTCCTTGTGAATATATTTACCAAGTCCTTAGATATGTCAGAAAAAATGTTGAGTCTTTCCCAAGGCTTGGTAAGCAACATTGTAAGGAGACCAGAAATAAGCATAAACTGGCTTTTCCAAAAATCAGACTCGCTAAGGTGAGTACCTCTTTTGTAGGACATGGTATAAGATTTTACAATAAACTTCCAAAGGAGGTCCTTACTTTGTCAGAGAATAAGTTTAAACTGTATATTAAGCAGGGCCTATTGAAAAAGGCATATTATAAAATAAATGAATATTTGGATGATGGTGAAGCATGGTGTTACAGTGATAATGATACTCGTAGTAAGTTATAATTTAATTAAATAGTATAATTTCTTAACTTATGATTCCTCTAAGGTGTAAACATTAATTGATTATAGACTGTAAAAGGAAAAGGACTATATGAGACAGGTAGACAAAGATATATATGTTTTTCTTTTTTTCGTTAACCTGAATTCCTACTGTCTTGTATTTTCTTATCCCTTGGTTAAAGTAGATATAAGTCATATATTGTATAGTATAAGTTTTATGTTGAAAAAAAGACATGATCTTGCTAAGTTTCTTGCCCTTCTTCTTAGCAAGACTAATCGAATGGGCGGAGGTAGGCATGTATTTATATATGTAACCTATTAGTATGTAGTATATAGGATGGGATTTGGTCGGCCGCCTGGATTCGTGCTGGGGGCTCGGTTGGTGATCACTGAACCTTGTTCCTGGTCCCTGGCCGGGTCTCCGGTATGGGTTCGGGCGGCTGATTGGATTTTACCTTGTATAATATATATTTTACCTATCATTTTAATCGTAAATATATTGCTACATAAATTAAATAAACCTTTAATTTAGTTCATGTACATTTATTATTCTATTACATATATTTTCTTTATTAGATTAAATTTGACGTGTAAAAAGTGTATATATCTATTCCTGCTTTGCAAAATAAACTATTTGAATTTGAATTTGAATTTGAATTATCTTAGTGATCGTATTCAAAAGGTAGACATTAATGGGGTAAAATCATGTGGAGCATTAGTTAGAATGGGTGTCCCCCAGGGTTCCATAATGGGGCCCTTGCTGTTTTTAATTTACATAAATGACCTTCCCTATTTAGTTAAAGACTTAAGTGAGATAGTACTATTCGCAGATGACACGTCACTTATTTTTAAAGTTAATAGACGTAAAGATATCATTGATGACGTGAATACAACTTTATCACTGGTGCTTGATTGCTTTACTGTAAATAATTTAGTTTTAAACGCAAAAAAGACAAAATGTATAAAACTTACGTTACCAAATGTAATTCAAGTGGATGGTAATTTGCTTTTGCAGGGGTCCAAGCTGGAGTTAGTTAACGAAACTAAGTTCTTGGGCATTACGGTAGACTCTCGTCTTCAGTGTAAACGCCCTATGTGGTAGACTTAGTTCGGCCGCATACGCTGTTAGACGCATAAGGCAAATTACTGATGTAGATACTGCTAGACTAGTCTATTTTAGTTACTTTCACAGCATTATGTCATACGGCATGCCTTTATGGGGTAGAGCCGCGGATACAGACGCAGTCTTTATTTTGCAGAAGAGAGCAATTCGGGCTATTTATAATATGAAGCACCGGGATTCATTAAGAGAAAAGTTCAAAGAAATTAATATATTAACTGTTCCTTGTGAATATATTTACCAAGTCCTTAGATATGTCAGAAAAAATGTTGAGTCTTTCCCAAGGCTTGGTGAGCAACATTGTAAGGTCACCAGAAATAAGCATAAAATGGCTTTTCCAAAAATCAGACTCGCCAAAGTGAGTACCTCTTTCGTAGGACATGGTATAAGATTTTACAATAAACTTCCAAAGGAGGTCCTTACTTTGTCAGAGAATAAGTTTAAACAGTATATTAAGCAGGGCCTACTGAAAAAGGCATATTATAAAATAAATGAATATTTGGATGATGGTGAAGCACGGTGTTACAGTGATAATGATATTTGTCATGATGGTAGGTTATAATTTAATTAATTAGTATAATTACCTAACTTGTAATTCCTCTAAAGAGTTAACATTAATTAATTACAGACTGTAAAAGGAAATAGACTATATGAGACAGGTATGCAAAGATATATATGTTTTTCTTTTTTTTCATTAACCTGAATTCCTGCTGTCTTGTATTTTCTTATCCCTTGGTTATAAAGTAGATATAAGGCATTTGTTGTATAGTATAAGTTTTATGTTAAAAAAAAAGACATGATCTTGCTAAGTTTCTTGCCCGTTCTTCTTAGCCAGACTAATCGAATGGGCGGAGGTAGGTATGTATTTATATATATATAACCTATTAGTATGTAGTATATAGGATGGGATTTGGTCGGCCGCCTGGATTCGTGCTGGGGGCTCGGTTGGTGATCATTGAACCTTGTTCCTGGTCCCTGGCCGGGTCTCCGGTGTGGGTTCGGGCGGTTGATTGGATTTCACCTTTTATAATATATATTTTACTTATAATTTTAATCGTATATATATTGCTACATCAATTAAATATACGTTTAATCCAGTTTATGTACATTTATTATTTTATTACATATATTTTTTTATATAAGATAAAATTTTGACTTGTGAAATGTTTTTTATATACCTACTTTGCAAAATAAACTATTTGAATTTTGTTAGGAAAAATACTATGGTAACGATTATAGTTTTAATTAAGTATAAATAATTATGAATTCTAAATACTGTAATATATTAAATAAAATTGTAATTGTAATGATTGTATTTTAAATAATTATTTACTTATGTAAATGATTTTAAAATAGTTATTTAATAAAAAACAAATTATTATATTATTGATAATTATGTAGGTAACATATAATTTAATATGTTACAGGGCTGCCAAATGACTGTTTACGTATTTAATAATGCTATATTAAATTGTTGCATTATTTAATTTAAACAGCCGTACAATGCACCACATATTCTACAGGGTGTAAAAGCAAAGGCAAGAATCCTTCTAGGGTATGTTAGTATGAATCATACAGTGTTTAAAAAAATAGCGGCAATTTATTTTTATGTAGCAGTACCACATAATAACACGATTTGTTAAACTTGAAATACTCTAATCCGGTGGACACTCTCGCTGGTCGTTGACCTCTGATAGCGTCAGTAGCACAGAACATAATTACTCAATGTGATTGGTCGTTACCGCACTACGGGGTGAATGAACTGCATTGATAAGAGTGTAGCTGGATCTTAGGAATACAATATAATTTTTGGTAAAAATTTAGGGTATACTTTTTTTATCGTAATCGTATCAGTATCGTGTATACTTTCATACCCTAACGGGATTCTTGGTTTTGCATTTACACCCTGTATAATTTCGTGCCATAATTTATGGAAATGCGCGGGAGCGGTTTGCAGTGTCAACGCGGCCACGTGCATACGTAACGGCGGTGCGACCCGCGACTGTCGTAAACTGAGTTGAACCGAGTTTTGGGAGGGGTTCGTTTTGGCCCGTTTGTATGAAGATAGAATACTGTCTACTTCCTTGTATTTAATTTTTTTTTATTTATGTATGTTTTGTGACAAGGTGTAATCTAATCAACCTCCCGAACACATACCGGAGACCCGGCCAGCGACCACGAACAAGGTTCAGTGATAACCAACCGAGCCCCTAGCACAAATCCAGGCGGCCGACCAAAACCCACCATATATACTAATAGGCTAGCTAGATACATATATAAATACATGCCCACCTCCGCCCATTCGATTAGTCTTGCTTCGAATGTGAGCATGGTTGCCTACGCCAGAGAATATAAAGTATTACTACGTAAAGAAGCGACACTCACCTCCCCGCGCGAATTTAACGTCCCCCGCGGTCCCCCGCAAGTTAGTGGAAATCTGGAGTCAGGCAGAGCTCGATTACCACTCGTTTGCTGCGCGCGTGTTTTGTTACAAAGTTGTATCACGATACTGATTTTTAATCAGTATGGTGCGTTATTGCAGTGTTTATGGATGCCTGGAAAACTTTTTTTCAAAAATTAGAATTGCGTGATCAAACCTTACAATTTCGTTCAGTAACGCATTTGGAACAATAAAATCAGTATTTATAACTTTCCATGTTTTGACAAGTTTTCATTTTTTTTCCAAAATTTATGTTTGAGTAGTTGTTAATTATATGATGATCATTTATGCATACGAAACTATATAGGTACCTACTAAGCTTAGGCATACTATATATATATATATATTTACTTTTAAAGTAACGAAAAAGCAGCGGTAACTCAGGGGTAGAACGCTGGCCTCTTAATCTTGAGATTAAGGTTCGATCTCCGGTCGGGCATGCACCAATGAGTTCTTCGGAATTTACATAATGTGCATAGTATTTGCTAATAGGTACTTACCACTTGTGAACAGTGAAGGAAAACATAGTAAGGAAACCTGCATGCCCTAAAAAGAGTGTATTTGTGCCCGAAGAACGATGATAGGGCTCACCACCCATCACGTTGGGACGTAATATTTGCAGGTGAAACGCGGGTTTACCGAGTGTGGGTGGACTGTGACTTGCATTTCAAAGTTCACACTCGGAACACATCCGACACCCCCCGGGGCATTCAGGTCGTAACGATTTATATACATATATAAGGTTAAATAACATTATTTGGCGAAACTCAAAACAGAAGTAGTACTAGTGTATATGGACAACTGTTTGTATGGGAGCTAAGCGAAATTCTTAACTTTTTTTTCACTTCCTCCTATACAAATTGCTCCGATCAGCTGACTCGTCCAGTATGGAAAGGTGAAAACGAATTTTAAGAATTTTTCACTATCCTATTAAAAAAAATTATTCATATGGACATGTTCTATATATGTTTCAAATTTCGCCAACTAATTGAATTTAACCTTGTGTATATATATATATATATATATACATATATTTTTTTAATACTGATTAATCCACGGGGAACCAGAAATTGGACTACGCTAAAATTTAGGAAGAGAATCACATAAGTTGCTGACTTATATTGTGTCCCTCTCGGGCGACGACGCTCACACGATTGCTGCCAGCCCTAGACTAGCTCACGCACACACACAAGCGTGTGCGGACAAGCCAGATGCGCGCGTGAGAGTGTAGGTAAATAACTTGAGCCTTGACTATGAAGTGACGGGGGTGTGCCTACGCTTTGTTATGCAATGGCGAGGGGGCTACACTTCCCGTAGCGCCGAGCCGATGCAGATGTGAATTTGTAACCTACAGCGTGTCCTGGTCCTCTAAAAAGGCCGTTTTGCATGAATCACATTTTGATTCTATTCTAATGCCGTCTCTTTTGCACGCGTGAAAAAACTCTGACTCTGTTCTACTTTCAAATCATTTTATGAGTCACGAGAGTTTTTATGTGTGTATGTGTGCGTGTTTCAGCCGAGGCGTGCTGAGTGGCGACGGCAAGGATGAGCTGCCGCCGAGCTTCGTGCAGGTGCTGAGTGCCCCCGCCCCGCGTCTCGCGCCGCCCGCCCCCGCGCCCGCGCTCCACTGCTCGCCCCCCGCCACTCTCGACCCGCACCGTCTCAATGGTGAGTCACACGGTCACACCTTCATTCTAGAGTAAAATGACGGTCTGCCCATGACTTTATATCCCAGACCACAAAACTTCATTGTTTTCGAAAAATAAAACTTTAGTGCGTATTTTTCCTACATTGTCTCAACGGAGTCTTCTTACTTTAACAACAAGTTTTATGAGTGACGTTATTAACATAGCCGATGACATTGAATCTTTGAAGGTTTCAGATAGCTACAAATGTTTACCTGAATATTGCAAACAAGTAATAAATATAAATAATAAAAATTTGAACATCTTGCATATTAATATACGAAGCATTAATCATAACTCATAGAAATTTGACCACCTCTGACATTGAAACAGCAGGACCTAAGAAGAAGCTGTTCTTCAACGAGCGTTTAACTAAATTCAATCGAATGTTATTTCATGATTCGAGACATCGTTCAAAGAACAACGGCTACAAACATTGCTGGGTATTTAACGGTATTATTAACGTCAGAAAGACAGACGGAGGACCAGCCAAAGTTATTCGTTCGGCTGAGGAACTGGACAAAATGTTTCCGCTTATTCAGTAATTTAACGAATGTTGTTGAAGAACCTAAAATTTTGTTAATTCTGGTGGAATCCTTCCTTGTTTTTGTTTTAAGTTATATGTCGCATGTTTTGTTTATATGTTATTTTTTTAACCTAAATTCGCACTACATTTTCTCTATGTGTATTAAATCACAACAATATATTACGTATAAATATCTATTATTATTAATATATACGTATTATATATACATATATGAATACTATGTTTACTTTTATTGTGTAAGTATACATATCTCTTGTTATCATAATATCACCTTACATCAGAAAGCAAGAAATGGCTATAAACTTACTTTAACTAAAATTAATTATGTAATTACTGTTATTTTGTTATTGTGGCAAGTAAATTTAAAACTGTTTTCACTTTTTCATAGACCAATTACTTAATTTTCTAATATTTTACAAAACAAGATAAGTGATGATATTGACTCCTTTAATATAACTTGCCACAAAGTAAATGATATAGAATTATGTCAAACAATTTTAACATCAGAATACAATTTTAAGATTTTGAGTGTAAATATCAGAAGCATTGACAAAAACCTTGATAACTTTTTAGTGAGATTGAAAAGACTAAACCTATCTTATGACGTAATAGTTCTAACAGAATGTCAACTAAAGGACTCGTATATTATTCCTAAAATTCCTGGCTATACATCATTCCGCACGCATAAAAAGATAAATAAAAACAGCGGTGTGGTTGCCTATGTCAAGGAATCTTTGAACGGAACTGTAACCGAACAAAACTTTAAAGAAGCTGACAGTTTGCTCATTGATATTCCTAAAACCATTACTATTTTAGGAATTTACCGATCTCCTTCTTTCGCTAATACAAAACAGTTTCTTGAGGACCTGGACACACAATTGGACAATCTCAAAGATAAACCACATTTGGTAGTAGTTGGTGATATAAATATAAATATTTTACCTACTACTGAAGACGACGACGATATAGAATACTTATGTCTCAATGCGGAATATGGTTTGCTTCCAGCAATCACAAAACCAACTAGACTAAAAACATGTTTGGATCACATTTTTATTAAATCAAACAGTACCTCGATCGGAATAGTGTGTGAAGCAGATGTGACGAATCACGGTATGATAATGGCTGGTTTAATTTTAAATTCAAATTCTTCAAAACGACTACCACGGGTGAGACTTAAAAGAGATACAAAAGCAATCAGGGACGAGTTAAAAAATGTTGATTGGTCTGGAGTTTCAGATTGTTGTGATGTTGATGTAGCTGTCCATAACTTTACAACAATTCTTAAAAGCGTTATAGATAAACATACGCAAGAAATAAGAGTCAGTAGATCTAAATATAATTTGAAGCCCTGGATCAGTCCTGGTCTCATGCGCTGTAGTAGACACCGCGATCGTTTACATATGGAGGCAAGAAAAAATCCCAACAACGCTATTTTACAAGTTACTTACCGTAGATACCGCAATTTTTGCAACAATATTTTGCGTAAACTAAAGATAGAGCATGAGAGCCGGGAACTACAGGAAAGTCGTGGAAATCCCAAAAAGCTCTGGGCAGTGATTAAGGACATTTGTCACATATCTAAAGCAAACAAGGAACCAAGTGAATTACTGAGTATCTCGGGCACTACTAACCAAAAGAGTTCGCTTAATGTCTGTAATGAATTCTTTACAACGGTGGGTCCAAAGCTAGCTGAGAATATTCTTAACGATCAAAATACAAGCGAAGAAATGCTGGCAGATGCTGTCCAACTTGCTAATCCTCCAGCCGCTTCGTTTTTTCTGGAACCTACTGATGATTTCGAAATACAGTCACTAATCACTAACCTTCAAAACGACAAGGCCGCAGGTTTAGACTGTTTGAACAATTCACTTTTAAAAGACATAAAAGAAACAATTACTAAACCTCTAACGGCTATCTGTAACCTAAGTCTTTCTACAGGCATTTTCCCTACAGAATGGAAGGTAGCCTCAATTACTCCAATACACAAATGTGGACCAAAAGATGTACCGGATAATTATCGTCCCATTTCTTTACTAGGAGCCTTTTCTAAAATACTGGAAAGAGTAGTGAATAAAAGGCTTGTTAATTATCTGGAGAAGAAAGGCTTGATTTCACCACGGCAGTTTGGTTTTAGGAGAGGCAAATGTACGGAGGATGCAGTTTCTCTTTTAATATCTCGGATAGCCTCGGACCTAGATAAGGGTTTAAAATGCGTAGCAGTATTCCTCGACCTGGCTAAGGCCTTCGACACTGTGTCAATTCCTATACTTATAAAGAAGCTCGAATCGTTAGGAATCAGAGGTTTTGCCTTAAATTGGTTTCGGAGTTATTTGATGGATCGGAGACAGTGTGTAAGGATCGGCCAGCAAACTAGCGATCCTAAAAACGTTAGTTTTGGTGTCCCACAGGGAAGCATTCTTGGACCCACTTTGTTTATTCTATACATGAATGACATCCATGAAATAACAAATGGCAACATAGAAACTATATGCTATGCGGATGACACAGTCCTAGCATTTAATGGAAAGACTTGGGATGAGGCTTTAGCAAACGCTGAACGTGGAATGACACAAGTGGCTGTCTGGCTGCAAAAAAATCTTTTGACTCTAAATACCAAAAAGACAAAATATATGTGCTTTTATAAAACGCTTGCGTCAGCACCCACTTTGCAGCCAAACTTAAAAATTCATGTTTGCGGAGATATAAGTAATTCGTTCTGTGCTTGTGACAGTATTTCCAAGACAGATGTCATTAAGTATCTTGGGGTTCTTATTGACTCAAAGCTTAATTTCAGTCCTCACATAGAGGCACTGTCCGGTAGGGTTAGAAAAATTATACATATCATGAAGAACCTCCGAAACGCTGCAAATGTAGAAACTCTAAAAACCGTTTACTATGCTTTATGTCAATCTCTTCTGGTATACTGCATCTCCTGTTGGGGAAGCACTGCAAAATCCACACTTATTAAACTTGAGCGAGCTCAACGTTCTGTACTTAAAACTATGTTGCGGAAACCTTTTAAGTATCCAACTGAAAAACTCTATAATGAATGCAATCTCTTAAGTGTAAGAAGGTTGTTTATCCTTAAGACTACCCTCTCAATGCACAGAAAAGTACTAAAAAGCCCTAATTACAGTGATATGATAGGCAAGCGTGTATTTAAAATCAATGTACCAAGAACAAAGACCTATTTTGCAAATCGTTTTGGCTCCTATGTCACGGGTAATGTCTACAATCAAATCATTAAGTTTTGTAATTTAAAAAACAACTCAATAAAAGAGACTAAAATTAAAGTCCTAACATGGTTAAAATCTAAAACCTATGATGAAATTGAAACGTTGCTTCTGCCAATAGAAAAACAAGTAAAATTAATTTCGGTTGTTTGAACCTTTATATCATATTTGTTTAATTTACTATTTATCAACATTATATTTATTTACTTATTTAATGCAAATATTATAAAGTAATTTTTATTATAGTTTTAAGTTCTTTGTTTTATTTTGGATAGCAACTGAGCGAAATAAAATAAAATCTGTAAAATAATTAACCGGCCCTCGCGTTCCAGGCTTGCCTAGTTTGAGGACCATTGGAAATAATTAAATGTCAATACCTGCTATACAATGTAATATATACTTATAATAATGCCTGCTACTTTTAAGTTAATACTAAATTATATAAATCTGTGTTTTTATTTATAGACAGTGTTAATATTTTGGATGTACCTACGAACATTGTAAGATAAATAAAACTTTTTAATTTTTTTTAATTTAATTTAATAACTTCGACCAACTAAGAATCCTTTTAAAAAGACTCGATTTAAAATGCGAAGTTCTTATACTTTCCGAATGTTGGCTGAGCGTTAACGACAATGTTCCCGTTCTTGACGGATACGTGTCGCATACTTCACAATTTGCTAACCAAAATGACGGTGTAGTTATTTACACTAGTGGGGACTTACCCTGTATTGTAACTGAGAAAAAAATTAATAATGCCAGTTGCTTGGTATGCACGTACGGTGATGATTTGGCTGTAGTGGGTATTTATCGTTTGTTTCATAAATCTGCAGACGAATTTACAAAAAGCCTGAACAAAGTACTTACCTCTTTAGAAAAATACAAAACTCTAGCTATCATGGGGGATATCAATATTGACATTTTGACAAGAGACGAGCAGGTCGAGCAATATCTTAACACTAGTGCTTCTCATGGTATGATATCAACGCATTTTTACCCAACACGTGTAAAAAAGTGCTATGACCATGTTATACTAAGGACTCCGCTAAAAGCCTCCACATTTGTTATTGATACAAGAATCACCGATCACGATCCTGTTCTTCTTAGCTTAGAACTTAAACGTCCCCGCGAAAAGCCTCAAGCTAATGGAATTCGCATTGACAAACCAAAAATCATACAAGACCTGTTGGAAAGTGATTTCTCAGATGTGTTGTCATCCAACGATACGGAGACTTGTGCGGAGAAATTTGTGTCTAAAATATCCGATATTATAACTCAGAACTCTCATGTCACTAAAATACCTCGTAAGGATCGGACTATAAAACCCTGGATTACGCCTGGTCTCCTTAAATGTATAAGAAATCGAGATCGCCTGCAAAAAAAATACAAAAAACAACCTGAAAATATTATAAATAGATTAATATACACCAGATATCGAAATTTTTGTAATAAGCTACTGAAAAAATTAAAACGTAATCATGAAAAGTCTCTTCTTGAAGCAGCTAAAAATAATGCTAAAGCTACTTGGAAATGTATTAAAAATATCGCTCAACTGAATAAACCTACCCTCCCTCAGAAAGAACTACTGAATTTAGCAGATGATGTAAAAGCCTCAGTAGTTTAAGCCTCAAATAGCTTCTTTGCAAACGTAGGTAAAAGTCTGGCGGAAAAAATTGTTCAGAACGGATCTGCAACAGCTAGTGCTTCTCCTCCTCAGTCAGTTTGGAAATCTAAGGACTCCATGGCCGTTGTTGAGACGGATGAGTCTGAGATTAATAGAATCATTTTGGATCTGAAAAGTGATTGTGCTGTTGGTTGGGACAACATTCCTACCACCATAATCAAAGCGGCGCGTCTTTCCCTCGTTCCACCCCTGACAATAATTTTCAATCGGTGCTTGTCGCAGGGAATCTTTCCTAGAGTTTTTAAAAAAGCAATTGTTCACCCAATATATAAGGCGGGGAACAGAGATAGTGTCAACAACTATCGGCCTATTTCAGTACTATCGATATTATCAAAAATCTTCGAAAAAATCCTCAATGCTAGACTCATTAATTATCTTAATAAAAATAACATCCTTGCTAAAAACCAATATGGTTTCAGACAGGGTCTTTCCACAGAAGATGCCGTTATAGACCTCACCAACACAGTTGTCAAGAATCTTGAAAGCAAAAATAAATGTGTAGGAATTTTTCTAGATCTCACAAAAGCCTTTGACACTGCCTCTGTTCCCTTACTCTTGACCAAGTTGGAGACCATTGGTGTTAGGGGTCTTGTCCTTAATATCTTTAACAGCTACCTCAATGAGCGAACTCAACGCGTTAAAATTAGCTCACACATAAGCGACGATGAAAATGTGACCTTCGGTGTTCCTCAAGGCAGCGTCCTCGGCCCAACATTGTTCTTGGTCTACATTAACGACCTGTGCCGTTTAAATTTGCGCCGGTGTAAAATTATAACTTATGCAGATGACACCGCTTTGATTGTTCAAGGAAAAACCTGGCCCAAAACACAAAAAATTGCTGAGGAGATCCTTCGTGATGTCATGATATGGCTTTCTGATAACTTGCTGACCTTGAATACCTCGAAAACTAAATATGTTACCTTTTCATTGAAGCCCTGTTACCAACCATCGGAAAATGATTTTAAGTTGACTGCTCATGAATGTAATCATAGTATGGCTAGCTGTATCTGTTCCCCATTGACCCGTGT
Source organism: Ypsolopha sequella (assembly GCA_934047225.1). Classification (NCBI taxonomy): domain Eukaryota; kingdom Metazoa; phylum Arthropoda; class Insecta; order Lepidoptera; family Ypsolophidae; genus Ypsolopha; species Ypsolopha sequella. The sequence goes on along the minus strand of OW203988.1, from coordinate 128,968 downwards.
AGACAACATCAAATACTTGGGTGTCCATAGTGACAGTACCTTAAATTGGCACCAACACATTGAAAAGCTATGTAACCGCTGGCTACAGGAATGCAGAGCTGATGGGATTTGAGTAGGTATTGATTGGAAATTTGTGGGTAAACTGACTGACCTTTGATCTGAATGTTGTGGGCGAGCCGACGAATGCGCTGACGGGCTGAGCCTTCTTGTTGGGCTGATGAAGCTGGCGTCTGTGCAGGGATGTATTGAATGTCCTGGTTTGAGTGATGTACACAGCACTTGTATTAACACTACACTTTAGGTACGCGATATTGTTTGTGCTGACGCGAATGTCTATTGTTTAGAGCTGTCGGCTGCGCGGGCGCGCGCGCGTGCGCCTTGAGAGGCTCGTCGATCCGAACAGACCGAGCGAGCGGCGGTCAGCGCAGGACTCGATTCCGTCGCGAGTCACCCTTTCTGCGCATGCGCTGACGTCACGCTTTTTAGCGTGAACATCCTGGGGGGGCCGGGGCTGCGGCTCCATGGGCTGTGTCCAGATCCACAACTTGGATCACTCCATCCTTGCCAGGCATTGTGCGGAGAATTCTCCCCAACTTCCATTGGAGCGGAGGCAGGTCATCCTCTTTGATGAGGACCAGTTCACCCACTTGAGGAGGGGAAGAAGGGGAGAGCTATTTGGAGCGGGTTTGCAGGGTATGGAGGTAGGATCTGGACCAGAGAGTCAAAAAACGCTGAGAGAGCGCTTGAATGAGTTGAAACCGTTTAAGAGCAGATATGGGTCTGTCGTCAAAAGACTGCTCAGGTAGAGCGGTGAACGGACGACCAATAATGAAATGTCCGGCCGTGAGAGGTTCAAAGTCCGTAGGGTCGGATGAAATCGGGCAGAGGGTTCTTGAGTTGAGTATTATTTCGTGCAGAGCGCCGAACCAAGTTATGTGCTGATTCGCGAGCTTGTGAGTGATTGCATCATAGTTTGTGCCGCAGTCTGAGCGAATGAGAACTGGAGTACCGCGACGTGAGATAAAACCTAACAGGGCTCGTGCTGAGTGAAATTGAGTGTGATTGAGTGAATGTACGTCTGCTATTTCAAGTGATACGGTTGGCAACAAAATTGGTGTGTTAGTGACGTTCACTACACGTTGTGCGGAGTTACAAGAATTCTCTGTTGGAGTTGAAGTCATTGAGTGAAAATGAACTGAGTGTGTATGTGATGAGTGTGTGTGTGATGAATGTGCTGAGTGCGCTGAGTGCTGGTTTCATTGAGTGAAAATGAGCTGAATGTGTATGTGATGAGTGAGTGTGTGAGTGAAAATGAGCTGAGTGTGTATGTGCTGATTGAATGTGTGAGTGAAAATGAGCTGAGTGTGTATGTGCTGATTGAATGTGTGAGTGAAAATGAGCTGAGTGTGTATGTGCTGATTGAATGTGTGAGTGAAAATGAGCTGAGTGTGTATGTGCTGATTGAATGTGTGAGTGAAAATGAGTTGAGTGTGTATGTGCTGATTGAATGTGTGATGAGTGTGACTATATGTGAAAATGAGTTATTAAAAACTTGAGCGCTACCAACTCCAACGTGCGGATAGCTTGTAACTTGCGCGGGCCGAAATAACAAAGGCTATGTTCAAACGGAACACGGAAAATAAACACGACAGAGAGAGAAAAAAAAAAAAATTTTTTTTTTTTAAACAACCTGTATATGAGCTGATACACCAACTTGGAACACCCTATATGTGTACCATAAACAATAAAAGCAGAGATGAGATGAAAAAACAAAAAAAAATTTACTATAAAAAGCAGACAATATCAGGATAAAACTGTTCGGCAATATATTACTGCAACACAAGATTACCGTGATTACAAGATTACAATCGACAAGGTTTGTTCACTCTTATGTTATTATGCTACTTCCCGCTTACACGAAGCTAAATGCTATTCTATTTATATAATAAAATACCTAGCCGAAATCGGATCTAAATGAGCGGACAAACTAATGATGAAATCACGCTTTAGTAATATACGTAATACGTATGTATATGCACGAAATAAAGCGAATTTATACTCTCACAAAAAATATCTCGCAAGATACGAGAACTATCTTTGACAGTGGGTAGATTTGCACCTCTTCGCGCGATAGAAAACAAAGTGAAGTGTAGGTACTCAAAACGTTGTAACACGATATGAAACTAAAATGTGAACTATGTATTTACGAGCAAAGTTGAATCACTTCGAGAACATTTGAAAAGATTGGGTCGGGAATTACATGTAAAAAATGTTGAGCAAAATGCTGACTTTGAGTTTAATTAATTTTACGTATGGGGTTTATAAGGGCTGATAATTAATCCCTGGAAGTGACGGGGGGGGTTTAATAAAGAAATATAGTGGACTGTAATAAACAATTGGGCCGAATGGATATAATTATATTATCTGAGCTGAACAATAATTACAACCGTGATGAAAATGAGTTATTCTGTAAAGGGGCGTGGGGGGGTCGGTTCTAACCGATAAATGGAATGTTCCAGGCGGCGGTTCTAATTATCTACCCGCGATAGGTATTCGAAACCACAAAATATTTTTTGCCGGGAAAGGGGGCAAAATATGTAACCGGGTGAAAATGGACTGTAGTAACTCGACGAGGGCTGGTTCAGTAGCGGTTTGAAGGGCCAAAATTGTGAAAATGGACTGTAAGGACCAGAATTCGATCCGGCCGAAGGACCAAAAATGTAACCGCTGGCTACAGGAATGCAGAGCTGATGGGATTTGAGTAGGTATTGATTGGAAATTTGTGGGTAAACTGACTGACCTTTGATCTGAATGTTGTGGGCGAGCCGACGAATGCGCTGACGGGCTGAGCCTTCTTGTTGGGCTGATGAAGCTGGCGTCTGTGCAGGGATGTATTGAATGTCCTGGTTTGAGTGATGTACACAGCACTTGTATTAACACTACACTTTAGGTACGCGATATTGTTTGTGCTGACGCGAATGTCTATTGTTTAGAGCTGTCGGCTGCGCGGGCGCGCGCGCGTGCGCCTTGAGAGGCTCGTCGATCCGAACAGACCGAGCGAGCGGCGGTCAGCGCAGGACTCGATTCCGTCGCGAGTCACCCTTTCTGCGCATGCGCTGACGTCACGCTTTTTAGCGTGAACAAGCTAACTTCACGAATCAGAAAACTGTGCTTTGTTTTTAAGAAATTGAGAAGCGCTGCTGATTTTCACACTCTTAAAGTGGTCTACTTTTCCCTTGCTCAATCGTTACTTACTTACTGTATTCCTGCTTGGGGAGGTGCTGATAAAACTTCAATGCTGAATCTGGAGCGAGCGCAGAGAGCTGTACTGAAAGTCATGACTTACAAACGTTTCAGACACTCCACAACCTTACTTTACAAAGAATGCAAGGTCCTGACAGTCAGACAGCTCTTTGTTCTCAATACAGTCCTACGTGTGCATACTTCCCTGATCTATGATCCTACACATATCTCAAATAAGCGCCGAAAAGACAAAGTTTGTCCAATAATACCCCATAGAACGTCATTTGCCAAACGACATTATTGCATCATTAGCCCTTACCTGTACAACACAATTAGCAAAACTTTCTCAATTTATCATTTAACTAAATTTAAATGTAAAACTGCTGTTTCGAAATGGTTGGCGGAACTGAACTATGATGAAACGGAAAATCTTCTCCGTATAGGAGAGTGAAACATATAGGTCCCATACACCCTCTCACCCACATACTCACACACTCACACACCACACCCTCTAACACACACATCACACCCTCAACATCTTACTTCTTACATATACGAGTATATACGCATATAATATACCTATTTTTCTTTTTTGCATGCTATTCTATAATTTAATAATAAAATACAAAATCTATGAACTAAATAATTTTTATAATTCTTAATTTTTTGATTGTAATACTGGTGCCATTTAACATTAGCTAATATAAAATCTATTTCATGTTGAATCTAAATCTAATTTTATTGTGGTGTAATTTAAATGTATTCAAATTATTATAATTTTTGTAAAAAACATTAGCCGGTACATTTAAGTTTTTAAATGTGTAAACTTATACGGAGAGCGCTGGCCGTTGGAATTCAGGTTCCAGCCTACCCTAATGGCCAGAGTTCCAATTATTCTGTGTACTTGTATTTTTTTGCGTCAATAAAGATTTTTTCATTTTTTTCATTGTTCTTAAATTGATATTAATTAATAAAAGACACAACAAAGACATTTTTTTTCGTAAATAATATTATACATCAATACACATAATATAAATATCCATCCATCCGTCCATCAGCCTAGTTCGTCCACTGCTGGACATAAGCCTTTCTAGGACTTTGCCACTCCTGGCGGTCATCCTGGAAGAATTGCCCATACTCACACACGCTGGGCAGGCGGGTTGGTGAGAGCGGTGCCGGAACCCTCGCACCAGTGATGCTGCCCGTCACCAGTCTTTTCCATATAAGACCCGGCTATTACGGATGGCTTTACCGCCATTCATCGGTCCCAGGCATGGTGGGCCTCCTTTTTTGCCTGTGAACTGTCCTCTTACTCTCCCCCTAATTACTTCGAGGGGGTCTCCAAGTAAAATGGTGGATATAAATATGTAGATAAATATTATACGCAAATACACATTACATAAATGTAGATAAAAACATTTAAATACTCAATTGCAACATGTCAAAATACACATTACATAAATGTAGATAAAAACATTTAAATACTCAATTGCAATATGTCAAAATACACATTACATAAATGTAGATAAAAACATTTAAATACTCAATTGCAATATGTCAAAATACACATTACATAAATGTAGATAAAAACATTTAAATACTCAATTGCAATATGTCAAAATCATCTTAGAAATAAATTAAATTACTGCAACCTTTAAAACTTTGTATTTTTCATACGTTCGCAGTAAAATTGGAATTTGGATGCGTGATATGGAACCCTCAGTAGGTAGTCCACATTGCTAGACTTGAAGAGATCAAAATAAATTTCTTAAATCACTTGAGTATCGAACAAGTAACTTTTTTCAAGGCTATGCGAGCACATCTAAGCGCCATAATGTTACATCCTTGCAAAAAGACGCAAGTAACTAGATCCGTTATTTCTTTTCAAAATTATTTTCCGTGGCATTACAATAAAATATTTTCCGTGGCATTACTAGAAAAAGTTACATTTAAAATTCCTCGTGCTTCTTCACGTTCAAAAGTTACATTTAAAATTCCTCGTGCTTCTTCACGTTCAAAAGTTACATTTAAAATTCTTCGTGCTTCTTCACGTTCAAAAGATAAAGGCGGACCGGCACGGCTAAAGATGCGGGTACAAAAGTGGTGGAGGTACGTTTGCGCACGTACACTCGCGGACGTAATTGGTTAGCCGGATTTTATAAATAAACATACCTAACTACTACATTATCTACTGATATTTTATTGTGTAAATGGAATTGGCAAGTTGTTTGTGTATAGTTAAGACATACTCCTGATGATATGCAAATTATGAGATAGTGTTATGTATGACTCAATTGATTTATATGAGTAAAAGGCCCAAACGCAGTGCAGTGCACAGCAGCCAACATTAATTAAGTGCCGCTAACTTCACACTGACGCATATGCGCCGGCTCCTCCGCAAACTCCAAACCCAGTTTATCGTCGCCAAAAACTGTAATGTCTTAACACATTAACTTGCACGTGTAGTCCGACCTGGGTACTATCATTTGGGATGACTTGTATTATTTAAAAAACACTTTATTTATTTTTATTGAATATTTATTTGAGAGCACACGCGTCTTACTAAATGTCACACGGAAAAGAGAACGAATACCATGCGTGACAGAGAAAGCATGAATTGGTGTTCCAAAATCATCACAGACAAAAAGAGAACGAATACCATGCGTGGCAGAGAAAGCATGAATTGGTGTTCCAAAATCATCACAGACAAAAAGAACGAATACCATGCGTGGCAGAGAAAACATGAATTGGTGTTCCAAAATCATCACAGATAAAAAGAGAACGAATACCATGCGTGGCAGAGAAAACATGAATTGGTGTTCCAAAATCATCACAGACAAAAAGAGAACGAATACCATGCGTGGCAGAGAAAACATGAATTGGTGTTCCAAAATCATCACAGACAAAATACGATGCGCAAATAAACAAAACGTTTTTTTTTTCTTCGAAAATTCGTCAGTAGTCCCTTGCCCTCTTACGTACGGACGCCAGCATGACAAACTCCCTATTGACTGTTCTAATTGCGGCGTCATAGCTGTTACTATCACTTACAGATAGGGAGCTTCAACTGCAGGTGACTGTACTATAGCACCGTAAACTGGGACTGAAATTTTCACGATAAAACATGTTTTTTTTTAAATTTGCCTATTTTTATTTGTGCATGGTGCTTTTTGTCGACATTTTATGTGGTGTCTTTTTTTCATATGACTAATGTATACCGAGATTTATTTGTTTTATTTATTTATTTAAGACAATTTATGAAAAATTATTATACTAATAGGAGCATTTACTACTCGTATAGTCGTATATTATATAAAATGTGAAATTAAAACTATGTTAACAATTATGTGCGAAGAATTTTTTATATTATAAATATCATCATCATCATCATAAATTCTTTATTGCACAAAAAAGTACAAAATGGCGGACTTAATGCATAAAGCATTCTCTACCAGTCAACCCAAAGATGGTACACGAAATATAAATAGTAGTTGGTAGGCGTGCAGGAGAAATTAAAAACTACAATGACAAAGTAACTTAACCTTACCTAAAAAAAAAAAACTAAATATGATTTAATACTTATGATGTACTTATATATATAATTTTATTATGTATACAGATATATATCTTACTTATAGAATACATAAATAACAATGAATAAGAATAATGAATAAATACATAAAATTTGTGATAAATGGGTACATAAATAAATAAATATAATGACTGCGAAGAACGAGCAATAAGAAAGAGACTGATCATACCTATGTTTGTTTAGAAGAATTATCTGAGAGATAAATAGTGTCTGTACACAGAACACTTAAAGGAGTTACGAGAGGGGGCTTTTCTGATATATTCGGGAAGTTTGTTCCAGAGATGCACAGCAACTACAACAAAAGAAGTGGATTGAAATCCAGAATGATGAAGGGGAGTTGAAAGGAGAAGATTATTTGAGGATCGAAGTATTCTATTATGATTGTCAGACATGAATTTTATCATTGACTTGAGGTATGTCGGTGCATTTGGATCATTAATTATACTATAAAGAAGACAAACAATTCTCAAGTTTCTACGATCACGAATGGGAAGCCAGTTCAGTTTTGCACGAAAATCTGAAACGTGATCATATTTCCTCAAGCCAAATATGAAACGGATACAGGTGTTAAGTAAGCGTTCGAGTTTATTGAGATGCTTGGCATTAGCATCTAAATAACAAATATCAGCATAGTCAATAATAGGTATAAGAAGGGAGTTGGCGAGAGAAATTTTAGTTGAAGTGGGTAGTACGTTTTTCAGAGTAAAAGGGAATGAAGGGAGGCGTAGAATTTTCGTGAAACTTTTTCAATTTGAGCATCCCAATTAAGATGCTGATCGATAACTAAACCTAGGTCATTGACGGTAGAAGAATAGCTGATTTCGCAGCTGTTGTATTTTAACTGTGGTAGCGAGTTAAAGTCAATTTTTACAATTTGTCGTGAACTTCCAACGATGATAGCCTGACACTTGTTTGGGTTTACTGCTATACCGAATCGTTCTGACCAGCTTTGTAGGCTTTGTAGATCAACGTTAAGTTGGTCAATACAGTCGTGGAGGTCATCAACTTTTGCCTGCCTATAAAGCTGGAGATCGTCAGCATAGAGATGGTAAAAGCAATTCAGGTGTGGAGTAGCTAAATTAATAAATATTGAAAATAACAGGGGGGAGAGAATGCTACCTTGAGGAACACCAGCATTCAAATCACACCAATCGGACAGGGTCCGATTAGCGCGAATGGCCTGCCGGCGTCCTCGAAGGTAGGAAGCAAACCAATTTAAAGCAGGGAGAGATATATTCAAACGATCAAGAGAAGCAAGTAGGAGATCGTGATCGACAGCATTGAAAGCGTTGCTAAAGTCCACTAAAACCAGTGAAGTGACCATTCCTTTCTCCATTCCTGATCTTATATCCTCAGTTACCTTAAGGAGCGCTGTAGTTGTACTATGCCCAGTTCTAAAGCCAGACTGGAAAGGGTTTAAAAGATTACATGTCGATAGGTAATGTGTAAGCTGACGATGAACAAGGGACTCAATGACTTTGGACAGAAACGGAAGTACAGAAATCGGACGATATTGGGTTGGAGATTGAGGATCAAGAACTTTAGCAAGTGGAATAATATGCGCCATGCGCCACATGTCGGGAAATATACCAGAAACAAGAGAGAAATTGACAATGTGAGTAATGGGTGGAATAAGGATATCGAGCAAATATGTAACCATGATGCGACCTATGTCATCGCCGCCGACGGCGTTCGATTTTAAAGATAGTATAATTTTTTTTATCTCTTCCCTGCAAACTGGTTCGAAGTTGAAAGGTTTTTTATTTAGGGCTGGTAAATTATGTAAAAAAAGCAAAGTTTCTGATTTGTAAGTTGAAGAAAGAGGGGTAACAGTTGCAAAATGTTTGTTGAGGAAATTTAAGTCCAAGGAAATTTTCTCATCGTGGTTTGTACATTTCCCTACTCCTAGGGACTTAAGAAATTTCCAAGTACCTGATGGCGACGATAGTTCCAACTGTTCGGAGATATATCGGCGTTTGGAAGTTTTACAAAGTTGGTTGCACCGATTTCTTGCAACTTTATAAGCAGACCAATTTTCAGCTGATCGATTGCTTTTGTATCTCCGAAAAGTACGATCCCTCAATGCCATGGCTTTGCGGATATGGTCGTTGATCCACGGTGTGGGCCGATGTTTCATTGTGACAGGACGGAGAGGAGCGTGTTTATTGAACAACTTCAAAATGTTATTGCAGAGATATGAAACCTTATCATCTACGTTATCCATATCCTGCATGTCACTCCACAATATAGCCGCCGCATCAGATCGCAGTTTATCCAAATCCATCCGAGCAAAATTCCGTTGAAGACGAGTAACCGGTTTGATCTTAGGCCTACGTAATCGGTATGAGCAAAAAATTAAATCATGGTGTGAGAACGCAGGAGCAAGATATTGACCGTGATCAGCAATAAAACTTTCATCAGAGGTAAAAATGAGGTCCAGCAATGTATCATCGGTAGCATTATTACGGTGAGTGGCCTTTAAAGGAAGGATCTTGAGGTTAACCGAATTAACTAAAGCATTTAATTTACGGGACCGAGAATCGACACTTAAAAGATTGGTATTAAAATCTCCCATTATCAAGTGATGGGCATAATTAGAAACTACGTTTTCGAGAACTCCCTCAAGTAACGAAAAGTAATCCATATTAGGTGGGCAATACACTACTCCAAGAAGCAATTTCACACCGAAATCTACCTCCAAGAATAAGTGTTCAGCAGGAGAATCAGGTGCTGCAGGAGATTTGTCAATAATCTTGAAAGGAATGTTACTTCTGAGGTAAATAGCAACGCCACCCCAACCCCTACCGATACGGTCATTGCGCAGCAATACAAAGCCAGGCAAAGAGTAAGCGGTGGATGAAAGTGTAGTAAATATACCTATAATAAATATATATTTTTATGAGTTACATCTCTTTCTAAAATATCTCGATAAAGGTCTTGGGATAAAAATACATATTACATAAAATTGTTCAGATAGGGTTCTCTCTATTTGCAGGGGTCAATGTAGATTGAAAACACATATACTAATTCACTGAAAACTTTATGTTCTGTGTAAACACGTAAATACAATATCGTACAATAGGGCGCAACCTTGTGCTAAACGGGATGGGAGACGACTGGCGTGACATCGATGTATGTCGATGTGACTCGAAGCTGCTTGCTGAAACTGCAGTTTATAAATGTGTGCGTACACGTGTCGCTACAAAATGATAAAGTTAAGTGTATCCTACATGATGCATATATCTATTGTCACGCAGGTGCGTTGGGCGGCTCCTACACGAACCTGTTCGAGGGCGGCGCCCACCGGCACGCCTACATGAACCACAGCCTGGACCTGGACCTGCACGAGGTGTGTGTGGGGGCGGGCGGCGGTGCGGGGGGAGGTGCCACTCTCTCCGCGTCGCGGCTCCGGCTGCTGCACGACACGACGATGATCGACGCGGCGCTTGACCTGGACGAGCCCGAGCCGCCGCCGCACCTGCCCCCTGCGCGCGTGCACCCCGCGCCGCCCCTCGCACTAGCCGCGCTGTGACGTCACGCGGCCGGCGTCGCCGCGCCACGCCTCGCCGTAGCGCCGCCGACACCCGCCCGCCTCTCTACCCCACACTGTGTACAGTTCTTTATAAGATTAACTTTATCTTTACAATAAATTTATCGATTAAGGCCAACTGTGTTTCTTTGAAATAGAAAACGATTTATTTATAATAATAATACTTAATTATTTAAAGACTACATGAGGTCCACATTTGTAAGTAATAAGTACTCAAAAGTTCTTATACTATGTTAGTAATCTTATCCTAAAACAACAAAAACATACTCCGTGTTAGCGGTACGTCAACACAACAGTCATGTGACGTGACACCTCAGCCTTCAAGATAGAGTTGCGGCTGGCCCGTACAAGATGGAGTTGGGGCTGGCCCGTACAAGATGGAGTTGGGGCTGGCCCGTACAAGATAGAGTTGGGGCTGGCCCGTACAAGATGGAGTTGGGGCTGGCCCGTACAAGATGGAGTTGGGGCTGGCCCGTACAAGATCTGCAGAAAAACGAGGCAAAATAGCGAAAAAATCATCAGTGCAGGCCATTAAATTTATGCAATACACTTATTACATGGCATAAACTACCTATGTAAGGGCGAAATTCCCCGAAACTGATCTGGCACACAATGACTTCGGTGGCGACTGTCAGATCAGGAAAAAGTAGGTCTCAAAAGCAACGTTTCGCGTTGCGTATTACTGAGGGCGCAGAGATGTTTTCCCTCCGGGTAAAGCTAAGGGCGGCAAACTTCGAACCATCCAAGCCAACATACTTTGGAGCTCATGAGCAATGCTCACTTGAACCGGGTATCTGTCGCCCTTGTCCAAGAATCTTACGTTAGATCCAAGGGCGAACTCAAACGGTACTTTAACTAGACACTAGAGTGATCCAGCTCAAACTCTTTTTTCTCCGGCCCCACCTATAGCTCTTACTTAACTTAACGTGTACGCAGTGGCGGATTAACCACGTAGCAAGAGTAGCAAATGCTACGAGCCCCGCGCAACCACGGTCAGAACGTAAAATATTGTCAATTTAGATAGAAGCGTGAACATTTTTGTGTAGGTACAAAACTTACCATTAAAGAGCTGGTATCAAAATGTTTAACTATAATTTAAAATTTTAGTAACATACATTTCTAAAAGTGAGCTACGGTCACACCACAAATTATATTTTGCACCGCACTGCACGGAAGTTGGCAACACTGCTAAACTAACAGGGGAATTCCCTGATATTGTCATCGAGCTAGTCGTGTGGGTGCCGAATAGATTTTTGGTAAAAGGAGATAGGAGTACCATAGCGAGTATCCTTCGATGCTTCGATAGTCCAGTTGGGGTCAACACACCACAAGGCACTTAAAATAATTATAAAAATTTGCATTTAGATGTAAGCATGGGCCCAGACAATGTACCTGCAGATCTTTGGAAGAAATCGGGCAATAATGCAATGCCTTGGCTCACAGAACTTTTCAATAAGATTCTTACCGATGGCAGAATCCCTCAGTCTTGGCGCTCAAGCTTTCTCTCTCCTATATATAAAAATAAAGAAGATATAGCCCAATGCAATGACTATAGAGGGATAAAACTTACCTCGCATACCCTCAAAATTTGGGAACGCGTTATTGGCGCTCGCATTACAGCATTGTGCAGTTTAACAGACAACCAGTTTGGATTTGCTGCGGGAAAATCGACCACTGATGCCATACAGACTATTCGAATACTAATGTAGAAGCATCGTCATAATAAAGAAAATCTACACTTCGTCTTCATCGATCTCGAAAAGGCGTTTGACAGAGTCCCAAGAAATCTAGTCTGGCAAGCTATGCGCCAGAATGCCAATTAAAACTAAAGGCAGGATATACAAGACTGTAATTAGACCCGTACTTATGTATAGTTCAGAATGCTGGACTACAAAGAAAACCCACGAACAACAACTGCACGTAGCTGAAATGAAAATGCTGCGCTGGGCTGGCGGTGTCACGCGTCTAGATAAAGTGCGAAACGAATATGTGAGAGGCTCTTTTAAGATTGAGATGGTATGGACATGTGATGAGGCGAGAGGAAAACTACGTCGTAAAGAAAGCTATAAATATTCCAAATAAACCAAGAGGGAGAGGACAACCACCATCAACCTGGTGGTCCAATATCGAGAGGGAAATTAAAGACCAGAACCTGCCCACAATAACAACCCGGGATAGAATATCCTGGCGCCGACATACGAGGAGGCCCGACCCCAGCTAAACTGGGAAGAGGGCTAGAGAAAGAAGAAGAAGCATTTAGATGTAAGTTTCGGCGCTTCATCTTCGGGAGGCATTTTTTCAAGCTAATGGGAATGAGAAGGTAGGTGCGAAATAAAGTTAGCGCTTAAGAGAAACCGTGAATTAATCGGTTGATATCATGTAGCAAATATTATGTATTTATTTACTAGCGTGAATTTTTGATATTCTATAAATTTACGTTATTAATTGAAGACTTAAAGTATCGTGAATGCCCTTGAGTGTTTGACCTCTAACCAACATAAAACGGGAAGAGCGCCATCTAGCAAAATGCTCATGGTATGACAACTAAATTATTTTTAACTTTATGTTTTGATTTTGTGGCAAATAAATATATTTCTATTTCTATTTTCTATTTCTATTTCTAAACGTCTACAGATGCGATAGCGAAAGAAATGCAACAGAGTTTTTACCTAACTATGCCTACAACTAAATGTGTCTCTCAGAGTCAAACGTTTCAACCAATATTCTACATGTGAATTGTTATAAATAAGAGATATATTAGAACTTACGATTCAGTATGTTAATAAAATGACTGCCAACCCAAAAATGGGATTGTTAATTCATCGACATGGTAGTTTAGTCGTAAGGAGTGTTCTACCATGATATGTGTCGCTGGCAGTCATATCGACATCCGGAAGGCACTAACTTGTCCTCAATACTTGCGGACGCTGTGTTAGCAACCTTGACTTAAGTACACTATGTCAATAGGAAATAATTATTAAGAAATGTTAATAAATAATAGATAATCTAAATGTGTGGACAAAGTCCGTGCAATCTTCTTTGTTAAAATTCCTACAAACTCAGCATAGTGATCTGGTTTCGGATGCCAGAACCTTATTAAAACAAAAGCTAACAAGTGCAGTTTGAAAAAACTAAAGAGTGGTGAATATATTCATTTTGGTATTGAGCCCTCTATACATAGATTTTTGTCTGTTTTATCTCAAAGTAATGTAAGCAACATTAAGTTGTCTATAAATATTGACGGATTGCCACTCTTTCACAGCTCGAATGTTCAATTTTGGCCAATTTTGGCGGATATTGTTGGTTTTAAAAATAGTATCTTTGTTATTGGTATTTTTGTGGTTCTACAAAACCCGATCCACTAGAATCTTATTTAGATTTGTTTATAAGTGAAGTTAAGTCACTTTTACAAGATGGTATACAATTTGATGATCGGTTACTTTCAGTTACTTTGCACAACTTTGTTTGTGATATGCCTGCTCGGGCATTTTTAAAAGGCGTAAAGTCACACAATGGCTACTCAAGTTGTGACAAATGTACCTGTTCTGGGAATTACGTTGAGAATCGTGTCATTTTGGATAAATTAAATTCCCCATTGAAAACAGATCAGAGCTTTCGTTTGCAAATTGATGAAGATCACCATGTTAAAAATTCTCCTCTACTAGATCTACCAATTGATTTGGTATCTTCCTTTCCAATAGACTATATTGGAAACAGATGGATACAGATGATCCAGGCTGTGATATTTTTATATACGAAAATGTCCGTACACTAGACCTCGGTAAGGTTGAAAATTAAAATACCCAATATTGTACGAACGAATTCTATACTTATATTTTTGACATTCTTTTTTACATGAATCAGTTGTCAATCCGACAATTACCATAGAGCTAATTGATATCTATGGAGATAGGTCAGTCATGTCTATAACTTAAAGACATTATATATTTCCACCCACCAAGGACAAACAAATTTTGTCCTTTACAAAGGAAAGACACGACCCACCATGAAGTCAAAGGGGTGTTGAGTTATGTACCAACATGTTCATAGATTCAAAAAAAAAGAAAAAAAAAACAACGCAAAAATCTTTTACAAACAAGCACAACTAAAATACAGTTTTATCAGCCAAAATAACAAGGTAAACAATTATTCATTCAGTCACAGGTAAAATACAAAGCTTTGAGGTGGGTCTCTTAATGAGAACTCCCTTACACTTCAATGTAACTACCCGAGTAATTTTGTCCAAACCGGGATGCTTTGTGACTACCCTGCCCAATAACCATCGAGCTGGAGGAAGGTTATCTTGCTTGATAAGTGCTATATCACCGATTTTTGGTTCAGTAGTGAACTCGACCACTTGTACTTCTGCAAACAGTGTACCAAATATGTAGCATTGCAAATTTGTAGTTGCGGTTATCACAAAAAAAGTTACGCGTCGTAGTTTGGCTTGATGGTAAATTGCGGTTTACTCTCTTTTCTAGACATGAAGATAATCGCGTGTCTGCTGCAATTCCGAGGTTTTTTTCTCGTTCATTGGTCGGCCGGAGTTTTTGTGGACAGCTCGTGTTGAGTGTATTTTTATTTTAATGTCGGTTGTGCCAACATGAGTTGTGTTTTTAATAATATAGGAAGATTATACATTTCTTTTGGATGATGTAAAAAAGGTTTTTTTTTCGTCGGGTTGGAGGGAGTTCTGACTATCGTCAGATCATGGGTGTTTTCGAGATTTACCAGATATTCAAGTTTGAAGTTGTATTGCCTCGTTGGTGATTTAACCAGCTGGCAGAGAAATGATCGCCGCGTGGTGTACGCAGTAAGCAGTTCCTTTGTCTGCGTGGACGAGGATCGTTGACCTTGAAGGGGGCAGCGGACGGCGTGTCATTTCCTGTAGTGATTATTGGAGAAATTCAAGTATGTGTTGGAATTTTTTTACTTTTAACCACACACAATTAAGATACCTAGGACGGTATGTTTTCAGGACACTTAGTTATGTGTCCTATTAGTAACCAAGGGTAAATTCTTCTTCCTGTTTCACCGAATAACTCAAACTGTAAAATTTTATGTTCCGTAATATTTTTTTTCCCTGGTAGAACTGAATGGTGTACCAGACGATTTGGTTTAAAGAGTATGTACGACAAATATTTATTGTTTGTAGGATCTACGGCTCCCCTGAGCTAGATTTTATTTAGGAAATTATTTCCCTTGTTTGTTTACAAGTTTTGTTACTCTTAAAGTTTTTTTATGTAATTTTCACAAGATTCCATGTAATCTAGTTACCTGTGGATAAGGCGGTAACAATTCCACCTAGTTATCACTTAAAGGTTTATTTATGTCTTGGCAATACTAATTCCAATGTAATATTACTACCAGATGTTAAGGCGGTACCTGACACAACTATTTAAAGGTACTTAAGGTCTTAGTAATGTCTTGGCAGGAAATATGCCAAATGAAGGTCTTGGCCAAAAGCTTGTAACTAAGATAATTTTTCCGTTAACACCTTTCCTTTGACTTGTGAAATTTAGACATTTTGTTTTGATAAAATTAAATAAACTTAATTGTAAAGTACCTCGAAGTTTTCTTCAGAACCTTTTACCAACTATTAGGTTACAATTAGGTCACTGTTTAATTTTATTTTGTTCAGTAGTACGACCGGTGGAAAGACCGGGTACCCGCCGGTCGTGCCATATGACAAATACTCATTCGACCACTTGCGCCAAAAATCCTGTATCATCTTTTGCGTCATTTGCCACCGTCTCAAAGGACTGATGTTGCTCTGCTCATAACTACGCTCAGGAACAACGACCATTGGCTCTCCAATTAGGAAATGTCCTGGCGTCAGTGGCGAAGGATCATCATGATCACTAGGCAGTAGCGATAATGGCCTTGAATTAAGGCAAGCCTCAATTTGTGACAGAACCGTGGCCAATTCTTCAAATGTTAGTCTGGAGTCACCTATAACGCGTTTGAGGTGAAACTTTGTGGCCTTTACTCCCGCTTCCCACAGTCTCCAAAGTTTGGTGCGTGAGTGGGAATGAAGTGCCACGTGACACTATTGTTGCTCAACCACTCACGAATTTCAAGAGCCACTGACGACTCCTCAGCTTTTACAAGTTTCTGGAGTTCTTTGGATGCTCCCAAGAAATTAGTCCCATTGTCACTCCAGATGTCACTCACGTGACCTCTGCGAGCGACAAATCTTTTAGAGCCAGCTATAAAACCTTCGGCAGTTAGGTCACTAATAGGCTCTAAATGTATAGCCTTAGTGACCATACAAATGAACAGACTTATATAGCCTTTGTAGCTTCGATTGCCACGTCCTTTCGACATTCGAATGCTTATGGGGCCAGCAAAATCAACACCACTGTGAAGAAATGGTCTCGCTGGCATCACTCTTGCAGATGGCAATGCACCTATAAACTGATTTTTGGTCGTTGCTGCGTATCTAACACAAGTAACGCACTTGCGCACATGACTTTTTACAAGACTTTTAGCCGATACTATCCAGTATTTCGTGCGTAAGTAGTTCAGCATCAAGGAAGGACCGCCATGCAGCGTGCTTTTGTGGGCCTCATCAACAACCAAATTGGTGAAATGGCTCTTGTGGGGAAGAATGATAAGATGTTTAGTGTCTTCTGAAAGATTTGCATTTTGGAGTCTGCCTCGAGTTCTCAAAATTCCTTTATCATCTTTGAACGGGTTCAACGGTTTAAGTTTACCCTTATCTTTTTCCAATTCCGTGGATTGGCACTGTCTTATGAGGACCTCACGAGCGTCTTCTATTTCAGAACTCGTCAGATAATGCTCAAATTTATATAGCTTCATTCTAACTGCCTTGATCTTCAGGAATCTACGACAAAAGGCGATAACACGAATGAGCCTTTGTAATGAAGAAAACTTTGTCCATAACGGAGCATCACTCGTATCAACTGTTAAATGAGCCTTGAGTTTTCGTTGTTCCAGATCAGTAGAGACTGACTTTGGCCTTTTGTACTCAATAGTTGAGTCCTTTAGCAGCACATGCTGCTTTCAGCAAGTTCCAAGGGCGTGCATCCTCGGGACGCTATATCTGCAGGATTTTGAGCAGATTGTACATGAGACCACTGGGTGTTTTCCAATCTTAATAATATCTCAGAGGTCCTATTGTCGATGAACGTCGTCCAACGACTTGGGTGACTACTGAGCCACGCCAACACTACAGTTGAATCGGTCCAGCCATGTACAATTCTCTTCTCAATGCCTAACAAGTTGGCTACTTCTGTGCACAATTTGGTCCCCAAGACGGCACCCATTAACTCTAAACGAGGTATGGACACTTGCATCGTCGGAACCACTTTAGTTTTTGCTGCAATAAGATTATGCACAGCGCCAGCTGCATCAACGGTTCTCAAGTAAACTACTGCCGCATATCCCATGCTGGATGCGTCACAAAAACAATGGATCTCTCTGCGCGCGTCATCAGCCTTAGCTTCTGCCCATCTTGGTACAGATATGTTGTGAACATGGACCAGTTCTGCTCGATAATGAAGCCATTCTTGGAGCAGATCTTCAGGTAATTCCTCGTCCCAATCAATTCCAGCCAACCACAACTTCTGGATCATGACCTTAGCCACGATGACACAAGGTGCGACCCATCCTAAGGGGTCAAACAGACGAGAGATGTCGGAGATTACCTTTCTCTTGGTGATGGGATCTTGCAGAACAGGAAGTTGCGTCGAATAATGGAAGGAATCTGATTCCTTGTCCCAGGAGAGCCCTAATACCTTCACTACCTCATCCATTTTTATATTCACTTTCATTTCCTGGTTTTTGGGTCTATCCATTACTACTTCTGCTAATTCCTTGTTATTTGTTACCCATTTCTGCAATTCAAATCCTCCTTTCTTTAGTAATTTCGTCATGTCCTTATGAATCCTTATTCCTTCGTCTACTGTCTGACAGCCAGACAACAGATCATCAACATAAAAATCTGTTTTAACCCTTTCTGCCATTTCAGGAAACTCTTCGCTTTCATCGGTTGCTAGCTGTTGCAGCGGCTTCACGGCGAGGTATGGAGCAGACGCTGTACCGAAAGTGACCCTGACTAATCTATATTCTTTTATTTCAGATCCAGGTTCTCTCCACACCAGCCGCTGGAAGTTTACGTCCTGATTCGCAACGATGATCTGGCGGTACATTTTTACGATATCCGCACTTAGACAGATGAGATGCATGCGCCATTTTATTATGATGTGCCGCAAGTCCTGTTGAAGTGTGGGGCCGATCATCAATGTGTCATTGAGAGATACTCCGTTAGTTCCCTTGCACGACGCATCGAACACTACTCTAGTCTTAGTCGTGGTCTTGTTTTTTGAGAGGGGGGGGGGGGGGGGGGTCAAAAATATGCCTAAAAGTTGTGTTGACCCTATGATCGCTTCTCTCCTGTAGAATCATCTCCTGAGCTTCAAATTCAAATTCAATTCAAATTCAAATAGTTTATTTTGCAAAGCAGGTATAGATATATACACTTTTTACACGTCAAATTTAATCTAATAAAGAAAATATATGTAATAGAATAATAAATGTACATGAACTAAATTAAAGGTTTATTTAATTTATGTAGCAATATATTTACGATTAAAATGATAGGTAAAATATATATTATACAAGGTAAAATCCAATCAGCCGCCCGAACCCATACCGGAGACCCGGCCAGGGACCAGGAACAAGGTTCAATGATCACCAACCGAGCCCCCAGCACGAATCCAGGCGGCCGACCAAATCCCATCCTATATACTACATACTAATAGGTTACATATATAAATACATGCCTACGATTACACTGGAAGATCTTCATGGATTGTGTGGAGACGCCAGCCCTCCAACCCCCCGTACCCTTGGTCTTTTAGGTACGCCTTTTCAGCCTGGGTGTGAACCAGGTAAAGCGTGTGGGGCTTGTTGGGAAGCCGCGTCTCTTCGTATGTTTCCAGAGTCAGGGAACGTGTTTGAGCCTTGGATGAGTATATGCCACTGTAGATCTCCCTTAGGGCATATGCTACATCCATGGGGTTCCTGTGTGTACACAGTAGTTCCTTTGTTATCTTCACGTACGAGCTTGGACGTTTGTATTTCATTGGGAAAAGGTTCTCTCGATCGATGTAAGGGACCTGGTTGTGGTCTCCAAGGAGTAGAGACTCGCTGGCGCCGGTTAATTTCATGGCTAGCACTATGGCTCCAAAGTGGATCATGAGAGCTTCGTCAACAATAAGCCGACTGCAGCTCTCACCCTCACTCACGCCGTTTGCCAGCAGGGAGGCAACTGTGCGCACCTTGAATTTTACGGCTCTGCCAAATTTAGGCTTGAGTTTTTCGCGGAGGTCTCTGGCTCCTTCCAGTGTAATCGTCACTACCATGTCCCTTTCACCGTTGACATTATTCACCACCCAGGTTGTTTTTCCGCTCCCTGGGACTCCGTTGACCCACTCCATTTTAGGCGTCGGCAATTGTGTGAGGGTCTCGGTGGTTTCAAGGCCCCGTGGCAACTGATTTGATCCTTTCTTCCAGCATTACCCTCGTGCACTTTGCGACAACTACTATTGGGTCATCAGGTGGGGTGGTGAATATTGGCATTCCTATCCGGGTTGACTCGTTCCTGTTTAGCATCACGAAACCACAAGTGTCGCTGTACGCGGCCATATACTCTCCCGCCATCTCTCCGCACACAATTTGGGGAATAGCGTTATTGTACACCGCCGCGTCACACTCTTCGAGTTTTGCCTGTAGCGATCGCTCGTTCCCTCGGCGATGGGCTTGCAAGATGGATTTGCAAGTTTCTCGCTTTGATACGAGCGTCCCCTTGAGGATCGCCATGTACTCTAGGAGTGCGTTTGACAAGTGATCTGACGGAGCCACAGGTGTCACGAGTTCCGGTGGGTCAACCAGTCCCCTTTCGGTTTTTGGAGAAGTGTATGTGTTAGTGTGTTTGTGTATTCTGGATGCAATGTGCGTGAAACAACCGATTGCTGCCTTGGTCATGGTCGCCAGCACTCCTTGAGACTCGGTTCTGCGAGGCGTCAGCTGTCTCTCACCTGCTATTTTCTCTTGCAGCCTTTCCGAACCGCTAAGCTCCGGGCTTACTATGGGGTAGCCCCAGCTGTCGACGGGGTTAGAAGTTTCATCGAGACGGTATGGTTTCAGATGACTGAGGTTTTGGCCCCTGTCCTCGTAGACCACCATCTCGTGTTTGCTTGAGGCTCTGATGATCCCCAAGTAATCTTCCGCTTCAGCTTTAATGTAAGCCACCACCATAGCATCCACACTGATTTTCTTAGGAGGTCCGTTAATAGCTGCTAGGCTAGAAAGCATCGAGCATGCCTGGGCGAATTCTGAGACGTCGTCGCCCGCTACAAATAGTGCTATTATTTTGTTCTTTGTTCGCACTATTCGGCAGCGGTGGCCTGCTGCAGTGACTTCTGCGAGTGCTTCGAATACCTTCCGCCTCATGGTTGCCTTGAAATTGCTCCCCTTCAAGAGGAGAGCTAGGCCAGGTGAGATTGTGACAGTGTTTTTTGCCATCGCGTTGCAAAAGCAAATGCCGAATTTTTCGGTGCTGTCGTCCATGAACGTCGCTACTCCTTTGAGCCTTATGCCTGGGTTACCAGCTTCACCGCTGTTTAGAAGCTGATACTCCCCTGGCATCGGGCAGGTTTTCGGTTGTTGTGGTTTGGTGTCCAGCCGGTATTCTAGTTCCATTCGGGGAATCGCGAAACGAGGGCAGTTTAGTAAAAGATGCCATATTGACTCACTAGTGTCAGGGTCGCACTCACAGCCGGGACTGCTTTTCAGCTTAAACCGGTGTAAATACTCCGCCATGCCCCCGTGTCCTGTCAAAGCTTGCACTTGTCTGTGCGTCAATTTGGTTCTTCGGACGGTACGAAACGCTTCGTTCACATCCGTACCTGTCTTGCCACTTGCGTACAGTTTCCTCTCTGAGCTTTTTCTTGACATAGGATATGGGGACTTCACTGTAGTCTGGGGCATCGGTTGACTGCAAAGCCACCTGTTTGGCCAGTTCGTCCGCTCTCTCGTTTCCGACTGTGCCCACATGCGCCCTGAGCCAGAAGAGCCGTACCTGCCGGCCTTGTGCTCTGATTTCCGCTACGCACTCTCTGATGCTTTTAGTGAGGGGGTGTGTTGACTTGGGGTTTCCTAGCAGTTCGAGTGACGATCTTGAGTCACTCAAGATGTTTATTCGGTCACTCGCGCTATTTTTGGCCAAGTCGATCGCCCTGTGGAGTGCATAGAGCTCTGACTGGAAAACTGCACGCCGGGTCCAGGCTGAAGGTGTGAAAGCTGGTCTCCGCTCCCTCCTCCCAACACGTGAGGGCTGCTCCAACTTTGCCCTCAATTTTGCTGCCATCAGTGAATACTTGTGGTCCAGCAATGTCGTGGGAGGCTAGAGTTTCGGAATCCATGTTTTCTAGGAGCTCGTACTCTGTTGTTATGAGTTGCGAAGGATGTGGCTGATCGAGGTAGCTCACCCTTTTCTCCATGTTCCTTCCTGGTGGTAGGTAGTCTGCATTGATGCCTCTTTCGGCCATGTACAGACTAGCGGCTTCCTGTATTCTTAGGTCCAGGGGCAGAAGGCCCGAAAGAACTAGTGCCGATGTGAGCGAAACCATTCTATACGCTTTGCAGATTTTTTGTGCAAATCCTCGTTGCAGTGCATCCAGACGATCCCTGATCATCTGGAGCTCCGTTGACTGGTGCCATGCACTTGCTGCGTACATTACGATTGGCTCGACAACCGCTGATAATTTCACCGTTGAGGCCCCATGTCACTTTCGCTGCGCGCGCTAGATGTTTGTATATTTTTTTTTTTAATTTTTTTTTTATTTTATTTCCGCAGCTTTTTTACAGATTGCGGTCACGTGCGCTTTGAAGGTGAGGTTTCGATCGATGATCAGACCAAGGAGTTTTATCTCCTTGACGATTTCGAGTCTACTCCCTGACATATAGATTTGTGGTTCGTCGTACTTCAGTTTTCTGGTCATCAACATCGCCTTGGTCTTGTGAGCGGCGAAGTTGAGCTTGTTCTGAGTACCCCACTCCACTATTGTCTCCAGTGTCGAGTTGACTCTTTCCTCCATGTCTGCGACCGAAAGGCCGGTGAAAACCAGGACTACGTCGTCCGCGAAAGCCTGCGAGTGTATTCCTGTGGTGCGTGGCGTGGTTTCCAGTTCCTTGATGTCCGAGATGGAGTTTACGTTTTCCAGGGAGATGTTTCTTTTGACTAGGCCGGATTTTAGTTGTGTTTGGAACTCTCGCCAGTTCGCCTTCTTGATGTTATACTTGCGAGTGGTGGTAGATTCTAGAGCCACCAGCTCTCTGTCCAGTCGCAAGGCGAAGGTGACGGCGTTATGGTCAGACGTTGTGATGTCGCGGTCCACTTTCCAACTTTCGATCCTGCCCAGCAGGGATGTACTACACGCAGTAACGTCTACTATGCTGCTGTATAGTTTCCCTCCCCTGTATGTCTCAAACGTAGGAGTGTCCCCTTTGTTGAGGATGTGGAACTCCATCTCATCAAGGAAGGCGCTGTAGGCCACTCCCCTGGGGTCGTTATGCTTGCTACCCCACCAGAGGCTCCACGCGTTTACGTCCCCGCCTACTACAATGTTGTTAGTTTTTAGTTTTTTACACGTTTTTTCAACACACCTCAGGTTGTCTTTGATGTCTTCGTTTCCCTCAAAGTATACCGATAGCACTGCTAGCTTCAGGCTGCCCGCCACCAGCGTCACTGCTGCCTCGGTTTCGGTCAACAGCTGCGAGTCATGAATGACGCGCAGCTGGTCCCCGAAGACGATGACGGCAGCCTTTACTGGTTTTGTGCGGTTTAGGGTGCACTGGATGATTTGCGTGCCTGGGTAATTGCTCATATTGCCGTTCCGTCCCACGTAGGGTTCCTGTACTAGTGCAATAGAGACACCTCGCGCCTTTGCAGCCTGAATCAGTTCTTCTGTTGCCAGCTTTTTGCGCTGCAGGTTTGCTTGGATGATTTGCAACCTGCTTGGGGTATTACCCTGAGGGAATGAGTTTGATGACGTTGGATCGCCCTTAGCAGTAACTGACGCGTGAACGCGCTATAGTGTCCATCTTTTTCCTCTCGGGACACTCTGGACAGTAAGCTGCGTGCGCGTTTGGTGTATTTGGGTGGACTTTCTCGCAGTTTTTGCAATGGGGGGCTCTGCCCTCTATTCTGCTGCGACATTTCTCCCAGGAGTGAGTCTCTCCGCAGAAGCCGTAGAGGTCCTCCTTCTCCCGGCAGAGACCTTTTGTGTGTCCGTATCCCAAACACCTAGAGCACTGCACTAAGGGTGACTGATCTTCGACAATGCTCCGCGAAAGGCCAACGTAGACCAGTTTGGCCTCCGTGAGCCTTCCGTAGAGCAATGGCGAGACTTCGAAGACTATGTGACATTGAAGCTCGTTTCTTGCTTTTTTTCTGTATTTAACTTTAAGAAGGTCATCTTTTTTATCCAGGGCCACAAAGAGATTTTTATTTTGGGCCCTTAGATGTTGACATACCTCCTCGTTATTGATATAGGCGAGGACGTTTCTAACTATTATGAGGGGGTTAGTAATCCGGGGCTCTTCCACCTTTAGGGTCTTGTTTGTCCCCATTTGTTTTTTGAGTATGGCCAGATCTTCCTTGGTCCCACACGTCAGAACCACTTTTTGGTTTCGCGCCTTCCTCACCTTATCCACTCTGGCGCCGGACTTCTTCATGTCCAGCGTTAGGTCCAGGTCCAGGTTAGGTTAGGTTAGGTTAGGTTTTTTTTTTTTTTTTTTTTTTTTATTAATACAACGCAAGTGCTATGGACATTGATCGCCATACCTTTTTTAGTCATGTTTAATTTGTTTAATTTGTTCTTTACTTCTCCTTTTCGCTCCTTACATAAAATATATTACTTTTTAGGTGATATAAAATTTTTTGTGAATTAAGTTGTTACAATTGAGATTAAATTGACCCTTACTTATAACTAGTTACAAATATAAATAAATCTATGATATATATATATATATATATATTTTTTTTTTTTTTAATTTTTTATTTTTTATTTTTTTATTTTTTTTTTTTTAGTTGTTAATGTCATTATTATTATTATGATGATTTTTTTTTTTTTTTAGTATATATATATATATATATATTTTTTTTTTTTTATTAATTTTTTTTTTTTTTTTTTATGTATATTAAATATTATACTACTACACGATACATATTTTATTTTTACAATAAGTTGTTACTACAATTATACAAAATTTTAATTAATATGGATATGAAAATTTTACAATTATGAAATTACAAATACTACAAACAAACACCTTTATTGTGAGGAGGTGGGACGCACAACTTTACCCGGCTCAGACGACTGGGGTGCCGCCCGTACCGCCACTCAGCATGGCGTCAGCCACTGACGTGTCTCGGTTCCTCCAGGCCATTTTTAAATTATACTCTTTGATCGTGCCGGTCTCAGCTGCCAGGGCGTTCATTATTAGCCGAACTATGGCATCGTTCTTTCGGCGAGCCGTGTAATACACACAGCTGCCGGTATGCCTTGACACCGCCACGACCGCGTGATGGATGCTGCTGTGCAACTGCTGGGTGACTTTCGCAGTTCTTATGATCACCACTCTCTCCCACGTAAGTCCTTGAGCCTCGTGGATTGTGTGGATACGCGACCCTTGTTGCTTACCATAACCCAGACCTTCTAGGAAGGCTTTTTCGGCCTGGGTGTGTACAAGGTAGAGCGTGTTATGCTCGTTTCTTGGAGGTCGCGTCTCTTCGTAGGATTCCAGAGTCAAGGACCGTGTTTGAGCCTTGGACGAGTATATGCCACTGTAGATCTCCCTTAGGGCATATGCTACGTCCATGGGGTTTCGGTGTGTGCACAGCAGTTGTTTTGTTATGCTACCAAAAAGACTGGGACTAAGGTACCTCATCGGGAAGAGGTTTTCTCTGTCAATGAAAGGGACCTGGTTTTGGTCACCCAGGAGCAAGATTTTGCTGGCGCCGACTATCCTGGTTGCTAACACGATGGCTCCAAAATGGCTCATGAGAGCCTCATCGACTATAAGCCGACGGAAGCTCTCGCCCTCGCGAATGCCTTTTACTAGCAATGAGGCCATCGTGCGCACCCTGAATTTTGCAGTTCTGCCAAGCTTGTCCTCCAGCTTTTGACGGAGGTCTCTCGCTCCTTCTAGGGTGGACGTTGTTACCAGGTCCGTTTCATTGTCAAAGTTGTTGACTACCCAGGTTGTTTTTCCACTACCTGGGACCCCGTTTACCCATTCCATTTCTGGTGTCAGCATTTGTACAGCGGCTTCGGTGGGTTCAGAATCCCCTAGCAGTTTATTTGCTGTTGTTAAGATTCTGTCCTCCAGCATTATCCGTGTACACTTGGCGACAACCACAATGGGGTCATCCACTGGGGTGGTGAAAACTGGTTTCCCCATCCGGTTTGACTCATTTTCATCCAGTTCCACAAAACCACTGGTGCCATTGAACGCGGCCATGTACTCCCCCGCCATTGTTCCCCCCAATACTTGGAAGGTAGCGTTGTTGTACACCGCCGCGTCGCACTCCTCGAGTTTGGAATGTAACAATTGCTCGTTCCCCCGACGATAGGCTCGGAGGATCGTTCGGCATGTTTCTTGTTTAGAAACAACTGTGCCTTTGAGCATCGCTACGTACTCCAGGAGTGCATTGGACAAGTGGTCCGATGGAGTGGTGGGTGTAACGAGTTCCGGTCGGGCAACCAGGCCCCTGTAGGATTTTGATGGGTTTGTTCGGGTTATTCCTGAGACTGTCCCTGATGAGGTTGTGGGTCTGGGGGGTGTGAGTGTGTCCGAGTGTTTCTTTATTCGTGATGCAATGTTCGTGAAGCAACCGACTGCTGCTCTGGTCATGGTTGACAACACTCCTTCCGACTCCTTTTGGCGAGGGGGCGGCTGTCTCTCACCTGCGATTTTTTCTTGCAGCCTTTCTGAACCGCTAAGTTCTGGACTTGCTATTGGGTAGCCCCAGCTGTCGGTGGGGGTGGAAGATTCATCGAGACGGTACGGTCTTAGATAACTGAGGTTTTGGCCTCTGTCCTCGTAAACCACCATCTCGTGTTTACTCGAGGCTCTGAGGATCCCCGAGTAATCTTCCACTTCGGCTTTTAAGTAGGCCACTACCATAGCATCCACGCTGATTTTCTTAGCAGGTCCGTCAATAGCTGCTAGGCTGGAAAGCATCGAACTCGCCTGGGCGAATTCTGAAACGTCGTCGCCGGCCACGAATAGCGCGATGATTTTATTCTTGGTTCGCACTATTCGGCAGCGATGACCTGCCACGGTGGCGTCCCCGAGCGCCTCAAATGCTTTCCGCCTCATGGTTGCCTTGAAATTGCTCCCCTTTAGGAGGAGAGCAAGGCCAGGTGAGATGGTGACAAATTTATTTCCCCTTATTCTGCAAAAGCAGATACCGAGTCTCTCGGTGCTGTCATCCATGAACGTTGCTACTCCTTTGAGTCTTATGCCCGGAGTACCTGCCTCACTGAACTTCAGAAGCTGATACTCCGCTGGCATTGAGCAGCTTGTTGTCGGTTGCTGTGTCTGTGTTGGTGTTGGTGTTGGTGTGCTGGTGTTTGTTTGTGGGTGAGGTATGTCGGTGATGTCTGTGGACGAGTTCCTCTTAGCCGCTGTCCGTATAACGGATTCTACGAATGCAAGGAAGAGCGTTCTGTTGTCTTTGTCTGCGAGGATGTTCCGCAGTTCGGCTTTTTCCAGCTTCATGTTTAGCCGGTACTCTAACTCCATTCGGGCAACCGCGAAACGAGGGCAGTCTAGTAAAAGATGCCATACTGACTCACTAGTGTCGGGGTCGCACTCACAACCGGGGCTGCTTTTCAGCTTGAACCGATGCAAGTACTCCGCCATACCCCCGTGTCCTGTCAAGGCTTGCACTTGACGGTGCGTCATTTTGGTTTCTCGGACTATGCGGAATGCATCATTTACGTCCGGGAAGAATACCTTCGTGACGGCACCAGTGCTGGAGGAGCTGTACCTGTCTTGCCATCTGCGTACAGTCTCCTCTCTGACCTTTCTTTTGACGTGTGACACGGGAACTTCACTGTAGTCTGGGGCATCACTTGACTGCAAAGCCGCTTGTTTGGCCAGTTCGTCTGCTCTTTCGTTTCTGGCTGTGCCCACATGCGCCCTGAGCCAGAAGAGCCGCACCTGCCGACCCTGTGCTCTGATTTCCGCTACGCACTCTTTGATGTTCCTGGTAAGGGGATGTGTTGTTTTGGGGTTTCTCAGCAGTTCTAGTGACGATCTTGAGTCACTCAAGATGTTAATTTGATCACTAGTGCTGTTCTTGGCCAAATCAATCGCCCTGTGGAGTGCGTATAATTCTGATTGGAAGACAGTGCACGCCGGATCCAGGCTGAAGGTGTGAAAACTGGTTTCCTGTCCGTCCTCCCACCATGTGAGGGCTGCTCCAACCTTGCCCTCAATTTTGCTGCCATCAGTGTACACTTGCGGCCCAGCAATTCCGTGGGTGGATAGAGTTTCGGAATCCATGTTTTCTAGGAGCTCGAACTCTGTTGTTATGAGTTGAGAAGGATGTGGCTGCTCTAAGTAGCTTATCCTTTGCTCCATTTTCCTTCCTGGTGGTATGTAGTCTGTACTGATGCCTCGTTTGGCCATGTACAGAATTGCGGCTTCTTGTACTCTAAGGTCCAGGGGTAGTAGGCCCGATAGAATTAGTGCCGAAGAGAGCGAGACCGTTCTGTACGCTTTGCAGATCTTTTGGCCAAATCCTCTTTGCAGTGCGTCCAGACGATCTCTGATCATCTGGAGTTCTGTGGATTGGTACCATGCACTTGCTGCGTACAGTACGATCGGCTCGACAACCGCTACGTATATCGTTCTTACAATTTCACCGTTTAGGCCCCATGTCACCTTTGCTGCGCGCGCTAGGTGTTTGTATATGTCCGCAGCCTTTTTACAGACTGCGGTCACGTGCGCCTTGAAGGTGAGTTTTCGGTCGATGATGAGACCAAGGAGTTTTATCTCGTCTACGAGTTTGAGTCTACTTCCTGACATATAGAGGTGTGGTTCCCCGTACTTCAGTTTTTTAGTCATCAACATCGCCTTGGTCTTGTGTGCGGCAAAGTTGAGCTTGTTCTGAGTACCCCACTCCACTATTGTCTCCAGTGTTGAGTTGACTCGTTGCTCCATGGTTTCGACCGAGTGGCCGGTGAATGTTAGAACTACGTCGTCCGCGAAAGCTTGCGCATGTACTCCTTCCTGTGCCAGCTTGGCCAACAGCGGATCGAGTATGATGTTCCAAAAAGCTGGTCCTCCGATGGATCCTTGGACGCAACCCTTTGTAGTATCCCTCTTGCTTGTTGCTCTGGCATAGTTGACCACTATTTTCCGGTCTTGTAGATAGGAGCACACCATCGCGTATATGTTTCGCGGACACTTCCTTGTGGCTAGTTGGTGCTTCAAAGCCGGCCACCATGCGTTATCGAAGGCTCCCTCTATGTCCAGCGAGATCATGAGAACTATATTTTTACTTTCAAGTTCTGATCTTGTGTGCTTAAGAAGGTCATAGAGGGCGTCCTCGGTCCCGCGTTGTGGCGTAAACCCATACTGGTTGTGGTTAAGTGTGGGCTGCACGTGCCATTGCAGCATATTAACCAAGAGTTTCTCGACGATTTTCCCGATTACTGGCAGAAGTCCAATGGGTCTGTATGACTTGGGATGTGTGTAGTCATCTTTGCCCTGTTTCCCGAGGATGATTACGTGCGCCATTTTCCACTGAGTAGGGAAATATGCAAGCCCTAGGCATTTGTTAGCCAGAGCTATGAATACCTCCCTCCCCGCTTCGATGGCCATCGTGCATATGTCCGCGGTAAGCCCGTCCGGTCCCGGTGCCTTTTTTGGATTAATGTCGTGGAGTACTGAATCCAATTCGGCTTCCGTGAACGGTGGGTCGTCTTCCGACAGATCTTGGATATCCTCGGGGTTGGAGTCCGTCAGCTCTCGGAGATGTTTGTGGAAGGGTTGGTCGGTCAATGCAGAGTCGTCAGGGTAGAACGTGCTGGCCAGGAGATCGGCCGATGCCTCGGGACTGAGTGTCTCGCCCTTCTCGTTCCTCAGAAGCGGGTCTTCTCGCCTCTTAGTTGTTCGCCTTATTACTCTGTATATCCCATCCCACATGCTCTCCTTTTCCTGCGTCGAGCAGAACTCTTTCCAGCTTTGGGTTTGGGCTTCACTAGCCTTTTTTTCGTAGTCCAGCTTGGCGGTGAGGTACTCTCCAACCACGTGTTCCCGTCTAGTGGGTGCAGCATTACGGATCCTTCGCCTCCTTCGATTAACCTCTCTTTTCAGATCAGCGAGGTCTTTGGACCACCAGGGGGGTGCTACCTTGCCTTTGTAGGTGCCTAGTTTGGGAATTGCTTTGTCGCATGCCTTTTGAATGGCGTTGGTGTATGCGACAAGCATTTCATCCAGTTCCTCGACGCTCGAGATGGAGTTGATGTTGTCCAGGGAGATGTTACTCTCGGCTAAGCCAGACTTCACGTGGAGTTGGAATTCTCGCCAGTTTGCCTTCTTGACGTTAAACCTGCGTGTGGTAGTGGGTTCTAGAGCCACTAACTCTCTGTCCAGTCGCAAGGCGAAGGTAATGGCGTTGTGGTCTGACGTTGTCATACCACGGTCCACTCTCCAGTTTTCAATCCTGCCTAGCAGAGATTGACTACACGCAGTAACATCCAGGTTAGGTTAGGTTTTTTTTTTTTTTTTTTTTTTTTTTTTTTTTATAAGTTATCTCTATGGTTCCATGGGCTGAGGCCCGCTGCGCTTATTTGCTTCATTAAAAAATTTTTTGCATGTCAGATTTTGTCGTATCCCCGCTTTTTCGGGGTGGGGGGGTTGGTGTTTCGAAACAACTCTCTCTATACATTTAGTTTATCTTATTTTCTATATTTTATTTTGATCTATTACTAGTGATATCTTTACTAGTGATATTTTCCATCTTTTATTCTTTTTTGTTCATATGTACATTATTTTTATTTCAATGTTTTTATTATTATTTTTTTTTTTTTTTTTTTATTTTTTTTAATTTTATATATATTTTTTTTAATCTATTTTTTAATTTCTCTCATGCATTTTGATTATCATTGTTAATTTTTAAACTATATACATTGTTTGGTAATTATATAAAGATAAGTGTTAGTAGCTTAATTATATTTTAGTATTATTTTATAAAGACACTCCTTTGTTTTAACATTTCTTACTTAGTTCTTATCTAGATGAGAGAGCTGTTTCGAGGGTTTACATTGTTAGTTTTACAATTTATACATTTAGTTATTATTAGGTAAGTTAATTTACAAATTTTAACAGAATTAATACTTTTGTTGTTCGTCAAATTTATCCATTTCCCATTGTCTTGGTCACTATATCGGCCGGTTTATCACCGCGGTATTCCGGTCTTGCAGTGCCATTTTTAAGTTGTACCCGCTGATCTGGGCATCTGTCGCACCTTCTGCTCGCTTTACAAAGGCAGCAATCGCGTCCCCTCTGTCATCTGAATAGTAGATGCAGCTTTCAGTATGACGCGATAATGCCACCACTGCGTGCGGGATACTGTTGTGTAGGTGCATTCTATGAGCTGTTCTGCGCACGATAATTACCTTCGCGTAAGTAAGTCCCTGTGCTTCGTGGATAGTCTGAATGCGTGACCCGTTTCCCTTCCCATAGCCTTGGCCTTCCAGGGACTCCTTTTCGGCCTGGGTGTGCACAAGAAATAATGTGCTTGGGAGGTCTCTAGGTATTTGTGCATTCGTGTACCTTTCCAGCTTCAGGGAACGTATTCGCGTTTTGGATGAATATGTGCCATTGTACACCTCACTGAGGGCATATGGCACATCCATCGGGTTTCTATGTGTGCACAACAGCTCAAGACTGATGCTTGTTACCAGATTTGGGCGGTTGTAATACATTCCAAAATGACACTGTCTGTCCATATAGGGAAGCTGGTTGATGTCACCTATCAAGATCATTTCTCTGGCCCCTGACATCTGTGTCACCATGACAATGGCGCCGAAATGACTCATGGGAGCTTCGTCAAAGAAGATGCGTTTGCACGATTCTTTCTTCTTTCCCGAAGCGCCCACGCCGTTTGCTAGTGCAGAGGCCAGGGTGCGCACTCTTGTGTATAGGTGTACCTTTGATTGTGCCACCAGCTTAGCCCTTAGATCTTTTGCCGCTTCGATGGTCTGGGTGACTATCACGTCTTGATTTATGTCACACTGAGACAAGAGCCAAGTTGTTTTTCCGCAGCCCGGTACTCCGTTTATCCATTTGATTTCCGGTACTTCCCAGTTCGCAAAGGTCTCGTTTCCGGCGGGGTCTTTGGCTATTTTTTCCGCCATTTCCAACACCCTGTCGTCTAACATCACCTTTGTTTCCCGGGTTGTGATCACAATGGGATCCGTTTCTGGGGCTAGGTATTTAATTTTGGTGGAAAGTGATGACTCTTCTTCGTCCAGTGCGACGAAGCCTCTGCTGGAGTTGTAGGCAACCATATGACGTGTTACTGGGGCACCTGCTATAACCGTTCCCCTTTCGTTGTCATAGATGGTTGCCTGCGCTTCTTTGAGCTTGACGCTCAGCAATTCCGTGCTCCCTCGGTTGTATATTTGCAGGATGTCCTTGCAGGTCTTGGTGTTCATGACCTTGTTTGCTTTAAGGACACTCTGGAACTCGAGGAAGGCATTCACCATGTGATCCAGGGTAGTTGTGGCTTGTCTGAGCCGAGGCGGTTCCACTAAACCCATATCCGCTTTTGTGCGGGTTTTACGGTTTCCTTGTGAAATCTTTCCCCGATCGCTCTTTGTAAAAGTCTCAACAGCGGATTCAATGCGTTGCATTGATATCGCTGCAGAGACTCTTTTGGCCATTGTCTTCCGGTCACATGGGACATTGAATACTGAAGCGTTCAGCGCACTAATCGCTACATCCAGTTCAGCTCCTTGACGTGATTGCTGGCGCAGTTCCCGTGTTCTTATAAAACTGGCCTCCTCTTCCCTTTTTTTCTGTAGGCGTTCCGAGCCACTCATTGCTTCCGAGTCCATGACGGTGTATGTAGTTTTGTCGGTACCAGAGCCGGAGACCCCAGGTCCTAGGAAGCTGAGGTTTTCGCCCCTGTCCTCGTATACTACCACCTGATGTTGTTCGGTGGTGTGTATACACCCGAGATAGTCCTCGACTCTACCCTTTTCTAGACCCACCGTCATGGAATCGATGCTAATGATCACTGCTGTGTTTGAGCCCGCCCTTCTGAACTTGGTGAGCAGTGAGCTTACCAGTGCGAACCGCGTGTTTTCTGCATTGCTGTCAAATAGAGCGATCACCTTGTTTTGTACTTGCACTAGACGACAGCCCACGCCAGCCACGGTTCGCTCGGGCAGCACGCTATATGTTGCGCGTTTCATGCTCGTTTTGGAGGTGTTTCCGTTCAGAAGTGCGGCGAGACCCGGGGAGATAGTAACGTTGCCCGTTCCGGTTGCATTACAGAAGCTAAAACCCAGTTTTTCTCTTTCATTGTCCATGAAGAGTGCGACTCCACGAATTTTTATGCCAGGTGTGCCACTCTCTCCGTGTCTAATGAGCGAGATAATCTGCTCTTCACCTGTGAGGTGGCTTCCTGGTGGAGAATTCGTCTGGGAAGTCGTACTGGGTCCAGTCCTAACATCCAGTTAGGTTAGGTTAGGTTAGGTTAGGTTAGGTTTTTTTTTTTTTTTTTTTTTTTTTTTTTTTTTGAAAACCCCATCATTTGATGAGGTCACGCAAAACCACGAATATTAATTTTCGTGTCTTTTTCAACTAATACATTTTTATACGTGACCCCTGAATTTTACAGGGATAAGAGGGGGAAAGGGAAAAAGGGGATCCTCCGTCATAAAAAGCTACTTATTTTCTAGAATATCAACTAAGTCTAGGGGTAAAAATAAACTCTCATGCATGTTCTATCTTTTTTTTTTTTTTTTTTTTTCTTTCTTGGTTTTTTTTTTTTTTTTTTTTTTATCTTTTTATTGTTACTTTTTTTTTTTTTTTCTTATTTCATCTTTCATGTGTTTTCCTTTTCTCACTTTTTTTTTTTTTTTTTTTCTTATTATCTAATACATTTTCCTTAATACTAACTGACTAGAGGATCCCACCCTTTATTACATTTAAAACAATTAGACCAATCAAATAATAACATAATAATAATAGCATTTTACAATATAAATCAATTTTAAAATCTAATAAATTAATTACTTATAGCTATAAATTCTTAAATTAGTACATTGAAATTTTAATTATTTACAATTTAATATTAAAATACAAAAATGAAACATAAACGGAGCAATAAAACATAATAAACCTTAATTTAAAACATTGAAAGATTTACAAATTAGAACACAAATAACTATCTGTTTCTGATTGCCGCACACCTTACTACTCTCTCCAGAAATTTTAACGTTGCAACTCTGTCGGTCTTGTCCTGTAAAATTACTGGCAGGTTGGCTTTGTTGAAGGCGAAATCGATCTCAACCTCCAAATTTGCCCTCCACAGTCCGAACCTCGGACAGTCGAACACGACGTGCCAAATCGTCTCCTCCTGGTCAGGATCGCATACGCAGGCTGGACTATCCTTCAGCTTAAAGCGATGAAGGTACGATGCGAGGCCCCCATGCCCTGTAAGGGCTTGCACGTGGGAGGGATTGAGTTTGACCTTCCTCAGGATCGTATGCGCTGTGGCTACGTCCGGAAGGAAGGTCTTCGTCACCTCCCCCGTGCTGGAGGACTCGTATCGCCCTTGCCACCGAAGGACAGTCCCCTCGCGTATGGTCCTTCTCAGGTAGGAGAGAGGGACAGCGTCGTAGTCGGCTGCCGTTTTCTTGCGGAGGGCAGCGTCTTTAGCAAGTTCGTCTGCGCGCTCGTTTCCGACAGTCCCAACATGCGCCCTCAACCAGAAGAACCTCACGTCACGGCCCTCCTCACGGATTTGACGCACGCACCGCTCAATGCCGTGTGCCAAAGGGTGCACAAGTGCCCGGCTTTTGAGCAGGTCCAGCGAGGATCTAGAGTCACTCAAGATGTTAACGAGTGGATCCCCGCTGTTAAGGACCTGCTCCACGGCCCTGAGCAGAGCGTACATCTCCGATTGAAAGACCGTGCAGTAGGGCTCCAGGCGGAACTTCGAATGCCTGGACTCCCTACCGTCCGACCACCAAGTCAAGGCTGCACCCACCTTCCCCTGTATCTTACTGCCATCAGTAAAGATACAGGGGCCGGCGATTTGGTGAGCCTCTATGGTTTCCGGACTCAGGTCGTCCACGCACTCGAAGTCCAGCGGCTGTCTGGACGCTGGATGTGGGAACCGACGGAAAGGAACACGCAGTTCAATCGGTCTGTCGGCTGGAATCTGATCGATTCTTTCTCCTCGCTTTGCCCTGTACAGACTTGCAGCCTCCTGAACTCGGAGGTCAAGGGGGAGTACATCGGCCAGTACCAAAGCCGATGATAGAGACACCGTGCGGTACGCCTTACACAGCTTTTGTGCAAACCCCCGCTGCAGAGATTCAAGTTGATTTATTATCATCAACTTCTCCGCAGCCGGGGCCCAAACACTCGCCGCGTACAGCACGATGGGCTCTATCACCGAGACGTAGATGGTTCTGATGACCTCACGGTTCAAACCCCAACTCACCCTGGCTGCACACGCCAGCTGCTTGTAGATGTCAGTGACTTTTCTACAAACAGCCGAAACATGTGCGTTAAAAGTGAGTTTGCTATCGATGATAACACCCAACAGGCGGATTTCCTGCACCAGCGGCAGGACCTGTCCATCCATGCTGATAACTGGGGCCTCAAACTTAAGCTTCCGCGTCAACACCATCGCGAACGTTTTGTGAGGTGCGAATTTTAGCTTATTTTTGAGTCCCCAGTCCAACACAGTCTGGAGGGCCGCATTAGCTCTCGCCTGAAGGGGGGGTGTAGTTGAGCCGGAGAGCACCAGCACCACGTCATCCGCAAAGGCCTGGCAATGCACTCCTTCCTGCTCCAGTTTTTCGAGCAGGGTGTTGAGAATTAGGTTCCAACAAGTGGGTCCAGCTATTGAGCCTTGGATACACCCCTTGTTGGTTCCCTTTTCCCAACACTCCCTTGCAAAGTGGATGCTTACCTTACGGTTCTCCAAGTAGGAGGCTACAAGTCCATATATATTTGCAGGGCATCTGTGAGCGAGGAGTTGGGTCTTTAAAGCCGGCCACCAAGCATTATCGAAGGCTCCCTCTATGTCCAGTGAGATCATGACGACAATTTTCTTGCTTTTAATCTCAGAGCGAACATGTCCCACGAGGTCATACAGGGAGTCTTCGGTGCTTTTTTGTGGCATAAAACCATACTGCCTTGTGCTCAAGGAGGGCATCAGATGCCATCCTAGACGGGATACCAGAAGCTTTTCCACAATTTTGCCCATAACAGGAAGAAGTCCTATCGGCCTGTGCGCCTTCGGAATGGTGTAGTCCTCCCTCCCGGATTTACGGATGACACATACGTGAGCGCGCTTCCACCCCACCGGAAAGTGTCCAATTGCCAAGCATTTGTTGGCAATTTGAAGGAACACCTCCGGCGAGACTCGGATTGCCCGCTCACATATGTCCGCAGTCCACCCATCAGGCCCCGGAGCCTTCTTTGGATTGAGATTCCTCAATACCAATTCAAGCTCCGAGGCAGTGAAAGGCGGATCGTCGGGGTCCAATTGATCCAGGAGTTGATGGACTGGCACCTCCGAGCTCTCGCGGATTTGCCGTTGAGTAGGGGTTTCGTTGTCCACAGCGTCATCAGGGAAGAACGTAAGGGCCAGCAGCTTGGCGGACTCTTCAGGACCAAGGGTGTTCCCTGTCGAATCCACCAGCAACTGGTCCTCTTGTCTTTTGACTGTTCTCCTGATGACCCTGTAGACCCCGTCCCATAGGCTTTCTTTATCCTGCTTTGAGCAAAACTGCTTCCAGCTAGCGGTCTGTGCATCTTGCACAGCCGCTTTATACCGCTGATTCGCTTCTAGGTATTGGTCAACAACGTGTTGCCTTCTAACCGCCGCGGCGTTTCTAATTATCCGCCTCTTGGTTTTAGCGTCTCGCTTGAGACGCCCAAGAGCGGGAGTCCACCACGGCAATGGTTTCCTTCCTTTTGGGACTCCCACCTTCGGTATTGTCTCTTCACATGCGTGAGAGATGACCGAAAGGTAAGAGTCGAGGATGGTCTCCAGTTCCTCAGGCGTGGTAACAGCCCCCACACTCGAGGCGGTCAGGTTTCTCTCCTCCAGGCCTGAGCGGACGGAACGGCCGAAAGCCAACCAATCGGACTTCGCTGTGTTGTACACACGTGTGCTTTGGGGTTTGAGGGGTTCTAATTCCCTCTCCAGGCACACGTGGTAGGTAATTGCGTTATGGTCCGATGTGATCAGCTCCCGGTCCACCTTCCATCCGCCCATCCTGTCCAAGAGCTGAAGGCCGCATGCCGTCACGTCTACTCGACTAGTGCACATGCGGCCCCCTCTGAACACCTCGAAAGTGGGGGTGCTGCCTGTATTCAGGATCTGGAGGTCCATTTCCTCCAGGAAGGATCTGAAGGCTGAGCCACGGTGGTCTTCGGAATCACTTCCCCACCATGGACTCCACGCGTTGACATCCCCGGCCAGGATGACATTGTCAGTCTGCAGTTTTGAGCATACGTAACGGACTCTGTGGAGATACGGCTCTAAATCTTCGTCCCCCTCCAGGTAGATGGACAGCACGGCCAGTCTCAGCAGGCCTGCCTTCAGCAGTACCGCTGCAATGTTCTCGGTGACGAGCTGAGGATCATGTATGACCTCCAGCTCCCCACCGAAAATCACCACGGCGGCCTTTACTGGTTTTTGGCGAGCTGACGTCATTTGGATAACTCTTGTGCCCGGGTACTGTTTTAATTCGCCCTTGGAGCCAACATATGGCTCCTGGACCAGGGCGACAGATACCCGGTTGGTGTGTGCTGTGCACAAGAGCTCCTGCGTCGCCAGCTTGGCCCGCTGGAGATTGGCTTGGATGAAAAGCAATTTGCTGTCCTTTGAGCTACCTAAGAGGGGGGCAACTGTGCCGTTCACTGCGGTGCCCTCAGCAATACGCCACACGAGACCTCGCTATAGAGTCCCATTTTTTCCTGATCTGGCACTCGCCACTAAAGGCATTATGTGCCAGATCAGATTCTTGGAGCTTTGCCCTGTGGCAGTTCACACAGACGGGTGGTAACGCCTTGTGCGGGCAGTCCACATAGGTGTGAGACTCTCCACAGTGACTGCACGTGATGCCTTTGTCTTTGCACACTCGCTTGGAGTGTCCATAACCCAGGCATCCCGTGCACTGCACTAGTGGAGAGTGGTCCTCTATAGACCGTCTCTGTAGCCCTATGTGGACTGTACCCGCCTCCGTGAACCGATTCCACAGGGTTGGGCTTAGCTCCAGTATTATGTGGGACTCGTGCGGGTTCCTCGCTTTTCGGCGATAAAGCACCCGAGGGCACTCCGCGGAGAGATCCACTCCTCTCAGAAGGTGACCGTTCTGAGAAAGGAGGGACTCTATGACGTCTTGGTCTTTTCGGTCAGCCAAGACGTTGCGGATGCAGGCTAACGGCATCCGATTCACAGCCTCTTTCGCCACGAGCCCGTGTTCGCTCTTGCTGAGGCTGGAGGATATCTTTTTGATATCCTCCTTCTGACTGCAGCTGAGGACCACCCTCCTGTTTGCTGCCTTTCTGCAGCGGTCCACCCTGATGCCGGAGGTCTTGACATCCAGCACTTTCTCCAGTCGCTTCACGACTTCTTCCCCGGAGAGGGAAGAATCCGTCGAGGAAACGATGATCGAGTGCGCTGGCCTGTCTTGCCCCGGCTTTTTGAGCGCTTGGGCGTAGGTCAACGGCGCGTTGGCATAAGACTCCCGGCTGAGGACCTCTTTTCTGAGGCCCGTCACGGCGTCTTTGACGTCAGAGAGGGCCATTTCTAGGTTGAGGTTTGGCGGTTCGCTTCTTTTTTCCTCCACCGCCTTACCTATGGCCCTCACGTCCGAGCCTACCTTTTCTAGGTTCCCCAGCACGGGTTTAATAATTTGTCTTATGCTAGCGTCGCTGACCGTCGCTTCCGGCTGCACCTGGCACAGCGGTCTCTGCTGAAGGCAGTCGACCGCTGCCCTCACCTTCTCCAGGTTATCGCCAATTGCGATGAGCCGGGGATCCGAGACCTCCGGTTTCAGGGGGGACCTGCACTCAGGAGTACTGGCTTTAGCCCTCTCCTCGAACTCCACCAGTTGACGCCGCAACGAGTCAATTTGGCCCGATACGGCGGCGACCCTGCCCGAAAGAGTTTCCAGCTCTTTTGTAAGAGCTGGTTCAGGCTTAGTTGGTTGGTCGGCCAAATGTGGCCGTAGGGCCGCCGTGTTTTCCAACTGGTGGACACTCTCCCTGATGGACTCTATGGACCTGAGTGGGCCGTCCATCTCCAGCCCAAGCCACAGCCTAATGGCCTTCGCTTCTTCCAATGTGCTGGAGATGTCGGCCCTAGCCGCTCTGAGCTCGACAGCATGTGTCGCGTGTAGCTCACTTAACGCCCTGGTGTGGGCGCGCTCCACCCGGACAAGCTCAATAGCGTTCCTGGAGCGCTCCTTTTCCAGGGCGTTTATGTGTCGAGCTCTGGAGTCCGACAGGGAGAGGACTGTCTCGTATAGATGTTCGAGTGATTCGAGGGCAGCGGCTTTACACTCCCGCTTCATGTTACCAGCCGCCTCCAACGCCTCCTTCCCCTTTTGGAGTAGCGAGTTGGCCTGTTTTGTGGCCAAATCCATCGCTACTCCCGGGGTTTTCCGATTAAGGGGCGGGAGAAGGCTGGGACGACTGTCGCGGGAGCCCCCCGATGTGTCCAGGCACGACTCCTCATCTGTATCCAAAAGAGGTACGCGCTCCTGCCTAGACCCATCAGAGGGGACCTGGGACGCAGCTAGCCCCGCGCCGGGTGAAACCTTCGCTTTTGTTTTAAACAATTTTTCGCGAAGCGAATTACTCGGTTTCTTTGCCGGTGCGCGGCCAGCTGAGGCCCCTGAGCCGACACTCGATCTTGAACCTGCCGACGTGGAGGCCCTGCCAGTTTCAGACATGTTGCCGCTATAAGTTTGGAAGTGTCACACAATAAAAATACACAATGTCAAGAACCTGAGAGTGCAAGGTGTACGGGACAAGTTGAAATTATAAAAGAAAATTTTAAAAAGTAAGGACAGCTAAAAAGTTTTTATCACAAAGTATCACAGTTATAATTTCCCAGGGGTAAAAATATCACAGTTTATTAATTTAAAAATATGACAAAAGTCTGAATCAATAAATTTAAAGTAAAAATAAAATTAAAATGTAATTAAATCAAAAAAATAAAACAATAAACAGCTTGGATCTAATAAATTTTTATGACTCAAAAGAGATAGTGTAAAAATAAAATCAAATAATTCAAATGTCAGCAAAAATAAGATCAAAAAAAAAAAAAAGGTGTAAATAAAATTATAAAACTAGTAGGGCGATTAAAGTCAATAATAAAAATGGGAAATTATGCTACGAGTAAAAATATCACAGAAACTTATTGGGTAAAAATTGATGTGACAAAAGTCTGAGTCCAATAGGTTCTAATAAAATTTAAAAAAATATAAAATTAAATCAAAAAAATAAAACAATAAAATTCCAATCCAAATTAAATTCAATGACTCAAAAGAGATGATAAAACAAAAGAAATTAATAAGTAACACATCAACAAAATGTAAAAGTAAAATAAAAGTGTAAAAATAAAAGTTATAACTCTAGCAGGGCGACTAAAGTGAGTGATAAAAATATGAAAAATTTTGACAATAACAACGTAGACAAGGACAATAAATTACACTATATAAGAAAAAAATCCGCCAACGACAAAAAGTATTAGGTTAGGTTAGGTTAGGTTAGGTTAGGTTAGGTTAGGTTAGGTTAGGTTGAGGCTGCAGCGGCGGCGGACTCAATGGCCACGGATTGAGTATGGCCCTGCGAATCCTCCAGGCGAATATTAACCACTGTGCCATCGCTCAGGACCTCTTGTTTCAGAGTATGGCGCAGTGGTTGATACACGTGGCAGTGGTGGCTGAGCCTCTTTATGTGCCTCAGGGCTGGGTGTCAGACCAGACCGGCACGGTGGCACTTGTTTCGCGAGGGGCCGTTGGCTCCCCTCCCTTTGAAAATGTGGCAAAGGGTAGGGGATGCGTGGCGGCGCAGCTGGGTGAGTTGGTGATCATTGGGGTCTACTTCTCACCCAGCCGGAGTGTTTCAGAGTTTGAACATTTCCTTGCGGAGCTGGGGTCACTGGTGCTCCGGAGTCAACCGCACCCAGTGCTGATTGCCGGAGACCTAAACGCCAAATCCGAGGCTTGGGGTTCTCCGGTGCGCAACGAACGTGCTGAGCCACTGGAGGATTGGCTGGGGCAGATGGGCCTGAACGTGTTGAACCAGGGGTCGGCTTGGACCTGCGTGCGTCACAACGGGGCCTCAATCGTGGACGTAACGTTCGCGAGCCCCACGTTGGCGTCCCGCGTCCAGCGTTGGGGTGTTATAGAGGACGTGGAGTCGATGTCGGACCATCGCTACATTAGGTTCGATGTCTCCGCTTCTCTGGATGCCACACGCTGGACCAACATTTGTGACGCTGGACCTCGCTGGGTTCTGCACCGCCTGGACAGGGAGGCACTGGAGGAGGCGACGATCGTCCAAGCCTGGGCGTCGTGTCCGGATAGCCTCGTACAGGTAGAGGATGAGGCGAATTGGTTTCGGGATGCCATGACGCAAATATGCGACGCGGCTATGCCCCGAGCCAGGCCGATTCCTCCCAAGAGGCAAGTGTATTGGTGGTCCGCCGAAATCGCAGACCTACGTTGCGTTTGCGTGCAGGCAAGGCGCCAATACACTCGGCACCGGAGACGAAGGAGGGAAAGAAATAATTACCTTCCAGATACCGAGGAGGAGGCTCTCTTGGCCGCATACAAAGTGGCCAAGAAGGCACTGCGTGTCGCGATAAGCCAGGCAAAGGAGGCTGCCCGACAGGAATTGTTAAGGACCCTGGACTACGACCCCTGGGGACGGCCGTACAGGGCTGCCAGGAAGAAGCTCCGCCCCTGGGCCCCTCCGCTAACGCAGAGTCTTCGGCCGCAGCTGGTGGATGAGGTGACGTCAGCCCTCTTTCCATCTAGAGCCCACCATGTGCCCCCGCAGATGGCAGCAGACATCGCAAGTTACCCGCGAGAAGACTCAGCTCCACCAGTCTCAGAGGAAGAGTTTCGAGGAGCTCTGGTAAAACTCCGAGCTCGAAAAGTCGCCCCCGGGCTGGACGGCATCCCTGGCCGCGTTCTGGGCCTGGCTCTTAAAGAGCACTTCGGGCCGAGATTTCGCCGCTTCCTCTCGGTATGCCTGGAGCAGGGGCATTTTCCGCTACAATGGCGGACCGGCAAACTGGTGCTGCTTCGTAAGGAGGGGCGCCCTGCCGAATCGCCATCGGCGTACCGTCCGATTGTCCTGCTGGACGAGGTTGGCAAGCTCTTTGAGCGTATAATTGCCGGCCGAATTATTGACCACCTCGAGTCAGCAGGACC
The DNA here is from genome assembly GCA_934047225.1 of Ypsolopha sequella. Classification (NCBI taxonomy): domain Eukaryota; kingdom Metazoa; phylum Arthropoda; class Insecta; order Lepidoptera; family Ypsolophidae; genus Ypsolopha; species Ypsolopha sequella. The sequence continues at coordinate 86,826 of OW203988.1, read as the reverse complement.
AGATCTATCGGACAACCAATTCGGTTTTCGGAGAGGTAGGTCCACTATCCACGCCATTTTGCGGGTGAAAGCCTTGGCAGACCAAGCAGTGACTCAGGGTGAGGTGGTGCTGGCGGTGTCTCTAGACATCACCAACGCTTTTAACACCTTGCCCTGGTCCTGCATCAAGGAAGCCCTCAGGTACCACAAGGTGCCTGAATATCTGCTGAAAATAGTGGATTCCTACCTCTCTGAGAGGTACATTAGGTACCCAGGACGAGAGGCATGGGGCCAAAGGGCAATGTCGTGCGGTGTTCCGCAGGGGTCAGTTCTCGGGCCGCTCCTGTGGAATATCGGTTACGACTTGGTGTTGCGTGGCGCGAACCTCAGGGGAGTTGAGGCTACGTGTTATGCGGACGATACCCTGGTCACTGCTCGAGGGTTCACCTTCAGGGACGCTGCCATCCTCGCCACGGCCGGCGTGGCCCACGTTGTGCGGCGTATTAGGTCGCTGGGACTGGAGGTGGCCCTCCACAAATCGGAGGCCCTTTGCTTTCATGGACCCCGAAATTCTCCACCTGCTGATGCGGGGATAATGGTCGGGGGGGTACGCATTGCTGTCGGGTCGACGATGAAGTACCTGGGCCTCGTCCTCGACAGCCGGTGGAACTTCGCTGCCCATTTTGAGCGGTTGGTGCCAAAGCTCACCACCACGAGTGCGGCGCTGAGTAGGCTCCTGCCTAACCTCGGAGGGCCAAAAACATCCTGCAGGCGGCTTTACATGGGCATCGTGCGGTCCATGGCCATGTACGGTGCCCCTGTGTGGGCCGACACCCTGACGAGGTCGAACATCACCCTCTTGCGAAGATCGCAAAGAGTGATGGCCTCTCGGGTGATTCGGGCATACTGCACCATTTCCGCAGAAGCTGCCTGCGTTATTGCGGGATCCCTCCCATGGGACCTAGACGCGAGTGCCCTCTCGTCCGTGTATTACTGGCGAGAGGAGGCGCGTCAACAAGGTTTGCGTTGGGCTCCGAGGGAGATAGAGGCGGAGCGAGAGCGGATTCGTGGCGAGGCTGTAGAGGACTGGGCGATGAGGCTCGCTGAGTCCACATATGGCCGGCGTGCTATTGATGCCATCCAGCCCGTACTGCCGCAGTGGCTAAGCCGAGAGCATGGCGCGCCTACCTTCCGTCTGACGCAGGTGCTTTCCGGACACGGTTGCTTCGGGAAGTACCTGTGCCGGATCGGAAGGGAAACATCTGAGGCGTGTCATCACTGTGCCGCTGTGGTGGACTCCGCAGATCACACCTTGGTGGATTGCCCAGCCTGGGTGGAGGAGCGCAGCGCTCTTCGTGCGATTGTCGGGCAGGATTTATCACTGCCTGCAATTGTGGGGGTGGTACTTGCCGACAGATCGGCCTGGCACGCTTTTGCCACCTTCTGCGAGATGGTAATTTCGCAGAAGGAGGCCGCAGAGCGCGAACGTGAGAGGGTGGACCCAACTCGCCGTGCGAGACGGGGCCGCCGACGTCGAGGTGACAGGCCGTAGTCACCTCGATGCCCTGTAGTTCCGGGCAGTAGAATAGGGCTACGGTATCCCCTGCCTGCGGTAAGAGCCCGCTTAAAGGGGTATCGGGGTCGCAGGTGCGCGGGGCGGGGGGCCCTTAGCGCACCACCTCGCGACTCCGGGAGAGGCGGCGACACGTTTGTGGTGCGTGCCGCCGCAGCACCAGGGTGGTGCGGGGGGAAGTTTCTACCTCCCCCAAGGGGGGGCCACTGCTTCGGCGGTGGCGGGCGCGGAGGGTACCGGAAGTATGCCACTCGGCGGTTCCCGGGACCCCTCCAATATATGCGCCAACGGTGACCACCGTGGGGTTTTAGTCGGTAAGAGTCCGACATAACACCACCATCCCCCCCGGGTGGTGGTGTACCCATGAGGGTTTCCCCACGTAAAAAAAAAAAAAAAAAAAAAAAAAAGGTTAGGTTAGGTTAGGTTAGGTTAGGTTAGGTTAGGTTAGGTTAGGTTAGGTTAGGTTAGGTTAGGTTCCCGTGGGAGTTGCTGGTCTTCTATCGGGCGCGTCCCCCGGTGGCGGATAGGGGAATGCCTCCCAGATATGGGAGGTACCGGTTCATCCGGCGCGGACCAAAACCAGCAGGGGGGGAGTCACTCTTCGCATTCCTCTGCCTATCAGAGGAAGCAGAAGAGGTGACTGAGTGCGGCGGGCTTGACCAGTGTCACTACTGGCAGGCGTGGCTGTCGGCCACCGTCGGACAATCCGTAAACCCACACATGTGGGAACGGAGGCCTTATTCTATAAGGCCACGAGGAAGACAACCTCTATAAAGAATCACCCTAATCTCAAGGTGTCCCGTGCCGATGGGATGAATGGCTGGAAGGATTCCAGTCCCAAGCGGGAAGGGGGACCCCTCCCCCTCTCAGAAAAGGAAACCTCTTATGATGGCGTCTTGTGAAAAGAAACTACCCCAGGAGGGTACCGGCTTGACCGGAGAATCCCTCCCCGAGCATAGCTCGGGCAGCCCCTCGTATTCTGGGGGGGGCAACAACCGCCAAAAAGAAAATATCGTTGGTACGCCCGACGACAGCGACTGTCAGCCAGTCGCAAATCCAGAAGTAGTTAACTCGGCTTCTGGAGAGAGTGATGCGGAAGAAAACGGAAAGCCTGGTAGACTCTGGCAACGCCAGAGTCGAAGACGTAAACGACCCTCTTCAGGCTCGGGTTCGGGGAGCGGCACGGGCGGGAGCTCAAAACCAGCCCCCCCTAAAGTAGCGACAGCTAGGAGAGGACGAGGCCGGCCACTGACTACTGGTCAGTATGTGGGCCTGGCCAAGTCCAAAGCAGAGTATGCTAAGGCGAAAGAGGAGGAGCTGCAGCTCCGACTGCAAGAAAAGGTAGTGGACCAGGTCCTGGAAGCCCGTGCGAAGCGCTCCACGTGCCTGGATACCATGATCTCAGAGGAGGATGATAGCAGGTTGACGACCGACCTGCAATCAACCATAACCGACAGCTTGGCCATCGTTTTAAACGTGGCCAAAGCTTCGAAAAACCTGAAGGGCACTTTCGTAAAGGCCCTGAAGGAATCTGCCGATGCGATTGCTGTAGCTTCTAAAGCACTCAGCAGTCGCACGGCAAGTGAGGAAGTTACCAAACTTCAAGCTGACAACAGCCGCCTGCAATCCGAGGTTGAGCGGTTGAGGCGGGAGAATGAAGCTTTGAGGGTAGAACAGGTGGAACTCCGCAGAGAGTTCCAGACTCTTCGCTCGGAGATGGAGGCTGCCAGTCGGCGCAGAACTTCTCCCTCTCCAGCTCCCTCGGAGCCGCAAATTGAAGTTTTGGCTTCTTCGTCGCCAAAGGGGGTGGCGTCTGTGCCACCGCCCACACGCAGCCAGCCTGTTCGGTCTAGACCGGCAGCGGAGGAGATGAGTCCGGATCTTGCAAAGTTTGCGCGGACCATCATGTTGGAAGTGGGGAGCATGGTGGACGCCAAATTTAGCTCGCTGGAGTCCAGGCTGTTGCCCGCCGCACCTTTACGTCCTCCACTTGCTGCGGATAAGAAGAAGGCTGCCCAGAGACAGAGGCCAGCAGTTGCCCCTTCAGCCGTAGAGGGGGCAACAACTGTAGAACCATCACCGAACGTGGCCAAATCCAGGCGCCGGAGGAAGAGGGCTGGTGACGCAGGGGCTCCAAATGTAGGTCCAGGGGGTCCTTCTGAGGGGGCGGCCCCGAGCAACAGTGGCGAGACGTGGACCACTGTTGTAGGGCGTGGAGCCAGTAAAAAAGCTGAAGCTGCGACACGGCCACCAGCCAAGGCAACTAACAGGCCACCCGCCAGGGCTCCGGCTAAGCTCCGGTCTCCGCGTTCTGAGGCTGTGGTGGTTACCTTGCAGCCACAGGCAGCAGAAAGAGGGATCACCTATGCGAAAGTCTTGGCGGAGGCGAAGCAGAAGGTGAACCTTGCCAGCCTTGGCGTTACCGGCTTGCGGTTCCGTCGAGCCTTAACGGGAGCTCGTATTTTAGAGATCCCGGGGGCGTCAAGCAAGCCGGCAGCTGACGCATTAGCGGAGGAACTCCGCAAAGCGCTCAATGCTGAGGAGGTGAAGGTGTCCAGGCCCACTAAGTGCGCGGAGCTTCGCGTCTTTGGTCTGGATGACTCCACAACCTCAGATGAGGTCGCCTTTGCGGTTGTCCAGGCCAGCGGATGCTCCAAAGAGCAGGTAAAGGTTGGTGAGCTGCGCCTGAACCCTTCCGGATCCGGCAGCTTATTGGTTAGTTGCCCGGTCGCCGCTGCAAAAAAGCTAGCGCAGGGCCGACGTCTCCTGGTTGGGTGGGTCTCGGCAAAAGTTAAGCTGCTGCCGCCAAAGGCCATGCGGTGCTACCGTTGCCTTGAGGCTGGGCATGTCGGCCTGTGCTGCAAGTCAGTGGTGGACCGCAGCAACGACTGCTACCGCTGTGGGCAATCTGGCCACAAAGCCAAATCGTGTGCCGCAGACCCGCACTGCTCTGTCTGCGCTGCGGCTGGAAAGCCGGCGAATCATAGGGTGGGAAATAAAGCCTGTATCCCACCCTCCAAGAAGCAGCAGAGGAAGGCTGTGGGGGCTTCACAACCTGCTCCTCAGCTTCCCAACCCCTCGGCTGGAGTCGAGGCTGCAGCGGCGGCGGACTCAATGGCCACGGATTGAGTATGGCCCTGCGAATCCTCCAGGCGAATATTAACCACTGTGCCATCGCTCAGGACCTCTTGTTTCAGAGTATGGCGCAGTGGTTGATACACGTGGCAGTGGTGGCTGAGCCTCTTTATGTGCCTCAGGGCTGGGTGTCAGACCAGACCGGCACGGTGGCACTTGTTTCGCGAGGGGCCGTTGGCTCCCCTCCCTTTGAAAATGTGGCAAAGGGTAGGGGATGCGTGGCGGCGCAGCTGGGTGAGTTGGTGATCATTGGGGTCTACTTCTCACCCAGCCGGAGTGTTTCAGAGTTTGAACATTTCCTTGCGGAGCTGGGGTCACTGGTGCTCCGGAGTCAACCGCACCCAGTGCTGATTGCCGGAGACCTAAACGCCAAATCCGAGGCTTGGGGTTCTCCGGTGCGCAACGAACGTGCTGAGCCACTGGAGGATTGGCTGGGGCAGATGGGCCTGAACGTGTTGAACCAGGGGTCGGCTTGGACCTGCGTGCGTCACAACGGGGCCTCAATCGTGGACGTAACGTTCGCGAGCCCCACGTTGGCGTCCCGCGTCCAGCGTTGGGGTGTTATAGAGGACGTGGAGTCGATGTCGGACCATCGCTACATTAGGTTCGATGTCTCCGCTTCTCTGGATGCCACACGCTGGACCAACATTTGTGACGCTGGACCTCGCTGGGTTCTGCACCGCCTGGACAGGGAGGCACTGGAGGAGGCGACGATCGTCCAAGCCTGGGCGTCGTGTCCGGATAGCCTCGTACAGGTAGAGGATGAGGCGAATTGGTTTCGGGATGCCATGACGCAAATATGCGACGCGGCTATGCCCCGAGCCAGGCCGATTCCTCCCAAGAGGCAAGTGTATTGGTGGTCCGCCGAAATCGCAGACCTACGTTGCGTTTGCGTGCAGGCAAGGCGCCAATACACTCGGCACCGGAGACGAAGGAGGGAAAGAAATAATGACCTTCCAGATACCGAGGAGGAGGCTCTCTTGGCCGCATACAAAGTGGCCAAGAAGGCACTGCGTGTCGCGATAAGCCAGGCAAAGGAGGCTGCCCGACAGGAATTGTTAAGGACCCTGGACTACGACCCCTGGGGACGGCCGTACAGGGCTGCCAGGAAGAAGCTCCGCCCCTGGGCCCCTCCGCTAACGCAGAGTCTTCGGCCGCAGCTGGTGGATGAGGTGACGTCAGCCCTCTTTCCATCTAGAGCCCACCATGTGCCCCCGCAGATGGCAGCAGACATCGCAAGTTACCCGCGAGAAGACTCAGCTCCACCAGTCTCAGAGGAAGAGTTTCGAGGAGCTCTGGTAAAACTCCGAGCTCGAAAAGTCGCCCCCGGGCTGGACGGCATCCCTGGCCGCGTTCTGGGCCTGGCTCTTAAAGAGCACTTCGGGCCGAGATTTCGCCGCTTCCTCTCGGTATGCCTGGAGCAGGGGCATTTTCCGCTACAATGGCGGACCGGCAAACTGGTGCTGCTTCGTAAGGAGGGGCGCCCTGCCGAATCGCCATCGGCGTACCGTCCGATTGTCCTGCTGGACGAGGTTGGCAAGCTCTTTGAGCGTATAATTGCCGGCCGAATTATTGACCACCTCGAGTCAGCAGGACCAGATCTATCGGACAACCAATTCGGTTTTCGGAGAGGTAGGTCCACTATCCACGCCATTTTGCGGGTGAAAGCCTTGGCAGACCAAGCAGTGACTCAGGGTGAGGTGGTGCTGGCGGTGTCTCTAGACATCACCAACGCTTTTAACACCTTGCCCTGGTCCTGCATCAAGGAAGCCCTCAGGTACCACAAGGTGCCTGAATATCTGCTGAAAATAGTGGATTCCTACCTCTCTGAGAGGTACATTAGGTACCCAGGACGAGAGGCATGGGGCCAAAGGGCAATGTCGTGCGGTGTTCCGCAGGGGTCAGTTCTCGGGCCGCTCCTGTGGAATATCGGTTACGACTTGGTGTTGCGTGGCGCGAACCTCAGGGGAGTTGAGGCTACGTGTTATGCGGACGATACCCTGGTCACTGCTCGAGGGTTCACCTTCAGGGACGCTGCCATCCTCGCCACGGCCGGCGTGGCCCACGTTGTGCGGCGTATTAGGTCGCTGGGACTGGAGGTGGCCCTCCACAAATCGGAGGCCCTTTGCTTTCATGGACCCCGAAATTCTCCACCTGCTGATGCGGGGATAATGGTCGGGGGGGTACGCATTGCTGTCGGGTCGACGATGAAGTACCTGGGCCTCGTCCTCGACAGCCGGTGGAACTTCGCTGCCCATTTTGAGCGGTTGGTGCCAAAGCTCACCACCACGAGTGCGGCGCTGAGTAGGCTCCTGCCTAACCTCGGAGGGCCAAAAACATCCTGCAGGCGGCTTTACATGGGCATCGTGCGGTCCATGGCCATGTACGGTGCCCCTGTGTGGGCCGACACCCTGACGAGGTCGAACATCACCCTCTTGCGAAGATCGCAAAGAGTGATGGCCTCTCGGGTGATTCGGGCATACTGCACCATTTCCGCAGAAGCTGCCTGCGTTATTGCGGGATCCCTCCCATGGGACCTAGACGCGAGTGCCCTCTCGTCCGTGTATTACTGGCGAGAGGAGGCGCGTCAACAAGGTTTGCGTTGGGCTCCGAGGGAGATAGAGGCGGAGCGAGAGCGGATTCGTGGCGAGGCTGTAGAGGACTGGGCGATGAGGCTCGCTGAGTCCACATATGGCCGGCGTGCTATTGATGCCATCCAGCCCGTACTGCCGCAGTGGCTAAGCCGAGAGCATGGCGCGCCTACCTTCCGTCTGACGCAGGTGCTTTCCGGACACGGTTGCTTCGGGAAGTACCTGTGCCGGATCGGAAGGGAAACATCTGAGGCGTGTCATCACTGTGCCGCTGTGGTGGACTCCGCAGATCACACCTTGGTGGATTGCCCAGCCTGGGTGGAGGAGCGCAGCGCTCTTCGTGCGATTGTCGGGCAGGATTTATCACTGCCTGCAATTGTGGGGGTGGTACTTGCCGACAGATCGGCCTGGCACGCTTTTGCCACCTTCTGCGAGATGGTAATTTCGCAGAAGGAGGCCGCAGAGCGCGAACGTGAGAGGGTGGACCCAACTCGCCGTGCGAGACGGGGCCGCCGACGTCGAGGTGACAGGCCGTAGTCACCTCGATGCCCTGTAGTTCCGGGCAGTAGAATAGGGCTACGGTACCCCCTGCCTGCGGTAAGAGCCCGCTTAAAGGGGTATCGGGGTCGCAGGTGCGCGGGGCGGGGGGCCCTTAGCGCACCACCTCGCGACTCCGGGAGAGGCGGCGACACGTTTGTGGTGCGTGCCGCCGCAGCACCAGGGTGGTGCGGGGGGAAGTTTCTACCTCCCCCAAGGGGGGGCCACTGCTTCGGCGGTGGCGGGCGCGGAGGGTACCGGAAGTATGCCACTCGGCGGTTCCCGGGACCCCTCCAATATATGCGCCAACGGTGACCACCGTGGGGTTTTAGTCGGTAAGAGTCCGACATAACACCACCATCCCCCCCGGGTGGTGGTGTACCCATGAGGGTTTCCCCACGTAAAAAAAAAAAAAAAAAAAAAAAAAGGTTAGGTTAGGTTAGGTTAGGTTAGGTTAGGTTAGGTTAGGTTAGGTTAGGTTAGGTTAGGTTAGGTTAGGTTAGGTTAGGTTAGGTTAGGTTAGGTTAGGTTAGGTTAGGTTAGGTTAGGTTAGGTTAGGTTAGGTTAGGTTAGGTTAGGTTTTTTTTTATTTTTTTTTTTTATTTTAATAAAACGCAAGTGCTATGGACATTGATCGCCATACCTTTTTTAGTCATGTTTAATTTGTTTTGTTTTGTTCTTTACTTCTCCTTTTCGCTCCTTACATAAAATATATTACTTTTTAGGTGATATAAAATTTTTTGTGAATTAAGTTGTTACAATTGAGATTAAATTGACCCTTACTTATAACTATTTACAAATATAAATAAATCTATGATATTCTTTTTTATTTTTTTTTTTTTTTTTATTTTTTTTTTTTTTTTTTTAGTTGTTAATGTCATTATTATTATTATGATGACTATTTTTATTTTTTTTTTTTTTTTTTTTTTAGTATATATATATATATATATTTTTTTTTTTTTTTTTTATGAATATTAAATATTATACTACTACACGATACATATTTTATTTTTACAATAAGTTGTTACTACAATTATACAAAATTTTAATTAATATGGATATGAAAATTTTACAATTATGAAATTACAAATACTACAAACAAACACCTTTATTGTGAGGAGGTGGGACGCACAACTTTACCCGGCTCAGACGACTGGGGTGCCGCCCGTGCCGCCACTCAGCATGGCGTCAGCCACTGACGTGTCTCGGTTCCTCCAGGCCATTTTTAAATTATACTCTTTGATCGTGCCGGTCTCAGCTGCCAGGGCGTTCATTATTAGCCGAACTATGGCATCGTTCTTTCGGCGAGCCGTGTAATACACACAGCTGCCGGTATGCCTTGACACCGCCACGACCGCGTGATGGATGCTGCTGTGCAACTGCTGGGTGACTTTCGCAGTTCTTATGATCACCACTCTCTCCCACGTAAGTCCTTGAGCCTCGTGGATTGTGTGGATACGCGACCCTTGTTGCTTACCATAACCCAGACCTTCTAGGAAGGCTTTTTCGGCCTGGGTGTGTACAAGGTAGAGCGTGTTATGCTCGTTTCTTGGAGGTCGCGTCTCTTCGTAGGATTCCAGAGTCAAGGACCGTGTTTGAGCCTTGGACGAGTATATGCCACTGTAGATCTCCCTTAGGGCATATGCTACGTCCATGGGGTTTCGGTGTGTGCACAGCAGTTGTTTTGTTATGCTACCAAAAATACTGGGACTAAGGTACCTCATCGGGAAGAGGTTTTCTCTGTCAATGAAAGGGACCTGGTTTTGGTCACCCAGGAGCAAGATTTTGCTGGCGCCGACTATCCTGGTTGCTAACACGATGGCTCCAAAATGGCTCATGAGAGCCTCATCGACTATAAGCCGACGGAAGCTCTCGCCCTCGCGAATGCCTTTTACTAGCAATGAGGCCATCGTGCGCACCCTGAATTTTGCAGTTCTGCCAAGCTTGTCCTCCAGCTTTTGACGGAGGTCTCTCGCTCCTTCTAGGGTGGACGTTGTTACCAGGTCCGTTTCATTGTCAAAGTTGTTGACTACCCAGGTTGTTTTTCCACTACCTGGGACCCCGTTTACCCATTCCATTTCTGGTGTCAGCATTTGTACAGCGGCTTCGGTGGGTTCAGAATCCCCTAGCAGTTTGTTTGCTGTTGTTAAGATTCTGTCCTCCAGCATTATCCGTGTACACTTGGCGACAACCACAATGGGGTCATCCACTGGGGTGGTGAAAACTGGTTTCCCCATCCGGTTTGACTCATTTTCATCCAGTTCCACAAAACCACTGGTGCCATTGAACGCGGCCATGTACTCCCCCGCCATTGTTCCCCCCAATACTTGGAAGGTAGCGTTGTTGTACACCGCCGCGTCGCACTCCTCGAGTTTGGAATGTAACAATTGCTCGTTCCCCCGACGATAGGCTCGGAGGATGGTTCGGCATGTTTCTTGTTTAGAAACAACTGTGCCTTTGAGCATCGCTACGTACTCCAGGAGTGCATTGGACAAGTGGTCCGATGGAGTGGTGGGTGTAACGAGTTCCGGTCGGGCAACCAGGCCCCTGTAGGATTTTGATGGGTTTGTTCGGGTTATTCCTGAGACTGTCCCTGATGAGGTTGTGGGTCTGGGGGGTGTGAGTGTGTCCGAGTGTTTCTTTATTCGTGATGCAATGTTCGTGAAGCAACCGACTGCTGCTCTGGTCATGGTTGACAACACTCCTTCCGACTCCTTTTGGCGAGGGGGCGGCTGTCTCTCACCTGCGATTTTTTCTTGCAGCCTTTCTGAACCGCTAAGTTCTGGACTTGCTATTGGGTAGCCCCAGCTGTCGGTGGGGGTGGAAGATTCATCGAGACGGTACGGTCTTAGATAACTGAGGTTTTGGCCTCTGTCCTCGTAAACCACCATCTCGTGTTTACTCGAGGCTCTGAGGATCCCCGAGTAATCTTCCACTTCGGCTTTTAAGTAGGCCACTACCATAGCATCCACGCTGATTTTCTTAGCAGGTCCGTCAATAGCTGCTAGGCTGGAAAGCATCGAACTCGCCTGGGCGAATTCTGAAACGTCGTCGCCGGCCACGAATAGCGCGATGATTTTATTCTTGGTTCGCACTATTCGGCAGCGATGACCTGCCACGGTGGCGTCCCCGAGCGCCTCGAATGCTTTCCGCCTCATGGTTGCCTTGAAATTGCTCCCCTTTAGGAGGAGAGCAAGGCCAGGTGAGATGGTGACAAATTTATTTCCCCTTATTCTGCAAAAGCAGATACCGAGTCTCTCGGTGCTGTCATCCATGAACGTTGCTACTCCTTTGAGTCTTATGCCCGGAGTACCTGCCTCACTGAACTTCAGAAGCTGATACTCCGCTGGCATTGAGCAGCTTGTTGTCGGTTGCTGTGTCTGTGTTGGTGTTGGTGTTGGTGTTGGTGTGCTGGTGTTTGTTTGTGGGTGAGGTATGTCGGTGATGTCTGTGGACGAGTTCCTCTTAGCCGCTGTCCGTATAACGGATTCTACGAATGCAAGGAAGAGCGTTCTGTTGTCTTTGTCTGCGAGGATGTTCCGCAGTTCGGCTTTTTCCAGCTTCATGTTTAGCCGGTACTCTAACTCCATTCGGGCAACCGCGAAACGAGGGCAGTCTAGTAAAAGATGCCATACTGACTCACTAGTGTCGGGGTCGCACTCACAACCGGGGCTGCTTTTCAGCTTGAACCGATGCAAGTACTCCGCCATACCCCCGTGTCCTGTCAAGGCTTGCACTTGACGGTGCGTCATTTTGGTTTCTCGGACTATGCGGAATGCATCATTTACGTCCGGGAAGAATACCTTCGTGACGGCACCAGTGCTGGAGGAGCTGTACCTGTCTTGCCATCTGCGTACAGTCTCCTCTCTGACCTTTCTTTTGACGTGTGACACGGGAACTTCACTGTAGTCTGGGGCATCACTTGACTGCAAAGCCGCTTGTTTGGCCAGTTCGTCTGCTCTTTCGTTTCCGGCTGTGCCCACATGCGCCCTGAGCCAGAAGAGCCGCACCTGCCGACCCTGTGCTCTGATTTCCGCTACGCACTCTTTGATGTTCCTGGTAAGGGGATGTGTTGTTTTGGGGTTTCTCAGCAGTTCTAGTGACGATCTTGAGTCACTCAAGATGTTAATTTGATCACTAGTGCTGTTCTTGGCCAAATCAATCGCCCTGTGGAGTGCGTATAATTCTGATTGGAAGACAGTGCACGCCGGATCCAGGCTGAAGGTGTGAAAACTGGTTTCCTGTCCGTCCTCCCACCATGTGAGGGCTGCTCCAACCTTGCCCTCAATTTTGCTGCCGTCAGTGTACACTTGCGGCCCAGCAATTCCGTGGGTGGATAGAGTTTCGGAATCCATGTTTTCTAGGAGCTCGAACTCTGTTGTTATGAGTTGAGAAGGATGTGGCTGCTCTAAGTAGCTTATCCTTTGCTCCATTTTCCTTCCTGGTGGTATGTAGTCTGTACTGATGCCTCGTTTGGCCATGTACAGAATTGCGGCTTCTTGTACTCTAAGGTCCAGGGGTAGTAGGCCCGATAGAATTAGTGCCGAAGAGAGCGAGACCGTTCTGTACGCTTTGCAGATCTTTTGGCCAAATCCTCTTTGCAGTGCGTCCAGACGATCTCTGATCATCTGGAGTTCTGTGGATTGGTACCATGCACTTGCTGCGTACAGTACGATCGGCTCGACAACCGCTACGTATATCGTTCTTACAATTTCACCGTTTAGGCCCCATGTCACCTTTGCTGCGCGCGCTAGGTGCTTGTATATGTCCGCAGCCTTTTTACAGACTGCGGTCACGTGCGCCTTGAAGGTGAGTTTTCGGTCGATGATGAGACCAAGGAGTTTTATCTCGTCTACGAGTTCGAGTCTACTTCCTGACATATAGAGGTGTGGTTCCCCGTACTTCAGTTTTTTAGTCATCAACATCGCCTTGGTCTTATGTGCGGCAAAGTTGAGCTTGTTCTGAGTACCCCACTCCACTATTGTCTCCAGTGTTGAGTTGACTCGTTGCTCCATGGTTTCGACCGAGTGGCCGGTGAATGTTAGAACTACGTCGTCCGCGAAAGCCTGCGCATGTACTCCTTCCTGTGCCAGCTTGGCCAACAGCGGATCGAGTATGATGTTCCAAAAAGCTGGTCCTCCGATGGATCCTTGGACGCAACCCTTTGTAGTATCCCTCTCGCTTGTTGCTCTGGCATAGTTGACCACTATTTTTCGGTCTTGTAGATAGGAGCACACCATCGCGTATATGTTTCGCGGACACTTCCTTGTGGCTAGTTGGTGCTTCAAAGCCGGCCACCATGCGTTATCGAAGGCTCCCTCTATGTCCAGCGAGATCATGAGAACTATATTTTTACTTTCAAGTTCTGATCTTGTGTGCTTAAGAAGGTCATAGAGGGCGTCCTCGGTCCCGCGTTGTGGCGTAAACCCATACTGGTTGTGGTTAAGTGTGGGCTGCAAGTGCCATTGCAGCCTATTAACCAAGAGTTTCTCGACGATTTTCCCGATTACTGGCAGAAGTCCAATGGGTCTGTATGACTTGGGATGTGTGTAGTCATCTTTGCCCTGTTTCCCGAGGATGATTACGTGCGCCATTTTCCACTGAGTAGGGAAATATGCAAGCCCTAGGCATTTGTTAGCCAGAGCCATGAATACCTCCCTCCCCGCTTCGATGGCCATCGTGCATATGTCCGCGGTAAGCCCGTCCGGTCCCGGTGCCTTTTTTGGATTAATGTCGTGGAGGACTGAATCCAATTCGGCTTCCGTGAACGGTGGGTCGTCTTCCGACAGATCTTGGATATCCTTGGGGTTGGAGTCCGTCAGCTCTCGGAGATGTTTGTGGAAGGGTTGGTCGGTCAATGCAGAGTCGTCAGGGTAGAACGTGCTGGCCAGGAGATCGGCCGATGCCTCGGGACTGAGTGTCTCGCCCTTCTCGTTCCTCAGAAGCGGGTCTTCTCGCCTTTTAGTTGTTCGCCTTATTACTCTGTATATCCCATCCCACATGCTCTCCTTTTCCTGCGTCGAGCAGAACTCTTTCCAGCTTTGGGTTTGGGCTTCACTAGCCTTTTTTTCGTAGTCCAGCTTGGCGGTGAGGTACTCTCCAACCACGTGTTCCCGTCTAGTGGGTGCAGCATTACGGATCCTTCGCCTCCTTCGATTAACCTCTCTTTTCAGATCAGCGAGGTCTTTGGACCACCAGGGGGGTGCTACCTTGCCTTTGTAGGCGCCTAGTTTGGGAATTGCTTTGTCGCATGCCTTTTGAATGGCGTTGGTGTATGCGACAAGCATTTCATCCAGTTCCTCGACGCTCGAGATGGAGTTGATGTTGTCCAGGGAGATGTTACTCTCGGCTAAGCCAGACTTCACGTGGAGTTGGAATTCTCGCCAGTTTGCCTTCTTGACGTTAAACCTGCGAGTGGTAGTGGGTTCTAGAGCCACTAACTCTCTGTCCAGTCGCAAGGCGAAGGTAATGGCATTGTGGTCTGACGTTGTCATACCACGGTCCACTCTCCAGTTTTCAATCGTGCCTAGCAGAGATTGACTACACGCAGTAACATCCACTATACTGCTGTATAGTCTACCTCCCCTGTATGTCTCAAACGTGGGGGTTTCCCCCCTGTTGAGAACATGGAACTCCATCTCGTCGAGGAAGGCGCTGTAGGCTATTCCCCTGGGGTCGTCGTGCTTGCTACCCCACCAGAGGCTCCACGCGTTTACGTCCCCGCCTATGAGAATGTTGCTGGTGTTGAGCTTTTTGCATTTTTGTTCAACACTCCGCAAGTTCACATTGATGTCTTGATCCCCCTCGAAGTACACCGATAGCACTGCTAGCTTGAGGCTGCCCGCCACCAGGGTCACCGCTGCCTCAGTCTCGGTCACCAACTGTGGGTCGTGAATTACCCTCAGTTGGTCTCCGAAAATGATGACAGCAGCTTTCACTGGTTTTGTGCGATTAAGGGTGCACTGAATGACTTGTGCGCCGGGGTAGGTGCTCATATTGCCACTACGTCCCACATAGGGTTCCTGTACCAGGGCAATAGAGACCCCGCGTCCCTTGGCTGCCTGTATCAGCTCCTGCGTCGCCAGTTTGTTGCGCTGCAGGTTAGCCTGAATTACTAGCAGTTTGCTATGGGAAGCACTCGGGGGGGGAGAGGTGGGGGTGGTATCGTTGCCCTTAGCAGTAGCTCACACGCGAGCGAGCTATGGCGTCCATCTTTTGTTTTTCTGGACACTCATTGTCGTATGCTGCGTGCGCTTTTGATGTTGGGGTGTGGGCCTGTTCACAGTTTTTGCATTTCGGGAGAGCATTCTCCTTCCTGCTGCGACATTTCTCCCAGGAGTGATTTCCCCCGCAGAATCCGCAGAGGTCCTCCTTCTCCCGGCAGAGGCTTTTTGTGTGGCCGTATCCCCAGCACCTGGAGCACTGGATTAGGGGCGACTGATCCTCGACGGGGCTCCGTGAGAGGCCGATGTAGACTTTTTTAGCCTCCATCAGCCTCCCATAGAGCGCCGCCGACACCTCGAAAACTATATGAGCTTGCAGGGGGTTTCTCGCTTTCTTTCTGTATTTGACTCTGACGAGATTGTCGTCTTTCTCCAGGCCCATGAACAATTGTTTATTTTGAGCCCGGAATTGCTGCGTAATCTCGTCATCCTTCTGATAGGCGAGGACATTTTTCACTATTACTAAGGGATTATTCACGCGAGGCTCCTCCACTTTCAGGGTGTTGTTATTTTTAACTCTTGTCCTTACCAGGGCCAGGTCTTCTTTAGACCCACAAGTAAGGACAACCTTTTGGTTTCTCGCCTTTCTGACCCGATCCACCCGTGCACCGGTTTTTCCCATGTCCAGCGCACCGATTATCGTCTTGATGACATTTTCCCCGGTCTTTGTGGCGTCCGTCGAGGAGACGATAATGCTGTGGTTCGGTCTTGGTGAAGGCGGTGTGGCTGGCTGTCTCTCCGGCTTGCGCTTCCGCTGCACTACGGTCCACCCGCTCGCCTCAGCGATCTCGGTCTCTAAGCTGAGTTGCGGCGGGGGTGTGCGCATTCTTTGTTCGCGCATAGTTTTGAGCTCCGAAGAGACTGCCTCAAGCCTTTCGGTGAGCGGCTGGAGGTGCTCTGTGAGTTCCGAATTTGTGGGGTTCGCTTCGTTGGTGGTGATTGCCTCGCGTAATGTGTTTTTTATGTAAGTGTCGAGTTGTGTCAGCGTTTCCCTCACATCCTTTACCTCCTGCTCTAAGCGGTCGGTCTGTGGCTGTGAGGGTTCCGTGATTGGAGTTGTATCCGCCCGGATTGCCATCCGTTCGTGCAGCTCTGTTGTCCTTTGGGAGAGAGTAGTTGTTTCTCTCCTCATTGAGTCTAGTTGTCTGGAGAGCTGCTCTATACTGGTGGAGAGTTTGTTGTAATCTCCTCTGAGAGAGCTCTCCGGACAACCGGACCCTTCAACTGACAACTGGGCTAACTGGTTCGATAAGCCCTGCACAGCTTGGTCGATGGCGGCCAGGCGGTCCCTAGCTTCCCCTATTTGTCCGAATGGATCCCGCGTTTCATACGCTAGCCATTCTCTCACTGCCTTTGTTTCCCGGAGACCCTGTCCTACTTCCTCCATTGTTTTTTGGAGGTTGATGGTGAGGTTGTTGGTCACCTCTGTGAGCTGTCTAGTGTGGGCACGCTCCACTCTGACGAGTTCCAGAGCGTGCCGGCTTCTTTCCTTCTCCAGGTTGGATTTGTGCCGTGATCTGGAGTCGGAAAGAGACAGCACCGTCTCGTACAGGGTCTGCAGGGATAAAATGGCCGTGGTTTTGAGCTCCGTCTTCAGGTTCCTTGCGGCCTCTAGAGCCTCCTTACCTTTGAGGAGCATGTCAGTGGCTAACTTGTTCGCAGCGTCCATTCGGACCCCACTCCTGAGGTCCCTGTTTGTGGTGGCTACAAAGCTATCCCTTCGGTCAATCGACTCCGACAAAGAGTCTTCGTCCGAGTCGACTGGCCAAGGTGGTGATAGTGCGGCGTGGAAGGTGTCAGGGGCCGATGCAGCCACTCTGCGCTCCGAAGCTGATGAGACCGACTCCCCGTCGGAACCGGACTTGAGGCTATTTCTGAGGAGTCTTTCCCGGAGCGGACGTTGTGGCCGCAGAGGGGGCACCCCAGTCGTAGATGACTTGGCGACTGAGGTTCTGGGGTTTTTCGGGATGTTGGACATATTGATGGGGATTTTATTTACTTAGAATAAGATGAGTATCAACTTAACTTAATATTAATTAAAATAAATATTTAAAACTATACTAAAAATTACCAACTAACTACAAATAAGGGTCTTGCCGTAGATGTTGATGGCTTCCGGATGCTGGTTTTGTTGCTTCACGGATTATTTGTGCGAGTAAACTGCTTGATGTGCCTGCGTAGTTGTTGTGCTCGACTATTTGTGTGAGGTACACTCTAAGGGGGGAAGATAGAAGTGGCGGATAGTTTTTCCGATCTAATGGCCAAGGGAAGCAAGGAATCAGTGATCCGTGGGAGCCAGTTTGTAGCTGAGGCTCTTCCGGTTAATTTGAGCCCAAGCTCGATGTTGTCAGGCCAAGGGGGACAAAGTTAGCCGCCGGGGTGTGGAGGTAAGAGGGTGGGGGGAGTAGAAAAAGGTTTTTTGGATCTATCACCCCAACCGGCAGGGCTATCAAAATTCTGGCAGAGCCAAAGTACTCCTTTTGCTCTCCCGAGAAGTTTGAGCCCAAACTCGGGGGGTCTAGCGTCACGGGGGGCAAGACGGGCCCTTGCGGGGGTGAGGTCGAGGGAGAGGGGAGGGGGGTTTGGGGATTGGGGAAGGGGGAGTTGGGATTAGGGACGGGGGAGTCGGGATCTGTGAAGGGGGAGTTGGGTTGGGGGAGGGGGAGTCGAGGTTGGGGTAGGGGGAGTTAGTATTGGGTTAGGGGAGTATTGATGGTTGGGTTGGAGGTCGGGGGAAGGGTAGGAATCAAGAGCCGACGATTGGCAGGGGGCCCGTCTTGCCCCACTTGATAATGGGGGGGGGTGAAACCTGAGAGGGGTAGGCGCGGTGTACGTCAGGTGGTGGGGGGAGATCAATGTGATCCACGCGGCGGGTGACCAAGTTTTGGAGGGGGGGCGCAAATTTGGGGGGGTCCAAAAATTTGGGGGAGGGGGATGTTTTGGGCCTGTGCGGAAAGGACTGGTCGTCCCGATATCAACAAGCCCAAGCTCGGGGGGAATAGGACAAGGGGTTCAGGAGTTCCCTAGGTGTACCTCTGGTCTCCGAGTGTCCTCAGGAAACTGCTCCTCATCAGCTAGACGAAGTCCTCAGGTGGGCAGAGGTGTCTTCAGCGATGGCTGTCTGGCTGGTACGTCACTAACACGCGCCAAGCCCGGCACGTGTAACCTAGATAACTAGGTCAGAGCGATTTGTATGGGAGCTTTGTTGGTGAATAACTCCTGTTCCTGACGACGGATCTCCAAAATTCCTTCAATTCCAGATAGAACTTGGCAAGAGCTACGCATTGAGATTTGACTCACTGTTTTAGGTGCTTCTTGCGCCGGCCCATGCTGCTCCAAAGTTGAAGGTCTCCAGAGTCAGATCCCGTTGGCCGATTTTGTTGCCAACACAAATCCTGGTGAGTCGTACACTTAACTATCACTGCACAACACTTTCACTTTGATATTTAGGTTTTTTCTATTTTTAATGATTTTTTGTGTGGAGCGACGAGGTGTATGGTACGGAGTTTCGAGCAGTACTGGGTTAGGTTAGGTTAGGTTAGGTTAGGTTAGGTTAGGTTTTTTTTTTTTTTTTTTTATAATGAATGCAAGTGCTATGGACGTTGTCCATACCTTTTTTAGCAATGTTTATTTTGGCAATTTAGTTCTGTTCCTCTTTTCGCTCCTTACAACAAAATTAAATAATTTTTGGTGTGAAATACAATTTAGGTGGTTCGTTTTTAGATTGGACCCTTACTTATAGCTAGTTACATATATATATATATACTAAAAATATTTATATTAACTAAAATTTTTTTTTTTTTTTTTTTTTTTTTAAATACATATTCTATATCGGTACATATTCTTTAAACTATATTCTATACATATTTTATTACAGTCTAATTTAAAATACATGTTTTGTTACATTTAGGGGGTTTACATATTATTATTACACAATTTCTGACAATTACTGTGGTGAGATGGAAATAACACACTTTTATTGAGAGAGGGGGGAAGATAGCCGGCTCAGACGACTGGGTTGCCGCCCGTGCCACCATTCAGCATGGCGTCAGCCACTGACGTGTCTCGGTTCCTCCAGGCCATTTTAAGGTTGTACTCTTTGATCGTGCCGGTCTCAGCTGCCAGGGCGTTCCTTATTAGCCGAACTATGGCATCGTTTTTTCGGCAAGCCGTATAGTAAACACAGCTGCCGGTATGCCTTGACACCGCCACGACTGCGTGATGGATGCTGCTGTGCAACTGCTGGGTGACTTTCGCAGTTCTTATGATCACCACTCTCTCCCACGTGAGTCCCTGAGCCTCGTGGATTGTGTGGATACGCGACCCTTGTTGCTTGCCGTAACCCAGGCCTTCTAGGAAGTGTTTTTCGGCCTGGGTGTGAACAAGGTAGAGGGTGTTATGCTCGTTTCTTGGAGGTCGCGTATCTTCGTAGGATTCCAGAGTCAAGGACCGTGTTTGAGCCTTGGACGAGTATATGCCACTGTAGATCTCCCTTAGGGCATATGCGACGTCCATGGGGTTTCGATGTGTGCACAGCAGTTGTTTTGTTATGCAACCAAACAGACTGGGACTGAGGTACCTCATCGGGAAAAGGTTTTCTCTGTCGATGAAAGGGACCTGGTTTTGGTCACCCAGGAGCAAGATTTTGCTGACGCCGACTATCCGGGTTGCTAATACAATGGCTCCAAAATGGCTCATGAGAGCCTCGTCGACTATAAGCCGACGGAAGCTCCCGCCCTCGCGAATGCCGTTTACCAGCAATGAGGCCATCGTGCGCACCCTGAATTTTGCGGTTCTGCCGAGCTTGCCCTCCAGTTTTTGGCGGAGGTCTCTTGCTCCTTCTAGCGTGGGCGTCGTTACCAGGTCCGTTTCACGGTCAAAGTTGTTGACTACCCAGGTCGTTTTTCCGCAACCTGGGACCCCGTTTACCCATTCCATTTCTGGTGTCAGCATTTGTGCTACGGCTTCGGTGGGTTCAGAATCCCCTAGCAGTTTATTTGCTATTTTTAGGATTCTGTCCTCCAGCATTATCCGTGTGCACTTGGCGACGACCACGATGGGGTCATCCGCTGAGGTGGTGAAGACAGGTTTCCCCATCCGGTTTGACTCGTTTTCATCCAACTCCACAAAACCACCGGTGCCATTGTACGCGGCCATGTATTCCCCCGCCATTGTTCCCCCCAACACTTGGAGGGTAGCGTTGTTGTACACCGCCGCTTCGCACTCCTCGAGTTTGGACTGTAGCAATTGCTCGTTCCCCCGACGATAGGCTAGGAGGATCGTTCGGCATGTTTCTTGTTTAGAAACAACTGTGCCTTTGAGCATCGCTACGTACTCCAGGAGCGCGTTGGACAAGTGGTCTGATGGAGTGGTGGGTGTGACGAGTTCCGGTAGAGCAACCAGACCCCTGTCGGATTTTGATGGGTTTGTTCGGGGTATTCCTGAGACTGTCCCCGATGAGGTTGTGGGTCTGGGGGGTGTGAGTGTGTCCGTGTGTCTTTTTATTCTAGACGAGATGTTGGTGAAACAACCGACCGCTGCTCTGGTCATGGTTGACAGCACTCCCTCCGACTCCTCTCGGCGAGGGGGCGGCTGTCTCTCACCTGCGATCTTTTCTTGCAGCCTCTCTGAACCGCTTAGTTCTGGAGTCGCTATTGGGTGGCCCCAGCTGTCGATGGGGGTGGAGGATTCGCCGAGACGATACGGTTTCAGATGACTGAGGTTTTGGCCTCTGTCTTCGTAAACCACCATCTCGTGTTTACTCGAGGCTCTGATGATCCCCGAGTAATCTTCCACTTCGGCTTTAAGGTAGGCCACTACCATAGCGTCCACGCTGATTTTCTTAGCAGGTCCGTCGATGGCTGCTAGGCTGGAAAGCATCGAACTCGCCTCAGCGAATTCTGAAACGTCGTCGCCGGCCACAAATAGCGCGATAACTTTGTTCTTAGTTCGCACTATTCGGCAGCGATGACCTGCCACGGTGGCATCCCCGAGCGCCTCGAATACTTTCCGCCTTATGGTTGCCTTGAAGTTGCTCCCCTTTAAGAGGAGAGCAAGGCCAGGTGAGATGTTGACAACTTTCTTTCCCCATATTCTGCAGAAGCAGATACCGAGTCTCTCGGTGCTGTCATCCATGAACGTCGCTACTCCTTTGAGTCTTATGCCCGGTGTACCTGCCTCACTGGACTTCAGAAGCTGGTACTCCACTGGCATTGAGCAGCTAGTTGTTGGCTGTTGTGTCTGCGATGGTGTTTGTGTGTTGTTATCTGGTTGAGGGTGAGGTGTGTTGGTTAGGTCTGTGGACGAGTTCCTCTTAGCCGCTATCCGTATGACGGATTCTGCGAATGCAAGGAAGAGCGTTCTGCTGTCTTTGTCTGCGATGATGTTCCGCAGTTCGGCTTTTTCCAGCTTGATGTTTAGCCGGTACTCTAATTCCATTCGGGCAGCCGCGAAACGAGGGCAGTCCAGTAAAAGATGCCATACTGACTCGCTAGTGTCGGGGTCGCACTCACAACCGGGGCTGCTTTTCAGCTTGAACCGGTGTAAGTACTCCGCCATGCCCCCGTGTCCTGTCAAGGCTTGCACTTGACGGTGCGTCATTTTGGTTTCACGGACTGTGCGGAACGCAACATTTACGTCCGGGAAGAAAACCTTCGTGACGGCACCAGTGCTGGAGGAGCTATACCTGTCTTGCCATCTGCGTATAGTTTCCTCTCTGATCTTTCTCTTGACGTGTGACACGGGAACTTCACTGTAGTCTGGGGCATCGCTTGACTGCAAGGCCGCTTGTTTGGCCAGTTCGTCTGCTCTTTCGTTTCCGGCCGTGCCCACATGCGCCCTGAGCCAGAAGAGCCGCACCTGCCGACCCTGTGCTCTGATTTCCGCTACGCACTCTTTGATGTTCTTGGTAAGGGGATGTGTTGACTTGGGATTTTCCAGCAGTTCTAGTGACGATCTTGAGTCACTCAAGATGTTGATTCGGTCACTGGTGCTGTTCTTGGCCAAGTCAATCGCCCTATGGAGTGCGTATAATTCTGATTGGAAGACAGTGCACGCCGGGTCCAGGCTGAAGGTGTGAAAACTGGTTTCCTGTCCATCCTCCCACCATGTGAGGGCTGCTCCTACCTTGCCCTCAATTTTGCTGCCGTCAGTGTACACTTGTGGCCCAGCAATGCAGTGGGTGGATAGAGTTTCGGAATCCATGTTTTCTAGGAGCTCGTACTCTGTTGTTATGAGTTGAGAAGGATGTGGCTGCTCAAGGTAGCTTATCCTTTGCTCCATTTTCCTTCCTGGTGGTATGTAGTCTGTACTGAAACCTCGTTTGGCCATGTACAGAGCTGCGGCTTCTTGTACTCTAAGGTCCAGGGGCAGCAGGCCCGATAGAATTAGTGCCGACGAGAGCGAGACCGTTCTGTACGCTTTGCAGATCTTCTGGGCAAATCCTCTTTGCAGTGCATCCAGACGATCTCTGATCATCTGGAGTTCTGTGGATTGGTGCCACACACTTGCTGCGTACAGAACGATCGGCTCGACAACCGCTACGTATATCGTCCTTACGATTTCACCGTTCAGGCCCCACGTCACCTTTGCTGCGCGCGCTAGATGTTTGTATATGTCCGCAGCTTTTTTACAGACTGCGGTCACGTGCGCCTTAAAGGTGAGCTTTCGGTCGATGACGAGACCAAGGAGTTTTATCTCATGTACGAGTTCGAGTCTACTCCCTGACATATAGAGGTGTGGTTCCCCGTACTTCAGCTTTTTGGTCATCAACATCGCCTTGGTCTTGTGTGCGGCGAAGTTGAGCTTGTTCTGAGTACCCCACTCCACTATCGTCTCCAGTGTCGAGTTGACTCGTTGCTCCATGGTTTCGACCGAGTGCCCGGTGAATGTAAGAACTACGTCGTCCGCAAAAGCTTGCGCATGTACTCCTTCTTGTACCAGTTTGGCCAACAGCGGATCGAGTATGATGTTCCAAAAGGTTGGTCCTCCGATGGATCCTTGGACGCAACCCTTTGTAGTATCCCTCTCGCTTGTTGCTCTGGCATAGTTGACCACTATTTTCCGGTCTTGTAGATAGGAGCACACCATCGCATATATGTTTTGCGGACACTTCCTTGTGGCTAGTTGGTGCTTCAAAGCCGGCCACCATGCGTTGTCGAAGGCCCCCTCTATGTCCAGCGAGATCATAAGAACTATCTTCTTACTTTCAAGTTCTGATCTCACGTGCTTAATAAGGTCATAGAGGGCGTCCTCGGTCCCGCGTTGTGGCGTAAACCCATACTGGTTGTGGTTAAGCGTGGGCTGCACGTGCCATTGCAGCCTGTTAACCAAGAGTTTCTCGACGATTTTTCCGAGAACTGGCAGAAGTCCTATGGGTCTATATGACTTCGGATGTGTGTAGTCATCTTTGCCCTGTTTCCCGAGGATTATTACGTGCGCCATTTTCCACTGAGCAGGAAAGTGTGCAAGCTCTAGGCATTTGTTAGCCAGAGCCATGAACACCTCCCTTCCCGCTTCGATGGCCTTCGTACAGATATCTGCGGTAAGCCCGTCCGGTCCCGGTGCCTTTTTTGGATTAATGTCATGAAGGACTGAATCCAATTCGGCTTCCGTGAACGGTGGGTCGTCTTCCGACAGATTTTGGATGTCCTCGGGGTTGGAGTCCGTCAGCTCTCGGAGATGTTTGTGGAAGGGTTGATCGGTCGATACAGAGTCGTCAGGGTAGAACGTGCTGGCCAGGAGATCGGCCGATGCCTCGGGGCTGAGTGTTTCGCCCTTCTCGTTCCTCAGAAGCGGGTCTTCTCGCCTTTTAGTTGTTCGCCTTATTACTCTGTATATCCCATCCCACATGCTCTCCCTTTCCTGCGTCGAGCAGAACTCTTTCCAGCTTTGGGTTTGGGCTTCGCTAGCCTTTTTTTCGTAGTCCAGCTTGACGGTGAGGTACTCGTCAACCACGTGTTCTCTTCTAGTGGGTGCAGCGTTGCGGATTCTTCGCCTCCTTCGGTTTACCTCTCTTTTCAGGTCGGCGAGGTCTTTGGACCACCAGGGGGGTGCAACCTTGCCTTTGTAGGCGCCTAGTTTAGGGATTGCTTTGTCGCATGCCTTTTGAATAGCGTTGGTATATGCGGCAAGCATGTTATCCAATTCCTCGACGCTCGAGATGGAGTTGATGTTGTCTAGGGAGATGTTACTCTCGGCTAAGCCGGACTTCACATGGAGGTGGAATTCTTGCCAGTTTGCCTTCTTGACGTTAAACTTGCGAGTGGTAGTGGGTTCTAGATCCACTAACTCTCCGTCCAATCGCAAGGCGAAGGCAATGGCATTGTGGTCTGACGTAGTCATATCACGGTCCACTCTCCAGTCTTCAATCCTGCCTAGCAGAGATTGACTACACGCAGTAACATCCACTATGCTGCTGTATAGTCTACCTCCCCTGTATGTTTCAAACGTGGGGGTGTCTCCCCTGTTGAGAACATGAAACTCCATCTCGTCGAGGAAGGCGCTGTATGCTACTCCTCTGGGGTCGTCGTGCTTGCTGCCCCACCAGAGACTCCACGCGTTTACGTCCCCGCCTATGATGATGTTGTTAGTGTTGAGCTTTTTACATTTTTGTTCAACACTCTGCAAGTTCACATTGATGTCTTGATTCCCCTCGAAGTACACCGATAGCACTGCCAGCTTAAGGCTGCCCGCCACCAGGATCACCGCTGCCTCGGTCTCGGTCACCAACTGTGGGTCGTGAATTACCCTCAGGTGGTCCCCGAAAACGATGACAGCAGCTTTCACTGGTTTTTTGCGATTAAGGGTGCACTGAATGACTTGTGCGCCAGGGTAGGTGCTCATATTGCCGCTACTTCCCACATAGGGTTCCTGTACCAGGGCAATAGAGACCCCGCTTCCCTTGGCTGCCTGTATCAGCTCCTGCGTCGCCAGTTTGTTGCGCTGCAGGTTAGCCTGAATTACTAGCAGTTTGCTACGGGGAGTATTCGGGGGGGGAGAGGTGGGGGTGGTATCGTCGCCCTTAGCAGTAGCTCACGCGCGAGCGAGCTATGGCGTCCATCTTTTGCCTTTCTGGACACTCATAGTCATATGCTGCATGCGCTTTTGATGTTGGGGTGTGAGCCTGTTCGCAGTTTTTGCAGTGAGGAGCAGCATCCTCCTTTCTGCCGCGACAATTCTCCCAGGAGTGATTTCCCCCACAGAATCCGCAGAGGTCCTCCTTCTCCCGGCAGAGGCTTTTGGTGTGGCCAAATCCCCAGCACCTGGAGCACTGGATTAGGGGCGACTGGTCCTCAACGGGGCTCCGTGAGAGGCCGATGTAGACTTTTTTAGCATCCATCAGCCTTCCATAGAGTGCCGCCGACACCTCGAAGACTATGTGAGCCTGCAGTGCGTTCCTAGCTCTCTTTCTATATTTTACTCTGATGAGATTTTCGTCCTTCTCCAGGCCCATAAAAAGATGTTTATTTTGAGCCCGGAACTGCTGCGTAATCTCATCATCCTTTTGGTAGGCGAGGACATTTTTGACAATGACTAGTGGATGGTTTACGCGAGGCTCTTCCACTTTTAGAGTTTGATTGCTTTTAACTCTTGTCCTTACCAGGGCCAGGTCTTCTTTGGACCCACAAGTAAGGACAACCTTTTGGTTTCTCGCCTTTCTCACTCGATCCACCCGTGCGCCGGTTGTTACCATGTCCAGCGCACCGATTATCGTCTTGATGACATTATCGCCGGTCTTATTGGCTTCTGTCGAGGAGACGATAATACTGTGGTTCGGTCTTGGCGGAGGCGGTGTGGCTTGCAGTTTCTCGGGCTTGCGCTTCCGCTGCACTACGGTCCACCCGCTCGCCTCAGCGATCTCAGTCTCTAGGTTGAGTTGCGGCGGGGGTGTGCGCATCCTTTGTTCGTGCATGGTTCTGAGCTCCGAGGAAACTGCCTCAAGCCTTTCGGTGAGCGGCTGTAGGTGCTCTGTGAGTTCCGAATGTGTGGTGTTGTTTTTTTCCTTGGTGGTGATTGCCTCGCGTAAAGTGTTCTTTATGTACGCCTCTAAATGTGTAAGCGTTTCCCTCACATCCTTTACCTCCTGCTCTAGGCGGTCGGTCTGAGGCTGTGAGGTTTCCGCTATGTGTGTTTGTGTGTCCGCCCGGCTTGCCATTTCTTTGTGCAGCTCTGTCGTCCTTTGAGAGAGAGTCGTTGTCTCTCTCCTCATTGAGTCTAGTTGTCCGGAGAGCTGCCCTATGCTAGTGAAGAGTTTTTCAAAGTCTCCTCTGAGAGAGCTCTCCGGGCAACCGGGCCCACGAGCTGACATTTGGGCAAGCTGTTTTGACAAGCCCTGCACAACTTGGTCAACTGCGGCCAGGCGGTCCGTGATTTTCCCTATTTGCCCGAATGGTTCCCGCGTTTCGTAAGCTAGCCATTCTCTCACGGCCTTTGTTTCCCGGAGGCCCTGCCCTACTTCCTCCATTGTTTTTTGAAGGTTGACGGTGAGGCTGTTGGTCACTTCAGTGAGCTGCCTTGTGTGGTCGCGCTCCGCTCTGACGAGTTCCTGAGCGTGACGGCTTCTTTCCTTCTCCAGATTGAATTTGTGCCGTGATCTGGAGTCGGCAAGGGACAGCACCGTCTCGTATAGGGTTTGGAGGGATGAGATGGCCGTGGTTTTGATCTCCGTCTTTAGGTTTTTAGCGGCTTCTAGAGCCTCTTTACCTTTGAGGAGCATTTCTGTGGCTAGCTTATTTGCGGCATCCATGTGGACCCCACTCCTGAAGTCCCTGTCCGTGGTGGCCACATAACTGTCTCTTCGGTTTGGCGAAGAGTCTTCATCCGAGTCAATTGGCCGAGACGGTGGTAGTTCGGCGTGTGAAACGGCAACGCTTCGCTCCGAGACTGGTGAGACCGACTCGCCCTCAGAAACGGACTTCACGTTTTTCCTGAGAAGTTTCTCCCGAAGCGAGTGATGTGGTCGCAGAGGGGGCACCCCAGTCGTGGATGGCTTGGTGACAGAGGTTGTTGTTTTTTTTGTGATGTTCGACATTTTAGTAACTTTACTGTATACTTACTCTAATCTTAAATATTAAATATAAACTACTTATAACTATTAAACTATTACTATAAAAATATATAATATATTAATATAAAAAGAAAAAGAAGACTTATGCTAACTACAAATAAGGGTGTTGCCGTAGATGTTGATGGCTTCCGGATGCTGGTTTTGTTGCTTCACGGATGATGTTGTCGAGTAACTGCTTGTTGTGCCTGCGTGGTTTTTGTGCACGACTATTTGTGTGAGGTACACTCTAAGGGGGAAAGAAGGAAGGAAACGGAAGGTTTTTCCGGCCTGGTGGCCAAAAGGAACAAGGAATCAAGGATTTGTTGGAGCCAAGTTGAAGCTAAGGCTCTTCTGGTTAATTTGAGCCCAAACTCGAGCGTCCTAGGACCACGGGAAGCAAATTGGGTCCCGGGGGGGTGAGGTCAAGGCTGGAGGGGGGGGGGGGGACAAAAGGTTTCACGGGCCGACGATTGGCGGGGGGTCCGTCTTGCCCCACCTGGTGTGAGGGGGGGGGGCGACACCTGGGGGGGGGTCAAGAAGGGTTTTTGGGACTTTCCGCCTCAGCCAGGAGGGATATCAAAATTCTGGCAGAGCAAAAGTGTTCCTTATGCTCTCCCGAGAAGTTTGAGCCCAAACTCGGGGGTCCTAGCACAACTGGGGGCAAAATGGGCCCCTGAGGGGGTGAGGTCGGGAGGGAGGGGAAGGGGGGGGGGGAAGGTTTCACGTGTCGACGATTGGTGGGGGGGTCCGTCTTGCCCCACTTGATGGTGAAGGGTCCGAAACGTGGGGGGGGGGTGTTGGGGTAGGCGCCGTGTGCGTCAGGGGGTAAATTGGGTGGAATCCAAAAAAAAAATATTTTGGGGGGGGGGGTGTTTTGGGCCCGTGCGGGAAGGGTTGGAAGTCCTGATAACAACGAGCCCAAACTCGGGTGGAATAGGACAAGGGGTTGAGGAGTTCCCTAGGTGTACCTCTGGTCTCCGAGCGTCTTCAGGAACCTGCTCCTCATCAGCTAGACGAAGTCCTCAGATGGGCGGAGGTGTCTTCAGCGGTGGCTGCCCAGCTGGTACGTCACGCCAAGTCCGGCACGTGTAACCTAGTTAACTAGGTCAGAGCGGTTTGTATGGGAGCTTTGATGGTTAATAGCTCCTGTTCCTGTAGACGGATCTCCAAAATTTTTTCGACTCTGGACAGAACTCGGCGAGAGCTACGTACTGAAGTAAGACTCACTGTTGTAGGTACTTCCCGCGCCGATCTATGCTGCTCCAAAGTCAAAGGTCTCCAGAGTCGGTTCCCGTCGGACGATTTTGCTGCCAACACAAATCCTGGTGAGTCGTACACTTAACTATCACTGCACAACACTTTCACTTTGATTTTCCACGTTTTTCTATTTAAAATTATTTTTTGTGTGGAGCGACGAGGTGTATAGTATAGAGTTTCGAGCAGTACTGGGGTTAGGTTAGGTTTTTTTTTTTTTTTTTTTATAAATGAAAGGTTTTGCTATGGGATAAGATCTCCCATACCATTTTTTTGTTGCTGTTTGTTTTTTTTTGTGTTTACTTTATTTTATTAATTATCGCTCCTTAAAACTATCAGATACATGCTTCTACCGTAAACAAAGACCCTTATATATACATACATAAAACTTAAGAACTACATATAAAGATACCAAAAAATATTTTTTTTTTTTTTTTTTTTTTTTTTTTTTTTTTTTCCTTTTTTTTTTTTTTTTTTTTTTTTTTTTTCCTTTTTTTTTTTTTTTTTTTATACTATTTATTTAGTTATTATTATTATTATTATGATTTTTATTATTATATATTTTTTTAAAAACATGCTTAATATTAAGAGATAATTGAGAGGTTATATAACATTAAGCTCAGAAGTATTTTTGGTTGACGCTAAACCATCCGCTGCTCAGGCGCCCGTGTGTCACCTGCGCCGCTCTTTAGCATCGCGTCAGCAACAGCCATGTCACTGTTTCGCATAGCCATTTTTAAGTTATATTCACGGATTTTACCGGTCTCCGCTGACAGGGCGTTCAAGATGATGTGAACTATGGCGTCATTTTCGCGGCGAACTGTGTAGTACACACAGCTGCCGGTGTGTCTGGACACCGCCACGACCGCGTGATTGACGCTGCTGTGCAGCTGCAGGTTCTTTTTTGCAGTTCTTACGATAACCACTCTCTCCCACGTTAGTCCCTGAGCTTCATGGATTGTGTGGAGACGCGATCCTTGTTGCTTCCCGAACCCTAGACCTTTAAGGAGCTCCTTCTCGGCTTGGGTGTGGACAAGGTAGAGCGTGTTTGGCTCGTCTTTTGGGAGTCGCGTCTCTTCGTATGTTTCCAGTGTCAGGGACCGTGCTTGAGCCTTGGATGAGTATATGCCACTGTAGATCTCTCTTAGGGCATATGCTACATCCATGGGGTTTCGATGTGTGCACAGCAGTTGTTTCGTGATGTTTCTGTACGAGCTAGGAGTTTTGTACTTCATCGGGAAGAGGTTTTCTCTGTCGATGAAAGGTACTTGGTTCTGGTCACCCAGGAGAAGAGCCTTGCTGGCGCCGGTTATTCTTATCGCTAACACTATGGCTCCAAAATGGCTCATGAGAGCTTCATCGATTATCAATCGACCGCAGCTCTCGCCCTCGCCTAAGCCGTTAGCCAGTAGCGACGCCATTGTGCGCACCTTGAACTTTGCGGCTCTGCCAAGTTTAGGCTCCAGTTTTCCGCGGAGGTGTCTTGCTCCTTCCAGTGTGAGTGTCGTCACCAAGTCCCTTTCAGCGTCAAAGTTGTTTACTATGGAGGTTGTTTTGCCGCAGCCTGGTACCCCGTTTACCCAGTCCATTGTTAATGTCGACATTTGTGCAATAGCTTCGGTGGATTCAGAATCCCATCGCAATTTGCTTGCCATTTCCAGGATTCTTTCCTCCAGCATTATTCTCGTGCACTTAGCGACAATAACAATGGGATCGTTTGGTGGAGTGGTAAACACTGGTTTGCCTTTCCGGGTTGACTCGTCACTGTCAAGTTCCACAAAACCACCAGTACCATTGAACGCGACCATGTACTCTCCCGTCATGATTCCACCCAAAACTTGGGAGGTGGCGTTATTGTACACCGCCGCGTCGCACTCCTCGAGTTTAACATTAAGCAATCGCTCATTCCCCCGACGATAGGCTTGGAGGATTGACCGGCAGGTTTCTTGTTTTGAGACGATTGTGCCTTTGAGCATTGCCATGTACTCGAGAAGTGCGTTGGACAAGTGGTCCGATGGATCCACAGGTGTTACGAGTTCCGGAAGGTCGACCAGGCCCATGTTGGCCTTTGTTGGTGTTTTGCGGGTAGTTATTCCATCTTTTCCCGATGAAGGTGTGATTCTTGGAGAAGTGCCTGTGTGTGTGTGTTTGTGAATTTTGGATGCAATGTGTGTGAAACAACCGATTGCTGCCTTGGTCATGGACGCCAACACTCCCTCAGAATCCTCTGCACGACGCGTCGGCTGCCTCTCACCTGCTATTTTCTCTTGCAGCCTTTCCGAACCACTAAGCTCCGGGCTTACTATGGGGTGGCCCCAGCTGTCGATGGGGTTGGAAGTTCCATCGAGACGGTACGGTTTCAGGTGACTGAGGTTTTGGCCCCTGTCCTCGTAGACCACCATCTCGTGTTTACTTGAAGCTCTGACGATGCCCAAGTAATCTTCCGCTTCAGCTTTAATGTAAGCCACCACCATAGCATCCACACTGATTTTCTTAGGCGGTCCGTCAATGGCTGCTAGGCTGGAAAGCATCGAGCATGCCTGGGCGAATTCGGAGACTTCGTCACCGGCTACGAATAGTGCTATTATTTTGTTGTTTGTTCGCACTATTCTGCAGCGGTGACCTGCTGCAGTGACTACTGCGAGTGCTTCGAATACCTTCCGCCTCATCGTTGCCTTGAAATTGCTCCCCTTCAGAAGGAGAGCTAGGCCAGGTGAGATTGTAACGGTGTTTTTTGCCATCGCGTTGCAAAAGCAGACTCCGAGTCTCTCGGTGCTGTCGTTCATGAACGTCGCTACCCCTTTGAGCCTTATGCCAGGGACACCTGCTTCACCGGAATTTAGAAGCTGGTACTCCGCTGGCATCGGGTAGTCTATCGGTTGTTGTGGTTGTTGTGTGAGTTGTGTTGGTTTTATGGGGGTTAAGTCAGGTGTTGAGTTCCTCTTGGCCGCGATTCGCATGGTGTTTTCTACGAATTCAAGGAAGAGCGTTATGTTGTCTTTATCTGCGATGATGTTCCGCAGTTCGGCTTTTTCCAGCTTGGTGTTCAGCCGGTATTCTAGTTCCATTCGGGCAATCGCGAAACGAGGGCAGTCCAGTAAGAGATGCCATATCGACTCACTAGTGTCAGGGTCGCATTCACAGCCGGGACTGCTTTTCAGCTGAAACCGGTGCAAATACTCCGCCATGCCCCCGTGTCCTGTCAAGGCTTGCACTTGTCTGTGTGTCAGTTTTGTTCTCCGGACGATACGGAATGCTTCGTTCACGTCCGGAAAGAACACTTTGGTGACGGATCCAGTGCTGGAAGAGCTGTACCTATCTTGCCACTTGCGTACAGTTTCCTCTCTGATCTTTTTCTTGACGTAGGATACGGGGACTTCACTGTAGTCTGGGTCATCAGTTGACTGCAAGGCCGCCTGTTTGGCCAGTTCATCCGCTCTTTCGTTTCCGACTGTGCCGACATGCGCCCTGAGCCAAAAGAGCCGCACCTGCCGACCTTGTGCTCTGATTTCCGCTACGCACTCTCTGATGTTCTTAGTAAGGGGGTGTGATGACTTGGGATTTCCTAGCAGTTCGAGTGACGATCTTGAGTCACTCAAGATGTTTATTCGGTCACTCGCGCTATTTTTGGCCAAGTCGATCGCCCTGTGGAGTGCATAGAGCTCTGACTGGAAAACAGTGCACGCCGGGTCCAGGCTAAAGGTGTGAAAACTGGTCTCCGCTCCTTCCTCCCAACACGTGAGGGCTGCTCCAACTTTGCCCTCAATTTTGCTGCCATCAGTGAAAACTTGTGGTCCAGCAATGTCGTGGGAGTCTAGAGTTTCGGAGTCCATGTTTTCTAGGAGCTCATACTCAGTTGTTATGAGTTGTGAAGGATGTGGCTGTTCAAGGTAGCCCACCCTTTGCTCCATGTTCCTTCCTGGTGGCAGGTAGTCTACATTGATGCCTTTTTTGGCCATGTACAGACTCGCGGCTTCCTGTATTCTTAGGTCCAGGGGCAGAAGGCCCGAAAGAACTAGTGCCGACGTGAGCGAGACCGTTCTGTACGCTTTGCAAATCTTTTGTGCAAATCCTCGTTGCAGTGCATCCAGACGATCTCTGATCATCTGGAGCTCCGTTGACCGGTGCCATGCACTTGCTGCGTACATTACGATCGGCTCGACAACCGCTACGTATATCGTCCTGATAATTTCACCGTTGAGGCCCCATGTCACCTTCGCTGCGCGCGCTAGATGTTTGTATATTTCCGCGGCTTTTTTGCAGATTGCGGTCACGTGCGCTTTGAAGGTGAGTTTTCGGTCGATGATGAGACCAAGGAGTTTTATCTCGTTGACGAGTTCGAGTCTACTCCCTGACATATAGAGATGTGGTTCTTCGTACTTCAGTTTTTTAGTAATCAACATCGCCTTGGTCTTGTGTGCGGCGAAGTTGAGCTTGTTCTGAGTACCCCACTCCACTATTGTCTCCAGTGTCGAGTTGACCCTTTCCTCCATGTCTGCAACCGATTGGCCGGTGAAAACCAGGACTACGTCATCCGCGAAAGCTTGCGAGTGTACTCCTTCCCCTTCCAGCTTGTGCAATAGCGGGTCGAGGATGATGTTCCAAAAAGCTGGCCCTCCGATAGATCCTTGGACACAACCTTTGGTTGTTTTCCTCTCGCTTGTTGCTCTGGAATAATTGACCACTATTTTTCGGTCTTCTAGGTAGGAGCACACCATTGCATAGATGTTCCGCGGACACTTCCTTGAGGCTAGCTGGTGTTTTAAAGCCGGCCACCATGCGTTGTCGAAGGCCCCCTCTATGTCCAGTGAGATCATTAGAACTATCTTTTTGTTTTCAAGTTCTGATCTAACATGCTTAAGCAGGTCACAGAGGGCGTCCTCGGTTCCGCGCTGGGGCGTAAACCCGTACTGGTTTTGGTTAAGGGTGGGCTGTATGTGCCATTGCAGCCTGTTTACCATGAGTTTCTCGACGATTTTTCCGATTACTGGCAGCAGTCCGATGGGTCTGTATGACTTTGGGTGTGTGTAGTCATCTTTCCCATGCTTTCCGAGGATAATTACGTGCGCCATTTTCCACTGGGTGGGGAAATGTGCCAGCTCTAAGCATTTATTTGCTATAGCCATAAACATTTCCTTCCCGGTTTTGATGGCCATCGTACATATGTCTGCCGTCAGCCCGTCCGATCCTGGTGCCTTCTTTGGATTCAAGTCATGTAGTACTGAATCCAGTTCGGCTTCCGTGAAAGGTGGGTCATCTTTTGACAGACCGTCAGTATCCTCGGGTTTGGCGTTTGTCAGTTCTCGGAGATGTTTGTGGTAGGGTTGATCTGTCTGTGTAGAATCATCAGGGTAGAACGTATCGGCCAGGAGATCGGCCGATTGTTCAGGGCTCAGTGTCTCGCCCTTGGCGTTCCTGAGAAGCGGGTCTTCTCGCCTCTTAGATGTTCTCCTGATGACTCTATAGATCCCATCCCACATGCTCTCCTTTTCCTGCGTCGAGCAAAACTCTTTCCAGCTCTGGGTTTGGGCTTCGCTAGCCTTTTTCTCGTAGTTGAGTTTGGCTTCGAGGTACTCGTTTACGACGTGTTCCCGCCTGATGGGTGCAGCATTTCTGATCCTGCGCTTTCTGCGCGTGACCTCTTTTTTGAGGTCTGTCAGTTCTTTGGACCACCAGGGGGGTGCGGCTTTTCCTTTGTAGGCGCCTATTTTTGGAATTGCTTTGTCGCATGCTTCTTGAATGGCGTTCGTATATGCGACAAGCGTGGATTCCAGTTCCTTGATGTCCGAGATGGAGTTTACGTTTTCCAGGGAGATGTTTCTTTTGACTAGGCCGGATCTTAGTTGTGTTTGGAACTCTCGCCAGTTCGCCTTCTTGATGTTATACTTGCGAGTGGTGGTGGATTCTAGAGCCACCAGCTCTCTGTCCAGTCGCAAGGCGAAGGTGATGGCGTTGTGGTCAGACGTTGTGATGTCGCGGTCCACTTTCCAACTTTCGATCCTGCCCAGCAGGGATGTACTACACGCAGTAACGTCTACTATGCTGCTGTATAGTTTCCCTCCCCTGTAAGTCTCAAACGTGGGAGTGTCCCCTTTGTTGAGGATATGGAACTCCATTTCATCAAGGAATGCGCTGTAGGCCACTCCCCTAGGGTCGTCATGCTTGCTGCCCCACCAGAGGCTCCACGCGTTGACGTCCCCGCCTATTAGGATGTTGTTCGTTTTAACTTTTTTGCACGTTTCTTCAACGCGCTTCAGATTTTCTTTTATGTCTTCGTTCCCCTCAAAGTACACCGATAGCACAGCCAGCTTTAGGCTGCCCGCCACCAGTGTCACTGCTGCCTCGGTCTCGGTCACCAACTGCGGGTCGTGAATTACCCGCAGTCGGTCCCCGAAAACGATGACAGCTGCCTTTACTGGTTTTGTGCGATTCAGGGTGCACTGGATGATCTGAGTGCCGGGATAAGTGCTCATATTGCCGTTCCGCCCTACATAGGGTTCTTGTACTAGGGCAATAGAGACCCCGCTTCCCTTTGCAGCCCGGATCAATTCCTCCGTTGCTAGCTTTTTGCGCTGCAGGTTTGCCTGAACGATTAGCAGCCTGCTCGCGATAGTACTTTGGGGGGGTGAGGTGGGTGTCGTGTCGTTGCCCTTAGCAGTAGCTGACACGCGAGCGTGCTATAGCATCCATTTTTTGTCTTTCTGGACACTCTGGGTCGTACGCTGCGTGTGCTGTGGATGAATGGGAATGGGTTTGCTCGCAGTTTTTGCAGTGTGGAGGTCTGTCCTCCAATCTGCTGCGACATTTCACCCAGGAGTGAGTCCCTCCGCAGTACGCGCAGAGGTCCTCTTTCTCCCGGCAGAGACCTTTGGTATGCCCATAACCCAGGCATCTGGAGCACTGTATAAGGGGCGACTGGTCTTCGACTGGACTCCGCGAAAGGCCGATGTAGACCTTTTCGGCCTTCATGAGCCTTCCGTACAGTACGGGCGAGACCTCGAAGACGGTGTGGCACTGAAGCGCGTTTCGAGCTTTTTTCCTGTATTTAACTCGGAGAAGATCGTCATTTTTGTTCAGGGCCGTGAACAGATGGTTGTTTTGGGCTCGGAAGTGTTGGACGATCTCTTCGTCGTTTTGGTAGGCGAGGACGTTTCTGACAATGACTAAGGGGTTATTTTTTCTAGCTTCCTCCACCTTAAGGGTGTTGTCTGCTCGCATTTGTGATCTGACTAGTTCCAGGTCTTCTTTGCTGCTGCAAGTCAAGACCACTTTCCTGTTTCTCGCCTTCCTTACCCTGTCCACTCTGGCGCCGGTCTTGCTCATGTCTAGCGCATTGATGATTGTCTTGATGACGTTATCCCCTGTCTTAGAGGTATCCGTCGATGAGACAATCACCGTGTGGTTCGGTTTCGGTGAAGGTGGAGTAGGCAGTGTGGCTGGCTTCTTTTCTGGCTTGCGCTTTCGCTGTACAACAGTCCATCCGTCAGCTTTAGAAAGCTCAGCCTCGAGGTTTGCCTGTGGTGGTGGCGTGCGTGGCGTGCGTGACTGTTGCTCGCGCATGGTCTTCAGCTCAGATGTGACAGCTTCGAGCCTTTCATTGAGCGGTTCGAAGTGCTCAGCGAGTTCCGAATGTGTGGGAGGTGTTTCGGTGGTGGAGAGGGCGTCTTGTAGCGTGGTTTTTATGTATATGTGTAATTGCGTGATTGTGTCCCTCACATCCCTGACCTCTTGTTCTAAGCGTTCGACCTGGGGCTGTGAGGTTTGAATGTGTGTTGCAGTGTTTTCATCCTTCGTCACCATTTCTGCATGTTTCTTATCTGCTTCCCTTCTCATGGAGTCCAGTTGCCTGGAGAGCTGCTCTATACTTGTGGAGATCTTTGTGCTATCATCCTTAAGAGAGCTTTCCAGATGACCGGGCCCCATGGCTGTGAGTTGGTTTACGGAATAGGATAAGTCCTGCATCGCTTTAGTAATGGTAACGAGGTAATTCCCGTTATCTTTAATTTGTTGGTGGGGTTCCCGCGTTTCAAAAGTTAGCCAGTCCCTGATGGTTTTTGTCTCCTGCAAACTTTGGCCAATGTCCTCAATGGCCTTTTGTACGTTGACGGTGAGCTGCGTTGTTATTTCTCCTATTTGTTTTGAGTGGGCACGCTCCGCTCTGATAAGCTCCCGAGCGTGCTCGCTCCTTTCCTTCTCCAGATTGTACTTGTGTCTCGATCTGGAGTCGGAGAGGGACAACACCGTCTCATACAGCGTCTGCAGGCTTTCGACGGCCGTTTGTTTGTACTCACTCTTGAGGTTTTTGGCTGACTCTAACGCCTCCTTCCCCTTGAGGAACATTTCGTTGGCTAACTTATTAGCCGCGTCCATGTGGACCCCCCTTTGCAGGTTCCTGCTCGTGGTGTTGATTAGGCTGAGTCTTCTTTGTGGTGACGTGGAAGACTCCCTTTCTGAATCAATCGGCCGTGGCGGTGAAAAATCGGCTTTGGTACTTGCAGGATCCGTCAGAGTCGGCGATCCGCTTCGCTCCGAGGCAGTGGAGACCGGTGATCCGTCTGTCCGTTGTGCGTTTTTGGTTAGGACCTTGTCTCGAAGTGAGCGGGTTGGCCGTGCGGGGGGAACCTTAGCAGAGGATGGCGCGGCGTCCGTGGATTTTGTTGGGAGTTTGGCAGGGTTTTGTTGTTTGGAAGACATTTTAATATACCTTAAAGTTAATACCTTATTTAATACTTAATCTAAAAAAAAAAAAAAAAACAGTCTTATTTGTTACTATTGCTAATTCGACACGCTAAGAAGAAGAAGACTATTGCTAATATATATATATATATATATATATATAATTATGTAACTATTTTAATAAAGGTCCTTATTGCCGTAGATGATGTGTGGCTCCCGGCTGCTGATGTTGATGCTGCTACGGGGTGGTATTAGCGAGTATCTGCTGCAGTGTGTGGCGGTGGTGTTTGATTCTTTGATGAAGAGGCACACTCTAAGGGTGAAGTGGGAAAACAGGGGTGTGGGAGGGTTTCGGAGACTTTTGGGTTCACCTGGGCTGAGCGGGTAGAGATTAAGAAAATCTGACAGGGTCAGAATCTTCCTTTTATCTTCCCGAGGAGTTTGAGTCCAAGAACGAAGTTCCTAGGTCAGGAGGGACTGAAATAAGGAGAGGGGGGGGAGGTAAAATTTTACGGGGCGTTGTAGGGGGGGGGGTTTAATAACTAATGAGGGGAGGGGCAAGTTAGCGATGGGATAGGGAACACGTTTTGGCTCCTGTAGGCTAAATGGGTTGGGATATCAAAATTCTGACAGGGTCAGAATGTTCCTTTTGAATTCCCTGTGAGTTTGAGCCCAAACTCGATGTTCCTGAGCCAACAGGAACAAAACTGGTGAGAGGGGGGGTGAGGTAAAAATTTGCGGGGGGGTTGGGGGGGGGGGAGTTCGTGGGAAAGCTATTGAGGGGGGGGCAAGTTAGCGATGGGATAGGGAACACTTTTTGGTTCCTGTAGGCTAAACGGGTTGGGATATCAAAATTCTGACAGGGTCAGAATGTTCCTTTTGAAATCCCTGTGAGTTTGAGCCCAAACTCGGTGTTCCTGAGCCAACAGGAACAAAACTGATGAGAGGGGGGGTGAGGTAAAAATTTGCGGGGGGTTGGGGGGGGGGAAATTCGTGGGAAAGCTATTTAGGGGGGGGGGCAAGTTAGCGATGGGATAGGGAACACTTTTTGGTTCCTGTAGGCTAAACGGGTTGGGATATCAAAATTCTGACAGGGCCAGAATGTTCCTTTTGAAATCCCTGTTAGTTTGAGCCCAAACTCGGTGCTCCTGAGCCAACAGGAACAGAACTGATGAGAGGGGGGGTGAGGTAAAAATTTGCGGGGGGTTGGGGGGGGGGGGGAAGTTCGTGGGTGAACTATTGAGGGGGGGCCCAAAAAAGCCCCAGGGGAAAGGGGTTTTGCCCAGTGGATGAAGGGTGGGTCAGTAGCACATGGGCGTGCGCGGGTTGAGGAAATAGGGGAGGTTTAAATTTAAAGGGGGGTTGGGGTTAAGGGTGGTTTGGGGTGGGGACGTTTGGGGTGAAAGGTCTGGAATTTCCACGACCAATGAGCCCAAACTAGGGGGGGGTGGGATAAGGGGTTCAGGAGTTCCCTAGGTGTACCTCTGGTCTCCGGACGTCTTCAGGGTGCTGCTCTTCATCAGCCGGACGAAGTCCTCAGGTCGGCAGAGGTGTCTTCAGCTCGGGCAGTCTGGCTGATACGTCACATACACGCGCGAGGTTTGGCACGTGTAACCTACTTATCTGGGTCAGAGCAGTTTTGTATGGGGGCTACAGATGTTAATAACTCCCGTTCTTGAAGGCGTATCCTGGAGATTTTTTTTTGCTCTGGACAGCTCTTGGCGCGGGCTACAGTCTGAGATTAAACTCACGGTTTTTAGTCCTTTTGTCGCCGAACTGCGCTGTCCCAAAGTTGAAGGTCTCCAGAACCGGAACCCGTTGGCAGATTTTGTTGCCAACACGAATCCTTGTGAGTTGAGCACCACTTAACCACAACACAACACTTGCACAATTTATTTCCGATGGTAACTATTTTTTCCGAATTTTTGTTGCGGAGCGACGTGGTGTTTGGTTGGAGTTTCGAGCAGTACTGGGTTAGGTTAGGTTAGGTTAGGTTAGGTTAGGTTAGGTTAGGTTAGGTTAGGTTAGGTTAGGTTAGGTTAGGTTAGGTTAGGTTAGGTTAGGTTAGGTTAGGTTAGGTTAGGTTAGGTTAGGTTAGGTTAGGTTAGGTTAGGTTAGGTTTTTTTTTTTTTTTTTTTTAAATGACCCCACCAATTGTGGGGTCCGACTTAAGGTCCACGAATATTAATTTTCGTGACTTTGTCACTCTTTTATAATAAAAGTCGTGACCCAGATTACTGGGCTAAAGAGGATGGGAAGGGTCCTCCGTCTTACATCCATATATCATCCATACATCTCAAGATTAGATTTGGGTTCTTACTTTTTTTTTTTTTTTTTGTTTTTATCATTTCTTAGTTTTTGTTTTTTTTTGTTTTTTTTTTTTTTTTATATTTTATTTCTCTTTTTTTTTTTTATTGTATATATACTTTTTTCTTTCTTTTTTCTTTCTTTTCTTTTTTTTTCTCATATTGATATATTGATTAGGTTAGGTTAGGTTAGGTTAGGTTAGGTTAGGTTAGGTTAGGTTAGGTTAGGTTAGGTTAGGTTAGGTTAGGTTTTTTTTTTTTTTTTTTTTTTTTTTTTTTTTTAATAAAACGCAAGTGCTATGGACATTGATCGCCATACCTTTTTTAGTCATGTTTAATTTGTTTTATTTTGTTCTTTACTTCTCCTTTTCGCTCCTTACATAAAATATATTACTTTTTAGGTGATATAAAATTTTTTGTGAATTAAGTTGTTACAATTGAGATTAAATTGACCCTTACTTATAACTAGTTACAAATATAAATAAATCTATGATATTTTTTTTATTTTTTTTTTTTTATTTTTATTTTTTTTTTTTTTTAGTTGTTAATGTCATTATTATTATTATGATGACTATTTTTTTTTTTTTTTTTAGTATATATATATATATATATATTTTTTTTTTTTATTTTTTTTTTATGAATATTAAATATTATACTACTACACGATACATATTTTATTTTTACAATAAGTTGTTACTACAATTATACAAAATTTTAATTAATATGGATATGAAAATTTTACAATTATGAAATTACAAATACTACAAACAAACACCTTTATTGTGAGGAGGTGGGACGCACAACTTTACCCGGCTCAGACGACTGGGGTGCCGCCCGTGCCGCCACTCAGCATGGCGTCAGCCACTGACGTGTCTCGGTTCCTCCAGGCCATTTTTAAATTATACTCTTTGATCGTGCCGGTCTCAGCTGCCAGGGCGTTCATTATTAGCCGAACTATGGCATCGTTCTTTCGGCGAGCCGTGTAATACACACAGCTGCCGGTATGCCTTGACACCGCCACGACCGCGTGATGGATGCTGCTGTGCAACTGCTGGGTGACTTTCGCAGTTCTTATGATCACCACTCTCTCCCACGTAAGTCCTTGAGCCTCGTGGATTGTGTGGATACGCGACCCTTGTTGCTTACCATAACCCAGACCTTCTAGGAAGGCTTTTTCGGCCTGGGTGTGTACAAGGTAGAGCGTGTTATGCTCGTTTCTTGGAGGTCGCGTCTTTTCGTAGGATTCCAGAGTCAAGGACCGTGTTTGAGCCTTGGACGAGTATATGCCACTGTAGATCTCCCTTAGGGCATATGCTACGTCCATGGGGTTTCGGTGTGTGCACAGCAGTTGTTTTGTTATGCTACCAAAAATACTGGGACTAAGGTACCTCATCGGGAAGAGGTTTTCTCTGTCAATGAAAGGGACCTGGTTTTGGTCACCCAGGAGCAAGATTTTGCTGGCGCCGACTATCCTGGTTGCTAACACGATGGCTCCAAAATGGCTCATGAGAGCCTCATCGACTATAAGCCGACGGAAGCTCTCGCCCTCGCGAATGCCTTTTACTAGCAATGAGGCCATCGTGCGCACCCTGAATTTTGCAGTTCTGCCAAGCTTGTCCTCCAGCTTTTGACGGAGGTCTCTCGCTCCTTCTAGGGTGGACGTTGTTACCAGGTCCGTTTCATTGTCAAAGTTGTTGACTACCCAGGTTGTTTTTCCACTACCTGGGACCCCGTTTACCCATTCCATTTCTGGTGTCAGCATTTGTACAGCGGCTTCGGTGGGTTCAGAATCCCCTAGCAGTTTGTTTGCTGTTGTTAAGATTCTGTCCTCCAGCATTATCCGTGTACACTTGGCGACAACCACAATGGGGTCATCCACTGGGGTGGTGAAAACTGGTTTCCCCATCCGGTTTGACTCATTTTCATCCAGTTCCACAAAACCACTGGTGCCATTGAACGCGGCCATGTACTCCCCCGCCATTGTTCCCCCCAATACTTGGAAGGTAGCGTTGTTGTACACCGCCGCGTCGCACTCCTCGAGTTTGGAATGTAACAATTGCTCGTTCCCCCGACGATAGGCTCGGAGGATCGTTCGGCATGTTTCTTGTTTAGAAACAACTGTGCCTTTGAGCATCGCTACGTACTCCAGGAGTGCATTGGACAAGTGGTCCGATGGAGTGGTGGGTGTAACGAGTTCCGGTCGGGCAACCAGGCCCCTGTAGGATTTTGATGGGTTTGTTCGGGTTATTCCTGAGACTGTCCCTGATGAGGTTGTGGGTCTGGGGGGTGTGAGTGTGTCCGAGTGTTTCTTTATTCGTGATGCAATGTTCGTGAAGCAACCGACTGCTGCTCTGGTCATGGTTGACAACACTCCTTCCGACTCCTTTTGGCGAGGGGGCGGCTGTCTCTCACCTGCGATTTTTTCTTGCAGCCTTTCTGAACCGCTAAGTTCTGGACTTGCTATTGGGTAGCCCCAGCTGTCGGTGGGGGTGGAAGATTCATCGAGACGGTACGGTCTTAGATAACTGAGGTTTTGGCCTCTGTCCTCGTAAACCACCATCTCGTGTTTACTCGAGGCTCTGAGGATCCCCGAGTAATCTTCCACTTCGGCTTTTAAGTAGGCCACTACCATAGCATCCACGCTGATTTTCTTAGCAGGTCCGTCAATAGCTGCTAGGCTGGAAAGCATCGAACTCGCCTGGGCGAATTCTGAAACGTCGTCGCCGGCCACGAATAGCGCGATGATTTTATTCTTGGTTCGCAATATTCGGCAGCGATGACCTGCCACGGTGGCGTCCCCGAGCGCCTCGAATGCTTTCCGCCTCATGGTTGCCTTGAAATTGCTCCCCTTTAGGAGGAGAGCAAGGCCAGGTGAGATGGTGACAAATTTATTTCCCCTTATTCTGCAAAAGCAGATACCGAGTCTCTCGGTGCTGTCATCCATGAACGTTGCTACTCCTTTGAGTCTTATGCCCGGAGTACCTGCCTCACTGAACTTCAGAAGCTGATACTCCGCTGGCATTGAGCAGCTTGTTGTCGGTTGCTGTGTCTGTGTTGGTGTTGGTGTTGGTGTGCTGGTGTTTGTTTGTGGGTGAGGTATGTCGGTGATGTCTGTGGACGAGTTCCTCTTAGCCGCTGTCCGTATAACGGATTCTACGAATGCAAGGAAGAGCGTTCTGTTGTCTTTGTCTGCGAGGATGTTCCGCAGTTCGGCTTTTTCCAGCTTCATGTTTAGCCGGTACTCTAACTCCATTCGGGCAACCGCGAAACGAGGGCAGTCTAGTAAAAGATGCCATACTGACTCACTAGTGTCGGGGTCGCACTCACAACCGGGGCTGCTTTTCAGCTTGAACCGATGCAAGTACTCCGCCATACCCCCGTGTCCTGTCAAGGCTTGCACTTGACGGTGCGTCATTTTGGTTTCTCGGACTATGCGGAATGCATCATTTACGTCCGGGAAGAATACCTTCGTGACGGCACCAGTGCTGGAGGAGCTGTACCTGTCTTGCCATCTGCGTACAGTCTCCTCTCTGACCTTTCTTTTGACGTGTGACACGGGAACTTCACTGTAGTCTGGGGCATCACTTGACTGCAAAGCCGCTTGTTTGGCCAGTTCGTCTGCTCTTTCGTTTCCGGCTGTGCCCACATGCGCCCTGAGCCAGAAGAGCCGCACCTGCCGACCCTGTGCTCTGATTTCCGCTACGCACTCTTTGATGTTCCTGGTAAGGGGATGTGTTGTTTTGGGGTTTCTCAGCAGTTCTAGTGACGATCTTGAGTCACTCAAGATGTTAATTTGATCACTAGTGCTGTTCTTGGCCAAATCAATCGCCCTGTGGAGTGCGTATAATTCTGATTGGAAGACAGTGCACGCCGGATCCAGGCTGAAGGTGTGAAAACTGGTTTCCTGTCCGTCCTCCCACCATGTGAGGGCTGCTCCAACCTTGCCCTCAATTTTGCTGCCATCAGTGTACACTTGCGGCCCAGCAATTCCGTGGGTGGATAGAGTTTCGGAATCCATGTTTTCTAGGAGCTCGAACTCTGTTGTTATGAGTTGAGAAGGATGTGGCTGCTCTAAGTAGCTTATCCTTTGCTCCATTTTCCTTCCTGGTGGTATGTAGTCTGTACTGATGCCTCGTTTGGCCATGTACAGAATTGCGGCTTCTTGTACTCTAAGGTCCAGGGGTAGTAGGCCCGATAGAATTAGTGCCGAAGAGAGCGAGACCGTTCTGTACGCTTTGCAGATCTTTTGGCCAAATCCTCTTTGCAGTGCGTCCAGACGATCTCTGATCATCTGGAGTTCTGTGGATTGGTACCATGCACTTGCTGCGTACAGTACGATCGGCTCGACAACCGCTACGTATATCGTTCTTACAATTTCACCGTTTAGGCCCCATGTCACCTTTGCTGCGCGCGCTAGGTGCTTGTATATGTCCGCAGCCTTTTTACAGACTGCGGTCACGTGCGCCTTGAAGGTGAGTTTTCGGTCGATGATGAGACCAAGGAGTTTTATCTCGTCT
Organism: Ypsolopha sequella; assembly: GCA_934047225.1. Taxonomy (NCBI): domain Eukaryota; kingdom Metazoa; phylum Arthropoda; class Insecta; order Lepidoptera; family Ypsolophidae; genus Ypsolopha; species Ypsolopha sequella. Next base: position 42,989 of record OW203988.1, on the reverse strand, counting down.
ACGAGTTCGAGTCTACTTCCTGACATATAGAGGTGTGGTTCCCCGTACTTCAGTTTTTTAGTCATCAACATCGCCTTGGTCTTATGTGCGGCAAAGTTGAGCTTGTTCTGAGTACCCCACTCCACTATTGTCTCCAGTGTTGAGTTGACTCGTTGCTCCATGGTTTCGACCGAGTGGCCGGTGAATGTTAGAACTACGTCGTCCGCGAAAGCCTGCGCATGTACTCCTTCCTGTGCCAGCTTGGCCAACAGCGGATCGAGTATGATGTTCCAAAAAGCTGGTCCTCCGATGGATCCTTGGACGCAACCCTTTGTAGTATCCCTCTCGCTTGTTGCTCTGGCATAGTTGACCACTATTTTTCGGTCTTGTAGATAGGAGCACACCATCGCGTATATGTTTCGCGGACACTTCCTTGTGGCTAGTTGGTGCTTCAAAGCCGGCCACCATGCGTTATCGAAGGCTCCCTCTATGTCCAGCGAGATCATGAGAACTATATTTTTACTTTCAAGTTCTGATCTTGTGTGCTTAAGAAGGTCATAGAGGGCGTCCTCGGTCCCGCGTTGTGGCGTAAACCCATACTGGTTGTGGTTAAGTGTGGGCTGCACGTGCCATTGCAGCCTATTAACCAAGAGTTTCTCGACGATTTTCCCGATTACTGGCAGAAGTCCAATGGGTCTGTATGACTTGGGATGTGTGTAGTCATCTTTGCCCTGTTTCCCGAGGATGATTACGTGCGCCATTTTCCACTGAGTAGGGAAATATGCAAGCCCTAGGCATTTGTTAGCCAGAGCCATGAATACCTCCCTCCCCGCTTCGATGGCCATCGTGCATATGTCCGCGGTAAGCCCGTCCGGTCCCGGTGCCTTTTTTTTATTAATGTCGTGGAGGACTGAATCCAATTCGGCTTCCGTGAACGGTGGGTCGTCTTCCGACAGATCTTGGATATCCTCGGGGTTGGAGTCCGTCAGCTCTCGGAGATGTTTGTGGAAGGGTTGGTCGGTCAATGCAGAGTCGTCAGGGTAGAACGTGCTGGCCAGGAGATCGGCCGATGCCTCGGGACTGAGTGTCTCGCCCTTCTCGTTCCTCAGAAGCGGGTCTTCTCGCCTCTTAGTTGTTCGCCTTATTACTCTGTATATCCCATCCCACATGCTCTCCTTTTCCTGCGTCGAGCAGAACTCTTTCCAGCTTTGGGTTTGGGCTTCACTAGCCTTTTTTTCGTAGTCCAGCTTGGCGGTGAGGTACTCTCCAACCACGTGTTCCCGTCTAGTGGGTGCAGCATTACGGATCCTTCGCCTCCTTCGATTAACCTCTCTTTTCAGATCAGCGAGGTCTTTGGACCACCAGGGGGGTGCTACCTTGCCTTTGTAGGCGCCTAGTTTGGGAATTGCTTTGTCGCATGCCTTTTGAATGGCGTTGGTGTATGCGACAAGCATTTCATCCAGTTCCTCGACGCTCGAGATGGAGTTGATGTTGTCCAGGGAGATGTTACTCTCGGCTAAGCCAGACTTCACGTGGAGTTGGAATTCTCGCCAGTTTGCCTTCTTGACGTTAAACCTGCGAGTGGTAGTGGGTTCTAGAGCCACTAACTCTCTGTCCAGTCGCAAGGCGAAGGTAATGGCATTGTGGTCTGACGTTGTCATACCACGGTCCACTCTCCAGTTTTCAATCGTGCCTAGCAGAGATTGACTACACGCAGTAACATCCACTATACTGCTGTATAGTCTACCTCCCCTGTATGTCTCAAACGTGGGGGTTTCCCCCCTGTTGAGAACATGGAACTCCATCTCGTCGAGGAAGGCGCTGTAGGCTATTCCCCTGGGGTCGTCGTGCTTGCTACCCCACCAGAGGCTCCACGCGTTTACGTCCCCGCCTATGAGAATGTTGCTGGTGTTGAGCTTTTTGCATTTTTGTTCAACACTCCGCAAGTTCACATTGATGTCTTGATCCCCCTCGAAGTACACCGATAGCACTGCTAGCTTGAGGCTGCCCGCCACCAGGGTCACCGCTGCCTCAGTCTCGGTCACCAACTGTGGGTCGTGAATTACCCTCAGTTGGTCTCCGAAAATGATGACAGCAGCTTTCACTGGTTTTGTGCGATTAAGGGTGCACTGAATGACTTGTGCGCCGGGGTAGGTGCTCATATTGCCACTACGTCCCACATAGGGTTCCTGTACCAGGGCAATAGAGACCCCGCGTCCCTTGGCTGCCTGTATCAGCTCCTGCGTCGCCAGTTTGTTGCGCTGCAGGTTAGCCTGAATTACTAGCAGTTTGCTATGGGAAGCACTCGGGGGGGGGAGAGGTGGGGGTGGTATCGTTGCCCTTAGCAGTAGCTCACACGCGAGCGAGCTATGGCGTCCATCTTTTGTTTTTCTGGACACTCATTGTCGTATGCTGCGTGCGCTTTTGATGTTGGGGTGTGGGCCTGTTCACAGTTTTTGCATTTCGGGAGAGCATTCTCCTTCCTGCTGCGACATTTCTCCCAGGAGTGATTTCCCCCGCAGAATCCGCAGAGGTCCTCCTTCTCCCGGCAGAGGCTTTTTGTGTGGCCGTATCCCCAGCACCTGGAGCACTGGATTAGGGGCGACTGATCCTCGACGGGGCTCCGTGAGAGGCCGATGTAGACTTTTTTAGCCTCCATCAGCCTCCCATAGAGCGCCGCCGACACCTCGAAAACTATATGAGCTTGCAGGGGGTTTCTCGCTTTCTTTCTGTATTTGACTCTGACGAGATTGTCGTCTTTCTCCAGGCCCATGAACAATTGTTTATTTTGAGCCTGGAATTGCTGCGTAATCTCGTCATCCTTCTGATAGGCGAGGACATTTTTCACTATTACTAAGGGATTATTCACGCGAGGCTCCTCCACTTTCAGGGTGTTGTTATTTTTAACTCTTGTCCTTACCAGGGCCAGGTCTTCTTTAGACCCACAAGTAAGGACAACCTTTTGGTTTCTCGCCTTTCTGACCCGATCCACCCGTGCACCGGTTTTTCCCATGTCCAGCGCACCGATTATCGTCTTGATGACATTTTCCCCGGTCTTTGTGGCGTCCGTCGAGGAGACGATAATGCTGTGGTTCGGTCTTGGTGAAGGCGGTGTGGCTGGTTGTCTCTCCGGCTTGCGCTTCCGCTGCACTACGGTCCACCCGCTCGCCTCAGCGATCTCGGTCTCTAAGCTGAGTTGCGGCGGGGGTGTGCGCATTCTTTGTTCGCGCATAGTTTTGAGCTCCGAAGAGACTGCCTCAAGCCTTTCGGTGAGCGGCTGGAGGTGCTCTGTGAGTTCCGAATTTGTGGGGTTCGCTTCGTTGGTGGTGATTGCCTCGCGTAATGTGTTTTTTATGTAAGTGTCGAGTTGTGTCAGCGTTTCCCTCACATCCTTTACCTCCTGCTCTAAGCGGTCGGTCTGTGGCTGTGAGGGTTCCGTGATTGGAGTTGTATCCGCCCGGATTGCCATCCGTTCGTGCAGCTCTGTTGTCCTTTGGGAGAGAGTAGTTGTTTCTCTCCTCATTGAGTCTAGTTGTCTGGAGAGCTGCTCTATACTGGTGGAGAGTTTGTTGTAATCTCCTCTGAGAGAGCTCTCCGGACAACCGGACCCTTCAACTGACAACTGGGCTAACTGGTTCGATAAGCCCTGCACAGCTTGGTCGATGGCGGCCAGGCGGTCCCTAGCTTCCCCTATTTGTCCGAATGGATCCCGCGTTTCATACGCTAGCCATTCTCTCACTGCCTTTGTTTCCCGGAGACCCTGTCCTACTTCCTCCATTGTTTTTTGGAGGTTGATGGTGAGGTTGTTGGTCACCTCTGTGAGCTGTCTAGTGTGGGCACGCTCCACTCTGACGAGTTCCAGAGCGTGCCGGCTTCTTTCCTTCTCCAGGTTGGATTTGTGCCGTGATCTGGAGTCGGAAAGAGACAGCACCGTCTCGTACAGGGTCTGCAGGGATAAAATGGCCGTGGTTTTGAGCTCCGTCTTCAGGTTCCTTGCGGCCTCTAGAGCCTCCTTACCTTTGAGGAGCATGTCAGTGGCTAACTTGTTCGCAGCGTCCATTCGGACCCCACTCCTGAGGTCCCTGTTTGTGGTGGCTACAAAGCTATCCCTTCGGTCAATCGACTCCGACAAAGAGTCTTCGTCCGAGTCGACTGGCCAAGGTGGTGATAGTGCGGCGTGGAAGGTGTCAGGGGCCGATGCAGCCGCTCTGCGCTCCGAAGCTGATGAGACCGACTCCCCGTCGGAACCGGACTTGAGGCTATTTCTGAGGAGTCTTTCCCGGAGCGGACGTTGTGGCCGCAGAGGGGGCACCCCAGTCGTAGATGACTTGGCGACTGAGGTTCTGGGGTTTTTCGGGATGTTGGACATATTGATGGGGATTTTATTTACTTAGAATAAGATGAGTATCAACTTAACTTAATATTAATTAAAATAAATATTTAAAACTATACTAAAAATTACCAACTAACTACAAATAAGGGTCTTGCCGTAGATGTTGATGGCTTCCGGATGCTGGTTTTGTTGCTTCACGGATTATTTGTGCGAGTAAACTGCTTGATGTGCCTGCGTAGTTGTTGTGCTCGACTATTTGTGTGAGGTACACTCTAAGGGGGGAAGATAGAAGTGGCGGATAGTTTTTCCAATCTAATGGCCAAGGGAAGCAAGGAATCAGTGATCCGTGGGAGCCAGTTTGTAGCTGAGGCTCTTCCGGTTAATTTGAGCCCAAGCTCGATGTTGTCAGGCCAAGGGGGACAAAGTTAGCCGCCGGGGTGTGGAGGTAAGAGGGTGGGGGGAGTAGAAAAAGGTTTTTTGGATCTATCACCCCAACCGGCAGGGCTATCAAAATTCTGGCAGAGCCAAAGTACTCCTTTTGCTCTCCCGAGAAGTTTGAGCCCAAACTCGGGGGGTCTAGCGTCACGGGGGGCAAGACGGGCCCTTGCGGGGGTGAGGTCGAGGGAGAGGGGAGGGGGGTTTAGGGATTGGGGAAGGGGGAGTTGGGATTAGGGACGGGGGAGTCGGGATCTGTGAAGGGGGAGTTGGGTTGGGGGAGGGGGAGTCGAGGTTGGGGTAGGGGGAGTTAGTATTGGGTTAGGGGAGTATTGATGGTTGGGTTGGAGGTCGGGGGAAGGGTAGGAATCAAGAGCCGACGATTGGCAGGGGGCCCGTCTTGCCCCACTTGATAATGGGGGGGGGTGAAACCTGAGAGGGGTAGGCGCGGTGTACGTCAGGTGGTGGGGGGAGATCAATGTGATCCACGCGGCGGGTGACCAAGTTTTGGAGGGGGGGCGCAAATTTGGGGGGGTCCAAAAATTTGGGGGAGGGGGATGTTTTGGGCCTGTGCGGAAAGGACTGGTCGTCCCGATATCAACAAGCCCAAGCTCGGGGGGAATAGGACAAGGGGTTCAGGAGTTCCCTAGGTGTACCTCTGGTCTCCGAGTGTCCTCAGGAAACTGCTCCTCATCAGCTAGACGAAGTCCTCAGGTGGGCAGAGGTGTCTTCAGCGATGGCTGTCTGGCTAGTACGTCACTAACACGCTTCAAGCCCGGCACGTGTAACCTAGATAACTAGGTCAGAGCGATTTGTATGGGAGCTTTGTTGGTGAATAACTCCTGTTCCTGACGACGGATCTCCAAAATTCCTTCAATTCCAGATAGAACTTGGCAAGAGCTACGCATTGAGATTTGACTCACTGTTTTAGGTGCTTCTTGCGCCGGCCTATGCTGCTCCAAAGTTGAAGGTCTCCAGAGTCAGATCCCGTTGGCCGATTTTGTTGCCAACACAAATCCTGGTGAGTCGTACACTTAACTATCACTGCACAACACTTTCACTTTGATATTTAGGTTTTTTCTATTTTTAATGATTTTTTGTGTGGAGCGACGAGGTGTATGGTACGGAGTTTCGAGCAGTACTGGGTTAGGTTAGGTTAGGTTAGGTTAGGTTAGGTTAGGTTAGGTTAGGTTAGGTTAGGTTAGGTTAGGTTAGGTTAGGTTAGGTTAGGTTAGGTTAGGTTAGGTTAGGTTAGGTTAGGTTAGGTTAGGTTAGGTTAGGTTAGGTTAGGTTAGGTTAGGTTAGGTTAGGTTAGGTTAGGTTAGGTTAGGTTAGGTTAGGTTAGGTTAGGTTAGGTTAGGTTAGGTTAGGTTAGGTTAGGTTTTTTTTTTTTTTTTTTTTTTTTTTTTTTTTTTTTTTTTATGGATCCCACCGTAGTGAGACCCGGCTTTTGCCCACGAATTTCAATTTTCGTGCCCTTTTTATCTTGAAAATTTTAATAAATGAAGTGACCCCGGATATAGGGCTGGGACAATGAGGGTGGGATCCTTCGTCCAGATTACACACACAATTTTAAAACTATATATTTTAAAACTCTTTTTCTTCTTCTTCTTCTTTTTTTTTTTTTTCTCTGTTTGTTTAGTATTTCACATCTCTTTTTTTTTTTTTTTTTTTTTTTTTTTTTTTGTTTCTTTTTTTTTTTTTTCTTTCTTAATTTGCTAACTTATACATTCTATAATATTCCTAAATCTTGGACGAAGGAGCCCTACCCTTAACAAATCTTAAGCCATAACAAAAACCTTATAATAATCAAAATCTATTTACAATTAATTTAGTATTCATCATTCATAATTTATAAGAAAACATTGGAACATAATTAATAGTTTAAAAATTTTACAAAGAATTCCATATCATAGTTCACACTATCAGGTTTAAAAATTTACAAGTTTAAAATCTATGACAGTCTGTCATTTATTTCGGACTGCCGCTCTCCTCATGACCTTCTCCAAGAATCCTAGTAGGGTTGGTCGGTCTACTTTGTCTTGCAGGATCACTGGCAGGTTGGCTTTATTAAATGCCATGTCGATTTTCACCTCCAGTTCCGCCCTCCACAGTCCGAACCTCGGACAGTCGAACACGACGTGCCAAATCGTCTCCTCCTGATCAGGATCACATACGCAGGCTGGACTGTCCTTCAGCTTAAAGCGATGAAGGTACGATGCGAGCCCCCCATGCCCTGTAAGGGCTTGCACGTGTATGGGGTTAAGTTTGGCCTTCCTTAGGACAGTGTGCGCTGTCGCTACGTCAGGAAGGAAGGCCTTTGTAACCCCACCCGTGCTGGAGGACTCGTATCGCCCTTGCCACTGTTGGACAGTCCCCTCGCGTATCGTCCTTCTCAGGTAGGAGAGAGGGACAGCGTCGTAGTCGGCCGCCGTTTTCCTGCGAAGGGCGGCATCTTTGGCGAGCTCGTCCGCCCGCTCATTGCCGGCAGTCCCCACATGCGCCCGCAACCAAAAGAGCCGCACGTCACGGCCCTCCGTGCGGATTTGACGCACGCACCGCTCAATGCCGTGAGCCAAGGGGTGCAGAAGCGCCCGGCTTTTGAGCAGGTCCAGCGAGGACCTCGAGTCACTTAAAATGTTGACAAGAGGCTCCTCGCTGTCTCTGACCTGCTCCACGGCCCTGAGCAGAGCGTACATCTCCGACTGGAAGACCGTGCAGTACGGCTCCAGACGGAACTTCGAGTGCCTGGTCTCTCTGCCGTCTGACCACCACGTCAAGGCTGCACCCACCTTCCCCTGTATCTTACTGCCATCAGTAAAGATACAGGGGCCTGCGATTTGGTGAGCCTCGACTGTTGCCGGCTCGAGATCATCCACGCACTCGAAGCTCAGTGATTGCCTAATGGCCGGATGCGGGAACCGCCCGCAAGGAACGCGCAGTTCGACAGGTCTATCGGCTGGAATCTGGTCGATTCTCACTCCTCGCTTTGCCCTGAATAGACTTGCCGCCTCCTGAACTCGGAGGTCAAGGGGGAGTACATCCGCCAGTACCAAAGCCGATGATAGAGACACCGTGCGGTACGCCTTGCAGAGTTTTTGCGCGAACCCCCGCTGCAGAGACTCCAATTGATTTTTAATCATTAGCTTCTCCGCAGCCGGAGCCCACACACTCGCGGCGTACAGCACGATGGGCTCTATCACCGAGACATAGATGGTTCTGATGACCTCTCGGTTCAAACCCCAACTCACCCTGGCAGCACACGCCAGCTGCTTGTAGATGTCAGTGACTTTTCTACAAACAGCCGATACGTGTGCATTAAAGGTGAGTTTGTTATCTATGATTACACCCAGCAGGCGGATTTCCTGCACTAGCGGCAGGACCTGTCCATCCATGCTGATGACTGGGGGCTCAAACTTCAGCTTCCGCGTCAGCACCATTGCAAAAGTTTTGTGCGGTGCGAATTTCAGCTTGTTTTTGAGCCCCCAGTTTAGCACGGTCTGAAGGGCCGCGTTTGCTCTCGCCTGAAGGGGGGGGATCGATGAACCGGAGATCACCAGCGCCACGTCGTCCGCAAAGGCCTGGCAGTGCACTCCTTCCTGCTCTAGTTCTACGAGCAGGGTGTCGAGAATAAGGTTCCAACAAGTAGGTCCAGCTATTGAGCCTTGGACACACCCCTTGTTGGTCCCCTTTTCCCAACACTCCCTTGCGAAGTTAACTTTGACCTTGCGGTCCTCCAAGTAGGAGGCGACAAGTCCATAAATGTTGGCAGGGCACTTATGAGCGAGGAGCTGGGTCTTTAAAGCCGGCCACCAAGCATTGTCGAAGGCTCCCTCTATGTCCAGCGAGATCATGATCACGATCTTCCGACTCTGTATTTCAGAGCGGACATGACTCACAAGGTCATAGAGGGAGTCTTCGGTGCTTTTTTGTGGCATAAAGCCATACTGCCTAGTGCTCAAGGAGGGTAGCAGATGCCATCCTAGACGGGACACTAGAAGCTTTTCCACAATTTTGCCCATAACAGGTAGGAGGCCTATCGGCCTGTGCGCCTTCGGAGTAGTGTAGTCCTCTTTCCCGGACTTTCGGATAATACATACGTGAGCGAGCTTCCACCGCACCGGGAAGTGTCCTATTGCCAAGCATTTGTTGGCAATTGCCAGGAACACCTCCGGCGCAACACGGATTGCTCGCTCACATATGTCCGCAGTCCACCCGTCAGGCCCCGGAGCCTTTTTTGGATTGAGGTTTCTCAATACCAAATCAAGCTCCGGAGCCGTGAAGGGCGGATCGTCAGAACCGAGTTTGTCCAGGAGTTGATGGACTGACACTTCCGAGCTCTCGCGTATTTGCCGTTGAGTGGGGGTCTCGTTGTCCACAGCGTCATCAGGAAAGAACGTAAGAGCCAGCAGCTTTGCGGACTCTTCAGGACCAAGGGTGTTCCCTGTCGAGTCCACCAGCAGCTGGTCCTCTTGCCTTTTGGCGGTTCTCCTGATGACCCTGTAGACCCCGTCCCATAGGCTCTCCCTATCCTGTTTTGAGCAAAATTGCTTCCAGCTGGCAGTCTGTGCATCTTGCACAGCCGCTTTATAACGCTGATTCGCTTCTAGGTATTGGTCAACAACGTGTTGCCTTCGTTCTGCCGCGGCGTTCCTTATGCGCCGCCTCTTGGTCTTGACTTCTCTTTTGAGAAGTCCCAGAGCGGCGGTCCACCACGGCAGAGGTTTCCTTCCTTTTGGGACCCCTACCTTCGGTATAGCTTCTTCACACGCTGTGGAGATAACCGTAAGGTAGGAGTCGAGGATGGTCTCCAGTTCCCCAGGCGTAGTAACAGTCTCCACCCTCGAGGCCGTCAGATTGCTCTCGTCCAGGCCTGAGCGGACAGAACGGCCGAAAGCTGACCAATCGGACTTCGCTGTGTTGTACACACGTGTGCTCTGGGGTTTGAGGGTTTCCAGTTCCCTCTCCAGGCACACGTGGTAGGTAATCGCGTTATGGTCCGAAGTGATCAGCTCCCGGTCGACTTTCCATCCGCCCATCCTGTCCAGGAGCTGGAGGCTACATGTGGTCACGTCTACTCGACTAGTGCACATGCGGCCTCCTCTAAAGACCTCAAAAGTGGGGGTGTTGCCTGTGTTCAGGATCTGGAGGTCCATTTCCTCGAGGAAGGATCGGAAGGCTGAGCCCCTGTGGTCTTCGGAGTCACTCCCCCACCAAGGGCTCCACGCGTTGACATCCCCAGCCAGGATGACATTCTCAGTCTGCAGCTTGGCGCAGACGTAACGGATTCTTTGGAGATACGGCTCCAAATCCTCGTCCCCCTCCAGGTATACGGACAGCACAGCCAATCTCAGCGAGCCTGCCTTCAGCAGTACCGCGGCAATGTTCTCGGTGACGAGCTGAGGGTCATGAATGACCTCCAGCTCCCCACCGAAGACCACGACCGCGGCCTTTACTGATTTCTGGCGAGCTGACGCCATTTGGATGACTCTTGTGCCCGGGTATTGTTTAAGTTCGCCCTTGGAGCCGACATACGGCTCTTGGACAAGGGCGACGGATACCCGGTTGGCATGTGCCGTGCACAAGAGCTCCTGTGTCGCCAGCTTGGCCCGCTGTAGATTGGCCTGGATGATTCGCAATTTGCTGTCCTTAGTTTTACCTGTGAGGGGAACGGCGCTGCCGTTAACTGCGGTGCCCTTAGCAGTATGCCACGCGAGACCTCGCTATCGAGTCCCACTTCTGTCTTCTGTTAGGTTAGGTTAGGTTAGGTTAGGTTAGGTTAGGTTAGGTTAGGTTAGGTTAGGTTAGGTTAGGTTAGGTTAGGTTAGGTTTTTTTTTTTTTTTTTTTTTTTTTTTATGACCCCACCAATTGTGGGGTCCGACTTAAGGTCCACGAATATTAATTTTCGTGACTTTGTCACTCTTTTATAATAAAAGTCGTGACCCAGATTACTGGGCTAAAGAGGATGGGAAGGGTCCTCCGTCTTACATCCATATATCATCCATACATCTCAAGATTAGATTTGGGTTCTTACTTTTTTTTTTTTTTTATTTCTCTTTTTTTTTTTTTTTTATTGTATATATACTTTTTTCTTTCTTTTCTTTTTTTTTTCTCATATTGATACTTATTTCTTTTATCTGTCTTAAAACTATTTTGACGGAGGAGCCTTCCTTAAAGGTCACATATTATATTTCATTCGTAATTAAATTAATCAAACTATAATTAAAAACATATACATTATTATCCAAGAAACATTTAAATAAAGTTGTAAAAATAAAATCAATTAGAACAAAAACAAAACATTAAAATCATAGTTGTAGTTACTTAGAAGAATTTGACAACTATCATATTCTATTTGTTGCGTACTGCCGCACATCTCATTACTTTTTCTAAAAAGGCCAACATTACTGCCCCGTCATCCTTATCCTGCAAGATGACTGGCAGGTTTGCTTTATTGAAGCTTTTATCGATTTGTACCTCCAGGTCAGCCCTCCACAAACCGAACCTCGGACAGTCGAACACGACGTGCCATATCGTCTCCTCCTGGTCGGGATCACATACGCAGGCTGGACTATCCTTCAGCTTAAAGCGATGAAGGTACGATGCGAGCCCCCCATGCCCTGTTAGGGCTTGCACATGTGTGGGGTTAAGTTTGACCTTCCTTAGGACGCTGTGCGCTGCAGCAACGTCAGGAAGGAAGGCCTTTGTAACCCCACCCGTGCTAGAGGACTCGTATCGCCCCTGCCACCGAAGGATGGTCCCCTCGCGTATGGTCCTTCTCAGGTAGGAGAGAGGGACAGCGCCGTAGTCGGCTGCCGTTTTCTTGTGGAGAGCTGCGTCCTTTGCGAGCTCATCCGCACGCTCGTTGCCGACAGTTCCCACATGCGCCCTTAGCCAGAAGAACCTCACGTCACGGCCCTCCTCGCGGATTTGACGCACGCACCGCTCAATACCGTGTGCCAGGGGATGCACAAACGCCCGGCTTTTGAGCAGGTCCAGCGAGGATCTTGAGTCACTTAGGATGTTAACAAGTGGCTCCTTGCTGCTTTTGACCTGCTCCACGGCCCTGAGCAGGGCGTACATCTCCGACTGGAAGACCGTGCAGTAGGGCTCCAGACGGAACTTCGAGTGCCTGGTCTCTCTATCACCGGACCACCACGTTAAGGCTGCACCCACCTTCCCCTGTATCTTACTGCCATCAGTAAAGATACAGGGGCCGATGATTTGGTGAGCCTCAACGGTCTCCGGTCCAAGATCGTCCACGCACTCGAAGTTCAGTGGCTGTCTAGCCGCTGGATGTGGGAACCGCCTGCAAGGGACGCGCAGTTCGACAGGTCTGTCGGCCGGAATCTCATCGATTCTTGCTCCTCGCTTTGCCCTGTATAGACTTGCCGCCTCCTGAACTCGGAGATCAAGGGGGAGTACATCGGCCAGTACCAGTGCCGATGATAAAGACACCGTGCGATACGCCTTGCAGAGCTTTTGTGCGAACCCCCGCTGCAGAGACTCCAATTGATTTTTGATCATTAGTTTCTCCGCAGCCGGAGCCCACACACTCGCCGCGTACAGCACGATGGGCTCTATCACCGAGACGTAAATGGTTCTGATGACTTCACGGTTCAAACCCCAACTCACCCTGGCTGCACACGCCAGCTGCTTGTAGATGTCAGTGACTTTTCTACAAACAGCCGAAACGTGTGCGTTAAAGGTGAGTTTGCTATCAATGATAACACCCAACAGGCGGATTTCCTGCACCAGCGGCAGGACCTGTCCATCCATGCTGATGACTGGGGACTCAAACTTCAGCTTTCGCGTCAGCACCATCGCAAAGGTTTTATGTGGTGCGAATTTAAGCTTGTTTTTGAGTCCCCACTCCAGCACAGTCTGGAGGGCCGCATTAGCTCTCGCCTGAAGGGGGGGTGTCGTTGAACCGGAGATCACCAGAACCACATCATCCGCAAAGGCCTGGCAATGCACTCCTTCCTGCTCCAGTTTTTCGAGCAGGGTGTTGAGAATTAGGTTCCAACAAGTGGGTCCAGCTATTGAGCCTTGGATACACCCCTTGTTGGTTCCCTTTTCCCAACACTCCCTTGCAAAATGCACCTTAACTTTGCGGTTCTCCAAGTAGGAGGCCACAAGTCCATAAATATTAGCAGGGCAGCTGTGAGCGAGGAGCTGGGTCTTCAAAGCCGGCCACCAAGCATTGTCGAAGGCTCCCTCTATGTCCAGTGAGATCATGACAACGATCTTTTTGCTCTTGATTTCAGAGCGGACATGTCCCACAAGGTCATACAGGGAGTCTTCGGTGCTTTTCTGTGGCATAAAACCGTACTGCTTGGTGCTCAAAGAGGGCAGCAGATGCCATCCCAGACGGGATACCAGAAGCTTTTCCACAATTTTGCCCATAACAGGGAGAAGTCCTATCGGCCTGTGCGCCTTCGGAATGGTGTAGTCCTCCCTCCCGGATTTACGGATGATACATACGTGAGCAAGCTTCCACCGCGCCGGAAAGTGTCCAATTGCCAAGCATTTGTTGGCAATTTCAAGGAACACTTCCGGCGCAACACGGATTGCTCGCTCACATATGTCCGCAGTCCACCCATCAGGCCCCGGAGCCTTTCTTGGATTGAGGTTTCTCAATACCAAGTCAAGCTCCGAGGCTGTGAAAGGTGGATCGTCGGGTCCGAGTTGATCCAGGAGTTGGTGGACTGGCACCTCCGAGCTCTCGCGTATTTGCCGTTGAGTAGGGGTTTCGTTGTCCACAGCGTCATCAGGGAAGAACGTAAGAGCCAGAAGCTTGGCGGACTCTTCAGGACCAAGGGTGTTCCCTGTCGAGTCCACCAGCAGCTGGTCCTCCTGTCTTTTTACTGTTCTCCTGATGACCCTGTAAACCCCGTCCCATAGGCTTTCTCTATCCTGCTTTGAGCAAAACTGCTTCCAGCTAGCAGTCTGTGCTTCCTGCACAGCCGCTTTATATCGCTGATTCGCTTCTAGGTATTGGTCAACCACGTGTTGCCTTCTCACTGCCGCAGCGTTCCTGATACGCCGCCTCTTGGTTTTAGCTTCTCTTTTGAGAAGCCCCAGAGCGGGTGTCCACCACGGCAGAGGTTTCCTTCCTTTTTGGACCCCCACCTTTGGTATAGCGTCTTCACATGCTGTGGAGACAACCGAAAGGTAGGAATCTAGGATGGTCTCCAGATCCTCAGGCGTAGTGACAGCCCCCACGTTCGAGGCATTCAGATTGTTCTCCTCCAAGCCTGAGCGAACGGAACGACCGAAAGCCGACCAATCGGACTTCGCTGTGTTGTACACACGTGTGCCCTGGGGTTTCAGGAATTCTAGTTCCTTCTCCAGGCACACGTGGTAGGTAATTGCGTTATGGTCCGATGTGATCAGCTCTCGGTCCACCTTCCATCCGCCCATCCTGTCCAAGATCTGGAGGCCGCATGCCGTCACGTCCACTCGACTAGTGCACATACGGCCCCCTCTGAACACCTCGAAAGTGGGGGTGCTGCCTGTATTCAGGATCTGGAGATCCATTTCCTCCAGGAAGGATCTGAAGGCTGAGCCCCGGTGGTCTTCGGAATCACTTCCCCACCATGGGCTCCACGCGTTGACATCCCCAGCTAGGATGACATTCTCAGTCTGCAGTTTTGAGCATATGGCACGGACTCTGTGGAGATACGGCTCCAAATCTTCGTCCCCCTCTAGGTAAATGGACAGCACAGCCAATCTCAGCGAGCCTGCCTTCAGTAGTACCGCAGCGATGTTCTCGGTGACAAGCTGAGGATCATGAATGACCTCCAACTCCCCACCGAAAACCACCACCGCGGCCTTAACTGGTTTGCGGCGAGCTGACGACATTTGGATCACTCTTGTGCCCGGGTACTGTTTTAGTTCGCCCTTGGAGCCAACGTAAGGCTCCTGAACTAAGGCGACAGATACCCGGTTTGAATGAGCAGTGCACAAGAGCTCCTGGGTCGCCAGCTTGGCCCGCTGCAGATTGGCTTGGATGAAACGAAGTTTGCTGTCCTTGGTCTTACCCAGAGGGAAGACAACATTGCCGTCCACTGCGGTGCCCTCAGCAATACGCCACACGAGACCTTGCTAACGAGTCCCACTTTCTTCTGACCTGGCATTCGCCACTGAAGGCATTGTGTGCCAGATCAGAAGCCTGGAGCTTAGCCCTTTGGCAGTTCACGCAGACAGGTGACAACGCCTTGTGCGGACAGTCCACATAGGTGTGAGACTCACCACAGTGACTGCACGTGATGCCTTTCTCCTTGCATAAGCGCTTGGAGTGGCCGTAGCCAAGGCATCCCGTGCACTGCACCAGTGGTGAGTGGTCCTCAATGGACCGTCTCTGAAGTCCTATGTGGACTGTACCTGCCTCCGTGAACCGACGCCAAAGGGTCGGACTTAGCTCCATAATAACGTGGCACTCGTGCGGGTTTCTCGCTTTGCGACGATATAGCACACGAGGGCACTCCGCAGATAGATCCACTCCTCTCAGAAGATGTTTGTTCTGAGTAAGGAGGGAATCTATCACGTCATTGTCCTTGCGGTCCGACAAGACGTTGCGGATGCAGGCTAACGGCAAACGATTTGTAGCCTCTTTCGCCACGAGTCCGTGTCCACCCTTCTCCAGACTGGATGAGATCTTTTTGATCTCATCTTTGGAGCTGCAGCTGAGCACTACCCTCCTGTTGGCTGCTTTCCTGCAGCGGTCCACCCTAATGCCAGAGGTTCTGACGTCCAGCACACTCTCAAGTCGTCTCACGACCTCTTCCCCGGAGAGGGTCGAGTCAGTCGATGAGACGATTATTGAGTGCGCCGGTCCATCTTGCCCCGGCTTTTTGAGTGCCTGGGCGTAGGTCAGCGGCGCAACAGCACAGGGCTCCCGGCTGAGCACCTCTTTCTTGAGGCTAGTGACGGCGTCTTTGACGTCGGAGAGGGCCATTTCGATGTTGAGGTTCGGCGGTTCGGACCTCTTCTCCTCCACCGCCTTCCCTATGGCCCTCACGTCACTGCCTACCCTGTCGAGGTTACCCAGCACGGGTTTAATTATGTCCCTCATGCCCGCGTCGCTGACCCCCGCCTCCGGCTGAACCTGGCACAACGGTCTCTGCTGTAAGCATTCGACCGCTGCTCTCACCTTTTCCAGGTTCTCGCCAATTGCCTCAAGCCTGGGGTCTAAAACGTCTGATTTTAGGGGGGACCCGCACACCAAGGCAGTGGTTTTTGCCCTCTCCTCCGATTCCACCAGCTGGCGCCGGAGCGAGTCAAGTTGACTCGATACGGCGGAAACCCTGCCCGACAAAGTCTCCAGCTCTTTGAGTAGAGCTGGGTCAGGCTTTTTGGCTCCTGAGTCGGACTGGTGTGTCCGTGGGGCCGCCGTATTCGCCAGCTGATGGACGGTCTCCCTGATGGACCCAATGGCCTTTAACGGGCCGTCCATCTCCACTCCAAGCCACAACCTTATGGCCTTGGATGTTTCCAGGGTGGTGGAGATGTCGGCCCTGGCTGCTCTGAGCTCGACCGCATGCGAGGTATGTATCTCGCTCAATGCCCTGGTGTGGGCGCGCTCCACTCGCACAAGCTCAGTGGCGTTTCTAGAGCGCTCCTTCTCCAGGGCATTAATATGTCGAGCTCTTGAGTCCGACAGAGAGAGCACCGTCTCATAGAGGTGCTCGAGGGAGTCGAGGGCAACGGCTTTGCACTCCCGCTTCATGTTCCCAGCCGCCTCAATTGCCGCCTTGCCCTTTTGGAGCAGCGAATTGGCCTGTTTGGTTGCAAGGTCCATCGCTACTCCCGGGGTTTTACGGTCTAGGGGCGGGAGGAGACTGGGACGTCCGTCGCAGGAGCCCACCGGTGAGTCAAGGCCCAAGTCGGTATCCACGTCTGTGTCCAACACACGTCCGCGCTCGAGCCCTGACCCATCAGAGGGGACCGGGGACACGGTCGACCCCGCGCCGGGTGAATCCTTCGTCTTCGATTTGAAAAGTTTTTCTCGAAGGGAGTTACCGGGCTTATTCACCCGTGCGCGGCCGACCGCGGCCCCTGAGCCGACAGTCGATGTCGAGCCTGCTGACCCGGAGGCCCTGCCAGTATTAGACATCTTGGATATGGGCACAGCAAGGTCAATAGTATTAACAAGCTTAACTAGCTTACTGCGGCAGCAGCACTATCACTATCTTATAAACACAAAATCACATGCAATATCACAGACAATTTCAAATTAGACAAACAATCACAGTGTATAATATGAATGTGGCAAAAGCCTTAAAAATGTATAAAATGTCAAAAAGTCAGAAGGAGTTAAAATAATTATGAATTAATATTTATTTTTAAAATTAAAGTAATTAACTATAAATTTGTGAGACAGAAAATACAATGACTACGTAAAAGTTTAAAGTTACTATAATTGTATATACACTCAAAAATAAAAACGCAATTAATTTATAGCAAAAGCCAATTAAAAGGGCAATAGCCGTAAATATGTCAGTGGTGTAAATGTAAAATTAACAACAGATTAAAATAAATGCAAAAGTACTCACTGAAAAAACCTAAGAAGTACCTAGCAGAATGAACACATACAGCTATAATACAATTAGAATTTAAAATGTTATAATTGGCAAGCTAAGCGTAATATGGCTATTTATAATAAGAATTAAAATATAATTTAACTATGACAAAAATGATGTCCAAGATTTAAAATGTAAATTTTAGAATTTAAAAATATATATAAATGGTATGGGGCAATAGCCATAAAAGGGGATATTCACAACAATGGCAAAAGCCTAAAAGTAAAAATAAAAAATAAAATAAAATTAAAATAATTAAAATAATTTTACAAAAGACAAAGTAAAACAATCAAATAAGTTAATATATTATTATAGCCACTATATAAAAACAGTTCAAGTTAATTTTAGATGTATTCACAGCCGGAGATCGGAAACCAACTTCTCTTTGCAGTTTTTCCGCTGTTTCCAGTTTCGGAAAAAACTTTGCAGCTTCAAGAAACGAAGTCACAAAAATCCAAGAGGTACACCAAACTCTTCGTTATAAAATGCCAGGTCTTCTTAATTTAAAAAAAACTATACCTCACCGCTGTAGATTTTGAAAAAAAGTGGGCGGAGGTACTTGCAAGATTTTACCAAAAACGATAAAATGGGCCTAAGTGGCCCAAATTTTCCAAAAAACTATTAAAATATAATTTAACTATGACAAAAAGATGTCCAAGATTTAAAATGTAAATTTTAGAATGTAAAAATATATATAAATGGTATGGGGCAATAGCCATAAAAGGGGATATTCACAACAATGGCAAAAGCCTAAAAGTAAAAATAAAAAATAAAATAAAATTAAAATAATTAGAATAATTTTACAAAAGACAAAGTAAAACAATCAAATAAGTTAATATATTATTATAGCCACTATATAAAAACAGTTCAAGTTAATTTTAGATGTATTCACAGCCGGAGATCGGAAACCAACTTCTCTTTGCAGTTTTTCCGCTGTTTCCAGTTTCGGAAAAAGTTTTGCAGCTTCAAGAAGAGAAGTCACAAAAATCCAAGAGATACACCAAACTCTTCGTTATAAAATGCCAGGTCCTCTCAGATTAAAAAAACCATACCTCACCGCTGTAGATTTTGAAAAAAGTGGGCGGAGGTACTTGCAAGATTTTACCAAAAACGATATAATGGGCCTAAGTGGCCCAAATTTTCCAAAAAACTATTTCAGCTCTTCGGATTCAGTTTTCGGAAGTCCTTCTCCCTCTGGTGGAACCCTCAGATCCTTCGGGTATCTTCTGGGAAGAAAGTTGAAAACCACGTGGTTTTTGTTTTTTTCCACGCAGTTTTCAAAATCCTGGGCCGATTTCCAAAAACTTTATGTCAGATTGTAGGGGCTGCTTAGACACTCCTAAAGAGATCAAAAAACCCCTGGGGCATCGATCTGAATATTGAGTTATTTGAGAAAAACCAGAATTTTACTTCCCTTTTCAGTCCAGAGAGTCCAGAACAACGATCCCAACGAACAATCTTGCATTCACTGGTTAGCACTTGTAAAATTACACACACTGACACTTTTCTTTTTGTAATTGGGTCACTTTTTCTATTTTTAATGATTTTCCGCGTGCGGACCAAGGAAAAAATGATGCGCTCGGGTTGAAGAGCGGCACGCGACTGGGTTAGGTTAGGTTAGGTTAGGTTAGGTTAGGTTAGGTTAGGTTAGGTTAGGTTAGGTTAGGTTAGGTTAGGTTAGGTTAGGTTAGGTTAGGTTAGGTTAGGTTAGGTTAGGTTAGGTTAGGTTAGGTTAGGTTAGGTTAGGTTAGGTTAGGTTAGGTTAGGTTAGGTTAGGTTAGGTTAGGTTAGGTTTTTTTTTTTTTTTTTTTTTATAATGAATGCAAGTGCTATGGACGTTGTCCATACCTTTTTTAGCAATGTTTATTTTGGCAATTTAGTTCTGTTCCTCTTTTCGCTCCTTACAACAAAATTAAATAATTTTTGGTGTGAAATACAATTTAGGTGGTTCGTTTTTAGATTGGACCCTTACTTATAGCTAGTTACATATATATATATATACTAAAAATATTTATATGAACTAAAATTTTTTTTTTTTTTTTTTTTTTTTTTTTTTTTTTTTTAAATACATATTCTATATCGGTACATATTCTTTAAACTATATTCTATACATATTTTATTACAGTCTAATTTAAAATACATGTTTTGTTACATTTAGGGGGTTTACATATTATTATTACACAATTTCTGACAATTACTGTGGTGAGATGGAAATAACACACTTTTATTGAGAGAGGGGGGAAGATAGCCGGCTCAGACGACTGGGTTGCCGCCCGTGCCACCATTCAGCATGGCGTCAGCCACTGACGTGTCTCGGTTCCTCCAGGCCATTTTAAGGTTGTACTCTTTGATCGTGCCGGTCTCAGCTGCCAGGGCGTTCCTTATTAGCCGAACTATGGCATCGTTTTTTCGGCAAGCCGTATAGTAAACACAGCTGCCGGTATGCCTTGACACCGCCACGACTGCGTGATGGATGCTGCTGTGCAACTGCTGGGTGACTTTCGCAGTTCTTATGATCACCACTCTCTCCCACGTGAGTCCCTGAGCCTCGTGGATTGTGTGGATACGCGACCCTTGTTGCTTGCCGTAACCCAGGCCTTCTAGGAAGTGTTTTTCGGCCTGGGTGTGAACAAGGTAGAGGGTGTTATGCTCGTTTCTTGGAGGTCGCGTATCTTCGTAGGATTCCAGAGTCAAGGACCGTGTTTGAGCCTTGGACGAGTATATGCCACTGTAGATCTCCCTTAGGGCATATGCGACGTCCATGGGGTTTCGATGTGTGCACAGCAGTTGTTTTGTTATGCAACCAAACAGACTGGGACTGAGGTACCTCATCGGGAAAAGGTTTTCTCTGTCGATGAAAGGGACCTGGTTTTGGTCACCCAGGAGCAAGATTTTGCTGACGCCGACTATCCGGGTTGCTAATACAATGGCTCCAAAATGGCTCATGAGAGCCTCGTCGACTATAAGCCGACGGAAGCTCCCGCCCTCGCGAATGCCGTTTACCAGCAATGAGGCCATCGTGCGCACCCTGAATTTTGCGGTTCTGCCGAGCTTGCCCTCCAGTTTTTGGCGGAGGTCTCTTGCTCCTTCTAGCGTGGGCGTCGTTACCAGGTCCGTTTCACGGTCAAAGTTGTTGACTACCCAGGTCGTTTTTCCGCAACCTGGGACCCCGTTTACCCATTCCATTTCTGGTGTCAGCATTTGTGCTACGGCTTCGGTGGGTTCAGAATCCCCTAGCAGTTTATTTGCTATTTTTAGGATTCTGTCCTCCAGCATTATCCGTGTGCACTTGGCGACGACCACGATGGGGTCATCCGCTGAGGTGGTGAAGACAGGTTTCCCCATCCGGTTTGACTCGTTTTCATCCAACTCCACAAAACCACCGGTGCCATTGTACGCGGCCATGTATTCCCCCGCCATTGTTCCCCCCAACACTTGGAGGGTAGCGTTGTTGTACACCGCCGCTTCGCACTCCTCGAGTTTGGACTGTAGCAATTGCTCGTTCCCCCGACGATAGGCTAGGAGGATCGTTCGGCATGTTTCTTGTTTAGAAACAACTGTGCCTTTGAGCATCGCTACGTACTCCAGGAGCGCGTTGGACAAGTGGTCTGATGGAGTGGTGGGTGTGACGAGTTCCGGTAGAGCAACCAGACCCCTGTCGGATTTTGATGGGTTTGTTCGGGGTATTCCTGAGACTGTCCCCGATGAGGTTGTGGGTCTGGGGGGTGTGAGTGTGTCCGTGTGTCTTTTTATTCTAGACGAGATGTTGGTGAAACAACCGACCGCTGCTCTGGTCATGGTTGACAGCACTCCCTCCGACTCCTCTCGGCGAGGGGGCGGCTGTCTCTCACCTGCGATCTTTTCTTGCAGCCTCTCTGAACCGCTTAGTTCTGGAGTCGCTATTGGGTGGCCCCAGCTGTCGATGGGGGTGGAGGATTCGCCGAGACGATACGGTTTCAGATGACTGAGGTTTTGGCCTCTGTCTTCGTAAACCACCATCTCGTGTTTACTCGAGGCTCTGATGATCCCCGAGTAATCTTCCACTTCGGCTTTAAGGTAGGCCACTACCATAGCGTCCACGCTGATTTTCTTAGCAGGTCCGTCGATGGCTGCTAGGCTGGAAAGCATCGAACTCGCCTCAGCGAATTCTGAAACGTCGTCGCCGGCCACAAATAGCGCGATAACTTTGTTCTTAGTTCGCACTATTCGGCAGCGATGACCTGCCACGGTGGCATCCCCGAGCGCCTCGAATACTTTCCGCCTTATGGTTGCCTTGAAGTTGCTCCCCTTTAAGAGGAGAGCAAGGCCAGGTGAGATGTTGACAACTTTCTTTCCCCATATTCTGCAGAAGCAGATACCGAGTCTCTCGGTGCTGTCATCCATGAACGTCGCTACTCCTTTGAGTCTTATGCCCGGTGTACCTGCCTCACTGGACTTCAGAAGCTGGTACTCCACTGGCATTGAGCAGCTAGTTGTTGGCTGTTGTGTCTGCGATGGTGTTTGTGTGTTGTTATCTGGTTGAGGGTGAGGTGTGTTGGTTAGGTCTGTGGACGAGTTCCTCTTAGCCGCTATCCGTATGACGGATTCTGCGAATGCAAGGAAGAGCGTTCTGCTGTCTTTGTCTGCGATGATGTTCCGCAGTTCGGCTTTTTCCAGCTTGATGTTTAGCCGGTACTCTAATTCCATTCGGGCAGCCGCGAAACGAGGGCAGTCCAGTAAAAGATGCCATACTGACTCGCTAGTGTCGGGGTCGCACTCACAACCGGGGCTGCTTTTCAGCTTGAACCGGTGTAAGTACTCCGCCATGCCCCCGTGTCCTGTCAAGGCTTGCACTTGACGGTGCGTCATTTTGGTTTCACGGACTGTGCGGAACGCAACATTTACGTCCGGGAAGAAAACCTTCGTGACGGCACCAGTGCTGGAGGAGCTATACCTGTCTTGCCATCTGCGTATAGTTTCCTCTCTGATCTTTCTCTTGACGTGTGACACGGGAACTTCACTGTAGTCTGGGGCATCGCTTGACTGCAAGGCCGCTTGTTTGGCCAGTTCGTCTGCTCTTTCGTTTCCGGCCGTGCCCACATGCGCCCTGAGCCAGAAGAGCCGCACCTGCCGACCCTGTGCTCTGATTTCCGCTACGCACTCTTTGATGTTCTTGGTAAGGGGATGTGTTGACTTGGGATTTTCCAGCAGTTCTAGTGACGATCTTGAGTCACTCAAGATGTTGATTCGGTCACTGGTGCTGTTCTTGGCCAAGTCAATCGCCCTATGGAGTGCGTATAATTCTGATTGGAAGACAGTGCACGCCGGGTCCAGGCTGAAGGTGTGAAAACTGGTTTCCTGTCCATCCTCCCACCATGTGAGGGCTGCTCCTACCTTGCCCTCAATTTTGCTGCCGTCAGTGTACACTTGTGGCCCAGCAATGCAGTGGGTGGATAGAGTTTCGGAATCCATGTTTTCTAGGAGCTCGTACTCTGTTGTTATGAGTTGAGAAGGATGTGGCTGCTCAAGGTAGCTTATCCTTTGCTCCATTTTCCTTCCTGGTGGTATGTAGTCTGTACTGAAACCTCGTTTGGCCATGTACAGAGCTGCGGCTTCTTGTACTCTAAGGTCCAGGGGCAGCAGGCCCGATAGAATTAGTGCCGACGAGAGCGAGACCGTTCTGTACGCTTTGCAGATCTTCTGGGCAAATCCTCTTTGCAGTGCATCCAGACGATCTCTGATCATCTGGAGTTCTGTGGATTGGTGCCACACACTTGCTGCGTACAGAACGATCGGCTCGACAACCGCTACGTATATCGTCCTTACGATTTCACCGTTCAGGCCCCACGTCACCTTTGCTGCGCGCGCTAGATGTTTGTATATGTCCGCAGCTTTTTTACAGACTGCGGTCACGTGCGCCTTAAAGGTGAGCTTTCGGTCGATGACGAGACCAAGGAGTTTTATCTCATGTACGAGTTCGAGTCTACTCCCTGACATATAGAGGTGTGGTTCCCCGTACTTCAGCTTTTTGGTCATCAACATCGCCTTGGTCTTGTGTGCGGCGAAGTTGAGCTTGTTCTGAGTACCCCACTCCACTATCGTCTCCAGTGTCGAGTTGACTCGTTGCTCCATGGTTTCGACCGAGTGCCCGGTGAATGTAAGAACTACGTCGTCCGCAAAAGCTTGCGCATGTACTCCTTCTTGTACCAGTTTGGCCAACAGCGGATCGAGTATGATGTTCCAAAAGGTTGGTCCTCCGATGGATCCTTGGACGCAACCCTTTGTAGTATCCCTCTCGCTTGTTGCTCTGGCATAGTTGACCACTATTTTCCGGTCTTGTAGATAGGAGCACACCATCGCATATATGTTTTGCGGACACTTCCTTGTGGCTAGTTGGTGCTTCAAAGCCGGCCACCATGCGTTGTCGAAGGCCCCCTCTATGTCCAGCGAGATCATAAGAACTATCTTCTTACTTTCAAGTTCTGATCTCACGTGCTTAATAAGGTCATAGAGGGCGTCCTCGGTCCCGCGTTGTGGCGTAAACCCATACTGGTTGTGGTTAAGCGTGGGCTGCACGTGCCATTGCAGCCTGTTAACCAAGAGTTTCTCGACGATTTTTCCGAGAACTGGCAGAAGTCCTATGGGTCTATATGACTTCGGATGTGTGTAGTCATCTTTGCCCTGTTTCCCGAGGATTATTACGTGCGCCATTTTCCACTGAGCAGGAAAGTGTGCAAGCTCTAGGCATTTGTTAGCCAGAGCCATGAACACCTCCCTTCCCGCTTCGATGGCCTTCGTACAGATATCTGCGGTAAGCCCGTCCGGTCCCGGTGCCTTTTTTGGATTAATGTCATGAAGGACTGAATCCAATTCGGCTTCCGTGAACGGTGGGTCGTCTTCCGACAGATTTTGGATGTCCTCGGGGTTGGAGTCCGTCAGCTCTCGGAGATGTTTGTGGAAGGGTTGATCGGTCGATACAGAGTCGTCAGGGTAGAACGTGCTGGCCAGGAGATCGGCCGATGCCTCGGGGCTGAGTGTTTCGCCCTTCTCGTTCCTCAGAAGCGGGTCTTCTCGCCTTTTAGTTGTTCGCCTTATTACTCTGTATATCCCATCCCACATGCTCTCCCTTTCCTGCGTCGAGCAGAACTCTTTCCAGCTTTGGGTTTGGGCTTCGCTAGCCTTTTTTTCGTAGTCCAGCTTGACGGTGAGGTACTCGTCAACCACGTGTTCTCTTCTAGTGGGTGCAGCGTTGCGGATTCTTCGCCTCCTTCGGTTTACCTCTCTTTTCAGGTCGGCGAGGTCTTTGGACCACCAGGGGGGTGCAACCTTGCCTTTGTAGGCGCCTAGTTTAGGGATTGCTTTGTCGCATGCCTTTTGAATAGCGTTGGTATATGCGGCAAGCATGTTATCCAATTCCTCGACGCTCGAGATGGAGTTGATGTTGTCTAGGGAGATGTTACTCTCGGCTAAGCCGGACTTCACATGGAGGTGGAATTCTTGCCAGTTTGCCTTCTTGACGTTAAACTTGCGAGTGGTAGTGGGTTCTAGATCCACTAACTCTCCGTCCAATCGCAAGGCGAAGGCAATGGCATTGTGGTCTGACGTAGTCATATCACGGTCCACTCTCCAGTCTTCAATCCTGCCTAGCAGAGATTGACTACACGCAGTAACATCCACTATGCTGCTGTATAGTCTACCTCCCCTGTATGTTTCAAACGTGGGGGTGTCTCCCCTGTTGAGAACATGAAACTCCATCTCGTCGAGGAAGGCGCTGTATGCTACTCCTCTGGGGTCGTCGTGCTTGCTGCCCCACCAGAGACTCCACGCGTTTACGTCCCCGCCTATGATGATGTTGTTAGTGTTGAGCTTTTTACATTTTTGTTCAACACTCTGCAAGTTCACATTGATGTCTTGATTCCCCTCGAAGTACACCGATAGCACTGCCAGCTTAAGGCCGCCCGCCACCAGGATCACCGCTGCCTCGGTCTCGGTCACCAACTGTGGGTCGTGAATTACCCTCAGGTGGTCCCCGAAAACGATGACAGCAGCTTTCACTGGTTTTTTGCGATTAAGGGTGCACTGAATGACTTGTGCGCCAGGGTAGGTGCTCATATTGCCGCTACTTCCCACATAGGGTTCCTGTACCAGGGCAATAGAGACCCCGCTTCCCTTGGCTGCCTGTATCAGCTCCTGCGTCGCCAGTTTGTTGCGCTGCAGGTTAGCCTGAATTACTAGCAGTTTGCTACGGGGAGTATTCGGGGGGGGAGAGGTGGGGGTGGTATCGTCGCCCTTAGCAGTAGCTCACGCGCGAGCGAGCTATGGCGTCCATCTTTTGCCTTTCTGGACACTCATAGTCATATGCTGCATGCGCTTTTGATGTTGGGGTGTGAGCCTGTTCGCAGTTTTTGCAGTGAGGAGCAGCATCCTCCTTTCTGCCGCGACAATTCTCCCAGGAGTGATTTCCCCCACAGAATCCGCAGAGGTCCTCCTTCTCCCGGCAGAGGCTTTTGGTGTGGCCAAATCCCCAGCACCTGGAGCACTGGATTAGGGGCGACTGGTCCTCAACGGGGCTCCGTGAGAGGCCGATGTAGACTTTTTTAGCATCCATCAGCCTTCCATAGAGTGCCGCCGACACCTCGAAGACTATGTGAGCCTGCAGTGCGTTCCTAGCTCTCTTTCTATATTTTACTCTGATGAGATTTTCGTCCTTCTCCAGGCCCATAAAAAGATGTTTATTTTGAGCCCGGAACTGCTGCGTAATCTCATCATCCTTTTGGTAGGCGAGGACATTTTTGACAATGACTAGTGGATGGTTTACGCGAGGCTCTTCCACTTTTAGAGTTTGATTGCTTTTAACTCTTGTCCTTACCAGGGCCAGGTCTTCTTTGGACCCACAAGTAAGGACAACCTTTTGGTTTCTCGCCTTTCTCACTCGATCCACCCGTGCGCCGGTTGTTACCATGTCCAGCGCACCGATTATCGTCTTGATGACATTATCGCCGGTCTTATTGGCTTCTGTCGAGGAGACGATAATACTGTGGTTCGGTCTTGGCGGAGGCGGTGTGGCTTGCAGTTTCTCGGGCTTGCGCTTCCGCTGCACTACGGTCCACCCGCTCGCCTCAGCGATCTCAGTCTCTAGGTTGAGTTGCGGCGGGGGTGTGCGCATCCTTTGTTCGCGCATGGTTCTGAGGTTAGGTTAGGTTAGGTTAGGTTAGGTTAGGTTAGGTTAGGTTAGGTTAGGTTAGGTTAGGTTAGGTTAGGTTAGGTTAGGTTAGGTTAGGTTAGGTTAGGTTAGGTTAGGTTTTTTTTTTTTTTTTTTTTTTTTTTGGAAAAAATCAACTTTTGATTTTGTACAAGGGACCACGAATATCAACTTTCGTGACCTTTTTATCTTAAGGATTTAATTTTTGAAAGTGACCCAAATGGGCATTATAATTAATTTGTCAGAGAAAAATGATGGCTTATCATTTGTAACTCTTTTGTCTATGTTCTCTTGCTTTTTTTTTTTTTTTTTTTTTTTTTTCTTCTTTCTTTTAATTTTTTTTTTTTTTTTATTTTATTTTTTTTTTATTTTTTTTTTTTTATTTTTTTTTATGGTGTTATTTGTATTATATATATATATATATATTTTTATTGCCTTTTTATACTTATTGCTCAGGTTTACAATTTCTTACGCTAATTATTCTACACGTTTACAATTTTTTTAACTTATAATTCTAGTAACGGAGGAGCCTTCCCCAAACACTATATTAATTAACAAAAGATATTATCTAATTAACTAATTAAACATTTTAAAGTAAAAGAAAACAATTATAAAATAAAACAAATGTGAATTAAAAATTTACTTATTGCGCTTTGCCGCACATTGTACTGTCTTTTTTAGGAATTTGAAGAGAGCTTCCCTTTGCTCTTCGTCGTTCATTATCTCTGGCAGGTTAGTTTTGTTGAATTTAATTTGCAACTCAACCTCCAAATCCGCCCTCCACAAGCCGAACCTCGGGCAGTCAAACACGATGTGCCATACCGTCTCCTCCTGATCCGGATCACACACGCAAGATGGACTGTCCTTGATCTTAAAACGGTGGAGATACGAGGCGAATCCCCCATGCCCTGTGAGGGCCTGCACGAGAGTGGGGTCGAGTTTTGCCTTCCTTAATACCTTGTGCGCAGTTGCGACATCGGGAAGGAAGGCCCTCGTGACCTCTCCCGTGCTGGAGGACTCGTATCGCCGCTGCCACCGTTGGACAGTCCCCTCGCGTATGGTTTTCCTCAGGAAGGACAGAGGGACAGCATCGTAGTCGGCCGCCGTCTTCTTGCGGAGGGCGGCTTCTTTGGCGAGTTCGTCTGCGCGCTCATTGCCAACGGTTCCAGCATGTGCCCGCAGCCAAAAGAACCTCACGTCACGGCCCTCCCTGCGGAGTTCACGCACTTTCTGTTCAATGCCATGAGCTAGGGGATGCACAAGCGCCCGGCTGCTGAGCAGGTCCAACGATGACCTGGAGTCGCTCAGGATATTCACAAGCGGCTCCGTGCCACCGCCAACCTGCTCCATGGCCCTGAACAGAGCGTACATTTCCGATTGGAAGACCGTGCAGTAAGGCTCCAGACGAAACTTCGAGTGCCTGGTCTCCTCCTCCCCCGACCACCAAGTGAGCGCTGCACCCACCTTCCCCTGTATCTTACTGCCGTCAGTAAAGATACAGGGGCCGACGATTTGGTGAGCGCTCACTGTCTCGGGGTGGAGATCATCCAGACACTCGAAGCTCAGCATCTGTTTATCCGCCGGGTGCGGGAACCGCCGGAAAGGAACGCGCAGCTCAACCGGTCGATCAGCAGGAATCTGCTCAATTCTTTCTCCTCGTTTTGCCCTGTACAGACTCGCAGCCTCCTGTACCCTAAGGTCAAGGGGGAGTACATCTGCCAGAACCAGAGCCGATGACAGAGACACCGTGCGGTACGCTTTACAGAGCTTTTGTGCGAACCCCCGCTGCAAAGAATCAAGTTGATTTTTAATCATCAACTTCTCAGCAGCCGGGGCCCACACACTAGCTGCGTACAGCACGATGGGCTCTATCACCGAGACATATATGGTCCTGATGACCTCCGGATTCAAACCCCAGCTCACCCTGGCGGCACACGCCAGCTGCTTGTAGATGTCAGTGACTTTTCTACAAACAGCAGAAACGTGTGCGTTAAAGGTGAGCTTGTTATCGATGATAACACCCAACAGGCGGATTTGCTGCACGAGCGGCAGCGATACTCCGTCCATGCATAAGACTGGAGGCTCAAACTTAAGCTTACGCGTTAGCACCATGGCAAAAGTTTTGTGCGGTGCAAACTTCAGCTTATTCCTGAGCCCCCAGTCCAGCACGCGTTGGAGAGCCGCATTTGCTCTCGCCTGAAGGGGGGGCATAGTGGAACCGGAGATCACCAGCACCACGTCATCCGCAAAAGCCTGGCAGTGCACCCCATCCTGCTCGAGTTCATTGAGCAGGGTGTCGAGAATAAGGTTCCAAAAAGCGGGTCCAGCTATAGAGCCTTGGATACACCCCTTATTGGTACCCTTTTCCCAACACTCCCTTGCGTATGTAAGCTTGACGGAGCGATTCTCCAGGTAGGAGGCCACGAGTCCGTAAATGTTGGCAGGGCAACCATGAGCGAGGAGCTGGGTCTTCAAAGCCGGCCACCAAGCATTGTCGAAGGCTCCCTCAATGTCCAGTGAAACCATGAGAACGATTTTCCTGCTCTCAATTTGAGAGCGGACATGGCCCACTAGGTCATAGAGGGAGTCTTCGGTGCTTTTTTGTGGCATGAAGCCGTACTGTCTGGAGTTCAGGGAAGGTAGCATATGCCATCCAATTCGGGATACCAGAAGCTTTTCCACAATTTTGCCCATAACAGGAAGGAGTCCTATCGGCCTGTGCGCCTTCGGAATGGTGTAGTCGTCCCTCCCGGATTTGCGGATGATACATACATGAGCGAGCTTCCACCGCACCGGAAAGTGTCCGATTGCCAAACATTTGTTGGCGATTTCAAGGAACACTTCCTCCGCGATTCGGATTGCCCGCTCACATATGTCCGCCGTCCACCCGTCAGGGCCCGGAGCCTTCCTCGGGTTGAGATTCCTCAAGACCGAGTCAAGCTCCGCAGCCGTGAAGGGCGGATCGTTGGATTTCAGATCCAGGAGTTGACGAACTGGCACCTCCGAGCTCTCGCGAATTTGCCGTTGGATAGGGGTTTCGTTGTCCACAGGGTCATCAGGAAAGAACGTAAGAGCCAGCAATTTTGCGGACTCCTTGGGGCCAAGGGTATTCCCAGTAGAGTCCACGAGCAGCTGGTCCTCTTGTCGTTTTGCAGTTCTTCTGATGACCCTGTAGACACCGTCCCATAGGCTTTCCTTATCCTGTTTTGAGCAAAACTGCTTCCAGCTAGCGGTCTGTGCATCCTGCACAGCCGCTTTGTATCGCTGATTTGCTTCTAAGTATTGGTCAACAACGTGTTGCCTTCTAACCGCCGCGGCGTTCCTAATTCTACGCCTCTTGGTCTTAGCGTCTCTCTTGAGACGCTCCAGAGCGGAGGTCCACCACGGCAAAGGTTTCCTTCCTTTTGGAACCCCCACCTTCGGTATTGTCTCTTCACATGCGTGAGAGATGACCGAAAGGTAGGAGTCAAGGACGGCCTCCAGATGCTCAGGCGTGGCAACAGACCCCACCATCGAGGCATTCAGGTTGCTCTCTTCTAGTCCCGAGCGGACGGAGCGACCGAAAGCTGACCAATCAGTCCTAGCAGTGTTATACACACGTGTGCTCTGAGGTTTTAGGGTTTCTAATTCCCTCTCGAGACACACGTGGTAGGTAATTGCATTATGGTCTGATGTGATCAGCTCTCCGTCAACTCTCCATCCACCCATTCTATCCAAGAGCTCGAGGCCACATGCAGTCACATCCACCCGGCTTGTGCACATGCGGCCTCCCCTGTAAACTTCGAAGGTGGGGGTGTTGCCCGTGTTCAGAATCTGGAAGTCCATGTCCTCAAGGAAGGATCTGTAGGCTGAGCCCCTGTGGTTTTCGGAATCGCTTCCCCACCATGGGCTCCACGCGTTGACGTCCCCTGCTAGGATGACATTTTTAGTCTGCAATTTGGAGCAGACATATTTGACTCGATGGAGGTAAGGCTCCAAATCTTCGTCCCCCTCCAGGTAGATGGACAGCACAGCCAATTTCAGCGGGCCTGCCTTCAGCAGTACCGCGGCGATGTTCTCAGTGACGAGCTGGGGATCATGAATAACCTCCAGCTCCCCTCCGAAGACCACCACCGCGGCCTTTACTGGCTTTTGGCGAGCTGACGACATCTGGATGACCCTCGTGCCCGGGTATTGTTTCAGTTCGCCCTTGGTTCCAACATATGGTTCCTGGACCAGAGCGACTGAAACCCGGTTTGAGTGCGCCTTGCACAAGAGCTCCTCCGTCGCCAGCTTGGCCCGCTGTAAATTGACCTGGATGAACCGTAGTTTGCCGTCCGAAGTCTTACCCAGAGAGGGAGCGACTCCGCCGTTAGCTGCAGTGCCCTTAGCAATATGCCACGCGAGACCTCGCTATGGAGTCCCACTTTTGCCTGATCTGGCATTCGTCACTAAAGGCGTTATGGGCCAAATCGGCTTCGTGGAGCTTTGCCTTACGGCAATTCACGCAGACGGGCGGTTTCGCTTTATGCGGACAGTCTACGCGGGTATGGGACTCACCGCAGTGACTGCACGCGACGCCTCCACCCCTGCACACTCTTTTGGAGTGGCCGTAGTCAAGGCATCCCGTGCACTGCACTAGCGGTGAGTGGTCTACAATCGACCTCTTCTGTAGACCCACGTAGACTGTGCCCGCCTCCGTGAACCGCTTCCAGAGCGTTGGAGATAGCTCCACGATCAAGTGGGACTCATGCGGGTTTCGCGCTTTACGGCGGTAAAGCACTCTAGGGCACTCCGCTTTAAGGTCCACTCCCGTCAGAAGATGTTTGTTCTGACTAAGGAGGGACCCGGTAACGTCTTGGTCACTGTGATAGGCCAAGACGTTACGGATGCATGCTAACGGCAATTTGTTTGTCGCCTCCTTAGCATCGAGTCCATGTACTTTGTCTCTCAACTTAGAGGATATTTTAGTAATATCCTCCTTTTTATTGCAGCTAATTACTACCTTCCGATTGGCAGCTTTCCTGCAGCGGTCCACCCTTATTCCAGTGGCCCTGACGTCCAGAGCATCCTCCAAGCGCCTCACGACTTCATCCCCAGAAAGGGATAAATCAGTCGATGAGACGATTAGAGAATGCGCCGGTCTGTCTTGCCCCGGCTTTCTGAGCACCTGAGCGTAAGTCAGCGGCGAGGCCGCGTGAGGTTCCCGGCTGAGAACATCATTTCTAAGGCTCACGACGGCGTCCTTGACGTCAGAGAGGGCCATTTCTAAGTTGAGGTTAGGTGGCTCGGACCTCCTCTCCTCCACTGCCTTACCTATGGCCCTCACGTCGGAGCCTACCTTTTTAATGTTACCCAGCACGGGTTCTACTATGTCCCTCACGGTGGCCTCACTGACTTCGCTCCTGAGCTGTTCCTGGCACAACGGTCGTTGCTGAAGGCATTCGACCGCTGCCCTCACTTTTTCCAGGCTGTCACAGATGACATCTAGCCTGGGGTCTGAAGCAACTGGTTTCAGGGGGGACCTGGACTCCAGTGGTACGGCTTTAGCCCTCTCCTCGGACGCCTCTAAGCGGCGCCTGAGTGAATCCAGCTGGCCTGACACAGCGGCGACCCTTCCTGAGAGTATTTCCAGCTCTTTTAGTAGAGCTGGATCAGGTTTAGTAGGTTCGGTGGTTGCAGACCGCGGCGCCGGCGTATCAGAAAGCTGGATGACTCTCTCCCTTATCTGCTCAATGGCTCGGAACGGGCCGTCCATCTCGAACACAAGCCAAGCTCTAATGGCTTTAGATTCTTCTAGTGTACTCGAGATGTCGGCCCTAGCCTGACTCAGCTCGACCGCATGCGAGGCGTGGAGCTCGTTCAGTGCCTTGTTGTGGGCTCGCTCCACGCATACCAATTCCCTCGCATGTCGGCCTCGCTCTTTTTCAAGGCTATTTATGTGCCGAGCCCGAGACTCTGACAGGGAGAGCACCGTTTCATAAAGGTGTCCGAGGCACTCGAGGGCTTCGGCTTTATACTCCCGCTTTATGTTCCCAGACGCCTCCAGTGCCGCCTTACCCCTGAGAAGTAGGTCGTTGGCCTGCTTAGTCGCCAGGTCCATAGCGACACCAGGGGTCTTGCGGTCACGTGCAGGGAGGAGGCTGGGACGGCTGCAGCGGGAGCCCACCGAGGCGTCCGAATCATCATCCTGAAGGAGATGCTCGAAACCGGACGCATCGGAGGGGACCGGGGACTCGGCCGCCCCAGCGCCGGACAAAAGAGTCGCTTCGGCATTTGTCTTAAGGACATTTTCCCGAAGAGGCCTCAGCGGCCTCCTTGCCGGCGGGGGGGCGACTGTGGCCCCTGAGCGCGACTTCCTTGTCGCTGCCGAGCTGGTCGATGACGCGGAGGACCTGCCAGTAGTCGACATGCTTGTGTGCGGCAATACGCTAATTTATAGTAACTATTATTTCTTAAAAAATTAGAGAGTAAGAGAGTAATACAAAAAATTAAAAACACACAAAATTAATCAATAGGCAATAGCCGTCAAAATGTCAGAAAAAATAAAAAGTTTATATTAGTAATACTGAATAGAATAAAATTACATTTCAATTTGGGTACTAAATGTAACGGTTGCAATTCTAAAATCAAATAAAATAGGTACAATGTGAGTTTAATAATTATTAATAATTTTAACTAGGGCAAATTTAATTAATTATAATAATTTTGAATGGATTTGGACAGTAGTTTTAAATAAAAGATGTATAAATTATGGGGCAATAGCCGTATAAATGTAAGAATTGTAAAACTAAAATAAATCAAAATAGGTACATTGTGAACTTAATAATTAATAATAATCATAATAATAACTCAATAACTGAAGCAAATTTATCTTGAAAAAGTAAGTAATTATAATAATTTGAGCTGATTTTGAAATAATGTAGAAATTTTTTAAAAGGCAAACCGTAAATGAGTTAGAATTGTGGCACTAATATTGATTAAAGTACAGGTATATTGTGAATTTTTTAATAATAATAGCTAAGCCAAGTTGATTTGAATAAATAATTATGATAAAAATCAATATAAATATTCAGTTATTGAATTAAAATGTCAAAAGTATATCAGAATTAATGGGGCAATAGCCTTTTAGGTGTAAAAATTGCGAGAATAAATTTTTTATAAATGGAAATAAAATATTAATTATGTAAGTTCTTACTAGTCCAAAAATGTAAACGAGTTAATTTAATTTAAGCCAAATAATTTAAACTTCAAAAGTAATCAAATTAAATCAAAAGTGGGCAATAGCCTATTGAAATGAAAATAAATTGAAATTTTTGTACATAAAAATTTAAAAAATATTTATAAAATATATGTTCCCACGGGATAAGAGACTCCGATCTTCAGGAAAGTTGCGATACTAGTTGTCCTGCTGCTTGCTGCTCCCGAAAACCAGACCTCAAATTCATCCCCTGGGAGGGGGTCCGATTTTGAAAAATTTTTGGGGGGGGGGGGGCGTCGCGGGGTATCCCAAAAGTTGTGTTGCCCCTATATTGTGCTTAGGTTTTCGTTCTCAAAGAGAACGATAATCCGCTCCAAATTCCTGTACGACGCTCCGTTTCAGAGATATAAGGAAAACCAACTTATTTGCCGATGGCGGACTATTTCTTCTTTGATAATAAAATCGGTATCTATGGAGTGGGAGATAACAAAAATCTGGTCCATACGGCTATCGCTTCCTTATTAGATGGCGGTCTTTGGAATAAAATAAAATATATACCTCACCGATCTTTCTCTCCAGATATTCCAACGGGAACACAAAAGTCAAATTACCACCGGCGATAAAAAGGCCTAAGCCACGCCGGGGCTTCAAAATAAAATAATTTTAAGTCAGGGCAGTTTGTGCACTATATCTGGCTGTCTTCTTGCAGTGGTAAAATTCTTCCATCAATCCCGGTTCGGGAGACAGGACGCCACGTGGTTTTTGAATTTTCCACGTAAAATCCACAAACATGAAGCTATATGGCCAAAATTAGTCTCTACTTGAAGGGGCCGTTAATGCGCTTCTAGGCAACCATAAAAGTTAATGGGGTAAAGATCTGTTTGAAAAGTTATTAATAGAAAACAGAATTTTTACCTAAATTTTTGTAAGAGAAGTCCAAAAAATCCTTTTGTTTTGAAATTTTTCACTTTCACTATATAGCTCTCGCTTAGCACTTCACTCTGACACCATTCCCGTTGAATTCGGATCACTTTTTCTATTTTTTTGAAATTTTCGCGTGCGGAGCAAGGTTAAAAATGATGCGCTCGGTACGGGGAGCGGCACGCGACTGGTTAGGTTAGGTTAGGTTAGGTTAGGTTAGGTTAGGTTAGGTTAGGTTAGGTTAGGTTAGGTTAGGTTAGGTTAGGTTAGGTTAGGTTAGGTTAGGTTAGGTTAGGTTAGGTTAGGTTAGGTTAGGTTAGGTTAGGTTAGGTTAGGTTAGGTTAGGTTAGGTTAGGTTAGGTTAGGTTAGGTTAGGTTAGGTTAGGTTAGGTTAGGTTAGGTTAGGTTAGGTTAGGTTAGGTTAGGTTAGGTTAGGTTAGGTTTTTTTTTTTTTTTTTTTTTATAATGAATGCAAGTGCTATGGACGTTGTCCATACCTTTTTTAGCAATGTTTATTTTGGCAATTTAGTTCTGTTCCTCTTTTCGCTCCTTACAACAAAATTAAATAATTTTTGGTGTGAAATACAATTTAGGTGGTTCGTTTTTAGATTGGACCCTTACTTATAGCTAGTTACATATATATATATATACTAAAAATATTTATATTAACTAAAATTTTTTTTTTTTTTTTTTTTTTTTTTTTTTTTTTTTTTTTTAAATACATATTCTATATCGGTACATATTCTTTAAACTATATTCTATACATATTTTATTACAGTCTAATTTAAAATACATGTTTTGTTACATTTAGGGGGTTTACATATTATTATTACACAATTTCTGACAATTACTGTGGTGAGATGGAAATAACACACTTTTATTGAGAGAGGGGGGAAGATAGCCGGCTCAGACGACTGGGTTGCCGCCCGTGCCACCATTCAGCATGGCGTCAGCCACTGACGTGTCTCGGTTCCTCCAGGCCATTTTAAGGTTGTACTCTTTGATCGTGCCGGTCTCAGCTGCCAGGGCGTTCCTTATTAGCCGAACTATGGCATCGTTTTTTCGGCAAGCCGTATAGTAAACACAGCTGCCGGTATGCCTTGACACCGCCACGACTGCGTGATGGATGCTGCTGTGCAACTGCTGGGTGACTTTCGCAGTTCTTATGATCACCACTCTCTCCCACGTGAGTCCCTGAGCCTCGTGGATTGTGTGGATACGCGACCCTTGTTGCTTGCCGTAACCCAGGCCTTCTAGGAAGTGTTTTTCGGCCTGGGTGTGAACAAGGTAGAGGGTGTTATGCTCGTTTCTTGGAGGTCGCGTATCTTCGTAGGATTCCAGAGTCAAGGACCGTGTTTGAGCCTTGGACGAGTATATGCCACTGTAGATCTCCCTTAGGGCATATGCGACGTCCATGGGGTTTCGATGTGTGCACAGCAGTTGTTTTGTTATGCAACCAAACAGACTGGGACTGAGGTACCTCATCGGGAAAAGGTTTTCTCTGTCGATGAAAGGGACCTGGTTTTGGTCACCCAGGAGCAAGATTTTGCTGACGCCGACTATCCGGGTTGCTAATACAATGGCTCCAAAATGGCTCATGAGAGCCTCGTCGACTATAAGCCGACGGAAGCTCCCGCCCTCGCGAATGCCGTTTACCAGCAATGAGGCCATCGTGCGCACCCTGAATTTTGCGGTTCTGCCGAGCTTGCCCTCCAGTTTTTGGCGGAGGTCTCTTGCTCCTTCTAGCGTGGGCGTCGTTACCAGGTCCGTTTCACGGTCAAAGTTGTTGACTACCCAGGTCGTTTTTCCGCAACCTGGGACCCCGTTTACCCATTCCATTTCTGGTGTCAGCATTTGTGCTACGGCTTCGGTGGGTTCAGAATCCCCTAGCAGTTTATTTGCTATTTTTAGGATTCTGTCCTCCAGCATTATCCGTGTGCACTTGGCGACGACCACGATGGGGTCATCCGCTGAGGTGGTGAAGACAGGTTTCCCCATCCGGTTTGACTCGTTTTCATCCAACTCCACAAAACCACCGGTGCCATTGTACGCGGCCATGTATTCCCCCGCCATTGTTCCCCCCAACACTTGGAGGGTAGCGTTGTTGTACACCGCCGCTTCGCACTCCTCGAGTTTGGACTGTAGCAATTGCTCGTTCCCCCGACGATAGGCTAGGAGGATCGTTCGGCATGTTTCTTGTTTAGAAACAACTGTGCCTTTGAGCATCGCTACGTACTCCAGGAGCGCGTTGGACAAGTGGTCTGATGGAGTGGTGGGTGTGACGAGTTCCGGTAGAGCAACCAGACCCCTGTCGGATTTTGATGGGTTTGTTCGGGGTATTCCTGAGACTGTCCCCGATGAGGTTGTGGGTCTGGGGGGTGTGAGTGTGTCCGTGTGTCTTTTTATTCTAGACGAGATGTTGGTGAAACAACCGACCGCTGCTCTGGTCATGGTTGACAGCACTCCCTCCGACTCCTCTCGGCGAGGGGGCGGCTGTCTCTCACCTGCGATCTTTTCTTGCAGCCTCTCTGAACCGCTTAGTTCTGGAGTCGCTATTGGGTGGCCCCAGCTGTCGATGGGGGTGGAGGATTCGCCGAGACGATACGGTTTCAGATGACTGAGGTTTTGGCCTCTGTCTTCGTAAACCACCATCTCGTGTTTACTCGAGGCTCTGATGATCCCCGAGTAATCTTCCACTTCGGCTTTAAGGTAGGCCACTACCATAGCGTCCACGCTGATTTTCTTAGCAGGTCCGTCGATGGCTGCTAGGCTGGAAAGCATCGAACTCGCCTCAGCGAATTCTGAAACGTCGTCGCCGGCCACAAATAGCGCGATAACTTTGTTCTTAGTTCGCACTATTCGGCAGCGATGACCTGCCACGGTGGCATCCCCGAGCGCCTCGAATACTTTCCGCCTTATGGTTGCCTTGAAGTTGCTCCCCTTTAAGAGGAGAGCAAGGCCAGGTGAGATGTTGACAACTTTCTTTCCCCATATTCTGCAGAAGCAGATACCGAGTCTCTCGGTGCTGTCATCCATGAACGTCGCTACTCCTTTGAGTCTTATGCCCGGTGTACCTGCCTCACTGGACTTCAGAAGCTGGTACTCCGCTGGCATTGAGCAGCTAGTTGTTGGCTGTTGTGTCTGCGATGGTGTTTGTGTGTTGTTATCTGGTTGAGGGTGAGGTGTGTTGGTTAGGTCTGTGGACGAGTTCCTCTTAGCCGCTATCCGTATGACGGATTCTGCGAATGCAAGGAAGAGCGTTCTGCTGTCTTTGTCTGCGATGATGTTCCGCAGTTCGGCTTTTTCCAGCTTGATGTTTAGCCGGTACTCTAATTCCATTCGGGCAGCCGCGAAACGAGGGCAGTCCAGTAAAAGATGCCATACTGACTCGCTAGTGTCGGGGTCGCACTCACAACCGGGGCTGCTTTTCAGCTTGAACCGATGTAAGTACTCCGCCATGCCCCCGTGTCCTGTCAAGGCTTGCACTTGACGGTGCGTCATTTTGGTTTCACGGACTGTGCGGAACGCAACATTTACGTCCGGGAAGAAAACCTTCGTGACGGCACCAGTGCTGGAGGAGCTATACCTGTCTTGCCATCTGCGTATAGTTTCCTCTCTGATCTTTCTCTTGACGTGTGACACGGGAACTTCACTGTAGTCTGGGGCATCGCTTGACTGCAAGGCCGCTTGTTTGGCCAGTTCGTCTGCTCTTTCGTTTCCGGCCGTGCCCACATGCGCCCTGAGCCAGAAGAGCCGCACCTGCCGACCCTGTGCTCTGATTTCCGCTACGCACTCTTTGATGTTCTTGGTAAGGGGATGTGTTGACTTGGGATTTTCCAGCAGTTCTAGTGACGATCTTGAGTCACTCAAGATGTTGATTCGGTCACTGGTGCTGTTCTTGGCCAAGTCAATCGCCCTATGGAGTGCGTATAATTCTGATTGGAAGACAGTGCACGCCGGGTCCAGGCTGAAGGTGTGAAAACTGGTTTCCTGTCCATCCTCCCACCATGTGAGGGCTGCTCCTACCTTGCCCTCAATTTTGCTGCCGTCAGTGTACACTTGCGGCCCAGCAATGCAGTGGGTGGATAGAGTTTCGGAATCCATGTTTTCTAGGAGCTCGTACTCTGTTGTTATGAGTTGAGAAGGATGTGGCTGCTCAAGGTAGCTTATCCTTTGCTCCATTTTCCTTCCTGGTGGTATGTAGTCTGTACTGAAACCTCGTTTGGCCATGTACAGAGCTGCGGCTTCTTGTACTCTAAGGTCCAGGGGCAGCAGGCCCGATAGAATTAGTGCCGACGAGAGCGAGACCGTTCTGTA
Source organism: Ypsolopha sequella (assembly GCA_934047225.1). NCBI lineage: Eukaryota > Metazoa > Arthropoda > Insecta > Lepidoptera > Ypsolophidae > Ypsolopha > Ypsolopha sequella. The sequence continues at coordinate 4,058 of OW203988.1, read as the reverse complement.
CGCTTTGCAGATCTTCTGGGCAAATCCTCTTTGCAGTGCATCCAGACGATCTCTGATCATCTGGAGTTCTGTGGATTGGTACCACACACTTGCTGCGTACAGAACGATCGGCTCGACAACCGCTACGTATATCGTCCTTACGATTTCACCGTTCAGGCCCCACGTCACCTTTGCTGCGCGCGCTAGATGTTTGTATATGTCCGCAGCTTTTTTACAGACTGCGGTCACGTGCGCCTTAAAGGTGAGCTTTCGGTCGATGACGAGACCAAGGAGTTTTATCTCATGTACGAGTTCGAGTCTACTCCCTGACATATAGAGGTGTGGTTCCCCGTACTTCAGCTTTTTGGTCATCAACATCGCCTTGGTCTTGTGTGCGGCGAAGTTGAGCTTGTTCTGAGTACCCCACTCCACTATCGTCTCCAGTGTCGAGTTGACTCGTTGCTCCATGGTTTCGACCGAGTGCCCGGTGAATGTAAGAACTACGTCGTCCGCAAAAGCTTGCGCATGTACTCCTTCTTGTACCAGTTTGGCCAACAGCGGATCGAGTATGATGTTCCAAAAGGTTGGTCCTCCGATGGATCCTTGGACGCAACCCTTTGTAGTATCCCTCTCGCTTGTTGCTCTGGCATAGTTGACCACTATTTTCCGGTCTTGTAGATAGGAGCACACCATCGCATATATGTTTTGCGGACACTTCCTTGTGGCTAGTTGGTGCTTCAAAGCCGGCCACCATGCGTTGTCGAAGGCCCCCTCTATGTCCAGCGAGATCATAAGAACTATCTTCTTACTTTCAAGTTCTGATCTCACGTGCTTAATAAGGTCATAGAGGGCGTCCTCGGTCCCGCGTTGTGGCGTAAACCCATACTGGTTGTGGTTAAGCGTGGGCTGCACGTGCCATTGCAGCCTGTTAACCAAGAGTTTCTCGACGATTTTTCCGAGAACTGGCAGAAGTCCTATGGGTCTATATGACTTCGGATGTGTGTAGTCATCTTTGCCCTGTTTCCCGAGGATTATTACGTGCGCCATTTTCCACTGAGCAGGAAAGTGTGCAAGCTCTAGGCATTTGTTAGCCAGAGCCATGAACACCTCCCTTCCCGCTTCGATGGCCTTCGTACAGATATCTGCGGTAAGCCCGTCCGGTCCCGGTGCCTTTTTTGGATTAATGTCATGAAGGACTGAATCCAATTCGGCTTCCGTGAACGGTGGGTCGTCTTCCGACAGATTTTGGATGTCCTCGGGGTTGGAGTCCGTCAGCTCTCGGAGATGTTTGTGGAAGGGTTGATCGGTCGATACAGAGTCGTCAGGGTAGAACGTGCTGGCCAGGAGATCGGCCGATGCCTCGGGGCTGAGTGTTTCGCCCTTCTCGTTCCTCAGAAGCGGGTCTTCTCGCCTTTTAGTTGTTCGCCTTATTACTCTGTATATCCCATCCCACATGCTCTCCCTTTCCTGCGTCGAGCAGAACTCTTTCCAGCTTTGGGTTTGGGCTTCGCTAGCCTTTTTTTCGTAGTCCAGCTTGACGGTGAGGTACTCGTCAACCACGTGTTCTCTTCTAGTGGGTGCAGCGTTGCGGATTCTTCGCCTCCTTCGGTTTACCTCTCTTTTCAGGTCGGCGAGGTCTTTGGACCACCAGGGGGGTGCAACCTTGCCTTTGTAGGCGCCTAGTTTAGGGATTGCTTTGTCGCATGCCTTTTGAATAGCGTTGGTATATGCGGCAAGCATGTTATCCAATTCCTCGACGCTCGAGATGGAGTTGATGTTGTCTAGGGAGATGTTACTCTCGGCTAAGCCGGACTTCACATGGAGGTGGAATTCTTGCCAGTTTGCCTTCTTGACGTTAAACTTGCGAGTGGTAGTGGGTTCTAGATCCACTAACTCTCCGTCCAATCGCAAGGCGAAGGCAATGGCATTGTGGTCTGACGTAGTCATATCACGGTCCACTCTCCAGTCTTCAATCCTGCCTAGCAGAGATTGACTACACGCAGTAACATCCACTATGCTGCTGTATAGTCTACCTCCCCTGTATGTTTCAAACGTGGGGGTGTCTCCCCTGTTGAGAACATGAAACTCCATCTCGTCGAGGAAGGCGCTGTATGCTACTCCTCTGGGGTCGTCGTGCTTGCTGCCCCACCAGAGACTCCACGCGTTTACGTCCCCGCCTATGATGATGTTGTTAGTGTTGAGCTTTTTACATTTTTGTTCAACACTCTGCAAGTTCACATTGATGTCTTGATTCCCCTCGAAGTACACCGATAGCACTGCCAGCTTAAGGCTGCCCGCCACCAGGATCACCGCTGCCTCGGTCTCGGTCACCAACTGTGGGTCGTGAATTACCCTCAGGTGGTCCCCGAAAACGATGACAGCAGCTTTCACTGGTTTTTTGCGATTAAGGGTGCACTGAATGACTTGTGCGCCAGGGTAGGTGCTCATATTGCCGCTACTTCCCACATAGGGTTCCTGTACCAGGGCAATAGAGACCCCGCTTCCCTTGGCTGCCTGTATCAGCTCCTGCGTCGCCAGTTTGTTGCGCCGCAGGTTAGCCTGAATTACTAGCAGTTTGCTACGGGGAGTATTCGGGGGGGGAGAGGTGGGGGTGGTATCGTCGCCCTTAGCAGTAGCTCACGCGCGAGCGAGCTATGGCGTCCATCTTTTGCCTTTCTGGACACTCATAGTCATATGCTGCATGCGCTTTTGATGTTGGGGTGTGAGCCTGTTCGCAGTTTTTGCAGTGAGGAGCAGCATCCTCCTTTCTGCCGCGACAATTCTCCCAGGAGTGATTTCCCCCACAGAATCCGCAGAGGTCCTCCTTCTCCCGGCAGAGGCTTTTGGTGTGGCCAAATCCCCAGCACCTGGAGCACTGGATTAGGGGCGACTGGTCCTCAACGGGGCTCCGTGAGAGGCCGATGTAGACTTTTTTAGCATCCATCAGCCTTCCATAGAGTGCCGCCGACACCTCGAAGACTATGTGAGCCTGCAGTGCGTTCCTAGCTCTCTTTCTATATTTTACTCTGATGAGATTTTCGTCCTTCTCCAGGCCCATAAAAAGATGTTTATTTTGAGCCCGGAACTGCTGCGTAATCTCATCATCCTTTTGGTAGGCGAGGACATTTTTGACAATGACTAGTGGATGGTTTACGCGAGGCTCTTCCACTTTTAGAGTTTGATTGCTTTTAACTCTTGTCCTTACCAGGGCCAGGTCTTCTTTGGACCCACAAGTAAGGACAACCTTTTGGTTTCTCGCCTTTCTCACTCGATCCACCCGTGCGCCGGTTGTTACCATGTCCAGCGCACCGATTATCGTCTTGATGACATTATCGCCGGTCTTATTGGCTTCTGTCGAGGAGACGATAATACTGTGGTTCGGTCTTGGCGGAGGCGGTGTGGCTTGCAGTTTCTCGGGCTTGCGCTTCCGCTGCACTACGGTCCACCCGCTCGCCTCAGCGATCTCAGTCTCTAGGTTGAGTTGCGGCGGGGGTGTGCGCATCCTTTGTTCGCGCATGGTTCTGAGCTCCGAGGAAACTGCCTCAAGCCTTTCGGTGAGCGGCTGTAGGTGCTCTGTGAGTTCCGAATGTGTGGTGTTGTTTTTTTCCTTGGTGGTGATTGCCTCGCGTAAAGTGTTCTTTATGTACGCCTCTAAATGTGTAAGCGTTTCCCTCACATCCTTTACCTCCTGCTCTAGGCGGTCGGTCTGAGGCTGTGAGGTTTCCGCTATGTGTGTTTGTGTGTCCGCCCGGCTTGCCATTTCTTTGTGCAGCTCTGTCGTCCTTTGAGAGAGAGTCGTTGTCTCTCTCCTCATTGAGTCTAGTTGTCCGGAGAGCTGCCCTATGCTAGTGAAGAGTTTTTCAAAGTCTCCTCTGAGAGAGCTCTCCGGGCAACCGGGCCCACGAGCTGACATTTGGGCAAGCTGTTTTGACAAGCCCTGCACAACTTGGTCAACTGCGGCCAGGCGGTCCGTGATTTTCCCTATTTGCCCGAATGGATCCCGCGTTTCGTAAGCTAGCCATTCTCTCACGGCCTTTGTTTCCCGGAGGCCCTGCCCTACTTCCTCCATTGTTTTTTGA